>JAYWIR010000003.1:6156929-6787810 GCA_036172245.1 Raillietiella orientalis | reverse complement strand
GGAAAACAGAAAGGCTTTTCCATACAGACAAAACTAGAGTTTGCTTCAGATACGTTTTCCTTGAAAATACTGATTAGCAGCACATGATGCGAGTTGGCTTGCACATATCTAAGCTTCCATCAGATGTTCAAGCAGCAGATTTTTAAACACAGAGATTTTCGCTTGTTCATATGGAGATCAGATCTATCTCTTTCTGTGCAAACCATAGCTCTTTTCTTGTCAAGCTATGGCTTGAACTTGACCAGTGGAATTGTCTTTGAGTTGAGACAACGGTCACAAACCCATTCAGCATATACTTCCTGAGTAAGAAAACAATAGGCAGGCTCAGTAAGTCCGGTGCAAACTCTGTGGAACCAGAAATTGCAACCTGATTCACACAAAATAGCTTGATCATTATCATGGACTTCCTTGTGGCAGATTCCACAAGGATAAATTGGGGGAGCATTAGGATTCTGAGGATTGAAAATCATGGGCTGATCAGCTGGATACACCTAGCAAAAAGTGCTAAATGTGATTTTGTTAGTATGTATCTACCTTTCCTGTATTGATACCTATATGCTTGGGAGACATATTTGCACCCATTGCCATATTCATGTTCACATTCATAACCCCGATCATGGGATGTGCCTGAGGTAGGTACTGTTGGTTTCCAGCAACTGGTGGACTATCATCAAAGGGATTGGATGCAATAACAGTCTCCTTAAAACCTGAGGTAGGATGTGAGGGAAGGAGATCAGGCACAGAAGGAGATGGCTGAACAGGAGTAGAGGTTCTGCGTTTCTTTTTCAGATTTCCTGGGGACTCTGGCGGAGTAGGTACCATATCTGATCTTTGGATTCACACTCCAATCTCAAAATCAAAACTCCTGACAACTGTTCGTGCGTATGGAACAAAAACCTCCACTTTCTAAAGAAGAAAGAATTTGCTTTATTAAATGAATCTTAGAGCCTGATGTAATAAACTTGTTGTAAACGTAATATGGGTTTTTGAACCAAACTTTCATTATTTTGCCTCTCGAATGAAACACCACGCACAACATGTGTTGAAATGAGTTGGTGGAATATACTGAAAGTGCTTCCTTGGAGATCAAAATGAGAGATCCTTTTACTGTTCTTGCATTTCCAAAGCAAAGATATTCAGGAATCAGTAATATAGTAAATTTTCGGCTTACACGTTGAACACGCAAAAACTTTGCGAGCACATCACTGAAGGCATCGTAAAAATGCGAACAACTGATGTACCGAACAAAGTCAAAAGAATGATTGCAGTTTGCTGGTTCAGTGAGCTGCAACCATTCCCGAAAAGGTTTGAAATTTTTTTGTGTGTGTTCTGTGCATTACCTGCCATCCTGTCGAATTTTCTCCGCATCCAGGTCCAAACAACGAATCGTCGACACAAACAGCAACCGTTCGTCTACTTGGTGCACTCCATTGCATGCATCTTCCTCACGTTTGCGTGGGACTTCACACACCTTCAACGCGGGTATTTCACGGCAGCGTAGCACTTCCCACGAGCACAGCAACGTACGGTTAAGCAAGCGTACGGTCGGCTGGGCCCACTTGCTGCCTCCCCCCATCCCAAGCGGGCCCACGAAAACGACAAGAGCCTCGAAAGGTCGGAAATCGAAGACGCTACCGACGAAGGCCGACGGACAGAACTTGCCATCGCAGCCGAGCAACGCGTATCCGGGACACCTCACGCAACGGGAGTTGCGTTCCCCGCGCGAAACGGAGTTCCCGAAAGAGTTCCGCAGGACGCTCGAAAAATCCTGGGTCGGCATTCCTTTCCGCAAAGTTGCCCCTTGCGGAAGCCGGATGACTTGGCAACCCTACTTTCGCAAACCCCACGCACGTTTCGGCGCCAAGCGGCGGCCCTTACGCGCTCCTTTGTCGGGGAGGGAACTTTGCAAAGGGTCGTACACCGGTGCACCCCCGCCATAAAACGCGCCGGGTGTGCCCACCACCACGTGGCTGGGGGTTGGGCGTTCAACAAATCCGGGCAAACGTCGCCCGAAACGGGAATGTCGGAAAACTCGGGAACCTTGTTCCAAGAGCTTCTTCCGAGTCGGTTGCTATTCGTTCGGCTCAAGGCACTCTCCGTGCTTCACGTGACCGGCAGTTTCTACTCGACTACGAATCCCAAAGTCATTCCACACCGGAAAACGACATTTTCAAGGGGTGCCATAACAAAAATTCGGAACGAGGGCCAGTCTTGGAAACGCTGTTTGTTACACAACTGCAGCATCCGGCGTTCCAATCCAATAATCAAAACATCAGGAATCCGAAATCGAAAAATCATAGAAATTCAGAAAATGAGAGATCCTCTTGTGGTTCTTGCATTCCAAAACAAAGATATTCCGAAAATTTACTTGGAGCAAATACATATACAAAATTTCAATGCACTCTTATTTGTCAAAAACATTTGAATACATAAGGAATATCAAGTGACCTCACTAAGCTTCGGTTCGACAACATTGAACCAACGATACAGAACACTATGATCAGCAAACGTGCACTGTTTGCTGCCCAAAGGAGAAAGAAGGATGTCGATTTAATGAAGTTCTGAGAACACTTGATGGAAGGCTTTACTCCAAGCTGCTTTCCCTCTTTGAGGAACAAACATCAAATTAGCAAAAGCACCTAATACTTCACTACTGTTAGAACATCAAAAGTCCTCTTGTGTAAATTCGGCATAGATGGGATTTTAAGACTCAAAAGGAAAGATATTAAATCAAATTTGGTACTTGAACACAGTAAAATAAAAAATAAAAAAAAGCCTTAAATTTTGTGTTAGTTTGTTTCCAAATTCCATATTTTGCTCACGTAAAGGATATATGAGTATGTACGGATGCTTCTGTTTTTAATTGTAGATTTTCTTCTCGCACCCTCCATTACCTCAACATTCGTATCATCCCATCTCCGAAAGTGATCCACCCGGAGCTTTCTGCGACGAAGAATCACAGAAACAAGATTGCATGCAGTAAGAATGCATTATTACTAACCTACTAGTCATGCAAGTACACGAAATTCTGGAGCAGAGTGCGCAAAAGCAGAAGAGTATTTGAAGAAACATTATTTTAGTGACCTCTAAATATTGCTTGCTAAAAGTCTACCTGATACATGGAAAATTTCAAGAACAAATAAGCAGGAGTTTTTTTTGATACAGGATTACTCGATAGGGGGCCATCGTTCGAAAGAGTGAAAAATTTAGTTTATTTTCATTTGCTGTACTAAGAATTCCGGAAGCAGTAAATCTGGCAACTTTGTTCTGTAAAAGAGCGAAAAGAAGGTTGGCAGAGCTGTGGGTCAACTATACAGTATATCTGCTCCTGTAGGTATTCAATTTATACAATGTTTCACGTTTATTTTAGCCACACTGCAGCATTCAGACGCAGAATCTCGTGCCACAGGAAGTGTCCATTGTGCATCACAAATGATACGGAAACAATAAAATGGCACCATGAGAGTGTCCTTGGTGAAGATCTTTCCCCGTCTGCCATCTCGGAGACTCATGAACCCCACCCACCCTACTACTCGAATCCACCGAACTGCGCGAAAGAACAAATGGTTCCACTGAGGTCCGTGTCAGGGTGTTTTCATTTCTGCTTCATTTTTATGAAACATTTTACGCTTAATTAAAAATGGACATACAATTTGCGATTTTGTTTGTTTGTTTGTCTGCGAAAATTATAAGAGAGGTTATGCACAGATTTCACAAAATAGTTCACAGCAGAATTTTAGATGATAGGGGAACGTTTGCTGAATGGAACAGCTCCGTTACGAATGAAGAAATTGTATTTAAACGAACCTGTAGCGTACACGAGCATGCGTGTTTTTTTTTTTTTTGTAACTTAAAAGAGAAGAAAGCACGAAAAGAAACGGATACTAAATTCCTCAGCCACGCTGCTTGGTGTACGGGTAATGAAATCAAATAAATGCAAAACGGTTTGGCAATCCTTATTTTAATACTAGCGCGTATAAGGGCCATTGCTTATCTGCATAGTACGAGCTGTGCGAGAAAACCGAGGCAATGGCTCTTGCAAGCTCAAGTCGTCTCTTGAAGCATCTCGGGCTGATGGAGGAACTGGATGGAGGAGTTCATCTTTAGACGGATGCCGAGCTCGTGAACACATGAAGCATATACTGCAATAACGTCTTCTGAAATTCTGACTTGCGAGGAGAGTACGCCATTCACCATGGTGATTCAGATAGGCAAAGCTTACTTTTTCTCGATTTTAGCAGCCTTTCCGGAGATGAACGCTGTTGAGTGCCTCGAATTCCATTCTCTCCGAAAGATGGAGCTTTTGTGATGTAAGGCACATCACACAGCAGTGTTTCAAAATAATGGCTCGTGGGAGAAAAACTTGAAAAGCTCAAAACCAGGCGGCTGAAAGCGATTCTTTTCGCTGTTGCAAAGAAACGAAAAGGCTGAATTACAAAGCGGAAGTCATGCTTGTGAGACACTATTATGAGAGCAGCAATAAAATGAAATTTCACTTTTCATTAGAGAGAAAAAATAAGAGCTCTGAAAGATCCAACTAGAACTAATTGAAGTATTAGGTAGGATAGGAATTCCCGAAGAGGCAGACTGAAACTCGCTGAAAGTAGTAGTACTAAAGAAGAAATTCTTGGAAACCTTCGAAATACAGGTGTTGAATGCCCAGATTCCATCGAGCATGCATCTTGTTTTTCTTTTTTTTCTTTTCATGTACGCAAGATGAATGCTTGCGGCTGTGGCACACCTGCATATAGATAGCCGCAAGGTTCCAACTGCAGCCTCAGCAGAGTTTTGTATCACTTTTTTTTTGTTTTTTGTTGAAGAGATTCGCTACTAATCGTTTCACGTTTGATGAGCTTCTTCCACGCTCCCCCCCCCCCCCCCCCAAAGAAAATAAGGCCGCTGGTCGCATCCGTCTATGATATCATCAGAACTGCAAATCAGCTTCAGCAGCCTTCGTGTGCTACGGAGAGGGAACTGGCAGAACAAAGAAGTCCGTCACAGATTCCCTGTTGGGTGATTCCCAAATCAGGAGTGTTTCCAGCGTGCAAATCTGAGCGGCGCGTTTACAATGGCATCACATACTCGAGCCAGGTCGTGATTCTGCTTGGGTTTTTTTTTTTTTTTTTTTTTTTTTTTTTTTTACATAGATTCCCATCCGGAAGGGAAATCGTCGAAGCGGGTTCCGCGAGCACGGAGAGGGAGCAGCCGTGCCCAGACCGTAAAAGGGACGTGTTGAGGGAAGAGGGGGAAAGTCCGCAGTTCCCGGCAAACGAAAGCAGGCCCTGGACGCGGGAGCGACTGCAAGTAGGCCGGTCCCGAGTGGCACCTTGCTTTTGCGCAGGTCGGTTACGTCTGCCGGGTTCCTGGCTGCTGGCCTCACCGGGACATCGATCTCTCGCGGGGACCACGTGAGTCCCGCCGAAAGGCTCCATTCGGCGGCAGCTGCTCTGCTGCCGCCTCGCACTCCGTGACCAGCCGAAGATGCTTCGCTCGGACGGAACCTCCGCCTCTCTAGGAAGCGCGGAAAGTATAGAAACCGCCTCGGGGGCTGTCTTATTGCTAGCGGCACCGTCGACAACCACGCCAATGTTAACGGTGTTTTGTCTTCTGACCTCCCATTTGGCCCTTCTTATACCTCAAAACGATACGAAGAAAGGCCCGGGGTCATTCTTTAACACCACTCGAAAAGCTTTTACACAGCTTAACTTGTGTACACAGAAAATGGAAAGATTACTTTGTGACAAATGATTCGCAGCGTTTCTCTCACGAACGAAACTGAAAAGAAGAGGATACACCAAACTCGGTTTTTGGTTAGCTAAAGAAATAAATCGAAAGTGCCGAAAACGGGTTGATCGGTTAACATTTTTCTTGCAGTTTAATGAAAATGTCCCGAAGATACTGTAAAAATAAAAATAAAAAAGGGAACAAAAAAGGGTGTATCACCTGTGGGGTGCCAAGAAAATTCCATGGAGTCACAAAAGTCTTTATTACATCAAATGGGAGATAAAAATGTCTACTTAATATTTTTGACTTTCTCGGTAATCACTGGAGTAGGCTTTTTCTGCACTTAAAAATGAGATTGTTTTTTAAGGAGAGGGGCTTACGAGTTTGCTTGGCAAGCTGGAACAGTCTAAAGAAAACACTATATTTTTCGACAAACACACTCAATAAACAACGCACTTGACATGACGACCTGCAATAAACAAATGAGTCAATCAAAGAAAAAAATTTCTCTTGCATTTCAAGGTGGCCATTTGAATGTTACTCTATTAGTTTGGTGTGCTATACTTTGAACCCAAAACAACTGACTTTCCATTAATGAATACCCTGGTACAACGCAAATGCAATGCAAAGCAAAGCAGCTTTGCATACATGCAAAACAGTTGTATCTAATGAAGTTAGTGGAACTACTTGGTGACTCCTTTCAAGTACTGATAAACTGGTTCTACCATCTGGTTAAACAAAATCTCAAACTGACAACACACAATCTCATGCTGAAAGAATCAAAGTAAAATTAGATCAATACAGAGTAGTTTTCCAAACTGAGAACTGCCTCATGGTTCCAGGTAGAGCAATATGGTAAGCTTCCGAAAGGGTGAAAGTGAAAGTATACAGGCACTGGGAATATAATAATAATAATCCCACTTGATTAACTGCTAGATGAGAGAGGGAGAGAGAGAAGACCCTTTGGTATCCATTCACACCTAAAGATAATGCAATAAGAAATAAGTCATGTCATACAGATAATGTATTCTGACATCGGTCCCACTGTGCAACACCCTCAACACAAGAATTTGGCAAATCGGAGCAACTCGATGCTCGCTGACGCGTTGTGAGATTTCCTGATGATAAAGGATCTTCTCAGAAGCACCACCTCACAGACAGGCGGGCTATTTGGGCTCATCCCCAACCGCCGTTCAGTACGGTTGGGAAAATTGAGCACCTTGCGAAGCACCAGGGCAGAAAAGCGATCGATCACCTTGATATGACGAATCTTGTGATAGCAATCCATCCATTTGGGAGTGGAGCTCGCCCAACAAGAAGGCATCTTGTGACAAATCAATCTGTGACAGACCTGGTTGTGATAAACCAGCAAATGCAGGCTGAGTTAGTGGTGCTCCCTGACGACATGCATGCACATTTCCTGCTTCCTGAGATAATGTGGGCTCAGCTAAACTTCGGAAATTATTGCGGGTTGCCTTATTGCCATTACGTTGCCTTTGTGCTCGCTGGTTCTGACGCATGGCTTGCTGATAAAATCGAGGTGGCACATGTGACATATTCAGAAACATTCCAACTGGGACTGGCAAATTACTGAGAGAGGTAGGTAGATGCTGTTGCTGATGTAATCCAGTACGATCAGTTGTGCTACCAATATATCCCAAAGGATCATGTGATGGACCTCCACGAGAAAATGGATCACGTGTTAAACCATAGTTATAAGGGCCATGCATCTGGCGGCTTCGATCATATACAGATCCTGGCACCATAGCTTCTCGGGCATCAATCAATGTAGTGGTCATAAAGTGCGTGCCTGGATTGTCAAGATTCAGTAGCTTACGAGGTCTTCCAAACTGGATAAGGCTTTCTTTTAGATGTGACAGAGGGCCTTCCACTAGCACATGATTCTCTTTATAGAATATCAATAGATGATTCCATATAGGTTGCTTGCAGAGAACTTTGGCATTGCCCACAATGACAATTCCAAATTTGGCACGTGTGAGAGCAACATTAAGTCGCCGTGGATCGCTTAAAAAGCCAATGCCTTGATTCTCATTGGAACGCACACATGACATAATAATAATGTCCTTTTCACGTCCTTGAAAAGCATCAACAGATGCTACTTCAACTTCCATATATAATTTATGTGGTAGGGAACCTTGCAGTTGCATGTACTGAACAAGGTAGGCCCGCTGACCCTCATAGGGTGTGATAATGCCTATCTGCTCAGGTGATACACCACAACGAAGAAAACGTGTAGTAACACGCTCTACATTAGCAGCTTCTGTGCGATTCAAAAATGATGTTCCTGAAGCAGAGATTTCATCTTGTCCACAAGTAGCATAAAAGAACATTGGTTTTTCAGGGACAGGCCAAAGATCAATCTGTCGCAGACGCCTTTCATCTTCATGCACCCCATTCTGCAAAGAACCCTCATAGAAAAAATTGGATGGAAAACGTGCTAGTTCTGGATGCATGCGATACTGGACTTCCAGCCGCAGTGGACGAATACCAAGAACAACCAATCGCTCAAACAATGACTGAGAAAGTCCTGCTTCAGCTGCTTTCTTGCACATTACAACTGGACCCAGCTGACAGTGGTCACCCACCAATATCAACTGTTTTGCACCAAGCACAACAGGTACCATGCATTCTGGTTCAGTAGCTTGCATACTCTCATCAATAAGAATGGAGCCAAATTTCAGACGAACAAGACGTGGATCTCCAGCACCAACACACGTGCAGCACACTACATCAGCTGCCTCTAGCAGTTCTTTCTCAGCAGCTTTACGTAAAGCTCTGTAACGTTTCTCATCTGCTGCTGCTAATTCCCCTGTTTCATCTTTCAGCTGCTGAAGTTTGGCCAGCTCGAGGTTGGCCTCCAAACCACGTACTTGATTGTGAAGTGCCAGGAAGGAGACTGGAGAGTCGATGGCCTCACGACTCTTAGCACACAGTCGAATAACACGCAGTCCAGTGCGATGAATCTTCTCTGTGAGTTGATCCACAGCTATGTTGGAGGGAGCACACACCAGAACAGGACCACCATTCAGGCGAACTAGATGATACACAATGGTGGCAGAAGTAACAGTTTTTCCTGTTCCTGGAGGTCCTTGGATGAGAGACAGTGGTCTCTGTAATGCTTGTTTTACAGCATACACTTGGGAACGATTCAAATCAGGCAAATTAGGTGCTGAAAAATGCTTGGGGGCATGACAACGGAAAGCCACTTCTTCTACTTCATGACCCAATAAACGATGGTAAATGTATCCAGAAACAGATGCATCATCTACAGCAAACTTGCGCAGTGCCATCTGCATGCGATCAAACGACGTTGACTTCCATACAAAATCCACAACAAAATTGCGTGATGCATCCGTTGGAGCACCAGCTCCACATTTCAATTCGATGCCAACTTCTTCTCCATGGTTGTCAGGAATCTTAATGACATGTCCTACACCAGCCCATGGTTTGTGTACATCACCCAAATAGCGCAGACGCAATTCATCACCATGCATCAGGCGCATGTCACCATCAGCTTTGGCCAAAGTGAAATATGCCAGAGTCTTCTTGTTTAGACCTACATCCCAGCGCACAGCTACATTGTCTTGTGTTTGTGATTCTTTTAGCTTGCGGTCATAGTCAGCCTCCAATTTGACTAATGGCCCAAAAATATTCTGATACTGATAGCCATCTTCATAGCGCAGAAGTACATGTGCTGGTTCTTCATCAACGCCTGGTTTCTCCAAATCATCCAAAGTAGCATCAGCATTTACTTTCCACAACTCCTCCAAGCGGGAAATCTGTTGTGCAGTGATTTGACGTGCCCTGAGCTGTTCTTGTTCAAGAGGAACTTTTACAAGCCAAGATAAAAAAGCTCGGTCTGATATCAGTGGCTTCCACTTGTCTTGATCCCAGTTCATATCTTTCAAGGAAGATTGGTTAGCACATGGGTGACGGCATAAAAGCACAACCACAGAGTCAGTTTTGGCAGGAATAAAACCCAACACAAAAACATTACGGGAAGAACAGTTGTAGCATTCTAGTATAGTTTCTCCAAGGGGGCCATCACGGTGTAAAGTCACATCCTTATGCTTCGCACGGACCAGATGATTCACAATGTGGGAGCCAGATGTATTTCCACGCCCATTGCAAAACCACCGGCGACAGGCATTGCACATGAGCACACATGCAGGATCATGGATGCCACAATATTTGCAGGCATGTTCTGGCAAATTGCGAGAATAATATGAATTGCCCTCCTCCTCCTCCTCCTCAAATTGAAGCTCTGCCAAGGCTTGAGCTGTATTAGCTAGCATAACACTGCTGGTCAAATGGATTTCACCATTCATTTGGGAATTCTGACTGGGCAGACCCTCAAGCTGGGTCTGTGATTGGCTAGGCAGAGTAAAATCTGTGAACTCAAATTCTGAGCCTTGCGTATCTGCCCCAAGAAAATCATTTTCTTCGGTATCCAGAAAGGTTAACGTCTGGGAGCTGGTTCCATATGTGTCCACACTCATCCTGCTATTCTTGTTTCTAAAAGCACAAAAAATCAAAAAAATCGTAACAAAATCCCAAAAACATCAAGTTATTAACAATTTTTTTAAAGACAATGATAGAATGTACTTTCATTAAACTTCAATTCTTCATAGGTTTACAAAATTAAAGCAGGAAAGATTCTTTCTTGAAAGAAATTTATAATGCAATTTATAATGCAAGATCAAGTTTATTTATGATTTGCTCGTCCATTTATGAAAAAAGTATTGGTGAGTCAAGATTTTACTGGTAGTTACACCAATTTGTTACATTTACACTTAACTTCCAAAAAAACGAAACAAAGAAAAAGAAAGAGCAACGTGAAACGATTTAACAAGCTAGCATTTGTGGTCTTTAAACAGAACTTCGATTAAAACAGAACCTTTCCATATTTAAATATGGAGTGGAATTCATACACCTAAAAAAACCTTAATGCATGATTTATTATGTTTTTAACCTTGGTGCAACACACGGCCAAAACATGACATTAAAAATAATTCTCTTAACTTCACAAATATTTTTCAAACGAAAATTACAATGACTAACTCGAGTACTGGTGATGGCCCTAACAAATCACTATATTCTTTCTCAAATTTCCTTGGAGCATGACTTTAATAACATTCCTCATTATATTTTCTTGACATTGCTATTTGAACAATTTTATTTTATAAAATCAAAAACGTTACTAATAACCCAGTGTAAGGAGCCTTAAGAAAAGTTTCCTACTTTTAACACTTACATCATCACTCATATCAAAACAAGAAAAAATTAAAAAAATATCATAAAACAATTATGACAAAATTCTAAGAATGACAATAATAATGATAAAATGTCAGAATTAAGAATATCAATACGATCAGGCATTGCAAATGAATAACCTAATCTGGCACCTGCTTCTTTTGCAAACTGAAAGGATCTTATGTATGAGCAAATAGAAGTATCACAAAATCCAAACCAATTTATTCTAGCACTGACACCCTGATGGCACTTAAGAATGATGTTCTACTAGTTTATAACACAAATATAAATCGTATACTTATCAACCACCAGTAAAAACATTTATGAACAGCTGCAAATGAGAGCACTTACAATATTAATATTTAAAAATAGTTGGGGGGCAAAAATTTCTCTATTCCAATACTAGCAAACAGCAACGAACCAAGGCGAACATAAAAAACCAAGAAGCCTTAGGGTCCCTTTATACAATGCTGAAGTTCCACAACATTTCTTATTAAAAGATCTTTAAATGTCAAACTTTTCCAGTTTGGATACTTTCAAATAATGCCAATCACATTCAACTGTTTCTGCAACAATCAGTTTTGCGGATGAGATCTATGACTGATTTAACCAATCGGTCATTGCTTTCCAAGCATCAAAAACTAAGTTTCAAGATTTCGATCATCGAGCAAACTCGATTTTCATCAATGAAAAAAAAAAAAAAAAGGTGGGGGACGCATTTGCTGATTCCATTAAGGGTAAAAGCATCCAAATTAATAGTTAATCACTAGTTTCCATAATAAATAACATCGTATTTTCCTATTTGGTGGCTACTTAACATGCAGCATGGGCAGCAAAAAACACAAAAAAAAATGATTGCTTTAGACAAGTTCCTGTCACGGATATTTTGATAACAATATCAAACATCAGGATGGAAATGCATAAGAATCAGAATGTGAACATCTTAGTCTAGTTAAATTGCATTTACTTTTGAAGTGTTACATAATGCCAAAGGATACATACAAAAAACTTGTTCTGTTAATACCACTGCCTTGAATTATTTAAGTAATTCATCAACTCACAGTTCACTAAGACATAACGTTCTTAATATGTGCAAAAAAATAAAAAGGCTATTAAGACTGGGTTTCGACTATCAACATTTATTCTTTAAAAACGGTAAATCTCGAGACATTGCAAGACGGAAATCAAGGAATCATACAAGTTTTTAAGTACTTTCAAATAAAAATCCCAGATACTTAATATTTTGGAATAATTCATCACAGAACATCCTAGCATTCACTTTCGCACTTTCGTAATGCAGTATTTCTTGAAAATTCAAAATCGTTCACATGCAATTTGATTATTACTTTAGGTTACACTTAAGTTACATATTTACTTTACGCGAAATTTGTTTTACGCAAATTCACAAATTGGAACTTGAGAAATTTTGGATTATTTGGAACTGGAAACAGAATCAAATGCTCTTTGGTAAAAGCAATCAATAGCAAATTCATTACATTTTTTCATGACAGTTTTCAGTGATGGCAATGTACGGTTCTCAAGTATTCACACATGTGAATAGGTCACTACTGAAAGGAACACTGTTCATCATGCTAACGTGCCGGCTTACGAACTTCACCTGGTTCAGGTTAGCGAGAGACTACTGTCACTTTCAAGAAGATCACTCTTTTATGGTTAACAATTACAACCCCTCAAACACATTCCCGCGACCAAATCACACTTTAGCTGAAATGTATAACGATTTCTGCACACCTGCAAATTTAAAAACAATTAGAGTAATTGTGCTTTTAAAGCGTTTGATGGATCAAAACAGTTTATGAGTATTCACATTTTTGGCCTGAAATAAAATGGCATACCATAGTCATACTCACTCGAAGATTGGGAATCACTTATTTTCAATAACTATGTACATTAACTGCTATCTGTCCTATCTGATTGGAAAATAATTCATAACACGTCAATAACAAATTGGCAGCAATTTGACGACATCATGCAAAAAATCACATCACTATACATGCTCAAGTTGCAAAACACCACACGAATTCGGAATGACATAAAAACAACTCAAATTCCGCCAACAATTGATGTCCACAGGATGAACAAGAACTTCCACCGTAAATATATTCCGAAGATACATCTAATTGAAAAATTACATTTACAAAAGTGGGGAAATAGTGGATTTAATGCAGATCGCAAAAAAAAATGCTTTAAAATCTTGACAGTGAAATCTGGTAAGGAAAATTAAATTTTAAAGCAAAAAGCTAAAAGCTTCAGAACATCTAGCTTTCCAATTCTTAATCAAAAAATACAATTACACCACATTTTTAGTATTTAATGATCAAAACTACATTCGATGAAATGAGAGTCTTATATAAATGAAGAAGTTTACCGTTTAATGCATTTGCTAATCAGATATCCATAGAAATCTTAAGCAGCGAAGATTATGAACTTTCTAAAAACTCTATAGTTTGTGAATAATAGTAACCATCAAAGATAAAAACGCAAAATTAACAAATCAAACACTTTGGAGAAAGCTACATTTGAAAACATACAGAATTGTTGTAATACTCAGGATCAGTGGAATATCAGATACTTCACCATTTTAAGTTCCTACAGATAGAACTTGGGAGATTAAACATTTCTTTCATCTGACGATGAAT
This sequence comes from Raillietiella orientalis, assembly GCA_036172245.1. NCBI lineage: Eukaryota > Metazoa > Arthropoda > Ichthyostraca > Raillietiellida > Raillietiellidae > Raillietiella > Raillietiella orientalis. The sequence goes on along the minus strand of JAYWIR010000003.1, from coordinate 6,774,152 downwards.
AAAGCATTAAGGATTAGTTAAGGGTTAAGCTATTATTTCATTATATTAAGCGATCAACAGATAATTTGAAGCATCTTTCAATAAAATGCAAGAGAGCTTAACTCTCGACGTTTGCTCAAAGCATTGACTCCTAAGAGGCTCCTTAGAGTTGTCATCTGAGATAAGTACAGTAAGTGGCTTTAAAGTAGCTTTCTATAAATTTAGTAGTGTAAATTACACGAATGTATTTTGAAGTATCCTCAAATGTCATTAAAGAAAAAAAAAACCTGATCAAATGAACTCTCAAATTGTTAAAAAAAACAAAAAACAAAAAACATGGGTTTCACGATATATTGCAACTTTTCATTAAGTCAGCCTTTGAACAGACGACGCTTTTCATTTGATGAATTCCTAGGTCGAGTTCCTGTGTGAGACATTCTAGGTATAGACTTTTGAATCTTTATTGATGCGTGAAACTCACTGGCGGGCTATAATTGTAAGTGCAGCTGCATCCATTTTCATCCTTGTGAGCACCATTGATTTTCAAAAATTAAACCACGATCCTAGTTGTATACCACTCATCAGGGAGTTCTCTAATTAAGTTTCTATGAGTCTGTGCCATTACTATGCATTTTAATGATGTTGTCCAATTATGTTACAATTCAGTTGGTTTTGATATAATGACTGTAATAGTTCGGCTAATCTTTTCATTTCCAACAGTTTAATGAAAATGTACTTTTCTGTCTATCTTTAGTGTAGGGTTGCGCCCTTTGAGTAGCGTCTCGTTGCTTTTTTCCATTTGGAATATTTATCAAATTCGTTTCCAAGTTTAGCTACTCGCCATTAGAACTATTCAGTTAGAGTTATGATATTGTAAATGGTGAGCTACAGGAAACATGAACCCTTTTCTGAAACATTTCAACTGAGCTACACGAAGATTTATATCATAGTCGTTTCCGTTTCCCTTTTTTTAGGATTTTCTGCTTTTTTGAAACATTCCGAGCGTCTGAAGCATAGGTTTGCATAACGGCTCGTGGTTTTCTTCAAATGAATGGGCATCGATTCTAAAGGAACCGATGTATCCGAAGAAAAGCATTAGAAGGTTTGGATTACTGAAATCGATTCTGTGCCAAAAGGCAAAAAGACACACAAAAAAATCAAAACACAGGAACATTCTAAGATCCATTAGCGATGGAAATCATAAAAATCGTGGTGTTGGTACAAAGGATAAGATTGATATATCGCAAACAGAGTGAGCATCTGCCTGCATTTTCCTCACGTCAGAGAGGGGGTATCGAGGGTGGTAGCTGCTTGGATGCTTAATTTGGTATATACTGGACTTGGCTTGGTGCGTTGACCAAAAACGAAAAAGTGACAGTCATGCCAGAAGTGGTACGCAGTTGACAAAAAAAAAATCCCGAATGAAAGTGCTTGTGGTTTGCTACGTTGTTCCCCATGTTGGGTTTCCCATGCAACCTCCTGGGTGCTCCAGAAGGTGTTGGGGACTGCTTGTGTAGTCTGCCATTCGGTTATGTGTTGGGGTACTACCAGCTATGAGTTACATAATTGATTGAGTTTGAAAAGATTGATTCAAGGATGAGAATGTGTTTGCGAAGAAGGCTAGCTTCGTAAACACTTACTATTTATAGCCTCATCCCCATATAACGTGCAAAGAATTCTCCTATATGTGTACACTTGTGCCTGATTGAAAAACAAAGGTTCTGACGTTTCAATTTTTTTTTATGATTACGTTCAAAGAAAGGAAAAACATCAATCCATCCATCCTGCTAATACAGCAAAATTACTCGGCTACAAGTTTCGACTTGAGAATTTGGGAATGCCCCGAGATGCACGGAGTGCTTTCAGAAGGAGAATAGGTGATCGCAGTCTCTCACAGTGGAGTGCAGGCACTGGCGAGTTTATGGGAGAGAGCTGCATTGGGAAACATGCAGAAGTCTTGGAATAGCCAGGATCAGCGGAATGGCAGAACCCTCACCATTTTCAGTTCCTACACAGAGGGGATCTGGAAGATTAAACATCTCCTTCATCTGGCGATGGAAAAAGCATTAAGGATTCGTTAACGGTTCAGCTATAATTTTAATGTATCCAGTGATCAACAGGTAATCAAAGAGCATGTGTTTTCCCCTGGAACGGCATGGGATAAAATAATACCAGTGATGGATGAAGAAAGGAACTCAAAGAGCCAAAAAATTGCTTTCGATTCGGAAAAGTTGAGAGTGTAGATAGATGGCTTAGGGATTCGAAGAAGAAGAAACAGAGAGCTGATTGTGCATTTGCATGGTGCTTCCATGCTACGTTCTGAAGGTACACACATGTATATAAAAGCATCATATGCTTGTGAATGGGTGTAATTTCGAAGGAATATTGGAATTTTGAATCTATGAAGTTCTGAGGAAGAGATTTCGATCCCGCAGTTTCTAATCTTCCCGCCTTGAGAGGAATCTTAAATTTCCTTGCTGTTCAGGATCAGATTCGGCAATTGCACACGGTTTACCGACTTGCAAAGTTTGAAGGGAAAGGGGGGAAAGTGGAGTTTGCATTTCCCATCGGATTTTGTGTGATTGAGAATCCTTCTGAATGCAAACTGTGGCGAAACAACGAAACGGACCCTCACAGTTCCGTTGGAGGAAAGGAGATGCAGGAAATGTTTCACGTTTCGCGTCCTCTTGGAAGCTCTGCCCGGTTTGAATTCAACTGCATCGAGCACACGAAGATTCCGAGATTACCTGAGGCCTTTCCAGCTGTCTGTCCAACCTTACTATAGCCGAATCATTCCGCCATGTGGACAGGACGCATAGTTTTTCCTTTCTGTCTTTTCAGTTCCTACTTCTGTGTGTATGTGTGTGCGCGCGTAGTCATTTCTACTGCTACTGAAATGTAACTCCAGTGAACTGGAAAGCCTTCGCTTCAGCATCTCAAATTGCTTGTGAAATTGTATGATTAACTCCCTCCGCGCTGCCCCAGTCTTCATTAAAATGGGTATTTCACGATTCACCTCTTCCATCTTATCGGAATTTTCTGGAAGGATATTCGGAAGAAAGAAATGGAAAGCGTATGGAGAATGAGCATGGCAGCGCTGGAAGCCAATTATCTGTCGTAAATTAATAGAGGCGATGTTAAGAGAAGGAGCAGACAATGGTATTTCGAACCCACAGCTCTCTCTCTTAAGATTTCAATACGCAGTAATGGACCAGAAACAATGGACGTGATTCCCAGACGGCCAGCCTTCATTCCTGTGAACTGGTAATAGCATCACCAGTCATCGCATTATAAAGAGCAATCATTCCCCCGGAGCAATAACGAAAACTGGCATCAAGAGGTTGGCCACGGGAATCTTCAGTTCGGAGATCCCTGCTCACGGGATCGTCTTCTTCGTGTGTTTTCCCCAGGTACAGAGTGGCATGAAATAATGCCAGTAATGGGTGAGGTGCAGAGCTGTGCAGCGACGGGGAACCCGCGAATTCCAGGCTCAGTACATGCGCGCACACATTCACAATTAGCCAGCAATTAGCGCCAAATTCCAACGTCTCGTCGTGAGCGTTTTCCGAAGACAGCAGAACAATTCATGGGCTGCGTGCAGCAGCCAAGAGCGGGTTCGTCACCCAGGCAGTGGGAAGGGAATTTACAGGTGCATCTGGTGGATGCCCCTCATTCATTCGAATGCGGAACACGCGCCCTTGCCAGCAGGCATATGTAAGAGGAGTGACTTGAGTTCCTTCGAAAAGAGACGGGGCATTTCGCGGTTGCTGGATGCAAACTGCCGCTCAGACTAAACTTATAAATAAGGCATAAGAAACGCCATCGGATCGTCGCACCCGTCGGAAGTTGCTCTGTGGTCTCCCTGGGTACCTGTCAGCGTCGACCGCTGGTCGCTGGAGAGCGACCGAGGGTAGCGTCCCCTTGGGCAAACTGAACCATCAGCGGGAATGCGTGTTGCCATCGAGTTGCAGGCAAAGTTCCGCCGCCGGCCGGTCGTACCCCTGCATCGCGGAAGCTGGAAAGCGTCTGATCTCCTGTAGCCTTCGAGAGAACCGTGGGAATCCATCCCGATAACCCGTCAGTCAGTCGATTACTTCCAGTCGTGGACCCGTGCTGGTCGACTGCCTCCAGATTCGAAAAGAACCCACGAGCTATCGCGTACATCATGTCTTTGACGTACCCGCACCCGTTTGTATCGCTTTCCCGTCCTTCCCACCGCCAACCCCCGTTCCGATGGCCAGGTTCCTCTTTCGGTTAGTACCGGGACAAGCCTCAGACGGCCTTCAGTCCCGGAAAAGCGTGCAATCTTCGCGCTCGCAGGGTGAATTTCCAGAATCCTTGCCCGCATGATTTCGTCTAGAGATGGAACATCTCTGTGCCTGTCCGTCCTCGCGTGCGCGTTTTGTGCGGCGTTTTCTTTCCTGTTGAGGTGAAGTTGCCGGCATGCCTTTCCTCCTAGCCCAGAGCTGCTCCCAACTTCCACGCGTCGCAAGTCGTTGAAGCACTCAAGTGAGAGACGAGCTGGCGGAGGGAGGGGGAAATCGGATCGTGAATGAGAGCCCCTGGACCACATCCACGCGATGACCTCTATGTAAAGTTGACCTCTGTCGAGATGCGAAAAAAATTTGGGGCGCACACTTTTACCTTTGGGAGGGCTCTCAACAGGGACCTTTGTTTCTCCCTCTCGTAAAAAAAAAAAAACGCTCGATTTTATGCTATTCAATTTATTCACATCACTGTCCTATCATGGGAGGAATGTAGCAGTGTTTCGTGGTCATTCCCGAATGACTTTGGCACCTGGATCAGAAGCCACGGTGCGTAGAGTCGCTAGAATCCACTCTGTACAGGCACAAATGTGCTTCTTGAAGTAAACCATCAAGCGAAGCATTGGGTGCATGTTGCTCAACGGCATACCTATCATATATACGGACGATCAGGGTTGCCAGTACGATCATTGCTAATCAATACTTAATTCGCCGAAAAGAAGAAGAATAAAAAAAACTACCTATTCGCTTAATGTGAAAGCTTGACTAAAATGATCCCCTATGGATAGTTTGAGTGCAATTTCCAAGACGGGATGATCTCCGGCAGGCAAACTTTAAGGGAAGTGGGCGTCCTGTCCCTGATTTTCCATCGCGCGAACTCGTCGGCAATGGCTTAGATGCTAACGTTTATTGGTTTCGTCCCGTTCTGCTGGGAGCAGCCCCGAATTCTACAGACTCCCGTGAGATTTGCTTCCAAAACAGACGAATGCACCTCTTGCACTGCGTTCCCAGTACTTATCTGGAAGGATGAGTGTTCCTTCTATCTTGGTTTTGCGGACGCCCGACTACGTTGAAGCCATCGGGCAAACCATTCTCGGCAAAGACTGCTTTCCCCCACCTGGAGCTGTCTAGTCATCTACCGCAGTTTCCTCCAGGGAACGAACCTAACCCTGAGAAGCAGTTGTCGCTCACAACTCGGCAAAATCGGATCTTAAACGTGCTCACCGTTGGTCCAATCGCCGGCGGCGAAAGAACATGTGGAGAGCGTACTGCCATGCCAAGGACGCGCCTTTGGCATCTATAGCACTGCTAAGACGGTCATTTGAATTAGTTCTCGACTGCCGACGACGACGCATCCCCCGACGTTTCGCACCACGAACTTCCTCCTGTCTTTTTGGGAACCTTCCTATGTGCACTGGCTGCTTCTCGCTTCCTGTTTCCCAGTTCATGTCGTAGGTGTTCTTCCTAACCACTCACTTCAGTTTCCGACGCAGTTCCCAGGATTACCGTGAAACACGACTCCAGTCGGGACGGAATCTCCACTCTGTTTTTTGAAAGCTTCGTGGAAACGGAATCAGCGGAAACTTTTGCTTTCCCGGCAAGACATCTGCCGTGCTCAGAAATCATTTCCACGTGGGAATCTCTGGAAGAAAGTGCAACACGTTCTTGCCAAGGGCTAGGCATCTGATTTTTCAAGTTTTGGCATTCCGTTTACGTCGGGTGAGTCGTCTGTCGAGCACGGGTGATTGTCTTTCTCGGCCGCCTCTGCTGATTCACCCAATTCCAACTCGAACTCTTTGTTTCAAGTCTTCTTTCCATTGCATGCCAAACCTGATCTATATTTACCCCTCCAGTACCTAACTCAAAATACACTTAGGTACGATCCATTTGTATTTTCGGTTGTTTCTTTTGCGTCTTTGCACAGCCCTGTCCTTTTCACGGACAGTTGCCGTCTTCCTCTCTGGAATGGGTTTTTCCTTTCGTCCCTTCGCTTTCGATTGTCCAATCGGTCGCATCCCGGACAAATGAAAGTCATTGGACGGTTAATGGAGCAGGCAATAAGACACTGATGCATTGCACTGGCTTTCGAATCACGGCCTGCTGCCCATCACTTCCTTTTTTTTCTTTCCTGTTTTTTCACGCGGTCATCCCGACTACGAGCAGGCCATGCCATCTCACGAACGAGTCGTCCAGCAGTCGAATTCACACAAAGGACCTTTGATGTGAACTCACCTCCGCGCTTCCCGTCAAGGAAGACGAGCAGGCTGGCGTTGCCAGGTTTCAGCTGGTCGCGGATGCAAAAATCAGTTCAAAGCCGAAGAGGGAAACCAATTTTTTCGTGTGTTTATTCTAAGGAACAAAAAGGAAAGAAGAAGAAAAAAAATCGAATTCCCACTAATGAGTTGGTTTGCGGATGCACTACTGAGTGCTACGGACACTGGAGACTGCTCCAAGCTCTCTTAAACAACGGTAATGAGCGAACATCACTTGTGACCTCACCATGCTCTTCATCTATTATAAAAGAAAATGCCCATGTCGTATCTGATCTCGCAGAAACTTGCAGCTGCAGGGATGAGCGCACAATTTCTCAGGCTCGATTTCGTGGCTGTGAGATCCATCTTTGACCTCAGACATCCATCGACTTGCGGACTTCGAAAGAACAGATCCACATTTTTGCCTGTGTTGGTCTCAAGGCGCACACACATTATAATATATCTGTTTTTTTTTTTTTTTTTTTTGAATTTACGGAACTACGCATACACGTAGCATTCAAAGTTTGACCACAATCAAAACTGCTCTGATGAAAATAAAAGCTGCTCGATGAGCCGATGGGATGGCTTCTTTAGTGGTCAGGCAGGGGTAAGGGGGAGATTTTGGAAAGCGCTCCCAGAATTCTGCGCTAGTTTTCAAGCGTTCCTTTTTTGCATTTCAGGATTTCCTTCAGCGAGTTCATTTCATGTCATCAAGGTGTGTATTCCGATACGGGTTTGAAATGTTCTGTTTATTCACGAAGATTCTGCTTACAGACTCGGTCACACGGATGGAGGTCTGAGTGCAACGGAGATGACAGCAACCTGCACTGTGAATTGCACTGTCACATAGCAACCCTTTTTGTTTACAGATGTACGAGCGTTATTCGTGATGCTCATAGGGTGTGTCCCTAGATGGCTTTGGAGTTTGGAACGACGTTGTTGGTATCCGAGCTGAGTCACACTTGTTGCTAAAAAGAATACATGGAAGAAGAAGTAAAACGAATTCAAGACCTGAACGTCTGCACTTGTATCGAGCATATTTGAATTTTAAAATACATTCCACTGCAAGTCTAGGCAAAATCATTACACTGTTCTACATTTAAAGCACCTAGTTTCTGACATTCAATTTCCAAAAGTGATGTGCGTTACGGATTGGGGAGGATCCTGTAGTGGTTGCGGCGGTTTCCAGGAGTCCCACATTAAAAACGGTAAATCTTCACATTACTTCACAGACATCAGAATGCTGACATCTGCCAATTTCTTCAGCGATTTTGCTTACAAGTTTAATTACCGGTTTCTTGTTATAATTTCGTTTTACAGATGATGGGATTTTTTTTTTTTTTGTTTGAGACTTTATTTTACGTAGATTTTTTGTGCAATCGGAGAGGCCTAGGATTTCTCGAGAACACTACTCTATAATGAAAATGGAGCAAAAACCGGTAATTCCGTTTGCTGTGTTCTGAACAGGATTCCATTCCAAACTGAGTTTTGAAACGACACCGGTATTCTTCGAAAATTATGATTAAAAGAAAGCATTGAGCCAACTGATTACGGAAGGAAGCAAATTTTTCTCAGTAAAAAATTTTCGCGTTTCGCATTGCAAGTGTGCGGAAGCTTCTGAAGTGAATTCAAGGGTGGGATCGGTTGTTTGCTGTATGAGGCAAGTAACTGTGTGTGATCACGTGGAGCGTATGATGAAACAGTACACTGTCATTGAGCATGGATTTCCGAGAAACCTTGCAGTCGAGCAAAAGTGGATGCGTGGAACGACCGTTTCTCGGAAAGAAGACACGTCACTCAGAACGGGAGAATTTGAAAAATAATTTCCGATTGCGGCGACTTGGCAGCAGCTGTTGTCTTTTGCGTGTTCTTTCGTACTGAAGCGATGCCTTTCCATTGAGGCGAAAGGTGCCTGCGGTGCGTCTTTAGCTTGAGCTGATATCGGCACACAACCTCAGATAACCCACTAGGAAACCTGTTGCCGGCAAACGTGCAGCATGTGCGCTCGACCGAAGAGGAAACGCGTCCGGTCCATTGCTTGGCAGCGCCTGGCTCTTAACTTAACCGCAGGGAAGTCGGTTTCCCGCCTGCGTTCTTCGAAACAAGTGTCGTCGGATTTCGCTGTCGGAAAATCTAGCACTGGCATTTCTGTACACACTAAATAATCATAGGGCACAGCTGCAGCGTACGTAGCTGACTCGGAAGCCCATACTTTTGAAATGTACGTCGTGTAAAGAGGTCTCCACGGTGCATCCGATTCCCAACGAGTGCAGGACCAACGAGCCTCACTCTACGAGATAACCCAGCTCTGACCACGGTCGACCCCGTTCTCATCCTGCCTGCTGCTCCCCCAAGAAGGTGGCTGAAGACCTGCTACCGTGCCTTCGATCTTTGAATTGGCATGCCATTTCGGCATGGACACGCAGAAGAGGAAAGGGGGTGGCGGGTCGCAGCGGTGGCCGGGTACGGAATCTGTTCCGAGACATCGACTCGGAAACACTTTCCCTCCCCTCCTTCTTGTTCATCGCATCACGTGTGTTGTGCGTTTGGCGGAATGTGATCGGGACGGTTCCCTTGCCTCCTGCACACGGGGGAGCCATCCGGTGGTCTCTCTCATCCGTCTCGGTTGCTTGGAAACGTTCCGGAACTCCTCAGTGCCATTGGGAAGACCGGAGCACTGCGAACCAGGAATCCTCTTCTGCCTCTTGAGATCACTCTCAGAGCACAGCTTTGGAGTCACCTACAGAGCTTTTCGATGGCGTCCTATGCTACTGATAGATCGAAACACCTCTTCCGGATAATTAGAGAGTGCGGAAATGATTTTCTGAGCTGTTTTAGCTGATCCCTGGAAAGATCTCAAGTATCAAGATCTTCTGAACCTGGGGCAAGTTTCTATCTGTTTTCGCTGCTTCTCCCTCCGATCTGCTTGTGCGTCTAGAGATTAAGAAAACATCTTCAGGTCTTGAGAATGAGTTCAATCCATCGAGCAGCGTAAAGCAACATCTCTCAAAGAGCTTTTCTCTTGATCCGAAGATCGCCAGTATTGGATTGATTTTGTGCATAATGAATCCGCAGGTGCCAAATCCAGCTCTCCTCTACAAAGTGAAGTCCAGACCAACTGATTTGTCCGGAATTCCAACCGGAAGTATCGGACGATTTCCTTCGTTCCTAAGACACGACAGGAACGGTTACAAATTCGTTTTCTTAAGTCTTCAGCAACCAGAAAGTTTCTGGACTGCATGAACGTGAACATTTGTGTGTCTGGCAAATTCAACTCCTTAGAAACGGCACAGGAAAATTCTGCTTGCTACTTCTGTTCGTAAAACATGTCTTTCATGTATCTATCAAGAAAGATCAAGATAACTGGACCTCTGAGAAGAATGTTGGTTTTTCAAGCAGGAAAGATTCGGAAAAAGAAGGAAAAAAATTATATTCGAAATGAAATTTGAGATTTTCTTTTTAAAAAAATTACCTCACATGGTTCATGGTCCTCACTCTGCTTTCAGTTTAAAACTTCTCTTGTTTGTTTCTCTTGAAGACAAGCAAGCAAGCAAGTTGCCTGAATTTTATGTTCGTTAGTAACAAAAAAGAACGTTTGTCTTAGACACCCATCTTATTATCAGCTGCAATCTCAGTTTTAAAAAATACCTTGTTTCGTACCTTACTCTATTCTTACAAGCGTACCTATTATTCTTCCATGCTATCGTTCACATCAGCACGAGGTTTCACTAATTAGGATAATGCGACTTATGAATGTTCTGAATCAGGCGATAACCTTCATCAATGATGCATATAAATCTCAACACATGTTCCATATATTTCTAAAGTTCCTATTTTGATCATTTTTTTTTTGATCAGTGATTTTATTCTTGCCTGATTTTTAGAATCTGGAGCATAATTCTCAAATTTGGAGATCGATTCCAATTTGAGGAACCGAGTTTGATGGTAGTCGCATAAACTAATTTCAGTCTGCCTTTTTATTAAATAAGGAAAACTTTTATTAAAAATAACTAAATATTCATCTCCGCAGAATTCATTGTTCACGAATAATGTGTTAAAATACTGCTTCTGTTAAAATGAGTCATTTTTCAGTTCCCCAAGCGATTCTACAGTCCCGTGCGAATCCAATTAATTTGGGTTAAGCTTTCTGCATTGCAATTGCATACATTAGAATTCATGCAACTTCTTGCGAGTAAGACTGTTGCTTGAAATGCTATGTATTTATCACATTCCTAGACAATGCTATGTCGTGTTACAGTGCTTAATCCAATTCATTACGACTGTCTGTTAAAATAGGAACGTTGAAATTTTAGAAAATGGTAATCGAATTGATGAGCTCACTTGTTGCTGTATGCAGTCAAAAACAATCATCCGGATAAGCATTTCTTAAAATTCAACAGCTCCATAGATCCCCATTGTACTGCAAATGCTGGTACATCAATAATGAAAAATTTATGAAGCATTATCTATTGTTTTTTTATTTTCATTATGAGAAATAAAAAAATCATGAATTTTATCTAGACTTGAAGTTACTATTATGAACTGAAATGAATAATTTCGTTTGTAACTACCTGTCAAACTTATTTCATGCATTCTTGACTGAAAATGATAGCAATATGGCATTGTAATTCGAATAGTATTTTGAAGTTTATGATAATAAAATACAGTTGGTAGTTCGTGAATAATGCATTGATGCAATTTAATATACCATGCTCGTTTCGAGACTGGCAACCTTCCATATGGTAAGAAGAAATGAAAATCGTGAATCACGATGGCATTGGAATTGTCGATTTCAGTCTGTGTGAAAGTCCAGCCAAAGTATTTATGAAGGCATGGTATGAAAATCCTTTCTCTCTCCGTAAGTAAAATGGAAGAAAACTTAGCATATTAAGAGTACAAACGAAAAAGACAGTTCGTGTCCTTCTTTCTTTTTAATACAAATGATCAGTCTCTCTCGTGGTCAATATGCTTACAAATTTTCTGTGTTGTGATAATGCTTTAAAAATTTGATCATCAGAAATATCCCCCAGATTTTTTATTGAGTGATCAAATTGAAGGAGGATGGAGTTGAAAGAGGCAAACCCCGTGTTTGTAAAAAGAGGTGTAAAACTTTAATGTCGACTAGATCATTTCCCAACGGAGTTAAATTACGTGTCCATTAGTCCGTAATTCAGCCTGGATGCAGTTTTCACCAGAAACTTATATAGTCAGCTGGACAATTAGACATTTTAATATTAAGTCATCAGAATGCGACTTACAGAGGTGTTCATTTTCAAAATAGAGTTTGGATAGTAAGGAATTATTGGTAATAAATCCTTCATGTTTTTTTTTTTTTTCTTCACTACTGTCAGTCTAGTGGAAATTTATAGTAGTGCATATGTTTGAAGACAAACATCTTATTGGGTTTTGGATGTGCTTGTTTGAGCCAGTTGTAACAATGAAACTGGGAGTTATGTACCTTCGTTGCAAATGATAATCATCCGTCAACTTCAATTTAATTTACAAGTGATAAGGTTCTAAAGTCTCCACATGTGACAAAAACTTTGAATAGAGGCATTTTTCATGCAGTTAATAGTTTAGCTGATGTGCCCATACTATGTTTATGAACCTTTTGTTAACATGCAAAAAAAATGTGTTGAATATTCAAGACATCTCCGAAACTTTGATGAGCTATTCTTGTTTATCACAAGTTACCAGTTTTAAGAATGTTTTGCACTGATGATTTGAAACCTTGAATTAAGACTTGTGTTATCAAAATCATGTTTCCAATCACATCTCATAAGTGAAGATGGTTTGGGCCGTAACTACATAACTAACATAGTTGAACAATATGTTAGAGTTGTACTATTAACTGCATTGTACACTTTAAAAATTGTACACTTATGCTGCTTTGCTTTTATTCCAATTTGCATCCCTCTGTGTCATCTGGAAAGTTATTGCTGGTTTATTTCAAGTTATGTACCAGTGCAAATGATTCACGTTTTTTTTTTTTTTTTTCTCTCTCTGTTGATTACAAATGGTTGTGTTCACTGTTGTGATTCAGATTCAACCATGTACATGCTGTGTGTATTTTTTGTGCACTTGTACTTAAAAGATTTGAGGCATGCAGTTGTATTTCAAATTTTATGTTTGTACTTTTGAAAGAACTGCATCCTCCTCAAAGCCCTTTTAATTCCTTTCGTGGAATATAAAATACGATTTAATGAAATTTCCCTTATGGAAGGTAAATGTTAAAATACCATATTCAAGATCATTGGAGAAAGGTACTATTCTTCACCACCTTATGGGCAGATGAAATCATCCATGATGTTAGTGTGAAAGTGGTATTGGAAGCCAACTTCCCTATAGTCTGTAGTGATTTGCTCTAATAGAGTTTACTGCTTGTGGACTAATACATTTATTTGAAATTTCAGTGGTTTTTTGGATCAGTATTAGGGATTCATTTTAAATATGCAATTCCAAAGCCTCCATTTTAATTTCACGTCAGTAACAGGTGTTTTGTATTGGTAGGTAAAAGCACTTGATGTAGGATATCTTTGTTGTTAGAACTTTGGCACATTGCAGATTTCTTGGAATCTATAAAGTGTGACATGGATTGCCTGAGTATATTCAATTATAGTTAAGTGAGTGTGTAGATTGGACTAAAGTCTTGGTCTAGTGGTTTTATCTCTCAGTTTTGGCATTTGCGACCTGTTTCTTGTTTTTTGTTTTTCTTTTTTGATTTATACATTGTAAGCAGTGTTTCTTTGTCATCATGTAGCACATATGAGAAATGGTGTTTTAGGAACCTGTTATTAAAGATGATAAAGGTCCACTTTATAGCGTTCTATGGTTTCTTGAAGAAAAAATTGGAACCCAAAATTATGAAGAAAACTTTGCAGTTTGGTTTCTGAGACTTAAAGACAAAAATTGTTCCACCAAAAATTTATTGACTATGAAATGTATTTGACTAAAAGTATCTGTCGAAATAATGAACTCAGCAAGGTGTTCATCCATCACCATTTGCTAATACTCTACAATATCAGTTTAGCTAATAGTGCCAATGCTTACCCTTAAACTAATTACGTTTTGTTATGCACTTTTTAACACTTACTTTAAATGTTTCAGCAGTTCAAGAAGTCGTGTGTAAACACAGGTCACCATTATTCAAATTTTTCAATTATTTGTATAAGTTTGCAAGTTGGAATTACTTGAATCCGAGACATCTGTGTCATCAACGTAATTGTGAACCGTCTCCTTGCTTTGATACTATGTTGTTAATGCTTAGGATGAAAGATCGGATTTTGTGATTGTGTGTGCAGCTCCTCAACTTGTTTCGGTTTGAGATTGCAGCCTCCACAGCTTGCACTGTTATAAGCAGAAAAGTTGAGAAAAGGTAACGTAGGATTCTCATACAACAGCCTTCTAACTTCTCAATCCGTGGCTGCAATGTAGTGTATAGGGGTCGTGACATCTTTTCGAGTGAAACCGAGTTGCGGTGCATGTTTTTGATTTTTCGTGGCCGGAGAGAAAGAGTCACTTGGAAGCATCGAAGAAGCGTCATGTGTACGATCATACGTGTAATCGATAGAAGCATGGAATTCATTTGGATATCCACGTGAGAGCGAAAGCTACGAAGCGCCAAGTATTTACTACCGCTGTTGCTGCTAGAAATAAATAGATGACTGCGATGCAGAATGGTTCTTGTGCCGGGGTCCAGAAAGGGGTTAACCCTTTTGTACTGACGGAACCAGTGCAAACCCTTGCGGTTCAAGCAGCCAACGGACTTTTCCCTCCTTTTCGCAGCTCCTTTTTCTGTGGAACGCCAGTGGTGGCAGACTTGTCTTGGAAAAAAGCTCTGCCCGGAGAGATCTCTGCTGCTGGAGCGCAGAGAGCTTCGCCCAAAGCCGTGTAAGCAAGCAGAAGCGCTCTGCCGAACCGAATGGGCATTCTGTGTGTGGTTCTCCAAGTGCTTTACTTTGTAGGGCGTTTGCGGTGCACACACTCGCGTGTGCTTGCATCATGCCAGTATGTTGCATCAGATGTGTGTGTGAGATGATTGGGCATCCGCCGTGGATGACGGGCGACAACTGAAATTTGGCATCATTCTCAAGCGTGGCGAGAGAGTGACGGAAACCTCCGAAGAACGCCATCAACGAGTGCGGAAGTTCTTGCTTTCAGGGGTCTGGTAAAAAAGCTCTCCCGAGCAAGAACCTTCTGGTTTCGGACGAACCCTGAAATTTGTATCATTGGCGTTTGCGACTTTGTTTTCTGTCGGTGAGTTCTTTTTGGAGGGTTGTTCATTCGAAAAAGGTGTCACCTCGTACAGTCTTTCACGCCAGTGGTTTTCGCATTGGCATGGCGAAAGGTAATCTCAACTGTTTCCTCGTTATGTGTTCGTGTCGCACACTGCTTTTGTTTTTGGTCAGGTAAATGATTGTTTTGTTGTACGGTGTCTTAAACCGTACCGTACCTAATCGCAAGGGATCATTGAGAATGCACTTTTCACTCCGAAGAGGCATCTTCGTGCTTCGCGTTCTCAAACAAGGATGTTTTTCGAAGTGAACTTGGAGCTGGCCTTGAAAAAGGACTTCCCTGATCTGCAAGAGGTCGAGGAGTTGCTTCATTTCCGAGCCACGTTTGGGCATATCACGATGGTGTGCCCGTGCTCGTCACTTAAATAAATGGTGTAGCGGACTCTGCTAGCGACGGCACTTGAAGGTGGCTTCCCGTTGAAGTGTGTTCGAAATCGGAAGGGGGGGGGGGGGAAAGAAAAAAAAAGAAAAACTGGATGATATTCGGATCTCCCGAGTCCGTGGATCGCTAGTTCCCTCCGATTTGAATAAATGGAATGCATACGAATGCGGGAATGTTTCTCATTTTTGGAAGGAATTTCCGTCACCTAGGAACCGGCAGTTGACTGCACGTTTGCAAATGGTCTTACTCCAAAGGTATTTGTTTCCTGCTGTTTTTCCAGGTTCACTTTCGTGTCGACCCAAGTAATTTAAGTGTTCGGCGATCAGGTTCTACGAATTTAGCAGGAGAGTGGCTGAGAAAACGGCGTTTTGTGAATTCTTCAGTAATGTCCCGAGAATTGTGCGTCGCTTGTAGTCCGTTAGCTCGCCGACCCGAGTTGGACGTGGCACCCCTGCACGCACAAGCTATACCTGAGGCAGCAGCTCGAACGCTGTTGCTCCCATCCGACACGCAGATCCGATCCGATCTTTTGTTCAGCAAGCTGCCCGAAGATCGGTCGTCATCGCGACCAGTACCCCTGTCGACTGTGAATATGGAAACGCTGTCGTGCTTTTCTGGCGAAGGAAGCTTGTCGGGAACAGTGCCACTGGCCATGGTGTGCCCAGCAAAACTTCGGGATGCTTTTCCTGAAATATATTTCCCCGCCGTTCTTCAAATGGATTTCTTGATCACGAAAAAAAAATGAATTCTGTGCCAGTTTTTTTTTTTTTTTTTGGTCTATTTTCAAAATCAACAGTCATCTGCTCGTGACTGGGTATTTATGCAAAAGTTTGTCTTTAAAACCATTGTGATTGATAGTAATGCTGTTTTCTAGTGTTTTGCTCGTATGTGGCCGAGATGCATTTCAGGACACGATTCCGTATGCAATCCATCCTCTTCATCAAGGGCGCATCCCACACACCGACGAGCGGTTGTTTTGGTCACCCTGGGACGCTTCTCATTCCGAGTTTCCCGCTTACCAAGTCGCGGCTGAAGTTGGGTCGGGTCGCTGGTTCAGATTTCCAAGTTCGGTGCCCTTCCCAGTGGGCCGTAACCGAATGAAGTTCCCGAGCTCTCTCCTCCAGCCAGCCACCGGTGGCTCGTCTTCAGGTCTGGCTCCGAAGATGTGGTCAGTACAGTGGTCAGTGAAGCACGATCGAGCTGGGGAAACGATCGAACGAAGCCAACCGGTGTTTCCTTAGCTCGATCGTAAAAGCGCCCGCTCGCTCGGCTTCGCACAAAGCTGCATCGCAGGAGGCTGTTGATCACCACGAACTGCATTTGCGTGCCGAAGTTCGGCCCCCATGCGCCAGACTTGAGCCCCTCAACCCCCGCGTTTGTAAGCACTTGGGATTCGTTTCGTGCCGCGATTTTCACTTTCCTTTGACGTGCAGTGGATGGAGAACTTTCTGTTCTTTAAAAGGGCAACCGAACTGGCGACTTGCTTTTGTTTATTTTCAATTGAGCTTGCATGAAGGCTGCCCCTCTCCTTCCCTTTCGCTCGGCTGCTTGGGCAGCAAACCCAAAGCGTGCCACGAGGTTCCCCACACGCATTTGGAAGGGCGTGGAAATCCTGGATCGGACTCCCCCCCCCCTCCCCTCCCCTTCGCTTTCCCATTCCATGACCGTGTAGAATTTCCAGTAGAATTTTCGAACGGGCTTTTCCTCTGCCAAACGTTTGCGAGACGGTCCACTGGTGACGTTTCGCCCGCCTCTGCGTCGTGCCTGGCGGCACGACCCACGCATCTCGAATCTTCCGTGTGAGGGTCACGCTTTGGGAGAACCCAATGGCTTTTCCGATCGCAGTTTGCCTTGCAGCCTGCCGTGGATCCCAAGTGATCTGGTTTGATGCATCACGGAGAACGGAAGGCGGGCTTCCCCACCCGAGGGACGGTGGTCCGCCGCTTGTTATGGATGGGCCCAACACGTTGCTTGTGGTTGGAAGTGGGGCGGGGAACGGCTCTTCGGTGGAGCACCCCAGTTGCGCATCAGATCGGATCGGTCCTTCGGGAATGCCTCATCGCCAGGTTGCCGGAGTCTGCAGCGGCACTTATTGCCTTTCGTTGCTCGCGTGAGGTTGCATTGGCGACGTTGTGGCATCTCGTAAAGTATTGGCCGTGCAACGTTCATAACCTTCATTTGCACATTTCCGTGATTCCGCCCCATTTTCAGTTCCATTTTCTCGCTTCGAACTTGAGGTGTTTTTTTTTCTTTCTTTCTTTTTTTGCTGGCACTTTGCAGAGGTTCCGTTTCGAGAGTGGTTCCGGTCCTTTTCGGAGTCCTTGCGTCTGCATGGGGGGGGGGGGGGGGGAGCGACGGCTTTCGGGGTTTGTCCGCCTTTTCTGTGACCATGAACACCACCACACGAGTTGGTGTGTGGTTTGTGATTTTCGCCCCGCACGTGAAATCGCCCGCGTTCCCTTTCCAGGGTGCACCGTCACCGCGAGCGGTAACCCCGCGATACCCACCGAACAACCACGGCTCCATTAATAGGTCAGCTTGTCGCCGAAGAAACCGCTGATGCCACGAGTGTTTCCTACGCAACGGACTGAGATGCGACGACACACGACAGCCTTCTGCACGGTGGAAGGGAGGTTTTTCGACACGGTCACCACAGACCGCTTCGCGATTCACAGCTCTCCGATGGGCATTCCACGTGCGGACTGCGTTGATCGCATTTGCATGCCGAATGGGGTGCCCTGCAAGCCAAATTGAGGTCTCTTCGGCGGCTCTTGTAAACATCTGGTCCTCGGCACCGCATTCCAGCACGAACGCAATTTCTCTTTGCTCCCTCGACCAAGTGAGAAACTTGCAGCAGTTTGGAATTGGATCGATGAAGGGGGGGAGGGCGGAATCGGAAAGCACTGCCTGCACGAATTTTGAGAATTATGCGTGAATAATTTTCATTTTGTTTTTTCTTCTTCTTCTTCCTCCTCCTCCCTCCATCCCCCCACCCTTCCCACTCCCAGCATGCGAATCCTCCCGGCGTTTTGGAGTCCTCCAAATGATTACAGCAGTGTCCAAGCCAAATTAGAAAATCCCATGTTATTTGACCTCGTTTTGTTCCCCACTTCATCCCGGCCTTTGAATACAACTTTCGATTTTTGTAATGTCCCTCTTTTCTTTGGAAAGGGATATGAATGAATTGAAAATGTTTCTCGTGTTTACTTTTGACGAGTGTACGTATCCTTCTGTAAAATGCTTTGGTTTTGCTTGGTGGCAGCTGGAAAATGTGCATCACAAAATTTTAATTGATCGAATAGTTGCACGTAACGAAAGAAAAGGAAAAAAAAAAAAAAAAAACCAATTGCTTGCGGTATGGTTTATTGATGCGACACGCATAGATGATAGATGAATATATCTACACTTTATAGATGATTTAGCACATTCCGATGCGTTGTTTATGCGGTTGTGTGTAATTTTTTTTTTTTTTTTGCATTTGCGAGGATTTCTCTCCCGATATTTTTCATTTTTTTGCTCGATCCCCGTTGTGAAATCTCGATGATTCGTCCCGATGTGCCTCCGACGCTGGACCCGCGCCTGCCTTGTTGACTCGAATTGTATGGAAATAACCGTGGATGTGTGTTTTAGAGAAGGTCGTCTTCTGTTCTTGCGTGGAAAGACCGTTCACGGCATGTTTTATACGTTTCGGAGGCACGGTGCTTTGTGTGCATCCTACCCTTGGGAAGTGGTCGTCTTCAGCACGTCGGTGGTCACATGCCTACTCACGTGTAACCTGAAACTTCTTGCCAAAGTTAACGCAGTACATCCTGATGAACCTCACAACGTAAGTCTTTCCGTCGCAGGCACGGTTTCGCAAAGGATGACCGAGCTATAGGAATACCGTGCAGCCGATGTCATTTTCATGACGGTGCTTCGCTGCGCG
Source organism: Raillietiella orientalis (assembly GCA_036172245.1). Lineage (NCBI taxonomy): Eukaryota > Metazoa > Arthropoda > Ichthyostraca > Raillietiellida > Raillietiellidae > Raillietiella > Raillietiella orientalis. The sequence continues at coordinate 6,755,055 of JAYWIR010000003.1, read as the reverse complement.
TCGGTGCTGTACGTCGTACAGCAGTTGAAAAGGCTGCAAGAGAGCAGAGCCAACGTACTGGGTAACGCTAGATGCAACCGGTGTACGGTGTACGACGCTAGCTGATTTTTAGGCATCACGGTGGCTTTCCTGGCGTTTTCATTTGTGCTGTTCTGTTGCGTCTGCCTGCACGTCTTGGGAATAACTGCCGGCGACCTCAGGTAAGATGCCTATGTTTCTCAAAAGAATTGATGCTCTTTTCTCTTTTAAGAGATGCGTTGTTCTTTTTCTTGCTTTTGCTAGACATCAAAAGAATTGGATCCATAACCCAGCACGTCCTCGCCATCCACCCAGCGACAGGAGTTCGAGATGGCTTGGCACAAGCCTTGCAGTCTTTTGGTCCTGGATTCACGCTGGACACAATTGTTGGAGTGCTGCTCATAGGTGTCGGCACGTTTTCGGATATGAAACGCGTACACATACTGAGTGCCTATGCGTGTGCTGCCATAGCAGTAAATTATGTAACCCTGATGGTCTTTCATCCGGCTATGCTAGCACTTCTAATCCAGCTGACCAGCCAGCAGGCCAATACATCAGAGCATTCAAACATGCACTGGCCTGTGCAACAGGATAACCCTGTGACGCAGCGCGTGAAACTAGTCATGGTTTTTGTGCTCCTTTATGTTCATGTGCTAGGCTGTGTACTGGGAAGTCCACAGGGAACTTTACTACCATACAGAAGCTCTGCCTTCTTCCAGTCTTTCCACTATCCCTGTTTGAGGCAAGTGGAGTGTGTGTACAGCCTTTAGAGTAATGTGCGATATGCAGGTGGATGAGTAATAGTGTGGAGCGGATTGTAGTAGCCATTGTGGCAGTTTCCCTGGCTTTCAAGCACATTCTATTTGACAAGCAAGCATATCTCAAGGATTGTAAAATACAAGAGCCATGTTGTTCGCCAGTGTCGCATTTCAAACTTGGTGCTGATCTTGAAAATGATGATGTTGCAGACAAGAAAATAAGTAATCCCCAGCATAACCAGGATGAAGATCAGTGCAACACAAAATTACAGAAGGTAAACACGAATGATCATCCTGAGATTGAAATGAAGCTATTGTTCAGGGTGGTGCATCCATGCTGTCTGATGCAGAAATTTTCAAGTTGCTGGATTCTCGCCAACTACGTATGCATCAACTGGAAGATGCACTGGGCAATCCTGAAAGAGCAGTGTACATACGACGTAAAGCTGTGGAAGTACTGAGCGGCAGGCAGGGTGCACTAGCACAGCTACCGTTTCGTCATTATGAGTACCAACGAGTGATTGGATCTTGCTGTGAAAACATTATTGGATTTGCTACCATGCCAGTTGGAGCTGTCGGGCCTCTTATTCTTGACGGACTTCCAGTAGTTGTGCCACTAGCCACCACTGAGGGTTGCCTTGTAGCAAGCACAAATCGTGGATGTGCTGCTCTTCGGCAGTCAGGTGGTGTGACCAGTCACGTAATCGACACTGGAATGACCCGTGGACCAGCTGTTCGCATGCCATCTGTGGCCCAAGCTGAGTAAGTGTAAATTATCTGCTCAAGAAATCAGTGCTGTTTGTTGTTAGAATGGTTCGGCAGTGGATTTCCCACCATTCTCATTTCAAGCAGGTGAAAGCCGCATTCGATGCTACTTCCCGATTTGCTCAGTTGAAACACATCACTTGCAAACTTGCGGGTCGCACACTTTACATGAGATTTGTGGCAAACACTGGAGATGCAATGGGCATGAACATGGTCACCAAAGGGGTGGAAGCTGCTTTGCATGTTATGAAAGAAGAGTTTCCTCCTTTGGAGGTTATTGCACTAAGTGCCAATTACTGTGCTGATAAGAAGGCAACTGCCATAAATTGGCTGGAAGGCCGTGGCCATCTAGTTGTTTGTGAGGCAGCTATTCCAGCTTCCACCTTATCCAACGTGCTGCGTACAACAGCTGCACGTTTATCCTCCTTGAATGTGTCCAAAAATTTAGTTGGCTCTGCCATGGCCGGTGCTATTGGTGGCTGCAATGCCCATGCAGCAAATATTGTGGCAGCAATTTTTGTGGCTACTGGCCAGGATCCTGCCCAGGTAGTGAGCAGCTCTTTCTGCCTCACACAAATGGAAGTTGGAGAAAATGATTCTCTTTGTATATCTTGCACTATGCCTTCTCTTGAAGTTGGTACTGTTGGAGGTGGCACCACATTACCTTCACAGTCTGCTTGTCTTCACCTGCTTGGAGTTGCAGGTGCTTCTGGCAAGCCAGGAGAAAATGCTTCGCAGCTGGCACGTATTGTTTGTGCAACTGTGCTAGCTGCTGAACTATCTCTAATGGCAGCACTGGCAGAAGGAGAACTGGTGCGCAGCCACATGAAACACAATCGGTTGGTGCATATTTTTTACTCTTTTTAAAGAATAAGCAGTTTTTTTTTTTTTTTTTACTTTCAGCTCTGTAACAGCCGTAAATTGTTTGTCTCCATAAGAAGAGGAAATACAAGAAATACTTTAAAAAGTCCCTTTTCTCTCTCTCTCATGAATTTGCAGACACTTTTTATCGAAGTTTCCAAGGCATTCCCGTATTTATATGAAATAGGTGGAAGAGGCTTATCATAATTAAGCATTAGTGGAATCATTTTCTCTTTTGCAGCCCAAACAGCATTGTCTGTTGTTCTTCCTATTCAAGTACTTTCATCTTAATACTTATCTTGCATATTATAATGAAAATCCTGTATTTTTTGCAGCAGTTTGCATGCTTCTTGCGAGCAAAGCAGTCGATTCTGCCACATCTCTGCATCAAGTACTTTTACAATTCCCAGTTCTTTAATAAATAAGCTAACCTTTCACTTCCTGTCTTTAAAAGGAAACAGTATTTTCCACATGGACTGATTCCAGTCTGTTTAATTGCTTGATGCAGGATAGAAAACATGTTTAGCTACTCTGAACAAATTAAGCTGTTGTAAAAATTCGTGAAACTCAAGGTAAACATTTAGATATGCAATAGGTAAGCACCTAAACAATAATTATTCGTCATTTTGAACACATTTCCAAATGCATTCGACCGAAAGACTAAAGAGTTTACACTATGACAGCCTTGATGCCAACTTTTTTAAATGACATCGCGAGAGGGATAGCAAGCAGGCGGAGAAATGGGTTTCGTAAAGATTTCAAACGCAAAATTTTCTTGCAATGAATGCGATGCAGGTGATTTCTGTTTGCGACAGTTCACGTTCAAGGACTTCGGACACCTCGTCGGGGGCTGCCTGAAGTTTTTACTAGTAAAAGAGGTTTCGCTTCGAAAAAGGTGTCTGGAAGGAAAAAAAAAAAACACGAATAAACGATTCCTGGCCATGGCTAAGCTATGAAAATTATAAAGGGATGTGTGCACATTCAAAGCATTGGAAGTTCGACTGAAACCTGGGCCGTTGGCATTCACAGTGGAATGAGCTAATAGTACAGCGTAAAAACTTACCACAGTGGCGCAAGAACCACAGTTCCCAGCTGTTTCGTGAACCTTTGGACCAGCGGAGCCCAAGAGCAGTCGGATGTGGGGCTTGCTAAGGTTTCCTTACTCTAGAAAGATGCAAAACAAGTGGTTCAGGAGGACGCACCGCAATACGAGATCACGTGACGTCTTCCAACGCAGAGTGGCACAATTCGGCACGGCAACCACCTCTTGCCAGATCACCAGGAGCCAGATGAAGTTTCGTTTAGGTGGCAGCCCCCTCAAAAAAAAAACAAACAAACAAACGCGCTTCCTTGTCGAGTGCACAGAAAAGTGGGTTCCAGGTCGTTCCGTTTGAAATTCGAAAAGCATTCCAACATCAGTAGTGAACGGCATGTCCAACCGCCAAAAACACAAAGCCAACAGTATCTGTCCCTGGGGAGGACACAACGGCACGGGAAACCCTGGACGCTTACTTACAAAAAAGGGAAGAGGCTAAGGCTTTTGCCGATGGGCGTCGAAGAGCGACCGTACGAGAAGCTTTCTGGGGTGCGAGGAACGAGGCAGCCTGCGATAAGACGTCTCCCAGTGGTTCCCTCTTCCTCACATGCCCTTCGTATACGTGCTCTGTAGAATATGGCAGTTCTTGACATACCAAACCGCCTTTTATTAAACCGTCTATTCTGGCTAATTATTCGAACTCATCTTAAGTCGCTCCAGTTCTCCGACACACTGCAAGATCAAGAAGCACCAAGTAGGTGGCAGTCGTCGAAATTGAGAAAGAACGGACGTCAGTAAAGTCGTCCATCCTCTACCAACTATTTCAGAGAGCGAAAATGCACCCTTCGCGTTTTCGTCTCATTGACCTTTTTTTCCTTCTCTTTTCAGGAGAAGTTTGTGACTTCTTCGAGCTGGCCTTGATTTCCTACAGGTTTCGAGTTCGTCTTTTCAAAGGAACTTACTCCTGAAGTGTCAGGACCTCTCTTCCAGGACTCGACTTTCAGTTTCTTAACGTAATTTCGAAATATTTTGATGCGTTGTACTTGTGATCATAATGGTATGGATTCATTTGCAGGTCTAAAATGCATGCGTGACTTCGGTTGTTCGTAACTGGTGAATGACATGGTCGGTGGGTCATCTTAAAATTACTGATTTCAATGAAGATGAGCAGCAAGGTTTCTGCCGCTTTGGTATTTCCCGCATCTCTACACACTGAAAAGCTTTCTACTTTGCTCGAGTCAACGTTCGTTCATATTGTTCTACGCAAATTAGCAACGAATAACTACTGTTTGCATATCGAAACCCTGACCTTTCCACAGCGCAAATTTGTGAAAGATGCACAAAAAACCTTCAGCTTTACTCGATATGGGCAGTCCTTACAAATGCAGCAAACGAAGCATGTAGGTAGCCAAAGTCGACTATTATTCCTTTAAATAAGGACGTTGCTGTAATACTTTCAGCAGAATATAGCTTAAGTGTAGACACACTAATCAGAGCAACGATAAATTGAAGAAGTATTTTGGTTTTTACATGTAAACCACGATGGTGATTCGCCTTTAATTTTAAATAATCATCAATAAATCCAAGTAGAGCAAAAAATAGAGTTACAAATACCAGCAGCGAAATCCCTGGTGTTAACCGAGTCCAAAGTAGAATTAGCAATAAAGCAGAAGTCAGCATTATTATAATGAGTATTATTATTACAATCTGAAAGTTGAAAAAATTTCGACTATCATTTTGGCAAGAAAAGGGGTGGCCTCATCAAGCATTCCAAGCAGGAATAGGGCACGTACTTGCCCACCACTTTTCTTCGAAGCCACCGCCCGAAACCTCCTCGCGTTCGCCTGCACCGAATCGCACCTTTCGTGGTGAGTGAAAACGGGTGAGAGCACTCGACCTTTGATACAAGAATTTGTTCCTTAGGAGGGATGTTCTGAACAGCAAAAATTTAGAGTTTGAGGAGCTCCGTTTGCAAAATCCGGATTTCAAGTGGGGGGCACGCATCGGCTCTCGAGGACGGGACTCTGGGACCTTTGCTCGTAATCATGCAAATCATCATTTCAGCAAACTACGATCCCTTTGTAAAATTGAATTTCATGACCCGGCAGAAATTGTCCAGCTGCTCATGGAATGGTAATCTTTTTCTTTTAGACTTTCAATCGTTTGCGTGATCCATACTGGAAATTTTATAGTGCACACCTCGCCTGTGCTTCGTCCACCTTGCTTGGGTCCGAACATGCATTCCTGCAGAAACCCACATGCACGGTTCAAAAAAGCCGGATGCAGATGAATTCCTTCGCAGAGCGTCCTATGGTGGCCGGATTTGCTCCAGACCTCGCGCTTGCCGAACGTGGAAACTTAATACGTTTAACGATAAATAAATATCAGAATGCACTAACGTTAAGTGCACCTGGAAAGTATAAGCAAAATACAAATAAACAAGTAGATGCATGTCGCCATGTTGCAGTGAAGAAAGTCGTCCAAATAGGGAACTGAAACTCACCTGGGTGCTGTCCTACGCCTAGAGTGTCTGACGCTGTAAAGAGGCTAGCAAGTAGGCATTCCATTCGTTAAGGATGCCATGAAAGCATGGATGACTCGTGCAGAGATTTGGAGGAAGACACATGTTTGCCGGTCCTTGCAGCAGAGTTCTTCACCTGATGGATAACTTGCTGTGAATCAACTGATTTATCGAGTCTTGATGCGGCAGACAGTGAAACCCCAATCTCTTGGTTCAAGGTTCCGGTTCCGCCGTTCGCAACCCTAATGCGATGGCAACGGATGCAGCTCACCCAGATGAGACCTGACACCCGCCCTATCTTTTCCCACCGTTTTCTCCGAGCGAAAAGAGAAACGATCCCTTTGCTACCATTACTCACTCCTCTTCCCCACCATTCTGCTCCTCCAAGTCTCTTCCATCGTCTGTCTCTGCATGCAGAGTTCTTCGCTTGCGAGAGATTGGAACAGGGAGCTCGTCATCTCTACAGAAGTCAAACCTTTTGATCAGTTATTTATGGAGATTTTGCTCGAATTCTGCAGCAAAGCTCTTTTTGTCTTCGTGAAGAGAACAGGGAAAAGATTTGGGCAGCTTGCAATGGATGTAACACATCCCGCCACATCACGTGTTGCATCCATTGTGTTATCGCGTAATGGATTACAGGATAGGGAGATCTTTGTAAGGCAACCGGAATAAAATGGTACTTCGATTCCTCTTATCCGGCTTCAACCTTAATAAAATGACAAACAGTGAAAAGGTAGGTTGAATGTTGCTGGAAGGGTTGCTATTCCTCCGCGCATCACCGCTACCGCTAGCAGCAATCCATCAAGGAGGTTCGCCAACCGACTTTGGGAAGCGTAAACGCTTGCCCTGATAACGAAGAGCGGCTTTGTTCGCCCCACGATCGGCCCCGCGGTCTCCCTACTCTCAGCCGCCCACTCTGAGGAGGTCAAGGAATGCTTCGACGAGATCTCGTCTAGCAGTCGCCCCAAACAACTTCCCGGGTAAGCTGAGAGCAGAGCTGATAGCCCCTTTTTCCAAGAGACTCATCGTCGTATTCTCCCCCTCGAGGCCACCTTTTGTTTCCACTCGGATTCCCGATCCCGGTTTCGACAAACAGCTGACTGGCAATCGATCTGAGGCTGGGAATGTATCTCACCCTCAGTTCCTCTCCCCACGTCCCACCATCTCTCCGCTCACGCCACGACGTGCAGTAATAGTACTTCTTAGCTCAAGAGTCTGCGTCTGTCCCCGTTCTTCTTCTTCTTCTTTCTCCTCAGCCTTCACCCGACAATCCTACCTTCCTAGTCAGATCAACTTTAGCCCTACTGTCTCGTTCCTATTGCAAGTCACGTCCCATCCGCAGCAGCTGATCATGAGTTGCTGGCAAAAAAAATCTCCCCCTGCGACTCTCGGCCGCATCACCCTTATTCCCTCCCCGACTTGTCCTCTGACCTCCTCCACCCCTTCTCATGCCATCGAAAAACAAAAGGCCAACCATCGTTCACGGGCCGGTCGGCAAGTTGCTCCCCCCACTTGCGAAAACGGCCACCAGGGGAAGTGTCCTCTGGCGTGTCTTCTTGGTCGGGTCCACCCCGGGCATTGAGCGCGGCTAATCCAAAATGGCGCACGCTCCGAAGAAGCAAGACCGTGGGATCGAATGAAAGCAGACGTCTTCGGAGCCGAGAAGCTGGGATTGCCCGCGGCCGCACCATCGCTTGTTCGGAGGCCGCGCCGAAGCAGTTTTAAAACTGTTCCCCATGCAAGGAGCAACAGTGTAGCCCGAGACGAGCAGCGAAGGAACCAACATCGGAATGCATAATCAACTAGCGGCGTTTGCATTCCTCGGCGACTGCGAACACATCTGGAGCATCGGCTCTCTTCAGCGTCGGAACGGGACTTGTGGGTGGTCTCGCAAGCACAGCGCGCGCGTTGTCCTCCCAGTGGATTTGCCAGCGTGTTTCGCAACAAGTTTTCGCAAGGGAGCCTTCCGAGATGTGGTGAACTCCGTTTCAGTGTTCGTGTCTTGCCACTTTCAAGCATCCGATGGGTCGTCCGCCCTCCGACTGTGCGATAAGCGCGCTCCTACTTTCTTCGCTGTCACTCGCCTATTAGGCCGTGCACAGTTGCGACACGCACGCTGCCGGAATTCGGAAATGTCCTCGTCCACTGCTTGTGTGTGTGTGTGTGTGTGTGTGTGTGTGTGTGTGTTTCGCAGATAAAAATCACAAGGAGGATCTCGAGCTGCGTTATGAGACATCCCACCCTGCGCGTCACCCCAGTGGATCGCTGCGTTGAGTGGGTCGAATAGCTGCACATCCCTCCCTCGCGCTCTGCCGATTCTCTTGGGAAAAATCATTTGCGGAAAATTTCTGGATTCTTGACGGCCTTCCTTCTTTCTGCCTTGGAATATACACGTCCATAAGAGAGATCGGGTGAGCCGAACACCGATCCTGCCCATTGGGGGGGTTCGGCGCACGCGAACCCATCTCTGATGACATTCGGTGGGGTAGCCCACAAAATTTCTCTTCGTGGAAAAAATCGTCATCAGCCAGGAAAGGGAAACCCTGAATTCCTGGAGAGCTGGAGAAATCCTTGAGTCATCACGCAGGTGTTCCGGCGCCTGGAGCTCTCCAGAAAACCACGTGCTGCCACCCGCGTCCACTATACGGCGTGCTCGAGCACGACCAAGCGTAGCACATCCCCTCGCCTGCTCTCCCCCTCGTTTCCAAGAGCGAAAAAAAGGCGCGGGATAAGTGATCCAAGTCCACGACCACTGCTGTCAACGCCTCTGGGCAGCTGCCTTATCGACTGAGGTGCGCTCGAAACCGTTCGCCCTGTTGTCCGAAGATACGGAGGCGCATCTCGCCGAAGAGGCTTTCCTGTCGCTCTTGCCCAGAACCCCCGCCCCCCCTCCCTCCTCCAGGAAGGCACCTTCCGACCCGACGCTCATTCCGACGGAACCCAGGTCCACGAGGCTCGAGCAGCGGCAAAACTGCCCAGAGGCGTCCTCACCCTCGCTACCCCCGTGGGTAACCGATCGCACGCGCGCTGCAGAGGATTTACCGATCGCGCACAGCGACGGTGAGCGTGGAACCGCACGCCGTTGCCGTCCGTTACGAGTAACTGAGGCATCTTTTGACGTTTGGGTCAAATGTGCATGGGTTGGATTCACCCTGTGCCGTTGACCTTCCGAGCTCGAGTTTGTTGACTGCTCAGGAGATGCACTTTTTCCGAAATCCCCTTTTGTGCTTTCTCCCTTCCCCCCGAACTCTTTTGATGCATGCTGCCTCCGCGGGCGGCGTCGACCATCCCTTCGACACAACGGATTTCCCAGCTGACTCACCGCTCCAGCAGCCGGTGGAGACGAAAAAAGGAGGAGGAGGAGGAGGAGGAAAAAGCGCCTGGTTCCTTAGACTCGAGCAGAGACCAGGCCGTTCCCCCAGAGCAGCGGCAAGAGGTCACCGCTGCAAGGTGACAGCACCACGGTAGCTTCCCAAGACGGAGGATGCAGTGCATCCGGGATGCTGCTCGCTGCCTCCGAGAGCTTTGAAATGAAGGAAAGAAGGGAAAAAAACGAGGGAGGAGGATTGCTTCCGCGTTTCCGGTGTGCAGACCCAAGCGGGGTTCGGTCCTGCGCGCGTTCTACGCACCCTTACTGCGGGAGGGAGCTCTTTCTGAGACGCCAGACGATGGCTCCCAGGCACCTCCCCTCCCCACGGCCTCCCCCCCTCTGGCTCGGCGTATCCTTAGGAGCGAAGGCGCGGAGCGGATCGTCCCAGCTGGTGGGCCCTTGTCTCGGGGACTGCGAACGGGGCTTCGCCCCCGACCGCCTCTTCCTCCCCTTCTGCCTTCCGGAGCTTCCCGCGCCAGCTTGGAGCAGACCGGCGAGCACCACGCATGCGCGACAAGTCGACGGCTGCAGGGGAACCTCAGTGTGTCCCACTCTCGCGGAGCCTCGGTCGGGCAGGCCACGAAACGGCAGCAGCCGTAGTGGACAGCCACGCGGGAAACACCGGCACAGTGACCGCTGCGACACGCCCTGTCGGGAACTCCGGGCAAAACCAGACAGCCGTCCGACCTGGGTCGCTCGCCGTTCCTGAGAAGGGGACATTGCATCAGGGGAAGCCCTAATTTTCGCTTCCCCAGTTGAGCGAGGGCAGCTCTTCGGTCGCCTTTGTTTGTGTCCATCTGCCGCAGCCTAGGGCCGCGCCCGGAAGCCGACCTGCCACTGTCGGTGGAGACAGTGGAGCCCTGGCCGCCATCGGACCACAGACGGAAGCAACCCCACTGGGGGGAGGGGAGGGGTGTCGTGCGTTCATCCGACACGCGAGCGCGCGCGCCTGCTGCTACGGGAGGAGGGCTCCGTGGCGACGGCACGCTTCTGGGTGTCAGCTGCCCCGCGCGGGACCGGAGAGCGCTCGGTGGCCGGCAACTACGGGGCGGCCGAGTTGCCCTCGCGCGCGCGAGGCGGGGAGCGGACGCCCTCGTGGGTCGGAGCGAGCGGGGGGCAGGGAGGTGGCGCAATTGGCGAGCGTTCCGCGGTGCGTGGCGGTGGAGGCGCTTCGCCGCCGCCTGCCCGTCGGCATGCGCGCGCGGAGAAGGGGTTAGGGAGAGGAGGAGGGGGCGGGGGGAAGGGCTCTTTGCATGCGGTCCGGGGCTCCTCGGATACCCGACCTTCCGGCAAGCAATTAGGGGCTTCGGGAGAGACGGTCCCCACGCGCGCGTTCCCGTCCTTCCAATCTCCCGGAGGTCGTCCGAAACATAAAAACCCTCCCGCGGTGATGGGGCGGGCTGCACAGAAGAGGCGCGAGCCCGGCCGTCAGGAGTGCACGTGACCTGCCGCGCTCCCACCGACCGCACTTTCGCCGGACCTCGCCGGCAGCAACAAGGGAGACCCTCCGAGCCTGGGCGACCGCCGGTGAGTTGGTGCCGCGGGACCCGGGACCGTCCCGTCACGCCGTCGCGAGGGTGGGGGGAGGGAGGGCGGAGGAGCGCAGCGCGCGACCGCTTGGCGTGCCCTCGGAGACATCCCCCCCCCTCCTCCTCCTCCTCCGTGATCTCACTCTGACCCCGCCCGCACCAGGACATGGAGGACGCCATCCGCTTCTCGCCGGAGTTCGCGTGCTTGGCGCCCGCTTCGCCGCCGCCGCCGCCGCCGCTAGCAGCACCTGCGGCCGGGGAGGCCGGCGAAGGCGGTGGCGCCGGCTCTGCAGCTCGTGGGCAGCAGCAGCAGCAGCAGCAGCCATCTCCTGCTCCTCCCCTGAAAGTAAGCAGAGGTCGGGCGGGACACGATCGCTCCCCTCCCGTTCTTGCCCCCAGGGTCACGCCTCTCTCTCGTGCCTGTCGGACCACGAGCTGCGCGAGCTGCTGCTTGTTTCCAGGAGGCTGCGAATGCACCAGCTGGAATGCGCCCTCGGCGACGCCGGTCGGGCGGTGCGCGTGCGGCGCGCAGCCGTGGAGGCCCTTTCCGGGAAGGAGGGCGCTCTGGGTGATCTGCCCTTCCACCACTACGAGTACGAGAAGGTCAGCGGCGTGTGCTGCGAGAACGTCGTGGGCTACGCTACCGTCCCCGTGGGCGTTGTGGGCCCCCTGCCGGTCGACGGCAAGCCCTTCTTCGTGCCCCTGGCCACCACCGAGGGCTGCCTGGTGGCCAGCACCAACCGCGGATGTGCCGCCCTGCGCCAGTCCGGGGGTGTCAGCGCCCGCGTCGTGGAGGTCGGCATGACGCGCGGCGCGGCCGTGCGCCTGCCCTCCGCCGCTCGTGCCGAGTGAGTACCGCCGCCCGCGCGCCTGCCTTCGCTCACGCCTGCGCCGCCAGCGCCGCCCGCCACTGGCTACGCGAGGCCGCCCACTTCCAGAGGTTGAAGGCGGCGTTCGACTCGACGTCCAGGTTCGCACGGCTGGCGGGTGTGGACTGCCGCCCAGCAGGGTGCACCCTCTACCTGCGCTTCCGCGCGAGCACGGGGGACGCCATGGGCATGAACATGGTCACCAAGGGGGTGGAGGTCGCCCTGCACGCCCTCGAGCAGGAGTTCGAGGACCTGGAGGTGGTGTCCTTGAGCGCCAACTTCTGCGCGGACAAGAAGGCGACGGCGCTCAACTGGATCAACGGGCGCGGCCGCGAGGTGGTGTGCGAGGCGGTCGTCCCGGCGTCCGTCCTGGAGGGGACGCTGCGCACCACCGCCGGGCGCCTGGCCTCGCTCAACGTCTCCAAGAACCTGGTGGGCTCCGCTCTGGCGGGCGCTGTCGGCGGCTGCAACGCCCACGCCGCCAACATCGTCGCTGCCATCTTCCTCGCCACGGGGCAGGACCTGGCCCAGGTCGTGTGCAGCTCCTTCTGCCTGACCCAGATGGACGCCCAGGAGGACCGCTCCCTGCGCGTGTCCTGCACGATGCCCTGCCTGGAGGTTGGCACGGTGGGCGGGGGCACCTCCCTGCCGTCGCAGCGCGCCTGCTTGCAGTTGCTGGGAGCCTCCGGCCCGTCCGAAGGGTGCCCAGGCGAGAACGCCGCCCTACTCGCCAGCGTCATCTGCGCCACCGTGCTGGCCGGCGAACTGTCCCTCATGGCGGCCCTGGCCGAGGGCGAGCTGGTGCGCAGCCACATGCGGCTCAACCGGTGAGTGGGATGCCCCTCGCCGCGCGCCATTTCTCTCTCTTCCTGCAGCACCGCCGCAGCAGACCCCGCCAGGCCGGATGCCGCCGCTGTGTCCGACGGCTACTGCATGCTGTCCTAGTGGCGGGCCGGGAGAAGGTCGGACTGACCCTATTCCCCCCCCCCTTCTCCGAGGGGGGGGGGGGAGGGACACCCAGCCGCCGCCGCCGCCGCCGTCGCCGAGGGAGCGAGAGCGGAGAAAACGAGGAGGACGCCAAGCCGCCGCCGGCACCGCCCCCTGTGGCGGTGCCTGTGCAAACACCGTGTGTCCTTCTCAGTCCAGCCGGGTCTTCCCGCACGTTTTTTCATTCCGGGGCGCGCGGGAAGGGGCGGGGCCGTGGGCAGCTCACCCGCCCCGCGGACGGGTACGTGCTCGTGCTGCCACCGCCGCCGGTCGTCAGAGGCGTTGACGAAGGAAGCACTTCCTTGGGCTGTTCGCTTCGGACGGAGCGTCCACGCGCCACCCGGAAGGGCGTGGGGAGGGCGGGTGCCCCCTTTCCAAGGGGGAGAGGGAGGAGGGTGCTGGACTAGCGAGGGAGGGCGGCAGGCGGGCGGGTTGCTGCGGCAACTGCCAGCCACGCGACCTTCGTCTCCCCCCTTGGCCCCCTCCTCGTCTGCCGCCACGCGCTCCCGCTCCCCACCCTTCGTTTGCCCCATCCGCGGCCTTCGCTTCCCCCGCACGTGCGTCCTTCATCCCCCACGCCCCCTCCTCCCGAAAGGCCCCCGCCGCGACCAGAGCGTCCTGAGACGCCGAGGTCATGCCCCCTGGGCGGAACGCAAGGCCGGTGGCGAGGGGGCGTCACCGGCGACCTCGACCTCAGGAAGGGAAAAAGAAGAGAGAGAGTGAGAGTGGTCGCGCACCCGCCGTCACGAGGGCGAGGGGGTGGGTCACTTGCACGGGAAGGAAAGAGAAAACGCCGTCGGCTCGTCGGGGAACAACGGAGGGGGCGAACCGACCCGACTGTGCGATCAGGTTGCATGCCCCCGCTGGCCTGGCTCGGCTCCCAGGGACGACCTGTCGCCAGGAGGCACATCCTCCGATGCGGAGGAGGGACCTCCGCTCTCTACCCCCTCGCCGTGACCCCGCCGGCAGGATGACCGGACACGTCGAACCTTCCACTTTCACCGGGGACTCGCGCGGGTCGCCTGACCCCGCCGGAGGAATGAAACAAGAAGGAAATGCCCAAGGGGGCCGCCTTGTCGGGTTCGGGCTGACGAGGACGGAAGGCGGAGGGGGAGGAGGAAAAAGAAAGGAAGGAAGAAAGAAACGCCAGCGGGCGAAGGGGGGAGGGGGCGCCTCCTCCAGCCGCGCCCTGCACCGAACTCGCGCCAGAAAGCCGCTCGCGCGGCGGGCGAGACGCGAGCGAGCGCACCCGCAGGCGTTTCTGCGGGTGTTTCCGCCGCGCGGCACTACTGGCTCGAGCTGCCGCCGCCCACCCCCACCCCGACGAGCATTCCTCCCGGAGCTGGGGTCGGCCTTCTCGCAGAGGGCTCCGCTGGGGAACGAGGAGCTTCTTCCTCCGGCGTGCGCATGCGCACGCGGTTACGGTGCTCTCGTGCGCGCCCGCCTCCCTTTTGCGATTTCCGGGGGAGGTCGGCAACTTCGTGACGACCAACGCGCAGCCGACGGCCGTCCCCTACGCGGGCCTTACGCCGAACCTGCTCCGATTTGACTTCGGCCCTATCCCGATGGCATCCTACCCCTTTCGCCTTCCAGAACGCGTGCTCCGGTCGGTTCCGATCGCCTCTCCCGCCGCACCCCGTGTTCGCCTTATCCCCAACCAACGACAGATCGATCACTGTTACCCTATTAGTCCAAATGCCTATTATCCCACTAGCCCAAAAGATTCAGCTTCAGTTAACCTACATTTCACATTAACTGAAGACGAGAAAATTCTGGTTGATGAATTTTCGTAAAGGGTTAGCCAGTCCAGCAACAGGAAGCGAAGAAGATTGTAGGAATAAGCTTAAAAATCCTACAAATGGTGCTCTTAAACATATAATGTATACCGGACGCGAAACACTGTGAAATCATCTTTTCCTCACGTCGGAGGAGGCATCGTGATCACCATGGAAACGCGCGCGAAGGTGCGCGCGGAGCATGGCGCGTCATACGACTCATCCCCGTTGCCGCGTTTTGTGCGGGGGGGGAGGGGGGTTCGCGAGCGGCGGGTGTCCGGGTGGAAGAATGCATTCATCCTTCGAAACCACCAGTCGTCGTAGGGCGCTTGCCCTCCCACCCACGCAGACGTTCACCTCGCATCCGCCCCACGTTTCTGATCCCTACTGCACCGCGCGCGCGCTCCTGGCTCCAGCGCGCTCGGAGAACCGGATGCCGAAATGCTCGAAGCGCGCGCGCGCTAATGGGCTCCAGGGTTACCCCCCGAACACGGTCGGATTCGTGCAGAAATCGGTGCAAAAGAGCTCGTCGAGGAGCTCATCTCGCAGCATGAGGCTGGCGGAGGAACGCTCCCTCCGCACGTTGTCTCCTCGACCGTGCTCTCTTGACACGGCCGTCTTTTCGAGGACCTTGAACCAACGGAAAGCACGAGATGCAGCAACCTCCGAAGAAGCAAAACAATCGTGCTCCAGATGGTGTGTGGGGTAGAGGAAAGCCGAGGAAAAAGAAACACTAAGCCAGAAACACTCGTTTTCAAATCTGAAGAAAGTCGTTCACCATTTTGAACTCGGAGAAGAAAGAAACACCAAAGAGAGGTGTTGCGACATCGTTTACAGCTGGTCCACGTAACTAGCAAAAGGCGGTCCCAGACGCCTGAGTCATTGTACTTCTAAAACGCACAAAGATAGCGGAAAACGGGGAATTCGCACGCGTTCGGCGTCTCTGTCTGGGGGACTTTCGACTGCTCGTTTCTTTTGTGTTTGGCAGAACTGAAAACACACCGATTCTTCCTTATCTGAATTCTGAGATCAAGAGTGGTTCTCCCAGTCTGATTTTTCTTTTTCACAGACACACACACATCAATGTCCGTGTGATTTGTAAAATACTTTCCTTCTTGAGTTTGGAGCACTTTCATGAAAAGTCTCGACTCGAGTGGAGATTCGGGAAGATATCTCAGGGAAAGCCACCGCTGTGACCGCTGCAGCGAACAGAATGTTCACTTGGGCTTCTGTTTCCAGTGTGCACTTCTGCAACGCCGCATTCACTTGAGTCAGGACATTGTTCCATGTGTCTCGGGCAGAACACTGCGGGGTGTCGGCACTGCTGCCCCGCTGATCCCCGCCCTCCTAGGATGCAGTGGCAGTGCTTCGAGAGAACAGTATTTCGGTGCAAAGTACAATGCCTAAAATAAATTGTTCTCAGAATAACACTGCAGGGTAAAATAAACACTGAGGAAATCCAAATTGGATATGTGAGCTCAAATCCCTTACCTCAAGGTGTCCCACTACGTCATTCACAGCCACAACCGCATAGCTCTTATGATTTCTTGACAAAAGCAAGTGGTTTTAATTTTTAGTTTACTGTCTAGATCATATCCAAATGTTGAACTCGTCAACAACAAATACCTTTCACTGCCCTGCTCGTTGTACGATAGACCATATACATTCTTCCTTAAAAATACCTGTGCCAAAGACTATGTAATAATTTCCGTTGCATTGCATCAACTGGACAATAAAATTCACTAAAAATGTATTGCGCTTCCAAATTAAGGAAGTACATATCAATTCAATTTCCGTTAGTGAATCAGTTGCAACAGTATTTACAAATGTATTGCAACGGAACTGTAAGACCGCCTCGCAATACAAAAATATGTATCGCGAGGCAGTCTTCATACGCAGCTGATTCTGCATACAGTGCCTTAGTCTGATATGACTCCATGGGGTTATTAATGGGATCAATTACATTTCAGTGCATTCCAAATAATATACTTCATATCATAATGCGTATGGTGTCATATTCACAAGGAATGCTGTGTAGTTAGAGGATGGGAATGGGTCAAACATACTGGAGAACTTATCCCTTTCTTCATTCCATCTCGAAAAGACTTGACATGCTCGTGCAAATCTTTACAGTCTGCTTTAGTATAGACTGCGGATCTTCAGAGACATTGTCAGCCTGAGTATTCCGAAAAATAAACTTTCTGTGGATTCTTGATGGGCTGTATGGTTGAGCAAAGCTTCCAGTCCGTGAAGGCAGCAGATGGAGGTCTAATCTACGTACACAATTATTCCATTTTCAACCATAACAACTGCCACTGTCCAGTTTGTCTAGAGATTGCCTGCAGAATGGAAAACCCTACAATGGTTGTATCGAGTTCCCTTATGTCACCGTAGAGTACACATGTTTTCCTCGTGTTAGACAGTTCTGGAGTACAAAATGTAAATCTGGAGTGCAAAATCCATTTTTGCAAGTATTTCGATATGGCTGAAAGATTCAAAAGATGACATCTGTTATTCTGCTTTAGTATCCATTGCCAATAATGAAACTCCTTTGAAAGTCCAATCATTTTTCTCTAGGGGAAAAAAAAAAAAAAACTGGAAGAACCCCTGGAACAGTTTTTTAAAGGCAGTTTTTCATACAAAAAGGTGAAAAATTCACCAAATCTCATTGCGGGGTCTTTCTTTTCACGCTTTGCTATTCTTCAGGTTAGGAAGGAGTACAGAACAGGCAGATTCCATATACCTCAGTAAAAAGGGGGTAGAGACACCTTTGCTGATATAAAAAATGCAAAAGTTCCAATATCTCATTGAAGATATTTGACAGTAGTTAGGTACTCGTGATTTCTTTTTCTTTTGTTTGTATTAATGCTAATGATAGATAGCGATCATTTCTAAGCCAGTAATGTAGGATTTTGAACTTATACAATAATCTCTATTATTTATATATATATTTATGAAGGATGATGGTACGAGATCCATTATATAATTGCCCAATAATTTATTGGCTGTGGCACATTTAGTAAACTCTCTTGGATGAAACTCATTATACCGCAGACATTTACTAATGCTTAACAGATTAACTTGCAAATTCTTGGAGTGTTATGGAATAGATTTCATACGACTATACTATTGGTAACTAAATCAGTGCCATCTGAAAGATTTCCATGGATAGCTATGAAACATCACAGAGCATCTGGAAAAAGAATATCATTAACGTTGATAGTTAACTTGACAGTCGTCTATCTCTTCGTAGAATTGTGTTTTAAATTAACCTTTTTTTTCCATCATGAATTGAGGAAAATAAAACCCAAAATTGCTCATTTAAATGTCAGCATGGCACTGTTCATCAGAATTCTGCTAGTTTACTCATATCGAAGCATCGACGTGTGTATCAAAGAGCGTTCCTTAAATGCGGAACTTGAAAAAACTTAAAAACTGTGCAACACAGAGCATCTGATTTTAAAATTAAACGTATTCATCTTGATAGAAAATGCTTTGAAATAAAAGCTTCCACGATTTCAGAACATTCATTGAGGTAGATTTTGCATAAAAATTCAATACGCTGACCAAAACAAATGGGAATGCTTGAGATTTGAAACGAATTTCTCCTGAAATTAAAAAAATCGTGTAGCAACCGTGAGCCATGTGCTCCAGGAGTCGCTTTGGTTGCAATATGTCGAATCCGTTGGTGGTGCATACGGTTGCACCATTTGAGAATGTGAATTTGTTTTATGGCGATGATGATAATATCAGCAGTCTTATTAGGAAATGCTGCAGGACGCTGAAAATAAAACCAATCAGTGCGATGTGTTTGGGGTTCTGGAGATCGGATACGAAAACTTGGATTCACGAAATGAAATCGATGGGAACTGGCGATGCCATGCTTAAAATAAGGTATTTTCCACTCGACTTCAGAAGCTTGATGATTTTTGACAATAACTTGTTTGAATATTGCTTTCAACAATTGAGAGAAGAACTTCTAATAGGTGATCTCAAGATTGATAAACTTCACTCAGAGAAGTTATTGGGCATTGTAGTTATGGATATATACAGGAAAAATCTGGAGAATCGCGCAAAATTTACGGATCGTATGACCAAGGATGTGGGCGATGCAGTAGAACTGAAAGATTTTCTGCCAAAAAACTTTTATAAGGGACTGGAAATGAAATACATAAAAACCAAGGTTATCAAGCAACTCAGGAAAATTATGGATGAATGCCTATTAAGTGCCACCGAAATAAAATTGGTGTATTTGAATACTCTGTGTTCGTTAAATGAAAATTTAGGTTGTGAAAGCTATAATTGCAAAATTCAAATTAGTTGCACAGAATTAAAAAATATGAAAAGTGTCATACAAATTATGAGTCCACTGAGAATGAAGGCAGGATTGTATAGTCGTTCTCAGGATTGTTCCTTAAAAGAGGTGTGTATTTGAAAACTTTTGCATTCTGTTTGGTGGTTTCGTGAGAAAAGTTTTGAAATACATTCAGACTTCTCTCCGAGCCCTTTGTGTAAAGTGCTATAATATTTGTAATGAAAGCATTTAGTGATTCTGTAATTTTTCGATAAAGGCGCATTATCTCCAGTTGATTCTAAATGTAAATTGATTCATATGTAAATTGTGAGAATTTGTGATCAGCATTTTAAAGTTGTTGTTAATTTTTGATTTCAGAACACCGAATGTAATTGGTATGCATTCAAGATGTTTAAAGACTAGAGAAATCAGTTTTCTCAAATGAGATGTAGGTGGCTGAACAATTCTATATGAGGTTTTCATTAAAACTAAAATGTGCCTTGAAAAATGACCATTGTATGACTAGCAATATTTTTGTGCATGCAAAACATCAAAACATTATGTTCATTCAGTAACATTTTAAGTAATCTCTGTCACCCTGGTGAAATTAAGTAATCATCTTATGACAGATAGTATTAACTTCAAAAAAGCTCTGCAGAAATTTCTTTGCTGCCCACATAAGTTTTCTTGCACTATTATCTTTTATCTCATCGTCCATCTGATATAAAATTTTACTAGTCGAACTTAAAACGTTCGTAATTTTATTGATGATGTGTTGCTTTATATCATAGATGTCAATTGTGCTGAGGCTCCATGAACGTTTATGGAAATACAACTGAAATATTTGATTGTTGGAGCTTTTTGTAACTTGCTTACTTAAATCTGCTTGTGTGTCTACCCAGAAATATCTATAAGAAATTAAAGTAAAAGACTTATAGAATGTTATGTTGGCAAATGTTTCAATTGTTCCATGGTTTGTTTGTATATTGGCTTTGTATATGTACATGTGGAAGTTTTTTAGTTAGGAGGATTTTGCAAATTGCTAGAATTAAGTTTGCGGTTATGTAGGGAAAAAAACTTTCTGTTTGTAATTGCCTTGGTACTACAAATATGAAATTGATGTCAGGTGCTAGGTAAAAATATCCCTAAGTGTTGAATTTTGTCTCCAGGGTAATGATTGCAACCTAAAGTTTATTGGTCTTCTAAAGACAAAACTGTTCCCATAAGTTTTATTAAGTTTTCTAATACCTTAAGTTTCATGGTCTTCTGTTTGAAGAATTTGTTTTTGAATTTGTAATCTAAATCACGGACTACATAATACTTCAGTAGTAAAGGAATACTCAATTTAAATTTTCTACAAAATTTACAGAAAGTATCCATCAATTGATTGCTTCAAGAAAAAAGAAAAATTAAATTTCTATATTTTATTTGCAAATTTTAAAAAAAACTAGAAAAGAAAATTCGCATGTTACTTCATGGGAAAATAGTAATTTGCACTCTCTGAGGGAGCTCAGTATCAGCATATTTATTTAGTAAAGGTTCTTGTGAAAATACTCCATATTTTCATGAACTGTAAGGTTAGATATATTGAAACTTAGCATTTTAGTTTTATAATGCAAATGTCCTTCACTGCCAATGTGCAGGTGTGTGTGTAGGTGTTTTGCATATGAAGGTGTTGCTGTTCCTGGTACATTAACTATTTGATTACGGCATGATTTCAAATGCAAGACAGCCTGTGTTCAGAAACCTTGTAAGGGCAAGAAAATGCTTTTTTCTTTTTTTTGTTTTCAACCTGTGATTGGTGAGAGCTGTAAGATAGCTATGAACTATGCAGCCTAGTAATCAGAAAAAACGGTTTTCTGTTTTCATTTTCAGCCAATTCTAATTTTATAAAGTGGAGGCAAAAAGTAGAATGTGCTCTAAAATGGATTTTGTTCCAACACAGCTGTTTTAGATGGTTGTAAGCATCATTTTATCAACGCTTAGCATACAATGAAATTTAAATATAGCCGTTTTTTTGTCATCATATTTGAATTTTCTTTTTGCTAAGCATCGATAAAACAACCTTTTTTCTAATTACTCTGGAACAATTTAGATATAATTTCTTATGGTTAGGTATAAGGCAAAGTATAATACCTAAATTATGATGTGTAATCATAAAAATTATATCTAAATGTCATTGTATGCTAAGCAGCATTCTATGTGAAAACCTTTTTCTCATATTTATTGTAAAAACATGTTCTTCAACATTTTGATGGATATGGAAAGTTCAGAAAATGATGCAGTTTTATGTAGGCTGAACTGATATGCACCATTGAAGACTTGTCTTATGCATTGCTTACTGAAGCCAGAGTTTGCTTGTGGTATCAGAAGGGACAACCCATGAATTTTACGTTCAGTTCTACTGAGGAGGCCTATGATTTTGTTTGCTGCCTTGACGTTTACCATCATCTGTTGAAATCATGGCATTCATGTTTGTGCTTAGAATTGCCATGTTCTTCGGTAGCCTCTCTGATATCACTACGTTGTCATGGTCCATTTGGGTAAGTCCAGTTTTTGACCACCATGGCATGTTCCTGTTAGCTATGCATTTGCATCCCATAAACTCAAGCAGCATACTAACTATGCTAAAGGTAGTTATCTTCTGCGTGAGAGCAGTGAAGAATGTGATTGCTATTTCTTGGATGTTTGCCTGGTGAATGGGTAAGTTAGACTAATGATGTGGATTTTCAAGGTTGATTTAAGGAAGGCACCAGCTTCTTTCAAGATTAAGCAAGTTGGAGGAAAATGGTCTTTAGATGATAATGAAGAAAAGTTTGATCACCTAAGAGAATTGCTGGACAGACAGTCCTGTTGGTTTTTATCACAGCTAGTGCCACCATCAGAATTTGGTAATTGTTGTGGCAAAGTCAATAACTTGTTAGTTTCCTTTACAGATCCCTCACCTTTATTTGTCTCCATCAGAAAGGACTGCAATGAAATTCCAGGAGTAGTTCAGCTCTTTCCATCTTCTGAGATATCTCTAGGTGCTTGCCTTCACTTTGGAAAGTTCACTAGTGTGTGGGAAGTCAAAGGCCGCAAATGCTTAGTGCGCACTTTAAATCCTGCATTTCGAAAGCAATTTTTAGAAGTCAGTAATTACCTTTACGTTAGGCATGCTGACTGACATTAGGATTTTTTGGCCTTGTGCGATCGGATTAGTCATTGGACAGCAGGCCTATTTGTTCCTATACAAGGCATTGTTTTAAGCAAAAACATCCTTGGCATTGTAATCACACAAATGCCATTAGGTTCTCTGGATCGATTTTTAGTTTGCCGACAAGGGCATCTTCAGTTTGCCCATTTATTACGAATTGCTTGCTTTGCTGCACGTAGTTTACACTATTTGGTAAGTAGTGTTGAGCACATCAGTCTTTAGTATTGATTTGTAGGAACAAATGGAATGGATCCATGGTAAAATCCGTGCACGGAATTTCTTTGTTAAATACTCAGAAGGAACTTCTGTTCTGGAAAACTTGGTAGTGCTTCTAGGAGACCCTGGGTTACCCATAGCAGAGTCTGTAGAGTAAGAATAGAGTAGAGTGTATCGTGTGGTTAACAGGGTTTTTTAAACCAGTGCTCCTTGGTTAGCACCAGAATGCATGAATGGTGTAGTTAAGAAGCCTCCAGCTGATATCTTTGCTTTTGGCACCACATTATGGGAAATCTTTTCTGAAGGACGAAACCCTTGTTTGCATTGGAAGCAAGGCGAATCACTTCCTTTTCCTCAGAACTGTTCCAACAGAGTCATAAATATTATGACATCTTGTTGGGAAAAGGATATCAAAAAACGTTGCTCAGCATCTGAAGTTCTGCGCTGTCTAACCCATTTATTATTGCAAGGTAAAGTTGCAGAGGTACAGAATGGTATTCAGAGTTTCAGGTGTCGCAATGAATAACATATATGAACAAATTGAAGAAAATCAAGCATACAGTACGCATCAGTCATTGGTAGAGGATGTCCATTATCTGCAAGTGCAGCTGTTGGAACCATTAGGCCAAGGTCACTATGGAGAAGTGAGACGTGCATTGCTAATTGGTCATGATGACCAGATAGTTGCTGCCAAAAAGCTGAAGGCCCATAACGAAGAATTATTGCATGAAATTAATTTGATGAAACACTTTTCCCATCTAAATGTGGTCAGCATGATGGGTATAGCACAAGTGGGTGGAGAGCTCATTTTGATAATGGAGTTTATGCCACTTGGTTCTTTGTTAATGCATCTGATTAGTCAACAGTTCACATTGAGCTTGCATAATCAGATGAAGTACGCACTTGATGTGGCGTGTGGCATGGATTATCTTGCATGTCAGAGAGTTGTTCATCGTGACTTAGCAGCCCGCAATGTTCTAGTTGCTAACCCCTATCTTGTGAAAATATCGGATTTTGGTTTGTCTCGCTCTTTAGGGGATAGTGACTATTATCGCATGCATACTGATCGTGATCTTCCTGTAAGATGGTAAGGTGCACTGTGAAGCTACTGTGTACTTAATTGAGGCTAGGTATGCACCAGAAGCAATTGAGAACCGCAAGTTCTCCGTGGAATCAGATGTGTGGTCATACGGTGTAGTGCTGTATGAAATTTTTTCTTGGGGTGAAAAACCCATCCTTCTGGGACAGGGGGATCAGTTGGCTGCACATCTGCAGCAGCTGAAACAAGGAACAAGGTGGTCTTGCCCTCCTGCCTGTCCTGACCAAGTTTACACTTTACTGATGCTTCCTTGTTGGGATTTACAACCGGGGAAGAGGCCGTCCTTTTCGGAGCTTGCTCGTCGGGCAGGGGAGCTCTTGTGCAGATTGGGGAATGAAACGGGTGGAAGGGATAAAATAAGCTTGCCTTGATTCAAATTCGCCTGTTTGTACTGTTTTTCTATGTAGATGGAAGAAGAAGGATGTTTTTGGGGGCTGGCCCTCGAACCAGGCAAAGATTATGTTCACGTAGTGAAAAGAGCATTTCACATATCAATGGCAGCCCTGGATGGCCGTAAAGCTTCATCTTCAGCTCAAGGTTCAACAGTGCTTCTCCTGAAAGTGGATAAGGAGGAATTCGTGCTGTGCAATCTGTCACACACACACTCACAACAACCTGTGGACTTGAACTTCACTCCCAGGGACAAAAAGCTGTCATTTTCTGTACAAGGGCATGGTCCAGTGTACTTGAGCGGATATTTGTTGGACGATGATTCCCTCCTTTCGGAGGAAGAGGAAGAAGCACTGCTGGCCGATCGCAAGCGAAAGCGGCCTCACGTGCCCAGCCAGGATTCAGACGTAAAGGCTGAGAAAGCACCAAGGAAAATTCCCATCGAAGTAGAAGATGAGGATGATTCCGATGACGAAGACGAGGATGACGAGGACGAGGACGAGGGTTGCAGTGGTACGCATATTACACTTGGTAAGGATTACTTGGCATGGCATGCTTGCAGATTTGGACATGCTGCCCTACGAAGACACTGATGAGGACGATGAGCTCAATGATTCGGACGATGAGATGGATACGGAAGGTGAGCATTGGTGGCTGCTTAACGTAGAAAACAGATCATTTGCAGAGGAGATGAGCACATTGCTAGTTGGGAAGAGTAAGAAAGCAGCGCAGGACAAGTCACAGAATTCTGCCCTCAAGAACAAGTCCGCTCTCAAAAAGCCAACTCAAGACAAACACCCTCAGGCCAAATTTTCTAAAAGTTTCGATGATGCGGTCGCGAAAAGCAGCAAAGAAGCCCAATCTGGTCAGAGATCGGCCAAAAAGAACATCTTCCCCAACGGGGATGTGTCCGCAAAGAAAAACGAGATCAAGAAGGATGTCTCTACCCCAAGCAGTCACAAGAATCTTCCCAGTGACAGTGCGAAAGCCCTCAATAAGGTCATGAAGAAGGGAGGCATTTTGTCGGAGGATCTCGCTGTCGGTTCTGGACCGGAAGCTTCCTCCGGAAAAACAGTGGGCATTTTCTATGTTGGTCGTTTAAAGAGTGGCGGCAAAGAGTTCGACAGCTTGCTCGGAGGAAAGCCTTTGAAATTCAAACTGGGTAAAGGTGACGTCATCAAAGGACTCGACATCGGCCTGGAGGGTATGAAAGTGGGAGGTAAAAGGAGACTTACGATTCCTCCGAAAATGGCATACGGTGCTGAGGAGGAATCCGACATTCCCCCGAACAGCACACTTGTTTTCGAGATCGAGCTGAAGTCTGTGAATTGATTCGTTTTATAATAAAACACCTCCATCCTGACCGAGTGCACCCAGTGTTTGTGTTTGCGCGTGCGTGTGCGGGCGGGTGAGTAGTCCTTGCAGGGAGTTCACGGTCGAGTCTTGCTGGCGTCGCTCTTAGTGGCGGAGTAGCATCGGCAAGAACGGGCGGAGCGCCAGCTGTCGAGACGGGGCGCATCCACCCCGTTGCTCGCTTCATTGCGGTCGCTTCCGTTCGCATTTCAGCGTCTTCTTAGGTTCGTAATGGTCCAGGGAAGCGCACGGGGGCGGCGGGTTGTTGAACGGGAAGGAGTCGCATTGCCAGCCAGCCAGCGGTGTGGCTGCTCTCCGCCGAGCCAGGCGTTCTCGTGAGGAGGGGAGGCGGAGGGACGCTTTCCCCCGTGAAGCCGGAACTGGGTTTCCGCCGTACGTGTTCCCCGGGGAATGGCAGCTGTCAGTGGCAGCTCCCTCCTGGAACCGTTTTGCTTGGCCGCTTTCCGGGAGGAAATTCCAGGAACCCGAAAAGAGAAGGGAGCGATGGCGCTTCCTGGGTTACGTGAGTTCGAAAACGACGGCGGGGAGGGGGTAGGGACATCCACCGGGAGGGAGCCTCGCGTGGGGACTGCGCTCCATGTGTTTGACTTCGCTCAAAGCCAGGTGTCGCTCCTTCCTTGTCGAGGGTCTTTCCCGGCGCGGAACGAAGCTGGTGGGTGCAGTGCAGCATGGTGCGGCACCACCGACGGAACTCAGGTCTAGGAGACTCAGCCCCTCCCCCGGCTCCTTTGCTGAGGTTCACTTTCGAAAGGGGGAAGAAGAGTCGGAGGAGCAGGAAGCCAGCGGCCCCTCCCCTCTTCCCCGCAGATGCCCGCCCTCCTCCCCGCCTCAACCTCGCCTTGCTGCATTCCGGAACGGCGCGCGCGCGCTCTTCCTGGGGTCGAGCGGGTGGCGACGCAGACGCCTGCCTCCGCGCATCCCTCGGCCGATATCTGGCTCCTTCGGCGGCCGGCGCTCGTGGAACAACGCCAGAAGAGGGGAGAGAGCCCTCTGTGCCCTCTCTGTGCCTCTTCCCCCCCGTCGCCAAGGAGGTCTCGGTCTCGGGCAGCGACGCACCGGGATCAGGGTGAGAGACCGACCCGCCGAAGTGGGTGGGGATGACCGCTGGTTCTGTCTCTCCCCCCCGCCGCGTGGGTGAAGCGGACCGCCGGGGGTAGGGGGGGAAGAAGGGGAGAACCGTGACGCAGAGCACTCATGAGCGAGTCCCAAGTGGCACCACCTCCGTCGTGACTCCATTCTCTGCTGTCGTCGGCGTGGCACGTTTTTCCCTCTGGAGGATCGCTGTGTCACCCCAACCTTACGGCACGAGTCGCCGCGTTGACTCGCCTTCGCCGCTGCCGCCGAGTCGGACGGTCTGCCTTCATTGAGGTTCCAACTGCAGCTGTCCCTACCATGGCGTCCGCTAAGGCCTCTGCGTCCCCTCGGCCGGTCGGACATGGGAGGTCTGCCGCTGCCCCTGTGCCTCGGTGGTGGATCAGCTACTCCTGGCGCCCGTGACCACTGCGTTCACTGTGGTGCCCCCGTCATCTTAAACGTGGAGGCCGCCACTGTCTCCTCGAGGTGGCGTCCTCAGTCACGGTAACGTCTGATTCTGCTTCGGCCGCGGCGCAGCTGCTGGGTGTCTGCTCCCCTACCTCCTTCTCCCCCATACTGCTGGAAGAAACCAGATCTCACTCCGCATTCTTCGCGGGGCACGGCGCGCAAGGGTCCTCTCCGGCAGGGGCCTCCACTCGAGAAGCCCTCCCGGGGCAGTCGCAGAGGAGGAGACAAGGCTTCCCCCTCCTGGTCTCTGCTCCGCGCTTGCGGCCGGGATGGAGACGCGCCCTCTAGCGGCGGCGTCTGGCGACCGCGAGGCTCGCGCTGCTGGTGGCGTGCGAAGGATGGGGACCACGTGCGGAGGTGCTGTGTGGCATGTGGGCCTACCCGTCCTCCCCTGCCGCGGACCCTGCGCAGGCTTTCCGCCCGGTTTCCCCCGAGAAGGCAGCCAGCCCTCTGGTGGCGGAAGCCGGGAGCCTCGGCCGCGCAACGTCTCGAACCCCGGGGAAACCCAGCGGCTCCTGGAAGGGCTGCCTTTCGGCTGGGAGTCGGCTCCGGGACGTTCCGGTTCCTCCCACTGGCAGCCGGTCAGAGGAGGACGGCTCCGTCGCTCCCCCTCCCCCCCCCCCCTTCCTCGGACGTGCGCGTGCGGGCAGGCCTCCCCGAAACGGGACCCCGGCGCTGCGACCGTCCCCACGCACCGGGAAGCATCCCGAAGCGTCCAGGGCAACGAAGCATCGGCATCTCCCTCGCGCAGTCGTCGTTCGTTACCGGGAAGGGGGCGGAAAGGTCGGTGCTGCTGTGCAGCGATGCAAGCGGGGAATCCGCGAAGCTTCGAGGAGTTGCGCCTGCGCCGGAGTTCCGGCAGAAGCCGTCAGCGCGCGAGTCGCGCGGGCCTCCTTCCGGGGGCCGCCTCGCGCGCGCGTCCAGGTGTTCCCCCTTCGCTCATTCCCTCCTCGGCCGCGTTTCCCCCAGGAGCCCGCCTCGCGTGCCTCCTTAAAGATCCCGCTGCCTCCCCAGATGTTGCGCGACCACGTGCCCCGCGCCGCAGCTGACGGGAAGGAGAGCGGGAGACGCCCGCGAGAGAGACGGCAGCCGCAGCCGGTGCCCAGGCATGCGCCGTCGTCGTGGAAACCAGAGGCGGAATCTCGGAGGCGCGTCACCTGCCGAAGTCGCGGTGCGCACGCGCACCACCACCCGGGCGAGACCTGCGTCGCGACGGCGGGGGAAGGAAGGGAAGGAGGAGAAAGCAGGCAGGGAGCAGAAGTGGGTCCCGCACCATCCGCCTCCCCCTTCCGGCCTTCTTTTCAGCGGGAGGACCATCTTCGATCTCTCCTCTGCCCGCCCTCCTCGCGCCGTGTCTCTTTCTGCCGCTCTCTCTCGGACGATCGGGCGAGATGAACTCTGCAGAACGGGAGGGCGGACAGCTCCTTCCCGGGGAGGAGACGGGAGACGCGCGTGCGCCCCCCTCCCCCGCCTCGCAAACCGGCGGCCCCTCCAGGCGAGCGCTGGGGGCTCCCGGTGACGTACGCGCGAAGGGAAACCGGGAAGACGAATTCCAGCCAGCCCCCGCAGGTGCGCTGCTCCCGGATTGACATCAGCGAAAGGGGCGGGCGTTCCAGCCCGTGGGACGCCCCGAGCGTGTCAGCGGGCGGTGACGCGGGACGACTCTCGCAGGCGCGATCCCGCCCGCGAGATTCGCCCGCCGCCGGAGCGGCCCGGCCGCCCGCGGACGCTCGCGCTGTCGCGGTCGTCGGCCTTCCGCCCGCCCGCGCGAGGCTGGCAGCGTGCCCGGCGGCGGCTTCCCTTTTCCCTCCTTCCCCGCCGCCGCTCCCGCTCGCGCCGTCTTCCCGGGAAGAACTCCTCCCCCCTCCCCGCCCCCTCTTTCTTCCCTTTCCCGGCACCGGCAGGTGCAGACTCGGGAAGTCGCGCGCGACTTCCGGTGGGAGCGTGCGAAGGCCGCGTCGCGCGGAGGTCCCGGGAAGCGGCAGCGTGCACCACCCCGGATGTCCCCCCCCCCCTCCTGCTCCTCCTCCTCCTCTTCCTCCGCCGCCGCCGCCGCCGCCGCCGCGCGTCGGAGGCCCCGACGGGAGGACCGGAGCTCACCGCGCGAGGGGGGGGGAGCGACGTCATCTCGCGGGGCCGGGAAGGTCGCCCCTCTGTCGGGTGGAGAGGCGAACTCCTTCTCTCCCTTCGGACGCCCCCCATCCGCCTCCCTCCCGGCGGCGCGCACCGCAACTGGTCAGGCGAGTATCCTGCGCCGCAGCCAGCGCCCCCCTTCCGGGAAGGATGGCAGTGGGGGGTGCGCCCCCTCGTTTCTCAGTCCGGGGGAGACGAGCTTGCCGAGCGTTGACGCTCCCCCCCCCCCCCCGCCCCTCCTTGCCTGCCCGTAGCGGCGCCCTCGTTCGCTTCCGACGCCTCCCGGGGGACGGTGAACGGGAGGTCAGTGGCCCCTCAGGGGAATCCCCGCATCCGGGGTGAGGTGGAGGCTCCGCGTTCCCAGAGGGATGCCACCCACAGACTCAGGGGAGCAGGGAGCGGCCTCGGAGGAAAGGTCTGCGGGAGCGTCATCCCCCTCCGGCCCAGGCCTCGGGGGACGCGCCAGCCGGTCTCCACCAGGGGTCCGCAGCTGCTTGCGGGTCTTGCTGGTAGACGGCGCGAGCGCGCGGCGGCCATCTCCGCCCGCCCCTCCTCGGCGGGAACTCTTCCGGCCAGCTCCCGGCTCACCTCTCCATCCGCCGCCGCCGCCGCCGCCGCCGCTCGCTCCGACCTCCCCTCCCCCCTCCTCTCCTTCTCAGCTGATGCGCGTCCTCCAAGCCGAGCGCTGACGGACGAATCCACGCCAGCGGCAGTGCGTGCCCGGAACGAACCGCCCCCTTCGAACCGCGCGGACGCCTGCGGGACGGGAGGGGGGGAGCCCCCCAACCCGCCCGGGTGCAGCGTGGTCGACTGGAGGGCGGCGCCGCTTCTGCTGCGATCCTTCAGTGGGGACCGAGCAGAGAGGGCGGTCGGACTCGTGGCCCGCGGTCCTCGAGGTCAGCTTCCGTGCATCCACCGTCCGGGGTCTCGTTGCGAACCGGCAGGGTGCGGCCGGCGCGTCTTCGGCGAACGCGGCGGTCCTTGGCGCCACGGGGCCTTCGGGGGCGGCAGAGTGCGCTGTCCGCTTTTTCACCCCCGGCTCTCCAGATCCCCTTCCGACATCCGGGTTTCCCCCCCTTGTCGTCGGCTGGAAGAAGCTGGAGAGAAGAAGCTGGAGAGCTGCATCCATAAACAAGAACGAAAGCCGGGATGATGCTCATGC
The DNA here is from genome assembly GCA_036172245.1 of Raillietiella orientalis. Lineage (NCBI taxonomy): Eukaryota > Metazoa > Arthropoda > Ichthyostraca > Raillietiellida > Raillietiellidae > Raillietiella > Raillietiella orientalis. The sequence continues at coordinate 6,725,160 of JAYWIR010000003.1, read as the reverse complement.
TCAAACGGTAGCTGGACCATCTCCTCCTGTATCACCCTGCGATCCGGGAGTGAAACGCTATCGACAACCGCGCGGGGGGCGCAGCGTTCTCCTCCTCTCTCCTGTCGACCATCTTGTGATAAACTTCCCGAGGGCTTGGGGTTCGGGCGATTCCAGCGAGCAACCATCTCGCAACATCAACCTGATGTACCTCTATCTGTTCCCATCCCAGCGTTCGCCTCATTCAGTTTTTTCGGGCTCTGTTTATTTTGCGATAACATTTTATCTCCACGGTGCACAGCATCAGCGCGCACCGCGGCCGCCTTTTCCCAGCACGCCGCCGCCGCCGCCGCATCCGTGGTGCACTGCCGAGGAGTGCTTTCCCGAAGGGCACCGAAGTCCCCTTTTCCCTCTCAGCGCCTTTCCAGAAGGTTCACCACCACCGCCTTCTGCCGCGCTGTCCTGCCTTCCTCGCTCGAGTAAACATCCAGAGAGAGAGAGAGAGAGAGAGAGAGAGAGAGAGAGAGAGTGCGGCAAAGCGATTTCCGAAAGGAACGGACAAGCGGCTCGGCATGCATGGCTTTCGCCGCCGGAAGTGTGTGCGTGCACGTGGAAGTGCTTCCGAAACGAACTTCGCGAAGGCCTTTTGTTAAGGGGCGATGAGTTTGAGAACCCTGCGGATGCAGGGTTCTCAAACCTTTCCTCTGCTGGTCACGTCCCGGCCGCCCCCGGGCTCGGGAGAGGATCGCTTCCCCGAGCTCGTCCTCTCGCGTTGCCCGGGCGATCGCCAGCCGGGCTCTGCCGTGGTCGGCTCGAGCCGTGTGGTTCGTGGCGCCGAGCCGCAACCCGAGCAGGCAACCGCCTTTTTGCCTTTTCGATCGTTCGGCAGCAGCCATGGCGACGTCACTCGTGGCATTCCGCGTGGTCCACGTTCCCGGCGGTCCCCACGGACGGAGAAGGTTCCGCAGCGGGCTCCCTGCTCCTCCGGTCCGGTTGCCTCAGAAACGTCCCAGCGCGCGAGCTTCGGGTCGCCGCTCGTTCCGCGCCTCGGCCTGCTTCCGCAGTTTCGGGTACTTGGGAATCAGTACAGGAGAGAGACGTACACGGAGGTGTACAGGAGCACGGTCCTGGATGCGGGTTTCGGAGGACCCTTGGAAGAAATCCGCGCCCCCGCCCGCCCTCAAGCCCAGGGCGTTCGAATGGCTTGAAGGGCACCGCGCCCGGGCACCTCCGCGGAGATGCGGCGCCTGTACAAACTGCCCGGGCCTGTACCGTACGCCAACTCGGGGACCCAGAGGGAGAGAGACACGAAAAACGAAACGCGCGCGAAGAGGGAAACCGCCAACCCGCGATGGCTGCCTCGTGGCTGTCTTACGTTAATTTTTCGCAGGGGAACGAAAGAAAGCACGAAAGACGAGGAATCGAATCGTGGCTCCGGCCCGCCGCAGCCTCCTCTCCCCACGTGGGAAGAAAGGAGCTTTTTGGGAAGGGATCGCGGCGTACCCGCGCCGGAAGGCGCCGTGCATCCTCAGCGTCCCGCGAGCACGCAGGATCTGTACCGAAAATGTCGGCACTTCCGCCAGATGATCGTCACGCACGGTTCTCACCACCACCGCCGTCGGAATTAATTCGCGGTGGCTGCTGTTCGCGTTGGTGGCGTTTTCCACGGGGCTTTCCACACATTCTACGGACAAGCTGGAAAGAAGGGGGGAAGGAAAGAAAGGAAAGAAAAGAAAGGGGGGGGGGGGAGGTGGAGAGAGAGGGAGGGAGGGAGAGGGGGGGGAGAGAGAGAGAGGGAGGGAGGGAGAGAAACGCGATCGACTAGGTGTTTCAACATTTCTTCATTTTAATTTCGTTTCCCATCATGGAAAAGGTTTTCATCTTTTGGATCGGAGGGGAGGAGGGGGGGGAAATGGATTTTTTTCCTTCCCCCCCCCCCCCCCTGCAGTTTTTGCTTCAGGTGCAATCGATCGCTCATAGTATTATTTGTTTGTGTAGAATTTCGTGTTAAACGTAAAGTTGAACGAAGGTTGATCACTCGGTAATTAGCGTGCTCTGAGCAGACGATTCCGATTACGGAATTCGGTAATTTCCTAATCAAAAACAGGTTTCTTTCCAGGAAAGTGCTGCTTGTCGTTGTGCTTTTTGATTGAGACGAAATTACACATTATTAATCAATAATATTTTTTCTCGTACACTATTACGTGTTGGCATCTGGACTTTTCAATTACGTATGTAAAATGGATTGTGTGCACATGTGTGTGTGTGTGTGTGTGTGTGTGTGTGTGGTTAAATGCGTTTCCGTCATCATAAGAGTGTTCCTTCTGCGGGAAACTTTCTTGTTTTTTTATTGCATGCACATCCTACTTTGAAAAATGCATGCCTTCCGGATTGGGAGTTTTGGTTCTCTCATCCCTGTCTTTACCACTGTTCGATTGTATGCTTTCGAAACAATGCCTTTTGGTTATGACGATGAAATGCTGATTCAATTTCATTTATGCAGTTTAGTTCCTACTGTTGACCATTATTTGTTTGTATCAATGCTATGTACCTTATGTAGAAATCAGTGAATGTGTATAGAATTTACAGGTTTAAGTTTAAAAATGGATGTAGTGGTTGCATCTCGATTTTCGGTTTTAAAAATTGAAGATGAAGATTGTGCGAGTGAAAAAAAATCCAAGGCTAAAAAGATAAAAAGTAAAACTGGAGCTCCTGCTAAAGATCAATTCCAACAAAAAATCCCAATAACCAAAGTTGCCACTAACAAGTGTAACTCTCAGCAACAAGGTGTGAGTAATGTGAAAAGAGCAACAAAGAAACAAAATAAAAAGAAAGTGGATCAGGAGGTTGTGCCTATTGTCCGCTGAACTTGACTTGTAATAATCTCTGTAGCTGCAAGCACTTGCCTTTGGGCGGCGCCCTCCTGTTGGAAGCAAGGCAAAGTGCTCAGCAACTCAGCCCAATTTTGAAGATTCGCAATACAAAGAAAGAAAGAAAACGGATGAAAAGGCAAGTACTGCAGTGCAAGGAAACACCAGTCTGCCAAAAGAAGCTAGCAACGTCTTTGAAAAAGAATTACAGACAGCCCTTCACCAATCCCTGCTAGAGTATGAGTCAACCCAAAAGTTGGAGTTGAAGAAAAATTCACAGGTCAAATCTATAGCCCATCCCAGTTCATATGATGAGGCATTGCGTTTGTTGGACAATTTGCAACAGCAACTTGAAGATAGCAAAAAAGAAATCAGTGAGCTGCATGAGCAGATGTCCCACCAGGAGGAAGAGTTGCACATTGCACAAAAACGCAATCAGATGTTATGTGAAATGTTAGCGCAGGCTGAGCTGCAGGATCAAAACCAGCTTGCAGCCCTTCTGGAACAGGAAATGCAGCTCAAGTCCGAGCTGATGCAGCAGGTAACAGAGTTGCATGCCCAGCTGGAGACAGAACGAAGCCGCTACCATCAGATGAGCGCAGAACTGCATCGATTGCAGGTAAATGGGACGGGAGAAGCTCCGGACTGTGAATCATTAACGTTTTTTTGCGATGTTGCAGGGTAGGCGGAGACCTGGTGCTGTAACCCACTGACAAAATACATTTGACGTGCACTTGTGTTGTTAAGGGTGGGTGGGGAAGTGGTCCCTCAGTCATGGGTGAAACAGGGAAGCTTGATGGTACACCTTTTAGGCTGAGCAACATGGCTCTGGAAGGAGAGCAACATTCAGAGCACATAGAGAACTCATGTGGAGATGTAGTCTTAGATAACGGCAATAAAGAGGGTGCGAAGGAAACATCCCCTGCGCAGCAGAGCAGTGATGTTTGCAGCTCGGAATGGGTTCAAATAGTGGACAGTGACGAACTTTGCAAGAGGGTGAGTCGGACTTGACGTGTTGATGTCGGTTTGCCAGCAGCATGAAATAGGTGTTGCATTGTGGAGAATCTGGTGTCAAGCCGCAGTGGGGCAGCTACGTTGTTTTGAATGCTGTTGGCCGACAGAAGGAAAGTGGAGAAGAGGTTGAAAGGCTTGAGGAGTATCACTGTCATGTTGGTGACCTAGAGGTGAGGGTCCTTTTCTGCTATGTGCAAAGCATTGAAGGTATACATGCTCAAGTGCAGGTTGTGCAAGGACTAGATATGGCATTGCCGTTCATGGAGCTCATGGAAACTGCGGAGGTTGTGATGGCCCCACGCTTTGCATATGGTTCTCAAGGACTTGACTGCATGGTGCCCCCAGATACTTGGCTCGTGTACGAAGTTTCCCTGCTGAAGATAGAGCCCGAGCCCGAGTGTCATCCCGTAAAGATGCGTTTGCAGATAGGGTCAGTAGATCGACGAGTCGACGTATTTCCTTTAGCGGTTTCTAGGAGAAGAAAGCGAGAACGGGGCAACTTTTGGTATCGTAGAGCTGAGTATAGCCACGCGGTTCAATGCTACCGGAGAGCGATAGAATTTTTGGATGAGGAATCCAGTGATTCTCCAGAAGAAGTGCGCCCTCTTCTCGAGATGCGCCTGCAGACACAAAATAACCTGGCGGCAGCCCAGCTCAAGCTGGGATCTTTGCCTGCTGCTCTGCGAGCCCTCGAAGCCGTTCTGTGCTGTGATCCCTGTAACGTGAAAGCTCTGTTTCGCCACGCCCAAGTGTTATCCGCCCAGGGCAGTTTACAAGAAGCCATAGCGGACTTGCAAAAGGCCCTCCAAGTGGAGCCTGCCTCGGCTGCAGTGCAACAGCTCCTGGCCGGCCTCCAGCAGAGATTGCGTCAGGAAGGTGAGCAAGAACGCCAGCTCTACCGCCGAATGCTGGGTCAGCCCAAAGCAGCAGCCGGTTCAAGGTCCTGTTGGCGCCTGACACCTTGGATTTGTGCGCTGGGCGGTTTCGCCGTGTTCATGTTAGCGTTCAACGTTCACCGATGGCGCTTGTTGTGATCGTTCCTGTAAACACAACGCATCCAGAGTTCAATGTATCAAAATATATTTGAGCTCCATTGGGCACTAAGATGGCCATCCATCAATTAAACGTGGTCGCTTGAGAGGTGGCAAGGGTTCATAGTCTTGAATGGCATCTGGGTTGGAGGAATGACAGGGTACTGGTGTCAGGTGGCCTGCAAAAATTCAACATCCTGCACCTCCTGTTACAGAGCTGCTCAGTGCACTCACCTGAGGGCGATAGCTGGGTGGCACTTGACTGACTAGAGTCAATCCGGAGTTCAATACTGCGGGGTGGAGATATGGGCTCCGCTTTAATGCGAGGGCCTAGAGATTGGGGACTCATTGGGGGAGGTGGGGTACTAGTCGAAATAGACAAATGAGGCACTGAAGTAGGTAAGCCAGCTGCTTGCACAGCTGCTGACAGAGGTCCTTGCGGAGCTGTTGGGGGCCAACCAAATCCTGCAAGTCCAAGCTCGGCAAAGTCCTGGCTAAACGAAGAAGGGTAAGCAGACAGCGCCGGAACGGATGTGCCCGCCGCCCGTCCGCCGTCATCAAGCACTGGCAGCACGCGGAGGTTCGCGTTACGCGCAGGAAGGCTGGCAGGTGCGTCCGAGTGCCTGAGGCTCTTGGTCGCCAGGTTGCTCGGTCCGGGAGACGCGGACTGGGGAGAAGTGCGTCCCGCGTAGCCGTTGGTGCTGCCCACGTCCAGGTATGCCGACGACGACGACGACGGGCGAGGGCTGTGCATCAGCGTGCTGCCTGACACGCTGGACGGCGTTCCCGAATCGTGAGCGAAGGCCACGGGCAGATTGTAAGGAGTCTGCGTCCGAGACGGCATTTTATTTCCGGAAACGTCAAACGCAACTTACTCTTCCACCGTTTATGGCGCCGCGCTGCATGACGAGGCCGTCGAATTCGTCGTCTATCTTGCTGTACTTGCTGTCGTGCCTCGAGGCGATGGTGTAGTCGCAGTCCGCGTCGCCGTCCGGGCTGTCGGGGCTGCAGTTCCCGTTCTTGTGCTCCTTCTTGTTCAGCGCCTGCAAAGTGGACCCCGGGGCCGTCGGGCGCCCGGTGCGAGGCGGGGAGGGGGACGCCACCAACCTCGATTATGTCCTTGTTCGTGAGCGACTCGTGAGGCTCGTTGTACTCCGTGTACTTGAGCAGCACTTTGTCCATGTCCGTGCTGGCGTATTGGTACAGTTTGTTGGACGAGGAGAAGATGATGAGCGCGATCTCGCAGTCACACAGCACACTGAGTTCGTACGCCTTTTTCATGACTCCGAATTTGCGTTTGTTGAACGTGACCTACATGGGGTGGGGTGGGGTGGAGTGGGGGGGGGGGGGGGGAGGCGGCGGTGGGGAAGGGGGTCGGTCTGGGGCACACACGGGCAGTGCGGTGCGGTTACCAACCTGGCGGTTGCGCTCGTCTGTGATTCTGGAAATCTGGATTTTCTTCCGGCCCATCTTCGGCTTGCGGTGCGGGGGCGAAATGCGAGGTCTGCTTGAATGCGGCTGGCTGGGTTTTTGGTACGAGAAAATAATATCACTTCACATACAGATTATAGTTGGTGTATGTGACTGGGTGAAGACCGGGTCATGTCACCGTTCTTTTACCTGGGAAAAAAGAAAAAAAAGGAAAAAAAAAAAAAAAAAAAAAAAAAAACGTTCAGATCGTTAGCCGTCTATGGAAAGTTGCGTGAACTGTACTTTGGGGGTTTGGGAGGCACAAACACAATGATTTCCAAACACTTTTCCTGATAAATTCCGTTTTTCGGCTTTTTTTTTTTTTTTTTTTTTTTTTTGTTGTTGTTGTTGTGAGCGTTCTTTTTTTTTTCTTTTTGGAAAGGGAAAAAAAAGGGAGGGAGAAGAAAAAAAGAAAGAAAGAGTGGGGGTGGGGGGGAAACGAAGGTGTCTGCTGATTAGGGAACGAATGGCATTAGTGGTTGAACGGGGGTCGGTGCTGACCGGGGGGCAGAGGGAGGTTCCACATGCACACTCCACGCCGCTCGGGATGGGAAGCAAAAGTTATGATGACGATGACGATGATCCCGGCGGCTGCCCTGCATGGGGGGAAATCCGCGCGCATCCGTAACTTCGGGAAGAAATTATTTCCGACCGTAAGTGAATTTCCTTTATCTTAAGGAATCGGCGCTAAGTTCGGTTTACCCAGTTAACACCAAAGATAAATACCTAAATTATCTAATCAGATAGTGAGACCGAGGGATGACGTCACGATAAATCGATTTTATTATTCCAAGGCCAATATAAAAAAAAAAAAAAAAAAAAAAAAAAAAAAAAAAGGAAAAAAAAAAAAAAAGAAGAAGAAGAAGAAAACGTGTCTTCCGGATCTGCATGCAGGAATTCCGTTCCCTCCGAGTCCTTACTCTTCCCCCATGCCCGGCCGAACGCCGCCGCCGCACTGCTCCACGTCCAGGGATCCTCCTGCCTTTGCAGATTGCGAGACGGGGGAAAACCCGGAGGAGGCACCGCGAACATCCCTTTATCAACTCGAGGGGGGGGGGGGGGGACAGAGGTGGATGTGTGTGTGTGTGTGTGTGGGGAGGGGGGGGGGGAAGGAAGGGAAGCAGCTTCCACTCGATCGCGACGGGAGCACAGGATATGCACGTAGCAAGCAAGAATTTTCCCCAGACTGGAAGGAAAGCTGCAGGAGGCGTGTGCCTTCCTTCCTTCCTTTTTTTTCTTTCTTTCCCAAAAAACAAGGGGGAGGGGGGGAGAAAGAGGGGGGGGGGAGGGGGAAGAACGGAGGAAAGGAAGAGGGGGCAAACGCGCGGTACTGAATCTGCAAAAGGTGCGCACGGACGGATAAACGACATCCCGAAACGAAAGAACTCTCTTCGCGAACAAAAGCAACGGCATCCCTCCCCCCATCCCCACCCCCACCCCCTACCCACCCACCCACCCCCCTTAAAAGAAAAAAAAGACATGCTGTAAGGTGAACATACAGGGTGGCGTATACAATTTGCAGGGACCGTTCCCATCAATGAAATCCCTTCAAATCCATTGACCGTTTCGAAAATAACGGGGGGGAAGGGGGCGGCGGGGGGGAGGGGGAGGGAAGAATAAGGGGGGGGGGAAAAAAAGGAAAACAACTTTTGCCACAAGTTAAGGGATGCCGCGGAAGAAAATAGCACAATATACACAATTTTTAGAACCACTGAATAAATTTAGCACAGACAAAACGGGGACTTTGCGCACTAAAATTAACAAACCTTCTATCCAACCAGCAGGTATTCTTAAAATAAAGTCCAAGAGGACGAGAGCATTAAACATAAGGGAGCTCGGATGAGGGAGGAGGAGGAGGAGGCAGAAACTTTCGGGAGGGGGAGGGGAGAACACACACACACACACACACACACAATCACACACACACACACACACACACACAATCACACACACGCACGCACGCACGCAGGGAGAAGAGAGAGAGGGGGGGGGGGAGTCGGCGGGGGGTGGGGTGGAAGGGGGGGGGGGGACAACGAAAATCCTTCTTGGCAACATTTCCAGCGAATACCTGCTGCAAAACTCCTGCAGTACTTAAGGCACGAGCAGCTCGCCAACATTTCACCTCAGCGACATGTGCCAAGCGTACGCTATTGGTCGCTGGTACTGTGACGGTAATTCCCACCCCATGCTCCTTCCTCCTTCCTTCCTTCCTTCTGGAGACGACGACACTTTTTCAATCCGCTTTCGCAGTACGTCTGACCGGAACGAGCGGCCCGGAAGCGCCGAATGGTACTTGCGGCCCCCGTGGATCGCTGGCGGGCAATGTCACGCGGCGAGTGCATCAATGCAGGTCGCGCGCATCTCCCGCGGGAGACGCGCGCACGGTTCAAGGCGAACTTGGTCCGCCCGCCCCCCTCCTCCTCACGGGGCACACACACACACACACACACACACAAACACACACACCGTCGGCGACAATCAATAGGGCTCCGCGGCGGCGAGTGCGCTGCGGTCGCCGTGGGCTCACGGCGGCTGCCCGCGTGCTCGGAGAGACCTCCAGCAGAAAAAAAAAAAGGCGGCTGTCCGTGCGCCGCCCCGTCGGAGCCTTCGGGTCGACCCCAGCGCTCCTCTCCGGTCGGCGGGGGGCAGGCGGAGGGGGGGAGGCGAGAGGGAGGAAAGAAAACTCCCGGAAGGGGGGGGGGAACAACCCCCCTCGAGGAGGGGAGGTTCCTCCACCGCGGGACTCGGCGCTGGTGAAGGCAGCGCCGGCGTCGAGCCGCCCACCGGGGGCCGCCGGGGGGGCCGCGCCAGCGGAAGCGCTCCGTGGGAAATGGCGGAAGGCTCTGCGCACGCTTCCTCCCTTATTCGCCAGGGAGTATCCCGGAGCTCGCATTCGCGGGACGGCCGTCGGCTCCGCGGGTCCGCCCGTCGCTCGCTCCACCCCTGGCCGCGGGAGGGCGCACGCCCGCGGGGTTCCCCGAATCCGCACTGCAGCGGCCGATCCTCGGCCCCGCGCGTTCCCCACAGCACGTGCCAAATCCTTCCGGGAAGCTCCTCGGAGGAGGAGGGGCCGGGGGCAGCAGGTGCACGCAGGTGACGACGCGACGCGAATTTCGCGATCGGAAGGGGATCTTCGGGAAGCGGCGGGGCGGATCGGGAGAGTGACTTCCGGCAGCATCCGAAAGCATCCCGCGCGACGGGAACCGCAGGTACCCCCCGCAGCCGCCGCCCGGTCCCTCATGGTACCAAAAGGCTGCCCACCCCCCGTACCCCAAGTGCACACGCACGTACTCTTCGGAACGGTCAAGAGTCCAGTCGTGGCGCCATCTTCTGCGCTGGAGGCGGCGGCGGCGGCGGCTCCACATTGCGTGTGCTTCCAGGAGGTCGGATCCGCAGGCATCCAAGGCGGACCCGTTTTACCAGTCGTGGGGTACACACACACACACACACGTGCACCCCCTCACGCTCCACTTGGATCTACTGCAGGCATGCAGCATGCAGCACGGTACCGTACAAGCAAATGCAAACCCCATGCCACTTGTATACGTACACAGTGAAGAGACGCCCGAATTTCATTTCACAAAGGGTCCACGAAGAGCTGACTCCCGGGATGCAGGGAGAGGGGGAAACGGTGCAATCCCAGCCAGGGAACGGGGGGGAGGGGGGAAGAAAGAAAGGAAAACTCTCTTGAGAATGTACATGTTTTTTTTTTTCTCTCTCTCTCTCTCTCTCTTTTTCCCTTCCACTACATGGCACCTACGCACGCGTGCAACCCCCTTCCCCCCCCCCCCAAAAAAAAAAAAAAAAAACAAAAAAAAAAAACAAAAGAAAATTGCTAAATTCTGGAAAGAAAAATTCTCCTTGGAGAACGCTTTTTCCTTTTTCCTTTCGGATCTCACAAAAACAGAAGTCCCCTCCTGGGAAGATCTTGAAATTCGGGTGGGTTCCGCCAGGAATGGCTCCTTATTTTATTTAAGAAATCATGAGAAACTTAAAATAATCTCGAGAATGAACGCCGTATCTTATCAAAAAAGGGAAAAGGAAAAGAAAAAAAAAAAAAGGAAAAAAAGAAAGAAAGAGAGAGAGAGAGAGAGAGAGAAAGAGAGAGAGAGAGAGAGAGAGAGAGAGAGAGGAAAAAAAAAAATTCATTTTTTTTTTTTCCTTTTCCCTCTTTGGCTCGAATGGGAGTGTACTTACACAGATCTCATTATCAATCAGTGTACACACAATGGGATCACCATGGCTCGGAAGCATTCCTCCCTCAACGATCCGATGGGGGGCACGGGCGCAGCGGCACATGGGGAGCACACCTACTGCCTTGCTCGACGCGGAGGAGGATTTTCGGGTTCCTTCCTTCTTCTTCCTCCTCCCTTTCCGAGGGGAAGGAGAGAGGGGGGGAAGAAGGAGGAGGGAGAAAAAAAAAAAGGAAAAAAAAAAAAAAAAAGGGGGGGGGGGGGGAGGAGGAAAGGAGTCCGAAAACGTAAGAAATGAAACGTAAGAGCCGCCGCGGCTTCTGTTTGCTGCTGCTGGCGCCGGTGCCGCTGCGACGGATCATCGGAAACAACACCTGGAGCGCTCGCAGGCCGAAATGAAAGGAAGATGCAGATCAGTCTTTAATGGCTAATCATCAATTACATTCCGGAACACGTGCGTTCTATCCCCCGCAAATGTCACACACGCTAAGAGGGAGCGCAACGAAAGGGCAATCCTTGCAAAGAGAACGCTCCGCTCCGCTTCCGGTTTTGCATTCTTTTGTCTCGAGTGCAGGTGACATGTTTATGGCAGGAAAGAGGGAGGGAGGGGGGGGGGGAGAACCTCCCTCCCTCCCCCCCCGGATCCCATCGCCCGCGATCTAATTACTCGAGGAAGCAGCCGGAGAATGCGGTAACGGCAACAACAATAATAAGAATCGTCATGATGATGACGATGATGATGGCGATGGTGATGATGGCGATGGTGACGGCAATGACAACGACGGAGAAAAGGGGGAGGGAGCCTTTTTCGACAGACGGGGAAATCAGGAAGACGCCGCCGCGAGCGAAATGATTCTCGTCGTCCTCCGCCCCTCTCTCCGATCCGTACGCACGCACGCGTACGCACCCTCCCTCCCTGCGGTTTCGTATGCGACGACGCTCGGAGGGGGTGGGGTGGGGGGGGGGGGAGGGGGGGAGGGTGAAGGGGCGACGACGACGAGGGAGAAGCACCACCCCCGCGCACCCCCCATCATCGTCATTCGGCCACCACCATTACAAAACGTGAAGCAATTCGTTTACCTGCACAGCAGCAGCACGTTACCCGAGCGCGATACCTCTCCTGGACTCATCCCAAAAGTTTCCGTATACGATTTCCTCCGAAAGCGTTCGCCAAAAATGGCAACAACTGCAAAAAGCATATGGGAAAGAGGGGAAAAAAAAAAAAAAAAAAAAAAAAAAAAAAGGAAGGAAAAAAAGAGAGAGAGAGGAGGCCTTTTTTCCTTCCTTTTCTTCCTTTTCTTCCTTTTTTTTTTCCTTTCCCGTTTCCCGCTCGTCCCCCTCTTGGCACGTGCTGCGGCAAATCGTGCGTAAGCCGAACACAAACTAAGTCACCACCAGCCGCAGCTCGCGGAGGGAAAGGTGAGGTCAGCCCGCGCGCCCCCCTCCCTCACGAAAGGCGCGGTGCGCTCACGTCAGCCGTGCAAAAGTGAGCAGCCGCGGCGCAGGGCGGCCATAACCATGACAACCGTCGGCCGGGTAACAATGCGCCGCGTGAAGCAACAGCCTGCACGGGGCCTCGCTAACACAATCCCCTCCCCTTCCCCCCCCCCTTCCTCCCTCCCTCCTCCTCCTTGCATCATCGCAACCTCCTCCTCCTCCTCATCCTTCATACTGGCGATTTCGAGATAGCGTAAATGGGAGAAAATGCCCGCGGGCGAAGCAGCGGCGTTGCCGAGTGACATCATCGTAAATCTCCTTGTGCCAGTTTTAAAGTGTGCTAAAAATAGAATCCGAAAATAAAATCAGACCAATGTCCACTTTCAATGTCAAATCCATCTTCTCTGACGAGGTATAATAAATGTCAAGGATAGGATACCCCCTCTACCCCACCTTCCCTTCCCGCTCTCTTTTTTTCCTTTTTTTTTTTTTTTTTCCTTCTTCTCCTTCTTCTTTCTTCCTCTCCCCCCCCCCCCGTTCCCCTCTTTTCCTTTCCCTTCCTCCCCCCCCCCCCGCCCCTCCTGCAAATAAATAAAGGCACGGCTGTTTTCACGTGATGTGCGCAAAAGGAGGCGCGCGCAGCTTCCACGCGGGGAGCGCGCGCGCGCACCAAAGTGGAGGCGGAGGCCAGGAAGAGCCGGGATGGGGCCAGGAGCTCCCCGCAGGCGCGATGCCCCGGGTGCCCACGGAAGGGTTGATGAACCTTTCGGATTCCTGTGCGTAATGCAGGAAGAACAGCTGCTCCACACACGAGTTTGTTTACTCTCACCCCGGAGGAGGCTGCCTATCTGTTTATAAATCATCAGCGATCAGCAATCTCCTCCCTCTTCGAGGAAAGGGATGAGTTGCTCCGAGTCACCCCTCCCCCCCCCAGCCGTCCACCGGAAACCCCCCCCGTGGCCACGGCGGGGTTTTCGAAAAATAAAATAAAATAGGAAATAAACGCAACCGCAAGGAAGAAGAAGAAAAAAAACGGGGAGAGAGAGGAAGGGGGGTCGCTTCCTCGGGGAGGCCCTCGAGAGAGCGAGGCGGTTTGGATCCATCCACGCGCCGGTGGCTCACCAGCGCCACCAGCAGCAGCAGCCGCGCGGTGGGACGGCGAGTGCGGAGGACGGATGAGGAGCGATCCTCCGAGAGCACGTGTCGCAGAAGATCGAAGCTCTTCCGAATCGCAGATGGAACTATTTTTAGTCTCTTTTGTTTCGGTTGCGCTTGGCAGCAGCAGCCAAGGCGGATGGCACGCTGAATCTGCTGTTGGCACGCCCGCCCTGGTGCGCGACTTTCAGACGGGAAGACGGTACACCTATTTATTCCTCCCGCGTTCCCGCCATCCCGTCGTGGATGAGGGGAGGGGGGGGGGGGAGGGGAGGGGGGATCGGGCGGGCAGCCGCGCGTTGCCATCGCATCCACTTTCTGGAAGCGATTTGCATCCTTCCCGGTGGTGGTACTTGTCGTCGTCGGATGCACATGCGGGGGGTGGGGGAGGGCCACGCTTCGCGAAAACACCACAAGAACAAGGGGGGGGGGAACACACTGCGTCGGCCTTCCTAATTAAAGCGAGTCGAAATGAGGAGGGTGTGCGCGCGTATTCATAGAAACGGATGATTCACCGTTCCTCCGCCGCCGTCTGGATGGCGAAGAATTTTTCTCCCGAAGCCGCAAGACGTTCCTCGCAAATCACAATGGAGAGCGATCGCAGGGAGACACCTCGGAAATTGCGACAGCGCGTTTCCGCACGCAAATAACTTTTTTCAAAAAGAATTCCTACCACCCACCCACCCGCTCACGCACAACAACAACAACAACAACAACGGCAGCAACAAGAAGGACGGCTACAAACATCATCGAGAGAACACCTCAGTGCATTTGCTGCTGCTCTCGCGGACGGTGCTCACTCCAGAGAAAAAAGGGACGCTTCGAAGGGAATTCAAAGGATGGACAATAAAAGAAGGAAAAAGGCGCACAGGAGGAAGGCTGGGACTTTGCGAAAGGGCCTCACGAGAGGGTGGGGGGGTGGGGGAGACACGCCAGGGCACGTGCCCGGTCAGCGATGGAGCGCCCGACAGCGACTTTGCACTGATTTCGTGTACAGTTGTACAGATACGATGGCCACAGCGTGAATTCTGGGGTCCAGCCGATACGCAACAGGCAAGCGGTGATGGCCACAGTGCGACACGACTGCTTTCACCAAAGCAAACGTCCCCTCCCCCCCACCACCACTCCCGCCCCCATCCCCCATAGAAAGAACAACAAGCAGGGCAAGAAAACTCAGGCGGAGGAGGAGGAGGAGGGAAGATAAGCACCAAAAGGAATACGCACGATTCGCCGCCGCAATGCGTTTTCGCCAATGTCCCATCTGAACTCCGAAGCAGCAAGGCCAAAGAACGGGACAGCAAGCCTCCAGGGCAATCGAGTACCAGCTTGCGACACCACGGAGGGGGCACGTGGGTCCGGGAGCTCGGCTTTGCGGCGCCGCTTCCACCTCGGCAGGCACCACTCGTGGCGGGGGAATTCCAAGCACCAGAAGGGCGGCGGAGGGATACCCCCATCCGGGAAGGGTCCTCCTCTTCTTTAAGGGAACGCGCGTGCTTTCGGCGTTTCACACTTCACCCCCTCCCCCCTCCCCCGACCCCCAGCGCGCGCCCGGACGGGGGCACACGGGGAACGGGGTTCTTCTTGGGTGATCGACTTGGTGCCCGTCCCCTGCGTGCCGGCAGCGGGCAGCTTTGGCGCGTTCTTCCACACCCAGGTCATCCTCTCATGTGACCGGGGGCACCGGGCCGCGAAAAGCACGTTTCACACGCGATGGAGAGGGCATTTGCAGCCGTTTCGCTGAGGTGTGAAAAAATAGCGCGCCGGGGGGAAATCGGAATTCTTCTCCTGCCGCGATGAGCGTGCACTTCTGGTGGTGGTGGTGGTGGGGGCGGTGGTGCAGACCGCGCTCTTTCGGAGAATGCAAGGCACGGAAGATCACTCTCGGCGAAGACGCTTGCAGGGCGAATGGGTGCGAACGCGAGGTCCCTAATCGCTAAAGGCGGCTGGTCACTCTTGCCGATGCGGTCAGGCGGAAAGCAACCAGGTGAGAACACGGAAAGTGCACGGTGTCCAGCCTTGAGCAAGGAAGGGGTGCGTGCGATCCCCGGTGGTGTCCGCCACCGCTATGGGTCACCGTTGCAAACACCCCACAGGGACCGATGGAAAGACCCGCTCGTGTCGTCCCCGCCGGCCGGCGGAGATCTTTCCAAACTCTTTCCTCCTTCCCTCACAGTTTTTGAAAGTGCCCCCCTCAGGCGCCCAGGCGTTCCAAACAAGGAAATCGAATTCCGGAGGCTGGAGCAAACAGGACGTCAGGAAGAACTCCAGGAGGGAGACCGAAAGGAGTGAGCGAAAGGAGTGGCAGTGCTTCGAGACGCTCAGAGATGAGGCGTGCCCCTCCCCCCCCGCGGAGGACGAAGGGGGGGGGGGGACCGTCTCGAATTCCGGCATACCGATCCCGCAAAGGGATCAAGCTGCTCCTTGTGATCGGTCAGGGGCTGGATTACCGGGGCGAAATTGCCGGGAAGGAAAGGACGCTCGTGGCGTTTCCAGAAGCTTTCTCGTGCGTCCTGCAATCGAGTAATCCTGGCGATTCCTCCGAGTGCACTTGGAACACGCGAAGCACGAAGGGAGTAAGTGAGCCTCAGGACTTTAAGCACTAAAGCCACGTCCTTAATCCCGAACGACACGGCCGCGGAGGCAGCGACGCGCACGCACACGCGAAAGCGAGCGAGCCGACCCCGACCGGGCCGGGAGGAACGAGCGTTTCCCCCCCCCCGCAGCGTGTATACACCAAGCGCAGTGTACAGTCGCGTGGGAGTGAGTGGGGGGACCGGGTACGGGAACGGCACGAAGGGACAGCGTGCCCGACACACACACAACACTTGAGAAAAGGAAGGGGGAGGGAGGAAGAAAGGAAGGAAGGAAGGAAGGGGGGGGGGGAAAAGAGAGAGAAAAAAACGGTGCTTTGTGTTTATCTGAGAATGCAAATAATTACGAGTGGGTCATTAAAATTAATACGCGAGTGCACATCGCCGCTGCTGATAAAAGGCAGCCGTCGGCGCTCGCTGAAAGGCAGGACCGCCGGGGCCCGCGCACGTCCCCAGGGGACGCGCTCCCCTGCGCATTCGGGTTCACCTCTCCGGAGCCCGAGCGTCTCATGGCAGGGAAGAGAAGAGGGAGGAGGAGGAAGCGATGTATAAATAACTCCCATCCTCCTTCAGAATCCGTTTACAAACAGCGCCATCCGCATTTGGTACGTTCGGTGCATCTCCCCGGAGCAGCGACATCTGCCGGGGATGGAGGCTCGCGGACCGTTTAGAAGGCGTTTAGAAGACGCTGCGGTTCGTCGTGCTGGAGATGGGGAAGAAGCGCAATGAAAGAGAAAAGAAGAGAGAGAGAGGGAGGGAGAAATCGTACGCCCGACGCATGGTACTTTTACTAATACGACGTTGTGTGCGCGGACGGCGGAATGTTTGCCTCCCCTCCCCCCCTCACGAGAACGGGGGAGTGGCCGTTGCAAAGAAGCAGCTCCTCTAAGACCCCCGTTGTCCACAGACGCCCGACCGGTGCGCTAAGTGGAGCAAAAAGGCTTCGTCCGAGTGTGGTGGAAGTGGCTCAAACCCAAACGCAGCCAATGATACATTTCAATCCTTCATCTGAGAGACACATCAGCTACGAAGTTTTCGTTCGAGATGAAGGAGTGAGGAGGGGGGAAGGGGGGGGGGGGTGAGGAGAGCGAGGAAAAGAAGAAGAAGAAGAAGAAGAAGGGGAAAAAAAAAAAACGTCTGCATGCTCGTCAGACGGGACCTTACCAATCGTCGAACTTTGCTCTTGATTCTCCATTTGGCGCGTAACTGGCGTGAGCACCCCCCCCCCCTCCCCCATTTCCGGACATTCCGGATAACTGATCTCGAGAGTTCCTCGGCACCGAAGTTCGGTCTTCCTATTTCCCCCCCCCCCCTTTTCTTGCTTTTTATGGAATCGCCAAAATTCCAAGAACGCACCCTCCCTCTGCGCACGGCTGTTTCTGGTGCACACGTTGTTTTTCCCTGGTGGGTGGTGCAGCGCACAGACGGAACGTACACTCCCATCCGTTTCTTCGGCGTACCGATTCGCTTGGAATTGCGAAGCGCCTATCGAATCCTCGAGCAACCGAAACGGGGAATTCCCGTATGCCGAGCGCGGTGGCGCCATTTGCTTCTTTGGTCACTTCTGTGACCTAAGGAACACTTCCCTTTGGGGAAAAAAACGCTGCATAGGCAGGGACGGAGCGCAGCTCGAGAGGCGAGTGAAGAGCTTTTCCGAGAGAGAGGGGGAGAGGGAGAAGAAATCAATGGGAACGGTCCTCCTCCTCTTTTTGCTAATGCTATCTTTCCCAACCATTCACTCGAGGTGTCCGCACATGTGCGGTGTTCCCCTGCTTTTCGCACGGTGCGACTCTCCAGCAAACTCCCGGCGGCGTTTTCCCCTTCCATCAAGGGGATCGCTCTCCCGCCAGGGACTTCTCGAGATCACTTCTGGTGCCATTTCGGGCTTTGGAACCGCAAGAAGAGGAGGATTCTTTCCGTCGGAATCAACTGGCCGATGGCGAGCGACCTTGCGGCGTGAGCTGCTGGGGGGTGCAGGCACCAAGCAAAAGTCGTTCCTTTGAAACACCACCCGAAGCGTAAAGAAAGCCAGCAGCTATGACCTAGCTGAGAGTCCACCTGCCCGTCACTCCGAGGTCAGGGTACGACGACCAAAGAGCATTTCCGAACGGACGGACCTTCGTTTCGCTCGGCGCGAACGGACAGATCGCGACAAAAAGTATGCGCACCGATCTCGGGTGGCCGCGAGGTCAGGCGAGACCGCAACCCATGGCAACCAGATGCACCCCGCGTCACGAAAGGACTGCTAAAGTTCTCGGGATCTTCCCGGAAGACTTATTTTCCGGCACGGAAGCAAATGAAGCAGAGAAACAGAAAGTGCTTCGAAACGCCGGCCGTCAGCAGTAATAATTATTATAATAAACGCGGCCCCGCTGGCGCAAGCCGATCTTGCCTTTTGGCGACGGCGGCGCCTCCCTTGTTCCCATGGTAGCGGGAGCTGGCCGCGTCGGCTGGAGGAAAGGGGTGCTGCCACCCCTGGTACGTGGGCAGACACCGAGGGGCGCTTTTTCCCTGCCTCGCGGACTCCCAGCAGACTCGGCAATGCTTGGCTCCGGGATACGGGATGAGAGAATCCGGCTTCAGGATTCACCTCCGGGTGAATCCCGAAGATCCTTCATCGTCGGGACGTGCCGACGTGATCCGCACGCTTCCCGATGATGCACGGGAAACTCACGTGGGGACTCGCCCCCACGTTCGGTAGGTGTGCACAGGGCACGAGGTTCGCCCCGGATCCTCGTCATCCCGGTCTATGGCTTTCCCCGGAAAAAAATTCAAGGAGGAAGGTGCCGCGGCTGCTGCTTCTGCTACGAGCGTTTCCACCCAAATCGTGGAGAGAAGTTCGAAGAGCACGACGGATAAATCTTCGATGAATGGAATGATGCGACATGGAGTCCCTGGATATCCCATTCCTCTTCCCAGGACTTTTCTTTTCTTTTAAAAAAGGAAAAGAAAAAAAGGAAACCAAATTCGGGGATCTATATCTAAATAGGAAACGGGAATGGGGGAGGGGGGGGGGGAAAGGGAATGCTCAGGACAGCGTTCCGAAGCCGTCTCCAGACGCAGCCTCCATCGCCATCTTTGGAACTTACATCAAATTACCTCTCTTGCGTGCCTCATTTTAAACGAGGCGCAAAGTTGCGTATTCATCATGCTCGTGACCTCACTTTCCGGGATTTATGAATGGATCGAGCATTTCAGAATCTCATTATCCAGCTTCCGTAATTCGCGTCTTTTATTTCGCGGAGGTAACAAATCCCGTGATCCTTGCGAAACGATCGCAACTTTGTGCTTCGGGAACTTTTGGTACTTTCCATTCCTTGCTCTCATCCTCCTCAGTTTCTTGTCTCTTCCACTCCATTGCAGGAAACTTGATACATTGGGGCTCCCCCCAATCCGATGAGATTTATTTCGGTTTTATCAAGATTTCGGATGAGAGATGAAGCGAAAGGGTGGAATCTCGGAAGGCGAGGAGGCGAGGCAAAGGCGAGCCGAGTTTCGAACCAAACCTCCTCGGTTGCTGCTGTCCCGTGCTGTCCCGAGTCAACACGGGGGAGGTCAGGCGCACGCGGGCTCGAAGGACCGTTTCCTAGGAACCGCTCCATCCCATCCCGCGTCTGATTTCAGCATCGCACGGTCGGGGACCGATCGGAACGCTGAGGACGTTCGCCCAAGCAGGTCCCCTCGATCACGCAAGCCCAGCAGCGATGACCAGGCCAGATTCGCCCTGCGACCTCAGCCGGGGCGCTGCGGAGTCCTCGCGCGCGCACCATCCCTTTCCTGGGGAGGGGGGGAGGTGTCTCCGGAGACGCCGAAGGCGAGGACAGGCAAGAGCGACGCGAGGGCGATTCCGTGGCCGATTCGAGTCAACACCGAGAGCGGTTCAGACGCCGAAACACTGGAAACACTGCCACGGGGACCGCGAACACCACCGCGGTCCCCATGGCCAGCAGCTTTCGGCTCCTCCCTGGAAGGCCTCGGGAGCGAAGGGATGTGCGAGCGCGAGGGAGCCTGGAACACCCCCGAGTGTTCCTTCCTCTTTTCCTCCCCGTAGCGACGGGCGCAAGACGGCTCCACACACTGCGTTACTGAGGTCGCACCGTGCACTTTTTAAGAGAGGGAGAGAGGGAGGAAAGAAAGCAACATGCGAGCTGGAGGGATGACTCCTACCGACTTCAAATTCTGGTCGGCTTCATTTGCATCCGTGCGGCTCTTTCGATGCGTGGCCGACGCAAAGGAGCGGTGGCAACTCGAAGGATACATGGAAACTGTGCGACCGGGCGGCGCTGGAGAGCAGCAGCAGCAGCAGCAGCAGCATCCTCGTCGGAAAACAAATCACCATCCGTCGTGTTTTTTCGGAAGAAGGGAAGCGCCGCTCCTCCAGAGTTCCTCGACGCGCCTTTTTTTTCTTCTTCTTCTTCTTCTTCTTCTTTTTCCACGGCTGGCGAGGGGGGCGGGGAGGGGGGATGGACCGCGCGGCGCGTATCCGTCCGCCGAGCGCCGGGGACTGCTCCAGGG
This sequence comes from Raillietiella orientalis, assembly GCA_036172245.1. Lineage (NCBI taxonomy): Eukaryota > Metazoa > Arthropoda > Ichthyostraca > Raillietiellida > Raillietiellidae > Raillietiella > Raillietiella orientalis. The sequence goes on along the minus strand of JAYWIR010000003.1, from coordinate 6,704,905 downwards.
AAGCCGGGAGAGCACCCTTCAAACGTGATCAAGGAGAACGGACTGGCCGCGGAGGCAGCAATACGGAACGCATAAAAGCACAAAGAAATGCGAGCAGCAATGCAATACTTACGCACTTTAATTATCGGAATCGAAGAAAACAACAGATGTGCTTTCCTTAGATGGATGGATGTCTTTGCATCATTCATCATTTTGATGATGTGCCTTACAGAGTTTGAGTTTGCGTCGGCGGGGCGGCGGTTCCCCATTGCCCGCGCGCTTCGGGGGCGATGCCTGGGCAGTGTGGCGGCGCGGCGGCGGAAGGGACCCCGGGGCCCCGGGGGGCTCCAGCCGCAGCGCGCGGACCGGATCAATCTCGAAATCAGTTCGTCCGCGTGCGTTCTTCTTCCCCGGAGATTTATGGACGCAGCGCGCGAAGCGCACTGTGGGATACGCAAATATTTACCATCGGAGGCATAAATTCCAACCGGGCGAAGCACCTGATACCCCAGTTCGCTGCTGGTCCCCGTCCGCGTTCCAGCCTCCGGGAGAGATGACCTTGGCCAGACGGCGGCGGACTGCCTTCGGGAAGACGCGACAGCGCAATGGGCAACCGAGGATCATCCGGAGGCTGGAGACGGAAAATTCGGAAGCGAACGGGGCCGCGCTTTCGCAGCTCTCACCGCGGTTCCGTTCCAGCGTTGAGAGGAGCACACGAAGAAGAAGAAGAAGAAGAAGAATCGGCTGCAGCAGAAGAGTGTCGCGACACGCGCGCGCGTGCGTCCGTGTCCGGAGGACTCGCTGCTTCGCGGGGGTGGGGGGTGGGGGTTCTGCTCGAAGGTGAGAATTTTAGGAAGGCGCGTGAGGAGCACCGGGGATGGACTCGCCAAGAGGGCAGCCCATCTGAATACCCGAGGGAACGCGGGAAACGGTTTCCGTTTGAAGTGAGAGCGCGGTCCCATTTTCGCTCCCGCTTGCAGTGGTCATGCCTCCTGGCGACGCGCACGCGCGCACCCACCCAACAAGCGGCATGGCCTCTTCGGAGCTTAAACTGCAGGACCGTTAGATCCACCCACCACCTCGGATGATACATACAAGAGAGGAGGGAGAGAGAGAGAGGGAGAGGGAGAGAAAACACCCCTCTGCAGAGTCAAACCAGTTTGATGGAATTTTCCGGCACGACTTCTATGGGAGAAATCCGAAAACCAAACGCGGAGCAAAAAACGAATGCACTGACCAAGGCGAAGTGGGCTGAAGAGTTTCGGCGAACTGGGTCGTCCCCTGTGGATATTTGCAGGAAGAGGTCGGGATCGTCAACATGCATCACCACGGACGAGAGAGAGTCCTCCTCGCAGCTTCCCGCCTATCGCTGCCTTCGGGCGTGGGAGGAGGATCTTCCCCGCGAAACGGCAAAAGAGATGCTCTCGGCACACCGCATGCAGGAGCACCACATCCCGAACTGGAATTTCTTTCCGATTGATGGGGAGGGGGGGGGGGGACCGGTGTGCAACTGCAAAATCACAGGTGCACAGAGGTAACGCGCGTTTCGTCATTCATCCCGCAAGGGACAGGATCGGAATCCATCTCGGAAAGGAGGCATCCCGAGGAACGCGGGCGGGACGGGAGGGGAGGGGGAGAGCGTAACCACCGTGCGTTTCCCTTCCTTCTTGAGAAATTCAACCGCGACGCTTCCCGATGGAAACAGAGCAGGGAGGGAAAACGGGATCCCCACCCCTTCCCACCCTTCGCCACTTCCTGTGGGGGTCGCCGCTTCGGTCGGGCACCTTCGGAGATGGACGTTTCTCGCATGCAGATCTCTCTCACCCCCACGTCGGGGAGGGAAAGAAAGGAAGAAGAAAAAAAAAAATCCCTTTCGATTTGAACACGGCCCGCGGATTTTGTTTTTTGTTTTTTGTTTTTTTTTTTTTTTTTTTGGGGGGGGGGGGACTGCGAATCGCATCAGGCACCGAGGGTATTCATCCCCATGGCGATGCCCGACGTGGGTCGGTTCGGTGGCATTTCGGCACGCCTGGCAACGGAGCAGCTGCCGACCGTCCGGAAGTCGGAGACCCACGAGGGACGAGGGACTGAGGGCTCAGGTCACGGACCATGGAGCTGCTTCTTGCAAAGTGTCGTCTCGCACGCGGTGGCTTCCTTCCTCACGGGGGGCGGGGGAGGGGCGCAAAGGGCAAAGAGCCTGCCTTCCGGCCGGTTGCCCTTCAAGTGGTCTCAGGCCGATCGGAGACCATGCAGCAACACGCGCACCGCCAGACGTCCAAGAAGAAGATATCGACCACAAAACCCTCTCTCTCCTTGCTCCAAACTATTTTTGATTTGTTTGCCCTCGAGGGGGGGAGGGGGGAGGGGAGAATCCGCCATCGCTCCTGCAGAGATGTTAGCACAGAGATGTTTACTCCCCCTGTGTTCCGGAGAAAGTCAGCAATATGAAGCAAAAGGCTACGGCAACTTTTTTGCTTCGACTTTTGCTATTTGCCAAAATTCGTTATATTGCTGACGGCAATAACCCAATATGCGGACGGCTTTGATGATATACGTGTGGCATTTTTTTTCTTTTTTTCCTTTTGAGGGTGGGTGGGGGGTGGAACGCTACTTCGGCGGCGGTTAAAGGCAACTGGAAATTCTTCCGGGAGAAATCAGGACGGAAGGGATCGGACCTTCATTTTGGAAAAGCAGTGTCGCACTTGGCGTTGCCGCGGCGACCTTCGCACCCCACGCAGAGTCGTTTCGGATGCGCACGCAAATTTCGGGAACCGCACCACGAGGAGCGCGTTGCCATGGTGCGAGCGGATGGACGCCACCGACCGCCATTTGCTCGGTCGCCGCAACCTCAACATAGGGGTCGAAATCAAGTCGGAAAGATGGAGCCCACGGGCGGGCCTCCTGCAGGGCCGAGTGAGTCACGTGGCTTGGCTGTGGTCCACGCGCGCCTGGAGACTCGAATTTCGGGGGATCTCCCCCTTACGTGCAAGGGATGCACCTCCGGGGCATCAGGGGTTCCACCCGAGCGCGGCGGAAAGTTCGGGCAGGACGGCCCCACGAGTCACGGCGATTCCACGCAATCGGGTGGGAAAACGCTGCTGCTGCTGCTGCTGCTGCTGCGCCACAGGGGCCCGGGCCCACGACCGCCGGAGGAGGTGCATCCAGGGCGTTTCTGCGGCGACGAGATCCCCCGCGTCCGGTCATCTCGGGACGGCGCCGCGGCATCTTTTTCCCTTTCAAAGGGGTCCCGGGTGGCACCTCCGAGGTGGAGAGCGCGGGTCGGTCAGCAGCCACCGGCGAAGACGGCAGGAGATGCAGCGCCGCGATTCCGTGCGTGGGAGAGACAGACGCAGCCTCCGAGAGGGGTCACGTGAATTCTTCTTCTCGAGACCAGCTTCCGCGCTTCCGGAAGGACCCTCGTGCCACGGAAAAGGTGCTCGCTACCTCGAGGTCCCTGGTGGTACATCCGAGCAGCAGACGCGGGTGGTGGCTGCAACCACCCTTCACTGTCGGCGTTCTTTTGGACTTTGGAAGATTCGGAACGGACTTTACAGCGCACGACGCTCCGTTTTTTTTTTTTTTTTTGCCGTTACTTTTGCCGAGACACTTGGAATGGAAAACTCGTACAGAGAGATAATACCATATTGTGCGGGAACGGGCGAGCGAGGGTATCCATCAAGGCGACCTCATCGGAGGGCTGTTCCCGAAACCTGTCGTGTGTGTGGCCTTCCCCCTCTCTCTCTCTTCGGCTGCTGCTACGACCTCGCCGATTCCTCGCACTGTCGGCGCGCAGGCTCAGGTGCGTTCCCGGGAAAGGTGCCTCATGGCGGCGGTGGCACTGTCACTGGGGTGATGGTGGTGGTGGCGGCGGCGGCGGAGCTCTTCCTCCTCCGGAGCACACTCGGAACAGCGGCGGCGGCGGCGGCGGCGGCGGTGGGGGGCTCAGATCGGCGGCATGCGAGAGCGCGAGCACGGCAACTGGGGGGGGGGGGAGAGGGGGGGGGGAATGGGGCGGCGAGCTCCGGTTGCGCGCTCCTCAGGCGAGTGCAATATGGGGACAGGGTCTGTCGCTTCGCTCTTGCATGCCGTTAATGCCCTCTCACGCTATAGGCACACACACGGAGCAATCAATACGCAATGAGGAGGGGATCAATGCAGAGCCACTCGCCCGGCGGAACTCGCTGGCTCCGGCATTCCTATAGGACCGGGGCGATGCCGTAAGATACAAAGTGGTCACATACGCGAGAGTTCAACGTATGCTTGACCTCCGCTCGAGCGTGTGTCTCTTGCTTTTCTTTTTTTTTTTTTCCCCCTTTTTTTTTTTTTTTTTTTGCTTTCGGGCACCGACTTGCGTCCAAGTGGCGAGATGGGAACGCGTGTGCACCTTTCCCGGTTTTATTAATGGAGAGCGGCGGCGGCAACAACAAGAAGAAGAAGAAGAAGAATAACGAGGAAGGGGGGGGGGAAGAAGAAGAAAATGCGAAACGAAAAAGGGATTCCCTTGAATAAAAAACACGCTCACGGTCGACACGACGTGTCGGCAAAGTGGAATTCCCGTGGGCAGCGAGCACAACCGAAAAATGGATGGAGGCACTTACCGCGACTGTCCAGTATCGCCCCCGAGTGTGAAAACTCCGAGTGACCAAACAACAACAACACACGGTGTCTAAAAAGGCATCTTTAAAAATGGCCGATTCTGGAAATTCTGGCATGGCATCTGAAAAAATGGACGGTGTACATGTACAGAACACTTTTCGAGCTGTTGCTGCTGCTACTCCGGAGAGAGAGAGAGAGAAAGAGGGAGGGAGGGAGGGAGAGAGCGCGCGCGCAAGAGAGAGAGAGGGGGGGGAGGGGAGGGGGAGAGGAAGAAAGAAAGAAAAAGAAAAAGAAGGAAAGAAAGAAAGGAAAAAAAAAAAAAAAGAGAGAGAGAGAGAGAGAGAGAAGTGCACAGGCAGTCAGTCAGCGCGCACCACCACCGGCCACATACGCGCACGCACCGCAAGAGGCCGTTTTGATCAATAGCCGGACTGCCCGGCAAATGAGCGCCACACATTGCTATGGTGATGAGTGCAGGCGGCTGCGGATGTTTTTTTTTTTTTTTTTTTCTCCCTCCATTTTCCTCCCACTTTTTCGAAAATGGGGGGGGGAGGGGAAGGGGGAAAGCGAAACGAAAAAAGCGGACAAGACCGTGGTGGAGAAACACAATGCAATCTTTTTTTTTTTTTTTTCTTCTTTTCTTTTTCTTTTTTTTCTTTTTTTGTTTTTAGCACGAGTTTTCGGAAGTACCCGTGAGTGACACGATGCAGGCAAACGAATCGGTAATCACCCCTCCTTCCCCCTCTCCCCCCCGCACGCCCCCTCCCGTACACAAAAACACCCCATTGTGACGAAGAGGAGCACGCAACCCTTTTCCCGCTGTTTATACGGCACGCCTGGGGGCGACTTGTCCTGCGGCTCCCCGAGCCTCGTGTTCCGCGGGGGAGGCAAGACTGCGCCGGTTCCCTGTCCCCCCCCGAAAACGCTCGCGGGATACGCAGACTCCGCACTCGGACCGCACAATGTTTGCGCAGCATCTCTGCTGGCTCCTCCCGCGATCAGCCTCAGACCGTTGGCAGACGCGACCCAGCGCGGTACCTATCGCCGTAATCTCTAATTAGGAACGAGGGGAAATTCCGCAGATAGCCCGAAGCAGTACTTTTCCTTTACGGGGGGGGGGGGGGAAGAAGGGCGGCGCGCGCGCGCGGGTGGATGAAAGGGTTGAAGGAAAGCAACGCAGCCGAACAGCTGCTGCTGCTGGGAGCGCAAGAATGCGGCTCGCCGGCGAATGGTCAGCCGTAGCCCTGGAAACAAAAGCGGTGGTATCCAGCGCACAGGGAACACTTGGCTGACCCGCCCGTTTGACACGCAGGTAAGTGGATGTGCGCAAACAAGGACTGCGTGTTCCCCCGGAAAAAGGGGGCGGGCGGGGGGGGGGGGGGAGAGAGTTTCGAAACGATTCGCAGCAGCGAGATAATTGGTTCAGAAAGAGTGTGTTTCTCCTTCCTTCCTTTGTGTGCGGAGATGCGCCCGTGCTTCCATCGGATCACCACATTCGGAATCGCGACCAATGGACTGTGTGTGTGTACGTGCATGCATGTACACATGTGTGATTCCTCTCTCGAACGATTGGTTCCAGGACTGACGTTGGGGACACCTGTGACATTTGCCTAATTTACGGGGGGGGGGGGGGAGAGATCTCACCGGAGTCGAATCACGGAGGGATCCTCCGTGATTCGACTCCTCTCTCCCCCCCCCAATCTCTGACCTCTCCATTCGTACAGGATTTCCATTTGTACGGTTGGGATCACCTCGGTGAGATCGCGAGTCGCCGCGGTGTTTCCACCTTTCTTTTCCTTTCCGGATGGCAACTCAGAGCTGAAACTCGGAAACCCCTCGGGGAGGGATGGCGCAGTCCCTGAAGATGAAGCAGGTGCCAAGCACCGTGTGACCCTTCCTTTTTGGCTAGCGAATGCCCACAGCGATTACGATGATGGAATTCGGATGGAGGCACGATCGGAGAACTGGTTCCGGTTCCCCTAGGTTCCCCCCCCCCCCCTCTTTCTCTCTCTCTCTTCCTGGTCCCCTGATTGGAGGAACCAAGCGCCGCATCGTACACTCGAGCAAGCGAGGAAACGGAGACGTACACAGACACATGCGTTTGCCATGGATGCAGGAAACGGCAACGCGATTGCTTGACGACTCGTCGAAAGATGCTGCTCGTTCTCCAGCAAGCACCTTTCTGTTTCTGAGACTCCCCTGGGAACTTCCACCTTGCAAGAGGCTGGAAGCGTTCGTGCGCACGTGCTGCATTGGTCTCGGGGTCTCGGGATGTCGCAGCTTTGCGGGGTGTTTCTTTTCTTTTCCTTGTCTTTTCCCTTTTGGAGGAGGAAGAGTTCGTGAAGAGTTGCGTGGGACCAGAAAGAGAAAAGGACGAGGAACGAAGCTGAAAACGCCCAAGCCAGATCTCGACGGGCTTCTGCCCCCCACCTGCCTGGAGAACTTTCCCGGCACTTGGGAACCTCAGTAGGGCACGCTGTCGTCAATGGCAGGGAAGTCCTAAGAAAAGCAAAAGGCATGGATTGGTTGCGAGCTGCGATGAAAGCAGCCAGCTCGATCTCCGTCGCGACCAGTTGCCAAGCCGATGTCTTCGGAGCTGTGGAAAGAGGACGCAAGAAGCGTCACCGTGTCGGTTCGATTTTTCATGGAATTCCGTTCCCACCTGCGAAAAGAAAGCATTGGCGAAAAACAACAAGAAAAAAGAAAGAAGAAGCAAACCATGGAGGCCGTGGGCTGATTACAAACGCTATGGGCCGTTGCACTGTGGAAAAGGCGCACTCCTTGAAGCCCTTCCGTGCCGGGGTCGAAGATCCCACGCGGGGGCGTTGCAAGAATCATTCCGAAATCCGCTGGGCATCTCCCATGATCTCCAAGGTGATGTTCCCGAGCTGGCCAACGAGGGAGCCGCCATCCCAAGAGGCTGCGCGCAGAAGGTGCGAAGGTCAGGTGCCGCTCGAAAGAGTGGAGCCCACAAAGCCTTCTCACCATCGCCAGAGTTCGTTAACCACCTGGAGCACCACGTGGAAAGCTCGGCACCCCCGCTTCTTGGGATGGAGGGCGGTTTCCATAGGAACCGAGCCTTCGTACTTTTTTTCCCCCCTCCGGAAACTTCGCCCTCGTTCTTTCCTCGTCCGATCCGACTTGCAGCCTTCTTCGGATGTTTACATCCATTCTGCGGATCGTAGTCGTAAACCGCAGTGGTGGTGTTTCGAGCACATCCCTCCGCGCACCCCGAGATGGTGGCCCCCTCGTTTACGGGTCGGGACGGATGCCAGTCCCCACGGCGAGGATGCCGCGAGGTTCGGCTCTTCTCCGGGTGGGTTGCGGGTGGTGAGGTCGCATCCCCCCCGCTGCCGCGGCCCCTTCGCCAACCGATTCGAACGCATCCGGAGGCTGCTGCATCTTCCCGCCCCGAGGTTTCCCCCAGCGCCGTGGATGCGTTCGCTCATCTCGGAAGCATCGAGAGAGGGATTCGTCCAGCCTCCTCGTTCCTATTTCGGCAAGTTGTCTTTGTGATTTCCGATCTGATTCCATTTGGATGGATCGGCCCAGCAAATTCAGCCGATGAAATCTGATCGGTCGTTCAAATCCGAGGGACCTTACAAGCCGTTTGCATCCGTCAATCTTCCCCCAAATCAATTTTCGTATTCTTTTCCTTTCTTTTTTCTTTTCCTTTTTTTTTTTTTTTCAAGGGGGGAGGGGGGGGGGGGTGAACGGGATCGTGAATATCCGAAATCTCAGCTGATGAACAGTCATCTGGGAACAGCGCAGCCCAAGACGGAAAAAATATTTATGACCACGGACACCGAACTGATAGCATAATAATAATTTCATCCCAGTTTTGAGAATCACGATTTCCGAGCATTTCGAAAGCGGAAAGGGTTCGGCAGGGAAAAAGAGTTTTCCTAAAAGGAAAAAAAGAAAGAAAGAAAAAAAGCCGTGCAGTAATGACGCATTGACTACCGGCGAGGTAGCCATGAATGTCAATCTGCAGAGGAAACAAATGGTGGCGATTAGCAGTCGCTCACCAAGAGACGGCCTCAGTCATCGGCTTTTCCCCGGAACTCCGTCCAGGGAGACACGCTGCCGTCTTCCTGCAGCCAGCATCCTTCAGCGAACGCTCATTAGGAAGGACGGAGGAAAAAATTCCGGGGCGTGCAACCCCAGCGACGGAATAAACGATCGCTTTCGACGCGCAAGAAGCGAAGCCGGGAAAGTTGTTTTTCTTCTTCTTCTTCTTCTTTCCCCCCCTATTTCCTCCTCGGCACTTTCCATTCCCTTGCATTCCATGCGCAGGTACCGTCGAGGAAGCTCCCCACTACAGGAAGACGGCACCGAATTCGGTTGGCAGCCTCGGGCGCTTTGCGATCCCCCTCTTTCCCCCCCCCCCCCAACCTTGCCTTTCCTTCTGCCTCTTGGGACTAACGGGGTTTGCACAGATTTGCTCGGAAGCTCGAAAACTTTCGGCGCAGCAGCCACTGCAGCATCGGCATCGGCCGGTTGGGCTCTTTCCAGCGTCCGCTCATCTTTGCAGTCGCCAAGTTGATGACCGTTGGTGATTTCCAGCCCCGACAGAGCAGCCGCCTGCTCCACAGCGCTCCGGGAACTCTTTCACCAGCACTGCTCCTCTCTCTGCGCCTCCTTTCACTTTCGAGGTGCATTTCCTCGAAGGATGCATCAGTCGAGATACTGAAACCCGAACGGATCAGCAAATCAAGATAATGTGCGCCCCTCCATTCCCAAACCCAACCCTGCAAGCACCGCGGGCCCGGGTGACTTACAAGAACAAGCAGCCACCTTTCCCTTTTTTTTCCTTTTTGGCTCCGGCTGCTCCAGAGGACACGTCGTGGTCGGTCACCTCAACGAGTGACCCGATACCACCACCCTTGCAAATCAGTCCGACCGCACTGGACGGAATCACCGCCAGGGCTGGGGCCGGAGTGGGAGCTGCCATGGCTTCAGGATGCGACCGGGGAGCAGCAAACACCAACACCTACGCGCATAGGGCCTCCCGTAACGAAACTCATCCCACCGCCACCTACACCAACAGCAAGCTTTTCTCCGATGCGATTGGACTGTTTCCGTCATTGCAAGAGTTTCCCGCAACTTGTTAATGATGATGAATTCGGAGGCAGCGCTTTCTTATCTCGGACGTTACGGTCTTGGACAAGAATCCCGTTTTTTTTTTTTTTCCCCCCCCCCCCGTTTACGGTTTCCTTCTCGGAAACCGTTGTTGTTCTTACCAGATCTTACCAGTGGCAGGCAAGGTCACCGAGTTTGCTTCGAGACCACGTCTCTTGCCTACGTTTCACGGGATGGCCTCAGCCTGAGGATTGGCTCGGGGGCTCCTTCCCATGTGTAAGAATGGATTTTGTGTTGTCCGAAGTCAGCATCTTTTTGTTCTCCTTCAGATCGAGGAGGTGCTACAGTAAGGGTACTTCTGAAGAGTTGCTGGCGTTCGTCAGCACGGGAGTGTTTGTACCGTCACCTGCGTTGGTATATCCCGTACCGGTTTCCGGTGGTACGGGGTAAGCTCGGTGGAAAGAGTCGTCGCTGCCACCATTTTCCAGGGATCTGGACGTGGACTGCATTTTTTTTTTTTTTCGTTTATTCCGAAGAGTGGGGGTCAAGGGATGCTTCCGTCGGTGGGAGGCGCGAGGGCGGCGGTGCGCTGCCGTGAGGGAAGCGCTTCGCAGCCGCACCCTTTCTATTCCACCCGTCGGTTTGCGAGTGCCCACCCGCGGTCGGTCCTCCTCGCCTCCTGGCACCCCCGTTGCCACCGACTTGGACGCACACGCGCTCGGCAGCCATGGCGACGGGAACTCTCGCGGGAGTCGAGCCGAACCTGCTGAGCTGGCGCTGGGGATCTTCTGCCAGAATTCGGACGAGGAATTCGTTTTCCTGATTTATCGCAGAATCCATCACGGGCGCTGCTGCCCTCTGCTTGCTCGCTCGCCTGCCGCTTTGCATCTCTCTCGAAAGTTGCTTTCTTTCGAAGCCCAACGGTAGCCTTTACCTGTTTTTCACGCTTCCCTCCCAGCCGAGATGCGGAGATCAGCCATTCGCCATAAGGAACGTCTTCTCGAACGTATTAATTATTAAACATAAGCAATCCCTTTATCTTATCATGATATTCAGTGCGAAGATCTCTTTGGGAGAGCCACTCCAGTCTTGGAACATTCATGAGATGGGAACCTTTATCAGCACCTTTTTTTTTTTTTCTTTTTTTTCGTTTTCACGATATGGGAAGGTAGGAGCTTATTCTTGAGGAACTCTGTTCGAAGGAAAGTTCCACGCATCCGATGTGACGCACGGATTTATAACCAGGGAAGCCAGCACTGCAATCTAGCATGAAATAAATAAATGATCTGGTATCACTGAGATGCATGCGATCCTGCTCGGCCTGCAGGCATCGCATCCAAAGTGCCGTCCTGGGCTGGAACTTTACGAGGGCGCCGAAGGCAAGGGATGGGTCGTAGGCAAGGTTACGTATCAGAACCGCTGCTTGGAGCGCCCAACTCGGCAGACCTCGGCAAAAGCGGGCAGAGTCCCCCGCGCGCCTCTGCCTCGGAGTCGCGCCGGCGGACTGCGCTTCCGGCAAACACCCCGCAACACTCTCTCTGCTCTTCCCTCCGCGTGCATGGTCACCAAGACGAGCTAGCCCCGTTCACTTTGCACGCGGGGTCACGCATCCTCGGCCATTCCGGTCTTCTCATCTTGCGTCGCCTGCGCACCTTGCAGGCGGCAGGATCTCCAGCCTCACCGGAAAAGATCCTCGAGCCAAGAAGGTAAATGATTCATGGTGTCTCGCGACAAAAGACGGCGGAACGCCCCGTTGTGTGGGTCATCTCACGAAGGCGTTTTACAAGCATCCGAGTCATTATGCCCGGACACGTTTCCAAGTTTCCATTCACCTCTTCTTGCAAATGGAAGCGGTCGATCCCTCAGTCGGAGTGAGCGGTCGTGAGTCCGGGGGGAACGTCACCGGACCCTTGAGATCAGCAACGCTCCGTGCCCACAGGCAATCAAGCGTTTGGCCCCTCCAGCCCACGGATATCCGAATCTTCGCAATCCATACGTAAAAATGGCACGCGCGCCCCGCTCGCTCCCACCTGTCCAAAAGGAAAAAAAAGAAAAAGAGCACCGTCGGACTCATCTCCCAGGTTGCCTTTCTCGGTGCGACGGCGTCCTCGAGCGGGCAAGGAAGCTCGGGATAACTCGGGGATGCGGATGTGAACGGAGAGATCCGTTCCGGTGCACGCGCTCAAGATTGCCTTTTGCGACGTCAACCCCAAGAGGGAACCCACCTGCAGGTGCCAAGCTTCCGCCTTTCAGCATCCTCCTCAGGTCATCCGAAAGCCCTCCAAGAGTTTCCGCGGGAAATTTAAAGGTCCTTCGCGACGACGGCGATCCGTCCGCGCATCGTGGCCTCCGCCAGAGAGAGGCATCCGAGTACCATAGCAACCGTAACATGCACTGGGAATTCCTGCTCAGAGAGACGAACTCGCGCCTTTCTTACTCCCTGTTTCAGTTGGCCGTGTTGGGACGAAAATAAGCAGAGTTTTCCTATTATAAGAAGCATGGAGGGTTTTATTTTTTTCCTTCTTTCTCTTCTCCCTCTCTCTCTCTTGTCCCAAGGAACTCCACGGTCCCACGGCAGTGTCGTCCTGCGGTGCACCCTCCTCCCCCCAGATCGGGTTGCTCGGATACCGCCTCCCAGAGGCTCGCATCGCGTGCGGAAATCATCAACTTTCGCCGTGTGGCACTTGGTCCTCCTCTCCCAGCCTCGCAGAGAGTGCTTCGTGAGGCCTGGAGCGCGCTTGGGGATCGAATAGTTCGCGCATCCCCGAGCCAAGCCCCCCCCCCCCCCCAGTTAAACCCTCGCAGTCGACGGATGAGAAGGTGGACCATTCGACCCTAAGAAGCGAGCTTTCAAATGCAGACGGCCCCTAAAATGCGAATCCCTCCACTTCCAAGGCAGGAAGATGGGAGAGGATTCTCTCCTCGCGAATCTTGCACTCTACTCGCTGCCTATGTATTTTCTTCGCTGCGATCCCTCTCCGGCCCCGCTTCCGCTTTTCCAAAAGTAATTCTCTCCCTGGCTGCGAACATCTTTGACAGGATTCCAATGCGCGCTGGACCAGTACTCGGCGTAATTGCAGGCGCAGCTAACCAGAATCGGGGGAGCAAGGTCGCCCTCTCGTGGCCGGAAAATGTCACCTGCCTCTTCCTTTTCTTTTTCATCTCAGCAATGACGTGCGAATTGCTTTCATGCCTGAAGAGCTCCCATTCTCTTCCTGCCGGCCGCGGTCTAAGCATTTAATCAGCCGAGAAGCTCCAATTCGTCCGCCCCATCCTCCTTTCTTTCGGGGATGCTTTCGCCATCTGCCTGCACGTCCCATCCCATCTTCCTCGCTGCCCGAAGACAGGTTCCTCTCGGGAGTGCCGAAGTGAGGCTGCAGTGATCTCGGCCCGCAGATGAGATTCACTGCATCCTCCTCCTCCTATTCACTACGGGGGGCGGGGGGGGGGCAACTGCGATTCCTTCCCCTCCGAAGAGAAGCCTTTCCTTTTTTTTTTTTTTTTTCTTTTTCCCCTTTCGCCAGGTCCATCCCCTGATCTCCTCGCTTCGGCCGTGCCTCCGAGGCGATCTGGAGGGAACGGCCGCTAGATGAGGTCCCGGTGACCACCTTCAGAGGGGCAGCTCGTAATGGCTTCGCTCACCAGCTTATCAGAGGACTTACAAAATAATCCCTTCACTTTGCCTCCGAAAAAAAAAAAAAGAAAAACAAAGTAAGAAGAAGAGGAGGAGGAGGAGGAGGAAAAGAAGGCAATTATTTGACCCGCGTTCAGATAAAGATGTTACTTCCTTCGGATTCTGCTGATATCTTTTCGCATTTACCAGTTTTTGTTCCATGGCTGGTCGCTGTTTTTTGCTCAGCCTGGGCTCAGAATAATAAACGGTTTCCGCTTCTTCGAAACTTACAGTTATAATATCGAGGCAATCATATTTTTAGGCAGCTGACTGGAGACAAATACGAAATAAAGCTGGAATGATTTTTTTTTTTTTTTTTCAAAAAAAATACTTAAAACTGTATTAAGATTGGTTATTGTACTTATGAATTGAATTGCTACCAACGAGCCCCCGTATCGTTCAATGCAATGACAGGGATACCAAATTCACCACACATTAAAAATTTTGGAATTCTTCGATCTCGAGCCTCTGCGTGCGGAGGACATTTTGTAGTTTGTACACAAACCTTCTCTCGTACTGCCAGTTCCATTTCTTTCTGGATCCACCCGACTTTAAAACAGTAACGAATAAATATTTCGGTTTTGATAAACTTGTTTTTTTTTTTTAAAAAAAAAAAAAAAAAAAAAAACAAGTTCATCCTCCGCGCAAAGACCCCACCGAGGAAAGCTCGAACCTCCCCGAAGCCATTCGATTCAGCCATTTAGATGAATCCAAAATACTCATGAGAAAACTTGCTGATGCTAAATAAACTTACCTCATCCACTGATTGCATCCGAAGATCACGATGCATCATGTAGAATACGGAATGCTGACAAATTTGATCGCCTTCATCCAGACGTATCTTTTTTTTTTCCTCTCTTTCCACAGAGTTACCTCTCTGGGCCGTATGCAAAATGTGAAACGAAGGAAATCGGAACGGGAAAAGAAATCTTCCACTATCGACTGCACTCTATGAAAGTCTCTTGATGTGATGGTGAAATGGGAGGGGGGGGGGGATATCCCTCCTCTGGTCCTACTGGGGAAAAGGTCCGTCTATCTACATTATGGAAATCCCAAAATTATCAGCTCTTTGGACGGTTGCCTTCTAAAAAAGAGTAGAGTATGAGATGCCGATGTGAGTAAAGTATGAATCGGGAAAAGAAATCGCAGCGTGGGTTTAGAGGTGTCCGAAGGTCCTAATTGGTTTTCTTCGAATGCAAAAGCAGCAAAAGCCCTCGCATCTAAAGGAACCACATATCACTTCCAATATCATTCCGAAACGACTTGTTATGGAGATTTCCCTTAGGCGCTGTCCGGAGAATGGTACATGTATGGGAGAATATCTATGATCGTCCAACGTTAAAGGGGGGGGGGGGAATAGTCGATAGCAGACTAACATTGCATGTAAATATCTCTTAAGAATTACGTATATTCGAATTCGGGTTTATATTTAATGGTAGGTGTTCATCCCACGTGGATGTTCACGAAGCACGAATTCCAAGAAATGGTTAGCCTTAGGAGGCATATCCACGTTCCTTTCTTCTTGTTATTGCAGCAGCAGCAGCAGCTGCTGCTGCTGGATGGCCTTCCGGAATGCTGAACATCCGTTTTGGAAAACTTCAGCATTTGCCTTGCTGGCTACGATCTTGTCAACTTTCCAAACCTCTCCTTCATGTTTTTTTTTTTTTTGTGTGTGTGTGTGTGTGTGTGTTTTTTTTTTCTAAATTTAATCCGTTAGTGACCTTTCAGAAGATTCAAATTAAAGAATTTTTCATTTTATCTGTTTCCGTGGGACACATCCTCCCCCCCTCCCCGTTCTTATGAAGGTCACACAATCAGATCTACCAATTTCAGATATCGGCCAAATACTTGGGACCGTGCTGTTCCTCCGAATCTAAAGTTCTTTGCAGCGACAGCAGCCCAGCTGTCGCTGCAAAGAACTTTGGATTGGGCAAGAAATCTTGGTACCTTGATGTACTTCCGCTGATGTACAGAGTCGACGTCGGTGGGACCAGGGACTCCCGATACCGGAAACCACGGAGACGGGGAGGACTCTTCGTTACTCGGTGAAAGAGCGCCTCAGCTCCCGTTCTCGATCCTTCCACGCACCCGCAGGGCTAAAGTACCCCATTATGGCCCAGCATCACTTGTTAGCACTTCCCAGCATCCTATCTACTTGCTAGAAACGAGAGGAAGTGCTTCCTTTGAACTTCTCTTCAGCAGGCCGCAGACGCAGCGAATGGGCCGAGTCTTCATCGCAACCCGCATGAAGTTTGCTTTCCGGTAGATAGGGCCGGTGGGATGGGGAGCGAACCCAGCCTCCTGTAAATGCTCTCCGCCCGGTGCGAAGAGAGGAAGGCAAAAAATGGACGGCAAACGCGAATTGGCGATGGCGGTGAGGATGATGCGATGGATGTGGATGGATCGGGCAGCCTTTAGCTGTGAGGACCAGCAGGAGGGACTCATCCCAGGGAGCCTCGAGGGAGCATTTCCAGACCGGACCACCTGTGCCCCGCGGTCCGTCAGGGGACAGGGGATCAAGCGAAGAATGTTCCACCGAACGCACACAACTGCTGGAACATTTCCTCGAAGTCAGGAACGACACAGAACAAGGAAGGGAAAACAAGGAATTCCGAAAGAGCTTTCTGGACAGAACTGCGATCGCCTTGAAAGTGCGTCGAAATGGGCGGCGGCTTAGCGCAGGAGATCTGCGGTTCCTCGAAATCTTGAAGATCCGCCTTCCCGCTCCTGGGGTCATTCCTTCTCATCTCAGAGTGCTGGCCGCAATTTGATTTGTGAATCCGAATTCAGACGCCACAGGCAATGTACTTCGGGTATTCCGAAAACCGCCTTCAAGGAAACTTGACTTCACAGGTCAAAGCGACGAATTATGAATCGGGGAGGGGAGGGGACGTAATTTACGAGAACTCTGAACACACGTGGACCATGGAGTTGCTGCTGCATTCAAAAAAAAAAAAAAAAATGCTACTTAACGAAGGGTGAAACAAAGTGTGACTTTGGAATGGAACTGCGTTGGCAAGCGGAGGCGTCCACTCCTCCATTTTATCTCATTCTACGAATTCTCCAAGACACCGTTGCCAACACCTAAGCAGGGGGCGAATAGGATGGACGCGCCATCGCCATGATGGCGCTCTCTGGATGCGAGATGCTCCTGACCGAAATCCTCCATTCAGCATCCAGGGTCCTTCTCTGCAGGATGCGTCCTGCATCCTCCGGCGGGGAGAAAAAGTCGGGCCATCAAGCACGTCTCCCTGATTTGATTCCGATTATCAACAAGAGCCCGGAAGAAGCCTTTCTTTCCTATGAATAAAATCTGCTGCCTCCTTCGGACTCCTCTTGGTCAGAAAGAGGAATGAAACCGAGAGAAGATCACTCAGGAATTCAAATAGGCAAGCAATTCTACATAAAGAATTCCGCAGATAGATTCCATGCAGTCCATTCCATAGATAATTTGCACTCTATTTTTTTTTAAAAAAAAATAAATAAAAATAATGAGGGCTACCATAGAAAGACCCTGATGGCAAAAGTGATTAATGAAGAACAAAAACACGATGCTCATATCCCGTTCTAAGTGGTACAGGATGAAGAGGTGAATTGAATAAATTCGTATTGGTACGTTCAATGCATCCCCACGTATTCGCTGTTTTTTTTTTTTTATTAATGAATTGCTCATTATTCATTTATCCAATGTATTATTCATTGACTCGGGATTTCTTCCTTTCTTCCTGGGAAGAGAAAAGAATCGTCGATCCAGATACATTCAGAGAAGCTGATCCCCTGATGATCGAAAGGGATGCAACCGTGGAAATCAGCTTAGCAGCATCGCGAACCCATTTCGCTTCTGATGAAGAGGAAGATCTGCCCTGATCGTGCAGCTCAGTTGGGTGAGCACCACCGAAAGGATGAAGATCACAGGGCGAAGGTACCACGCCCGGAGAAGAAACGAAACGAGCGAAACGGGCGAGGAGGGTATCTTCCGAGCATCCCATTCTGGCGGAAAACGGCCACAGATGCATCTTCCAAAAAGCACCCGGACGAAGAAAAAGGGGAAAAAAAGTGGAATCCGGGGCAAGCTGGGGAGGGATTGCCCGGTTCGTGTCCTTTCGCTCCCGTGCACATGCCCGAGCGTGCAGGGCTGTCCCCATGGACGCTCAGGGGCACCACATTTTTAAACTAGGCCCCCGGCTTGCTGTGCTGCGTTGGATGTGGATGGAGACTAACAGTGGTGGCTTTTGTTGTTTGTTCCCATGCCCAAGACCGTACGGAACGAGTGGAAATTTCCCCTTCCTCCGCCCCTCAAGAGCGAGTGGGAAACATTGGGCGTTCACCACGGCCATCTTCCCTCAAGAAGTGTCCTTAAGAAAGACCCTACACGGAATGCCTTGAGCAAACATTCGTCTTGGAACGGTGCACGACCCGCTTCCTTCTCATCTGCGCTTGCTGATCAAAAAGGACATCACCCTTGTACATCCAGAATGCCTTCCGGCCGCCTTCCGCGCTTTGGCAGTCGGGAAATCAAGCACGGTTTTATTGCACACCTCAACGGCAAGCATTTTGCGGCAGCTGCGCTATATCAAACTGAAGTGAGCTATGGAAAGTGTGTAGTAGTGAGGTGTTGCTCGTGCCACACGGTCCTTTGAAATGCCTCCCGAGAAGGGCGTCTGCTGCCTCTTTGACGACAGTTGCCTCTCGGTTCCCCTTGGTTTCTTCCCACCTGATTCGAAGCGCAAGTTTCCTGGTCGCAGGTCTCCCTCGATGGTGCCTCCCTTCTTCTGGTTTTCTGCACGGCAATCTGCCGGTTGGTCTCTGCTGTGGATGCGGCGACAGCTCGAGGAAGCTGCGAGCGCTGCAACAAGCAGTTGCTGCGCATCCGGAATCCCGAAAGAGTCACAGTTTTGCGATCGTCTCGGACCGGATTATAAAATCGGAGGTCAAAAGCCGGTGGTTCATCTGCCCCAATATTGTTCGACCTCTCTTTGGGTCTGAGGAAAATTTCCAGGATGATAAGAAACGCGTCGGGTCCAGCTCATAGATGAAAAGCATCCAGCTTCTGCCGTCTCCGATCCATCGTGATTCTCCTAACCATCGAGGAGGATAATAATAATAATAATAATAATAATAATAATAATAATAATAATAATAATACCCCTCTCGCTTTGTTTTCTTTCAAGCGCAACGAACGCAAGCAGCAGCTCCTAACAGGATCGGAAGTTGGGTAGAAGAAGAAGACTCGGTAGCTCTTCAGGGTTCCCACGTAAAGCGGCCGTGCCGACGGTCGCCGGTCGCAGCCAAGTCGCGGATGCCCGATTTTCTGAAGTTGAGGTGTTCATTTCGCCCCCCAATCGATGTCGGCCATTTTGTGTACACCCCAATTCCAACGGACTTTCGCAGGACCCCTCCCCTCCACGAATCTCCGAATGTTCCCTCTGTCCAATCTCTTTGGACAGAAAAAAGCGACAGGAATCGAAAATTATCCGATGATGATGATTTTTTTCTTCTAGAAGGTGCACGGAGAACTTGCTTATCCCATATGAAACTGCTACCTGACGGTGCTCAAGGAGGATTAGCAAAAAAAAGGATGACGTTCGCTCCCGGCTCGCCATCCTTTTTCGGTAACCAGGTGTCTTCCTTCTTCTTTGCCCAGAGTCACGTATCAGTCTTTTCATGTTGAAGGTTGGGGCACATCCGAAAGCGCTTGGTCGCGATCGCCGTTCCAGACGATCCGTCGAGATCCAATCTTCCGGTGCTCCATCTGAACGAAGAAAGGAATCTCCCAGTCGTGGAGATGGAACCACTCCTACTCCGCGACAGCATCCCTTGCGGCCGTCTTCGTCTTTGACGTTCCCGCTTCCTCGGCCCTGCTTCCACGTCTGGAGAAGAGGGATGAACCCGCCCGCCCCCAACTCCCCGGATGCGAATCCGACGCTTTGGGGACTTGGTGATGGAGCCGAGTCACTCTGCCTGCGAGATGCATCATCCCGTTTCCATCTGCTGACGAAGGCAGTGCTGAATTCCACGACAAGGTGCGTTCGTCCGGCCGTTCTGAGCATTTCCTGAGCTCTGAAGTGCCGTGTTTTGTTTCGTTGCGAAGCACTGACTTCGCTTCCCGAAGGCGGTGACCTCGTTGCTGTCACCACCACCGTTTCCTTAAGATTCCCATCTGCTGGAAGTGGAAGGAGGAAAACTTCGCCGCACTTGCCCGCAAGGCGAAGGAGACCGGAATCCTCGGCGCTCCGACAAGGCCACGTGGCGCTGACCAACTCGCGCGCCTGATTCGGAAGATGACCACCGCCTGCTGAGGCAGCTCCCGGTGCCGCGAACCTTGCCTTCCCCCAAGGCAGGAACCGAGAAGAAGCCGACACGCGTGCACAGCACAGCCCGTCCGTCCCGATGGGAAATTTTCCCGACGAACGCAACCCGTTATTTCGAAATAGAAATCGCTTATGGAATCATGAATGCTCGTCCTGTTTGAAAATGCTTTTCTGGCTTGCGAGCCTCGAGCGGGAATTTATTCCGAGTGAGGGGGGCAACACTGAGCGCGGGTTCATTGGGATGCGCTGTTGGATCCCCTCCCCCTCCCCACGAAAGAGCTGTTGTCATGCAAGGGGGCATAATGACACCACTGAAAGATGTGCTCGCTTTTCTTGCTTGCAACTTTTGGAAAAAAAACGAAAATGTCTTCTTCCAGAGATCATCTACTGCTGCTGCTGCTGCTGTTTCGACTTTTTCATGTAAAGAATGGGAGATGCGCGGGTCCACCGTTGCTGCCGTGCCATAACTCCAGAGTTCAACACCCCGTCTTCCCGTTCCATAAATTTGCAGCTGCGGATGGACCCTGTGCCTTTCATGTCCTCAATGCAGGGCGCGTGCCAGTATACGAGTGTACGGTGCGTACGGTGCGGCGGTGAACGCAGGCTTACCTCGGTCATACACAAAACGAATACTTCGCTGCTAACAATCAGTGGTGCCACTCGTTTAAATCAGTGCAGCGTGGGTGTTCTCCTATAAATCAGCGTAGGAGCTCTTTGTTTTCCGTTATAAATTACCAGTTACTCTTGTCGCAAGTTTGGTGTTTTCTTTTCCTAATGCCTTCGCGGCTCGTTGCATTTTATTTGCAAAGAACGGCAAATCCGATTTCCAGTTTTTGCTTGGAGCTCAAGCAAAAAAACAGCCCGAATTCGCTTCAGGATGGCCACACTTCATTTGCAGTGATTCTGAGGCTCGCGTCTTCAAATGAGACAAAGACGTAAAAATCAGCAGTCGTAATAATTTTGTGAGGAACAGCGAAGGTACTGTACAGTTTCATTGAAGCGTTGGCAAAAAGGAAAAGTGCCCTCCTCGAGGCGCGCCTTTCATGCAACCAGTGCTGGCGCCTCCGAGTCTGCCCCTCCCTTGTGCACTCCCTTTCGCCCTCGGTGCTCCTCTCGAGAAGCCCTTGGTCACCTACGTCACTCCTTTCCGAAGCTGGACATTTTGCATGCCGAGGATAAAAGCGCGGCACGGATTTACGTATCCTTAGGAAATTGCTTTTTAAAGGACATGTGATCGTTTTAACGAAATATACCTTTCAAACTCATTCTCCAGCAGACGTCTCTGCCCCGAATCCAGTTTCTGGTTCCGTTTTTGTTTTGAGTTTCTCTTTTTTTTTTTTTCCCACCCGGGGAAAAAGTAGGAAAGAAAGAAAAACTGCCTGTTTTTTTTCCCCCTCTTTCGAACTCCTTATCATGTTTGAGAGATAAACATCGAACGATTCAGTGTTTACATCAAACACAATACTGTTCTATGCAAATCACCGTTCGAAGAATACAAAATGTTAAAATTTGGCGTCTCATGCAATTCAAATGAGGCGAAGTTTCGCAGAGATAAGGAAGGGAACACTTCTGTGTCTGATGAAACCGACCTCGCGCCAGCGCCGCACCGTCGACAACGTGCCGAGGTCGCCGTGGAGGGGCAAGCTGGACTCGGCCTCCGAGAAGGCGCCGGCGCCGTGGAGGGGCAAGCTGGACTCGGCCGCTGCGAAGGCGCCGGCGCCGTGGAGGGGCAAGCTGGACTCGGCCTCCGAGAAGGCGCCGGCGCCGTGGAGGGGCAAGCTGGACTCGGCCGCAGCGAAGGCGCCGGCGCCGTGGAGGGGCAAGCTGGACTCGGCCTCCGAGAAGGCGCCGGCGCCGTGGAGGGGCAAGCTGGACTCGGCCTCCGAGAAGGCGCCGGCGCCGTGGAGGGGCAAGCTGGACTCGGCCTCCGAGAAGGCGCCGGCGCCGTGGAGGGGCAAGCTGGACTCGGCCGCTGCGAAGGCGCCGGCGCCGTGGAGGGGCAAGCTGGACTCGGCCGCTGCGAAGGCGCCAGCAGGAATGGAAAGAGACAGGAATTGTCGGTGCGGCGGTTTGAGCGGGGGGTCTCCGTCGAACGGGCGGGAGGTCCACCGTGAAACCTCCTCGGACGCGAATGATATCATTAATCATCGAATCGAGTCGACGCTCGCTGACTCACTCCATGATTTCGCTTCTGGCGTCCGTCGGACGAACTCGCAAGCAAGAAGTGCCCGCGCCCATGATTTGCATCATCGATTCAGTTCTGAAGATGGGAGGACTCCAGCGGCACGGTTGTGCCTCCCATCCGTGCCGGCACGCTTCGTTAGATGGTTGGGGATTTTGCAGGGTTCGCTGAAAACCACGAATTGGCGCCAGCAAAAGTTAGCATAATTGTGGACTATACGATGTCTCTGATGGAAGAATGGCAACAAGCCATGATGGTTGCGCGAAGTAAAGGGTCCATGATGGCTTCCAGCATCATGAAGACACGAAGGGAGCGGTTACGTATGTCCAGTACGTCCAGCAGGCTGTCTCCAATGTATGGCTGGATTTCGAGGACTACATGTCGCGGTTCGGTGAGGCCCATCACGAGACAGAAAGAAGACTTGACGAGCCTTCAGGCGATTGTCGAAGAGTACGAGACGGAATTATGATGGAATTCTGGTACACCGAAAGCACGTGATTCCATCATAATAATTCGAACAGTGGTGCTTTCCTTTTGGTTTTTGTACGGCATCCTGTCAGTTGGTATAAGCGATGGATGCAGCAACAGCTCGAGGAATCAGCAGAGAATCAGTTTGGTACCAATGAAATCAGTCTGTAGGAAAAATGATGCTCTTCGAGACTGGTGGCGGCTTCATCAGCCCGAGGGCACGGAAACACGAAAGCTCCGACGTCTGTGCCAGCATCCTCAAAGGACCTGAATAGATTTGAGAACGAGCCCAAGATCTCGGTCCAGAAGAGTCT
This sequence comes from Raillietiella orientalis, assembly GCA_036172245.1. Classification (NCBI taxonomy): domain Eukaryota; kingdom Metazoa; phylum Arthropoda; class Ichthyostraca; order Raillietiellida; family Raillietiellidae; genus Raillietiella; species Raillietiella orientalis. Next base: position 6,682,300 of record JAYWIR010000003.1, on the reverse strand, counting down.
AAGAATGCGCCCCGGCATCCAAAATTTCGCCCTTCGAAATCTCGCGGCACTCCGAATGTGTTGGTGGAAAGGACGTCGCACCGAAGATCAAGAGACGGAAGGGGGGTCAAAGAAAAATCCTGGTTTGGCAGAGGTCTATCGGTCCAGGAGGAGGAACTTTTAAGGATGACGCGTGAGGGTTCGCGTCTTCTCTTGTCCTGGGAGTTCCAGCATCCTCGTCAACGCGCTGCGCCCTGAGGGCTTGGTGGTGGTGGTGGTGGTGGTGGTGGTGGCGGCAGCAGATGTCCGCTCAACCCCATTACTCCGTCGCGATTTTCAAGAGGAGGAGGAGGAGGAGGGGGGGGGGGGAACTGGAAATTTTCGTCGGCTAGGAACAAAAACGAACATTTTGCGACAAGAGTCATTATCTCTGGGGAAAACAAAAAAGAAAAAAGCTTTGGAAATTACTCGGGCTGTCTGAGTAAGAATAACTCCATACGAAAATAACCGCTGCGGGGTCTATTTCGGTGCCCTCAACAGGATGTGACCACGTCCCATTGTTGAAAATCAAATAGGAAGAAGGATGTGGGGTCTATTTTCGGAAATGTGGTCACCCATTGTTTGGAAAATTAACGGACTTGAGGAGGGCAGACAAGGGGTCTGCACGCGCGTGCGAGGGAAGCGGCGGGGGGGGGGGGGGATCCCTCGTCCTCCTCCATCTTGCGTGCGTCCGCCGCCGAAGACTTCGCCCCGATCACGCCGCGTTGTGCCCGGGCGCTGCCGGCCCATTCATCCAGGGGCCGAGGTCGTCGGCTTGCACCCCCCGTCCGTTGCGACTCTCGCTGAAGAGGGAACCGAGAGATAAGGGTTCCCGGCTGTTTCCCTCGAACCCCACTCCTCCCCCCCGTCTGAACCGGGATAAGGAAAGGCGTTGGCGAAACCGAGCTGCAAGAGCTGAAGAGCTGCCCTCTCTTCCTGAGCGGTTCCCGTTATCCCTGGTCGCAGATGACTCCCGGGAACCGGGACGCAGGGATCATCCCTGAGGGAAGGGGGGGGGGGGGAATTATTCGTTCGCCTCTTCAACGTGCATTTTTCAGCGCACAACTGCCACGTTTAAATGGGCGATTGCTGCTCGTCTCCAAGGCTTCTGAACCATGCCGTTGTGCATGTACACACCCACATGTATACATGTATACGTGCACAGAGAGGGAAAGGGGGAGAAAGCGACCTGCTGTCCCTCTTCAGCACCGGCAAAAAAGTGTGCGCGCGTATTTCTTCGCGTGCAGAACCAAGGGATGTGCGCAAGAACCACGCAGAAAGCTTTGGGCACGGAACGCTCCAATGCCAAGAAAATCAAAAAGTAAAAACAGAATGCAAATAAGGAAGGGACGATGCTCGAATTTTGAGCCGCTGAGGTCTTTCCACCTCTTTCAGATGAGGTGAGAAGGCCTTGCTCTTGCTGAACGGCGCGGCAGGGACACCACGGCCCCTCAAGTCATAGGAAACACCGAAGCACCGAGATGCACGGATCCGGCACGTGTGTGCACGTAGTGCTCTCCTCCCCCCCATCGGCACGTAGTATCCCGAAACGGGAACGTGGCAGCGTGGCCAGCCTGAGGTCAGTATAAGAAAAGGTGGCCGAAACTTTGGCCGAGTCCGCAAAAGTTCCATCAAACTCACCGAGGCCCACTCGCTCACCCTGCACGCTGGCGGTGCAAACGCGTCGCTCCAGAACTTCCGCGGTTTCCGTGGCGACGGGGGGCGCTCTCGGCTCTGATCCTCAGGCAGCATCGAAGGAACGAGCACCTCGAGACCAGACAGCGTGCAGGGTGAGTCCCACCTCGGACGAGGACATCCTAATTGCTGCGTACACGATCGATGTGCGTCTAGAGAATGCCTCGGAATGCTGCGGGGCACGGCCTTGCACCCTCTAACTAAGATCTGCGAGGCACCCTCGAAGGTGAGGCATCAGACATCACCTTCGAGGTGCGCTGGGATGAACAACCCAATGTCTCTTTCTGCATCCCGAAGAAGGAAAGGGACCCATCCACTCTGCCGCGCAAGAGCAGCTTGTGGCTGCTCTGTCCACAAGGTTGAATTGCTTCCCGCCTCGCCCAAGGTGGGAACGTGGAGGCGGAGGAAAGTGACTGCAGGAGCATCGGCAGCCGTGTTGGACGCGCAAGAAGAGATGCTCCAGAGATGTTCCTTGTTGCCGTCTGCGAACGGCACGGCTCCTATCTAAGATGCTCCACGCCGCTGCCTGGACCGGAACGAACTTTCCGTCGGGCTCGCTGAACTGACCCGCTCCCATAAGCTGAGTTCAAGGAATTCGACCCGCACGGGTCAGCAGCTTCTTGTTGCCGTGTCTTTCTCCTTGCGTTGACCAGCTTCCGCGTGATGACAGCGGCGAACACCGGCTGTTTCGCCACCTTGCTGGCTTGGAAGCTTTTGCTGGACACCGGTAGACGTAAACTGGAAGACAAATTCAGGTGGCGTCTGAGTGCCCTTCTCCTTGCTCGACCCGCCATCACCGCTCGTGATGTCCAGAGAAGGAGGAGGAGGAGGTACGAAACCGCAAAGACATGGCGCTGTTCAGCAAGAGGGCGGAGGGCGAAAAATGGCTGCTGAGGTTGCCCATTCCGGGTTCAGCTGGACATGTCGACGAAGACATAATGGTGATTTTCTTTTTTCTTTTTTTTTTTTTTTTTTTTTTTTTTTACTGCCGATTAAGAATCCCCCCTCCCCCTCCCCCCAAATTCCCAATTACCTAATCTGCAGCAGCGTGTCTGCCACTTACTTTCTATTTCCCCCTGCTGGCTGCTTGTTCTCCGTGTCAACGCTTTTCGAGCCAAAAAGGCACTCAAAATCCTAAATTTTCGTGTGCCGAATTTCCACCCCGAAGAAATGCGCTCCCTCCGATTTTATCTGCCGGGCTGACTTCCGATGATAATTTTTTTTTTTTCCCCCTCTCCTTGATGAATCTCCGCGCATTGAGGACGCGTGCGGGAAGGAAAGATGCATTTGCTTTCAGGGCGAGGAGCAGAGAAGCCCCATCTCTAGAAGATCCCCGGGTCGCCGCAGCGTTCGTCTTACTTTCTTGACCGAATGCAGGTTGCCGCGGAGGACGGGAGGCCGCTGCGCTCTGTGGGATCACGGAAAAGGAGGGGAGGCGGGAAGCGCCGCGGAGAAACAGGGAGCAGAGGAACCGATCGACCTGGACAAGGTCACGCTGCAATAAGGCACACGCGCCGATCCCTTGGAAGTTCTCTCCTCGGGCGAATTCGGGCAATAAAAATTTTTTACACGCAGCACCCTAAGCGGTGTTCCCCACCGAGGAGGAATTCTGAGAAAGTGTCGAGAGCGGCACGCCCTACAGGAAAAGCTGTCAGAAGGTCCCAACTCAAGCAGTTGGTAACGCCGCACGGACAAAAGGGGCCAAGGAGCATCCAGGATGCTGCGATCGCCGCACCAAAAGTGGTGTGCAGCATACTGCGATCTCATTTCGATCCGTCGCTACCTCTTGCTGAACAGCGCCATGTCTTTGCGGTTTCGTACCTCCCCCTCCTCCTCCTCCTATGGACATCACGAGCGGTGATGGTGGGAAAGCAGGTCGAGCAAGGAGAAGGGCATCTGGAAGTCCCAGACGACGAATACCTGGACCTTAAACCAGATACGATGTCCGCTGCCAAAAGGACACCTGGTCACACCTTGAGCACGGCACCGGATATGTGGCCAAATCCTCTCGATGCATCCACTGCGCCGGGCTGTTGACACCATTGCGTTTCCATTCTCTGCTGCTGGGATCCCCCCAGCTACGATTTATCACCAGCTCGGAGAGGACGAGATGAACTTGAGATGCGACCTTATCCAGGAAATTCACTGCCTTCTAGCGACGAAGCTGGGAAGTCGGAAATCTTCAACGGTCCGTTCCAATTTCAGAAGTCGAATAAGACGCGACGTTCGGAACTGGTAGACGTGAGATTCGAAATCCAGCATCATTCAGAAGAGGAGCACAGTCTGAGATGTTGGCAGGAAGATATTCGTCGGGAGAGGGAGCCCTTGGAAGACCTGGGGACGACTGGGGTCGTGGATCGCGGGCGGGACGCTTCGGAGTTCTGCGAGCTGCCGTTCGAAGGTCGGTCCCGCAAAAAGAACGCGTTGGCATCAGATCGGTCCAGAGGCAGCCCCTCCGAACTCACCGGGAATGCGGCAAACTTCGCATTTGGGAGTGTATCCTTAAAAGCGATGGCGTCTTGAGGCATGGTGCCAGCTAAGCCAAGGAGACAAGCCCACTGTGCATCTATTCGGGAAACACCCTGTGCAACACCCGGTGGATCCTCCTGCAAAGTCCGATAAGGAAACACCTTCGCGCGATTCTACTCGAGTGTTATCATCCCGTGGATGACGCTGATCCAGTCCAGTTCCGGTAGGTACTGCGACCTTCATCTGACCCGTCACAATCTCTCAGACGGCATGCAAGCAACGCATTGGCGTGATTCCATCAGCAACAGCGCGGAAGCGGATGTTTCATCACGGGCACACACGCTGCTCTTCGGCTGCGCTCTGTTCCGTACCGACTGCGGAAAGTGCTCAAGAAGAAGTCTTCGGGGGAGACGTTCCATCGTTGGGTCTGGGCTCCGCAGAGTCTTTTCAGAGATGAAAGCGGGATACGGGGGGGGGGGGGGGAAAGAAGCATGTGTTTGTTTCACGGGCGCCTCCCAGATATTTGTCCTCAACTCCACGACATGCACCCGCGTTTTCCTGGCAGGACGCTGCTGCCACTGGCTTTGGGAAGGAAAGCGGAACTTGCGAGACTGCCCCCCGCACGTTTCCTTCCGGAAGCCAGCGAAATGCGTGGAAAACCCGTTGCCCCTAGCGCCACAGCTCCGCATCTTGCGGCCCTTCGGTCCCAGGCTCGGAGGCGACAACGTGAAAACAAGATCGTGCTCCAAGCAGCGTGCACGCGCGAACTTCACCAGCTGATCCAAACGTCTTCTAACACTGGTGATCCGGATAACGGAACGCAGATTCCCATTTTGTCGGACACGCTGTTTTTTTTTTTTTTTTCTCTCCTCTCCGATAATCATACCTCCATGTGAGAGATATGGGGCTGATTGCTGCGATGAGTAACAGGGAGAGTTTACACAGTGGAGGACCTGAAGCGGAGATGAGAGAGATTCTGCCATCACCATCGTTCGACCATGCAACTGTTGCTAAGAGCAAATCCTGAAACTGCTCTCTTAGCTGTTGGTGCCCTGATCAGAGAAATCTTCATCCTGGGATGGATTTCTGGTTGTATGATGTGCAGCTTCTCCCAGTGACCCTGAAATTTTCCGCAAATGCCGGGATATGCTGCCTCGCTGCTGGCTACGAACCGGGGCACCGTTCGTTTCCTTCTGGAGGCGAACGATTGCCGAAGAGGCCTTCCGTTTTCGGTGGGGGCTGATGAGGAAGTCGTCTCTCTTTTCCATAAACAGCTTCAGGGCGTATTTGTAGAAAGCCATTGAAAACACGGAGTCCCTTCCCATAGGGTGCGGTGAGCTGCTGGAAGCCAAAAAGGAACCTCAAGGAAAAAGCAGAGGAAGAGTTCGCTGTCCGCCCTCCACAGTTGCTCACTTTTCGATCAGCGTTGCTGAGAAGAATTTTTGCTCCCGATGGCCCAGATCAGAATTTCCCCTCTTCCCTTTCTTTGTCAAGACTCTTTGGTGTTCCTCTCCTGCTTGAGATGGGGAGATGAAAAAACCCACCAATCGGATGGGCAGGAATCGGTTCCCAACTCCGATAAACTGATCCTCAGGTCGAATGGGTGTTGGCGATGGGAAGCCAAGGTAGATGCTGTGCAGGCAGTAACAAAAAGAACACGAAACGTCGCCGTCAGGTGGAGACATCGGTGCGCGCTCTGAAAGGGAGAGAGGTTGCAGCCAAAAAGGAAAAGCGGAAACTCCCTTTGATTTGGGGGGGGGGGGGGAGGGTTGAGGGAAGGCCTGATAAGATTCAAGCAGCCCGTGAGATTTGAAGACCGAGGGGCAAGGAATCAAGTCGGTCACCTCGAACGATGTGCACTGGGACACGAGATGCACCCACTTGAGAGGTCATCCTCATTGCTTTTAAATTCATCTCATCTGAGCTCTTTGCTTATTCTGCGTCGTTTCTTTCTACATTCGTCTAAAAGTGATGCTCTTTCGTTCTCTTCAGTACATTTCTCTCTCGCGCGCGCACTCTTTCCACCTCTGCCAATTTGCCGGATCTTTTCAGCCTCCCCTGTCTTCATTACCTACCACATATTTTTTCACGTACTGACCGTGATTCCCTCTGAGTGATTCGTCCTCAGAAGTCTGAAATAGAGTTTGCAATTCTTTTAAAATTTTAGCCGCCAGCATCCTGCTGTGCTCGCCTTCATGGTCCACATCATCGTAGAAAACGCCGACACGATCCATCTGGCCTGAGGGGAGACATCCAGGATTCTCTGGAGGCAAACTCGGTTACCACAGAAGAATTTCACCACCGGCTAACGAGATCAGGCTGGCGTCTTTGTAGGTGTGTTCGTAACACTCGTCAGCATCCAACCGACCGCGGACTCTGGTGGGAAAAGATCCCGCCACCGAGCTCTTTCTCACTGCTCTCGGGAGCACCCTGCAAGCGCGGGCTGGTGCTGCTGAAAGAATCTGCTTTCGACGCATGTAGGAACCGCAAGTTTCAGCTTCATATGGCCACTTTCCCAGCGGCCCGCTGATTTTTGGCGGAATTCAGGAAAGGCGACTCTCCAGTCTGTGTGGGGAAGCACCGGGAACACGTCCCGTCGTCTCCTTGACTCCTCCGTTCTGGTAGGTGTAATCCACGGGACTGGGTCTGTTTGATTCTCATTCACCATCATGCTCAGGCATAAATGCTTCCGGGTATCTATCCTCGAGCTAGGACACTCTTGCGTTTGCCAACAGGATTGGATTCCGGACACCAGGGAGCCTGTCCTGGTCTCTTCGAGAGGGAAGGCCAATCGGACTTGATGGAACTGCGTTTCAGAGATACACGCTTTCCTGTTTGTCGTCGGCGCACGTCTGATGTGCCTCCTTGTTACGGCATGTGCACCCTGAGACATGCAGTGTGGAAGACGACATCCTCCTCCTTGTAGGTTTGGTGGTTCCCTCCACCCTCTTACGCCCAGTGCTGAATCGGGGAGGAATTTTTCGCCAAAATCCCGACACTTGAGAATCCTGGAGGGGAGACAGATTAAACAGGAGAAGATCGTTCGAAATTTACCTTTATGGGATGGAGAGATGATCGCCGGAATCGCGAGCTTCGAGATGCTCGCGGCTACGCTGCGCTGTAGAGTGGTGGCGCATCCCGTCGTGGTGGTTGAGGAAGACGCTCAACTCTCGTCGGTTCGCACCAGTGAAGTGGAGAACTGACGTCGCCTGAGTTGAAGGAAGGGAATTCACTTCGCGCCAGCGCCGGCCACCTTCGGAGGCTAGAACTCTAGATGGCATGGTCACGGCTGGGACGCAGCATCGTCAGGTGCACCATCGGACAACGTGATAGCCGCAAAATTTCGTGACGTTCGTCGGACCCCGTCCTTGCGGCGCAACGTCCAAGAAGCGGCAAGAAGCCAGCAGGAGGACTCTATGATCAAATGAAGCAACGAGATAGGCCACAGTGATGGTGGTGGAACCAAGAGAGGATCCAGACATTCCGTGGAGCTCTGTGCTCCCGCCGAAGCGGCAGTCACGGCATTCGTGAACTCAAAAGCCCCCTCGCGCAGGAAACCACGCAGAAGAAACCGGACGCAAGAAGGACTCGCTCTAATCCGAACCGCAGCGGTGCGAAATTTGCAGCAGCGTCGGCGCAAAGAATCGACGGGAACCCTGCGACGCGGCGCCAAGAATCCGCCAGATTGCCGGCGCGCATGGCGCCGCCCTGAATCAACACTTGCGCTCTGAAGAGGTGGCAGCAATGGACGCCTCCACCGTCTTGCGCAACGAGAAATTCCGTTCGGGAGGCAGGAGGAAAAGTTGCCCTGGATGCTGAGCGGCAGGGCTCTCCCAAAGCGTGGGTGGCAGCGGAGGCGATCGGGGAGAGCTGATGCTGTGACACAAAGTTCTGTCTTGAAAAAAAAAAGGAAAAGGGAAAGAGTCGGGACGCGAGTTGGCCAAATCACCGTTTGACAAGGTTCAAACTTTGCGTTACAAACCGGGCGCACCCGACGATCTGGGGGTGCGCGAGAACGGGCTGGGAACGACCGTGACCACGAAAGGCACCTCCATGAAGGCGGAGAAACGAGCAGCAGCAGCAGCAGTAGCGGGAATCTGGAAGTTCATCTGGATGGTTCATTTTTACGAACGAGGCAGAGTCTCTTTCAAAAAAACGCACAGAGAAGCGCCGAGGATCAATCCGCCCGGCACCTCCAGATCGCGCCTCCTCGTCACGGTGAGGAACTTCAACACTGTGCACGAAGAAGACCCGCCGCCTAGCGTACGGGCTGGAACAGGGCTGCGCCTCTCCGGCATCTTCCGCGCCAGCCGAGGCGCCCCGCGATGGCGACCGCCTTAAGCCTGCAAGCCTTAACCACCGAGCGCAAGAAGTCGGGCACGGAAGGCGAGCGGCCGCTGCCAGCGTGGGGCTTTCACCGCGGCGGAAGGTTCTTGCGGAAGGCTCCACGCGTGTGGAAGGCACCACTTGCGAAGGTCGCGCCTGGTTGCAGGAGACCGTTCGCACGTGGACCAGGAACAAGGAAGAGAGCCCGGAGATGCGGCAGCGACTGCTGAGCTCCTTCTACAGAAACCACTCGTTGCAGCGTGTCATCGTGCAGCCCACCACGCGTGCGCGGGCGCAAAGAACCTCCCTAGCCGCGGCACTGTTCTCCCTCAGGGAGCTCTTGGGCAGTAACCAGCCGCCCAAATGGGAGGTCAGTTGCGAAACGGGTCTTCGGACGGAGGAATCAGGTGGTTGGTCCACAGGCCAGTTCATCCAGACGCTGCGACCCCAAGTGCCCCACCGAAAGGACTACTGCGCTGGAATGAGCTGCTGGGAGACCTCGGGTAGCCCCCAGCACTGAAGAACCACCGGGCCCTCCCCCTGAAGTGGCAGCAGTCGGCGAACCTGCTGTTGCACTGCGGTTTCCCGTGAAACGCCTGCCGCTCCCACTGGACCCGGGAGGCTGTGGATCCAAACTGTTGCAGGTGCGAGGAACGGGAATCCTTCCCGCACCTGCTCGTACACTGTGTTGCCCTCCGACCCCTGTGGTTGCCAACGTCCCCTGGGGCATCAAAGGACAATCCCAGAGACGTGTTGAAGCGCCTCTGCGTGCACGATGTTCTTTCGCCTGCCGCATCCCCAGCAGCTCTTTGCAGCCTACGAGGGATTGTGGTGACCTGGAGCTACACGAGGGGAGGACGGAACGAGAGGGAAGCCATCTGCTTCGCCCTGAGCTCCATGAGGATGGCAGCTAGATGACCCCACCTGGGGCATACTCGGATGGAACTTGCCGGCATCCTGGAAAGGTTGCAGGGAACGCCCTCCAGCGCACAGCGATCTCTACCTGTGCCCCCAGAGTTTTCTTTCTATAGACTTTTTATTTTTGTTTGCCCCTCCCCTTCGCTGCCGAGGCGAAGCTCGCCTGCCTGCTTGCAGGTCACTCGGCAGGTTCCGAACATTTTGGAAAGTTGTAGGGCCGATGGCCCTACACTTGTATGTTTCTTGTTTTTTTTTTTTAATAAACGCCCCGACGTGACAGGACGACAAACCACTTGCGAAGGACTGCGGCTCACGGGCGGGATTTCCTTTCCCTGCGGCGTTCTGAGCCACCCGCCAAGACGGGGAGATCCGCACTGACGACGTCCGTCTGCCACGGGATTCAGTCAGGCCCGTCCGGCCTCCTCGGAAGAGCCGCGCTCGCTGGGCTGCTGCGCGGGCGCCTCCAGGCTGGAAGCTCCGGTCCGCAGTCTTCCCACGGGCAGGCGTGCCGGCCTCTCGGGTCACCTCCGACCTCCCTTCCAGCCTCCAGGTGGAGCTCTTCGCGGACGGCGGTTCGCCGGTGTGGCAGCGTCTCAGGCGGCGATGGGAGGGGGGGGGGGGGACTGCCGCGCCCCTTAGCCGTCTCGAGCAGCGACAACCCCACCCAGGGAGGGGCCATGGGCCGCCTTCTCCTGCGGCCACGACCCGCGCCTGCGCGACCTTTGCCGCGACCTCCGGGAGCGCTGCACGCGTCCGCCTCCGAGAGGGATTGGCGCCGCCAGCCCCGTGAGGTCGCCCGCCGCGCGCTGAGAGGGGCGCAGCCGCCGGCCGGAAATCCACCCGTGAGCGTGGTGGATGGGCGTCCTCGTCGCCGCTGGCCAGGATCGCCAACCTCCCCGTCGTCGCGGAGCGCCTCCGGAGGAAGGCCGAACGCCGCCCTTGCGCAGGAGCCCACGGCTAGGGCCTTCCCCTCCCTGACGGGCGAGGACACAAACCGCGCGCGCGCTCTCCGGGTTCCGCAGGAGTGGTTGTCTGCGACCCTCTCCCCCCCCTCCCCCCCCGAGGTGAAACAGCGAGCGAACTTGTGCGTCGCACGGCGAGTGACGAGCGCACTTTCCGTCCTCTGCGAGCGCTCGGCATCGGCGACCGAGCGAACGACACACAGCGAGTTCATGTGACCACGCCGGTGGTCGCCACTCCCGCGGCCGGGACCACGAAAGGCGGCGTGGCTGCTGCTGCTGCTGCCGGCGTCCCTCCTTCCGCGCGGTCGTCGTGTTCTCCCTTCGGCAAGACGAAGCAGGCGCCTGCGAGCGGCGTGGCGAGGGGGCGGAGCCTCCCATCCGATCCGCGGTCGCGCCCTGGCAAATGGCTTCCGGCCACCGCTAGCCACCCTCCGCTTGCTTCCAAGTGTGCTCTCGGGAACATCCCTCCGTCTCCCCAAGCGTTCCTCTCCTCCTCTTCGCCTCCCTCCTCCCACTCTCCGAAGCTCCGAGTTCTCCCTCCGCCGTCGTGTAGTGCCCCACCGCACGCGAGATGCGCAGCGAAGGAAACTGGCAGCACCTGATCTACGGCAACACGCGCTGAGGACCCGCCGAGGAAGGAAGGGGGGGGGGGGGGGCTCTCTGCCTGAGAAATCTGCTCGTCCCACACTCCTATTTTGCAGCAGCAGCAGCAGCAGTTGGAGTTCTCGCAGTGCTATGGGAGGCTGCGCTGGGAGCTTGGACTTGCCAACTCCAAGGGAGCGGACGCAAAGCTTCTGCTAACGCGGTTTCCAGGGAAACTTTCACGCAGCGAGCCTACCTCGGAGGAGGAGGAGGAGGAGGAAGGGGGGGGGGAGGGTGCGCAACAATGCACTGATTCCAAAAATAGCAATTTGCTTCACCTTCTTTCGTTTGCTCTTGCTTGCACGGTTTCCTAGGAAACCTTCCTCTCGCAAGGCAGCTGCGAAAAGAAAATTAAGGGGGAAAAGAAAAAAAAAAAAAAAAAATGCTTCTGCTGATAAAGGCCAAGGACGTGCGAGCGTTTTCCCCCGCCGCTTTCGTGAAACACCGAAGAGGAAGATCCAAACATCCGGAAGCGCGAAAGGAAGTGAGTCTCCTGCCACCCTTTCCTCTCCCAAAGTTTTCCCGAAGGGGGGGGGGGGCGGGGAAGAGGGAAAGGAGCCGAGGGAGGATCGCGGGATCAGGTTCAGGAACCTCGCGCAAAGTGGCGAGCATTTTCAGGACTCCTTGGCGTTTTACGCGCGCGTGATTCGGCGACGCGGGGGAACACCTGCTTCCCGGGAGGATCGTATTTATGCGCAACTGCGGCTTACGCACACCCGCGCACCTCGCGTGAGCCCGGTTGAGGTGTCATGCCCACCGGCGGGCGACTCACGCGGGGTGCTGCCGCGGGCAGAGAGTAACGCTGCGAATTTCGATACGCAGGGGTGACGTGGGCGCGCAGGGGGACGCACCCCCGTCGCTCCCTCCGCGCGCGCGCCACCTTCCTTCCTACCCGCCGGCCTCCTCCTTTATGGACGGAGGAGGGGGGAGGGGAGGGGCTCTCTCGGATCCCCACCCAAAGTTCTCTTTCCGATGGCCCCCGCGACGATGACGATGCAGGTGGGGAAGGAGGAGGAGGAGGACAGGCTGACCTTCGAGCGATCTCTCTCTCCCGCGGCACGTCGCCATGACGAGGAAGCGCGGCGGGTGCGCCCGCTGCTGCGCTTCTCCGCGTTCCTCCTCCCCCACGCCCCAAGAGGGGCGCGTCCCCCCCTCCCCCCTTTCCGGGGCAAGAGCTCCTCCTTCATCCTCCTTCCGTCGCTTTCTCGTCTCGGGCTGCGACGAGGACGCGCGAGGAAGAGACGCATCCGTCCGCATGCGGAGGCTGCTCCTTGCGCCAGAGAGGGACGTGCGCATGGCAACCTCGGAAAGCTGCGAATTCGGTCGCTGAGGCCTCGCCATCTCCCCCTCCCCGCCTGTTTCCGCTCGCAGCATTTACTACCGGCCAAGCGGGGCGAAGGGACGTCAGGAAACGCGAGCGGGAACACCTCTCCATCCTTCTCGCGCGCGCGAGCGCCGTCCCGGTCCCGGGAACGCGTGCCGTGCGCTCCAGGCGCGTCGGCGAATGGTGGTGACGAAGCGGGTGGTCCACTGCGACGAGTTGCGCCCTCCCTTTCTCCCTCACAAGCGCGCCGCCCCGGGACGCAGGAAATGCTAAACTGGCGGCAGCGGACGCGGGCGAAGGGAGGCTCCGTGGACACACCCTTGGGAGCCCGAAGGGGTCGCCCCGCCGCTGCGCGAAACGGAAGAAGTCCCGGAAAGGAAGGCGGGGGAAGAAGAAGAAGAAGAATCGGCGCAGACGTTTCTTTCCCCCCCCCCCCCCCTTCCCTCTCCGTCCCTACGCAACGCCCAGAGTTGCGACGACGGCGGAGGCGACAGTTCCTTTCACCCTGCAGGTGTGTGTCTCCCAGCAACGGGCGGAGGCGTTGCGACAAAACAAGGGAGCACCCTCATTGTTGTCTGGAGACGGAGGAGGAGGAGGGGGAGGAGGGAGGGGAGGGTTAATTTGTCTGCGTTTCCTTCCAAGCTTTCGGAAGGGCACTCGGGCTGTCGTCTCTTGCCACAGTTGGGTCGCCACGGATTTCGAATTCCTGCCGATCCCGCCGCCCGCCCCACCTTCCGGCGGGAAGCAGCAGCTCGAGCCCCAGGTGGAAGGAGGAGGTGAGCGGCGCCTGAGCTTGCAGCTCCATCGAAGGGTTCCTGCGCCAAACGCCGCCTGCAGCCCATGCGAAGCAGATAGGTGGCAGTGGGGGGGGAGAGAGAGAGAGAGAGAGAGAGAGAGAGAGAGAAGCGCATGCTCCGGGCTGCTGCTGCTGCTGCGAAACGCATTCGTCCGAAGCATCCCACCGGCTCCAGAAGACCGACGGACACCGGAAGGAGGGGTCTGCGAGGCAGCCAGCAAAGGATTCGACACTCGGTCACTCTTCATCTGGAAGGCATGCGGATGGCTGCGCTCGCGCGGGCCCGGGTTTTCGCGACCCCATCTTCGCGTGCACCTTGGGGGGCACAAGGGAGAGCGGTGCGCAGCTCCCCCGTCCCATTTGCCATCACCCCTTCTGGACTCAGCGACGCGCTTCAGCACTTCAACAGAGTTGGTGGCACACTCCAGCCTGCCACGCCGGGAACCACGGTTCCTTCCGCAGACCCAACCATCTCAAGAGGTCACGCATAGGGGGGTATAGGCAGCTCACCTACTAGCCTCTCGGGGTCCCTCCTCCCGGGGCGATGTCGTAACGGGGGGCTGCCCCCCCACCGCCAATTCCTCGTCGCCAGCCCCAAAGTGGCCGCAAACTTTCCAGCGCTCTCCCTGTGGCTAAGGCGTCTCCCTCGCCGTGTACGCGGGAAGAGTCTCCGAGCACGCGCGAAAATGAGGCAGGAAGGTGAGACGGGAAAGGGAGGGGGGGCGGCGGCGGCGGCAAAAGGGAAAAGGGAAAAGGGCACGCGCGCGCGCGCACGGACCGATCAGGTGCCTGGCAACCGCCGTGATCTTCGGTGCTGTCCCGCCCGCGACCCATCCTCGACGGTGACCGTGGGCGCCGTCTTCAAGCGTTGGCGCGGAGGCCGGCCCCGCGCACGCCATGCTGGCTACAGGTTCGTCTGTTGCGCGCACACGCGGAGCGGCTCCTCCTCCAGCCTCGCGTGACCGGCGACATTTTTTTTTTTCTTTCTTTCTTTCTTTCTTTCTTTCCAGCAGCCGCGGAACGATTGCCGCTTCTCTCTCTCTCTCTTTCCTGCCACCGGGCTGGCATTCAGAATGCCTGCGTGCGAACGCGTGTGCGCGCGTATTCCGCGGAGTGATCATTACCTGCCGGGCGCGCATCCAGCGCAGGATGGCATCCGCAAGAGCAGAAGGACGCCCTTGCGCACAAAAGAACCCGAAGGAGGGGGGGGGAGGGAGGGAGAGGAGAAAAAAAAAAAAGAAAAAAAGGAAGGGAGGAAAGAAAGAGCTGCCGAACCGCATAATCGCCTGACGTTTGCGTTAATCGGAGTGGTGGCTGCTGCGATCGCTTTCACTCAGGTGTTTATATAGGCGACAAACCCACGTGGTCACGTGACGGGCACCACTTGGTGGCTGCTCACGACGCCGGGCGGAAGCACCTTTCATCCCGCGATGATCGCGCACTCCGCATCAAGGATCATGATGACGTATCGCTTCCCTCCGTTCCGTTCTTCGTAGCCTTTGGCCTTTCTCTCTTCTTCGTTCTTTGGTTTCTTCTTTGGTCGGCCCCGCAACGCTTCCTGCGGCCGATCCGACGACGTTCCGATGGCGCGGAGGACCCACAGAAATCGCCCGGGGTCCTGCCCGGGGACGCCAGGACCGCGCTCGAGCCCACGAGGGCCAGAGGACGGTGCGGGGGACCGGCCAGAGGATCCGTGCCCATCAGGAGAGAGGGTGGGTGGGGTCCGAAGATGAGACCCCAAAGACGACGAGTGCGTGCGAGGAGGAAGGAAGAGAAGGGGAAAAAACGGCACCGAAGGAACGAAAGCAAGCAATCGAGAACACGCCTGCAGATCCCCCCCCCTCCCTTCCTGGGGGGTCCATGGTGAGGTTTGCACGAACAAATCAGACCAGGAAGAAGCCCTGGGCAGCAGCAGACGGGTGAGCGTGGCAGAGCGCGGGGACTCGGAGGGACGCACCCCTCCTTCCGCCCGTGCGACCGTGAGGGGGCACGCATCTCCCCCGCGATGCGGGGGAGATTACAGACGAGACGCGTTCCCGCCCGATCTCGCCGTGAATTGGCTCAAGGAGGGGAGAGCTCGTTCGCGCCAGCGTGGGTTCGTCCACGCTCAGCAGCAGACCCCTCTCTCTGACAACGGCGCGCGGTGGCACCACCTTCCCCTCCTTCAGCCCCCTCGGACCACCACCACGTGGCCATCTCCCTCCTCCTCCTCCCGCCCTTCACCCCCTGCACGCGATTCCATTCCTACGGAGGCAACGCGCGCCGGAGGGACATTGGAGGGAGGAAGTTGGGAGGAAGGGGGCGTCGATCCCGATCCGCCCCGCCAACCCGCAGCGCCACAACATGGGACGGCGGTCGGCGGCAGCAGTGGGATGGATCCTCCACTGCAGCCGCACGCACCCCCCACCCCCCCCTTCGCGTGCACGGCCTGCCTCGAAGGCCCCGACTTCTTCCAACAGAATGCCCGGGGGGCACGCGCCGGGGTGTTTATTAAAAATTTACTCAGAGTCTCAACTTGCGGTTTCCCCGGGATCGGAGGGGCTTCGTGATGACCGTGCTATTTCAAGGATCCTGATGGAGTATGATGTCTTGCGGTAGGATGCCTGGTCGCACCACGCTCGATTTGCCTGGGGGTGGACCTGCAGGGGTGGCGCTCCGCAGAATGGCGAGGTTTGCCTCGGCAGCGAAGGGGAAGGCAAAAACAAAAACAAAAAAAAAAGTCCATGAAGTATCCCCCCGAAGGGAAAAAAAGAAAAAGAAAAGCAGCCGGAGGGCCGGGAAGGGACCATCGCTCGCTGGAGGGAGGATGGTCCCTGCGTCCGTTCCAGGATGCCGGCGAGGTCTGTCTGGAGGCCATCCGCAGAAAGAGAACTGCACGCTGCATGGCGTCCTCTCGCTGGGTCAGCGTCGCTCCAGACCGCCGCAATCCCGCGGATGCAGCTGCTGGGGCTGCTGCTGGCGGAAGGGCGCCCCGCGCGCCGATGGGAGTTTCAAAGAGCCCCCGGGGATGCCAGTCGGGGTCCGCAAGCGTCCCCACATGGGCAGATGCAGTCCGCAAGCTGGTGAGAACCGGACTCCCCAGTGTCCAGTGGCGTAGACGGGCGGCGCAGGGAAGACGCCAGAGCAGCAGCCGAAGTGCCGAATCTTGCCACTTCGGAGGGAGGGCGCTACTGCCCGCGAGCACCGGGGGCCACTCTAGGTCTTCCTTAAGGATGCCGAGCAGCTCTCCCCAGAGTGCAAACCCACGTGGAAGGACGCTCGGGATCGCAGCGTCCGCCGGCTACTCCGTGGTCCATCCACTGAGCTTCCGCCTGCCTGCGATCTCCGGGGAGACTCCCCACCTCGGCGGTTGGCTGCTGCCGTTCGCCTCCCCCGGGGCGGGCAGCAGCGCTGCGGAAGGGGGGGGGGATATCAGGTCAGGTCTGCCCACGCGTGCTCACACTGGGACTCTCCAGGATCTCCCGCAGCGAGCGGCGGGCGTGCATGCCGAGACGCAGGCGGCTCCGCGAGGGCGGGAGGACCCATCAGCCCCTCCTTGGGGGTTGCCACCCGGTCACGCCAGGGCGTTTATTTGAAACTCTTCTATACGTTTGTGGCACAAGGCCCCAGTACGGCTAACACAACGCAGGACCTGCCGGGTCGGCGGTACGCAGACCGACTCGACTCTCCTCCGCAGAGGAGGGGGATGGGGAAAAAACAAAAATTAGAAAAAAACAAACACTTTGGAGGGCCAGGAAAAGATCACTGTCCGCTGGGAGGAGGGTCCATCCTTTGCGGGATGCCGTCAAGGTCCATTCGTATGCTCTCCAGGTGGGGCCATCTGGTCGCAATCCGCAGGAAACGAACTGCACGTTCGATGGTGTCCCTTTCGTTGTTTCCTCCGTTGGCGTCGCTCCATGCTGCCACAATACCTCAAGTTGTCCTCCCTCCTTGGGGGAGCACAACTTCAACTCTTGGGAGGGGAACCCCGAGAACCCTGATTCTCTCCGGAGGGCTCCCCCCCAGAAAGGATCTGCTCCTCCGAAGAGAACCCCAAAGGGGCGCTTCCAGAAGGGAGCAGCGCGCTTCTTGACACTCTGGAGAGGCGACCCCCTGAGGGGTGTGCCAGCCAGCTCCATGGTGCGCGATGGAGAGTCCACCCTCCGAGGGAAGGACGGCTCCCTTTGTGCGCAACCGGAGGGGGCGCCCTGCAGGGCTTTTCGACTCCTGAATTGACCCCGGACGGTCAACTTCCAGTCCCAGCCGCCGCACTCAAACAGGTCGACCAGCGTCATCTTGCAGGAGGAATCGAAACCGACGACACGCCCCCGGTTCTCAGCGTCGACGCTCCTTCCCCCGGGCGGGGATTCGAACCCGGGACGATCGGTGCCGCCAGCGCGGGCCCGGCGTGCGGACACGAAGAACCTCCGCGGTGCCCCCGGCGGAGCTGCACCGTGTCGCCGCAGTGGACCACGCTTGGCGTGGGAGCGGCGATACGCACACCGGTCGCCCGAAGGCTGCGGTGGCTCGGATGGGCACCAGGGCTCGGCTGCGGAGACACGTGAGCGCTTGGACCCGTTTCCCGGGAAACGGTGCGGAGGGTGGTCTCGGCGGAGCTGAAGGCCGGGAGATGGTGCTGCGTGCCGCTCTCGTCCCGAGGTCCCGGGAGCAGCAGGGGCGGAAGACGGGCGGGCGCCACGCCTGGGAGCGGAGCTCGACCGTCCGCAGCACCGGCGGCAGCGCGGAAAGTCAGCAGCCCCATTCCTGCCGCCGCCTCTCCAGCCGGCGGAACGTTCCGAGAGCGGTGGGGACCATCTCTTCCCCCCCCCCCCCCCGTCTCCGCCTCCGTGGTTGCCGAACCACGAGAACCGCTGTCCCCCCCTGGGGCGAGCATTTTCGCCCCCGAGCCCTTCCTGCTCTGCTCTGCACGGTCGGCCGAGGGCGGTATCCGCCTCCCCTGGATTGAGTCCCGCGCAGCGCGCGTCCGCTTCGGGGAGAGGGGATGCCGGGACGCGCCTCCTTCGCAGCAGCCGGGCGCCTGGCACTCCTGCTGCCTCTTCCGGTCGTAGGGAGGAAAGGGAAAGGAGGAGGACGTGGCGGTTGTGCGGCCGGAGCGCTTCTTCGGCGACTTTCGGACCTTTCAGCGGAGTTGAGGGCGGCACGAAGCCCCCGATAGGCGTGGCGGCTGCGACCGGGTCGCGCGCGGCTCCCGACGGGACCGAAACACCGCGGGCAGCGACACCCAACGCGATAACGCGATCCGCAGATAACTTTCCGCGATCGCGCTTTCGGACGCTCGCCGGCATCCACCACGGAAGCGACGGGCATTTTCCCCCGCCCGTGGAGGGGGCCCGAGGTGCTCTGAAGGCGATCTCTCTGACTCTCCCCCCCCCCCCCCCCCCTTTCCCCGTTGCCAGGAAACGGACGGTCCGCGCGGAGAATCAGCGGCCGCGGTGCATCCGTCGTCCCCTGCGAGATGGTGGAGAGAGAGAGAGAGAGAGAGAGGCAGAGCTTCCTCGTTTGGACGCTGCGCGGCGCGGAGGGGCTCTCTCTCTCGGCGGAACGAGCGCGCGCCTCCCCGCGGGAAGGCAGCACCTCCGCCCCGTGCAGATCCCCCCCCCCCCGTGCACACACACCTCGAGGGAGGAGGAGGGGAGGCTCGTGGTCCGCCGCGCGCCCTCTCCACCTGCCCCCGCAGCCGCCGCCGCCTTGGTTTCCGGAGCCTCCCTCCCGGCGGAGGGCGAGAGCGGGGCCGGCACGGGAGAAACGTTTCCTTCCTCCTCCCCGCGTTCCGCGCGCGCCCCCACAGCCGCGTTCGTTTCCAGAGTGACCTCGTGATCCGCTCGCTCCGCATTCCAGCTTGTTAACTCGGAGCGTCTCCGGGGGGAAACCTCGGCAACGGCCGGTGCTTCGCGCGCGTGCCCTGAGCGCGCCCGGGTGACGTGTTTACGCGCCGGGCGGCGATCCCATTGGCTGCGCGGGCGCCCGCGGGTTCGCCTGCGCGAGCGCGCGGCTCCACATGAATGAAGCGCGCCCGAGCGTTCACAGCAGTAAAACAGGTAGGAGGAAGACGGTTCCGGGGGCCGCAGCAGCTTCCTCCCGCGCCACGGGCCCGGCGGCTGCCCCGGCGGACCTTTTTCCTCCCACGGGACGACAGGGGAGCCGAGGGGCGGGAAGCGCGCGGGCCACGCGCTCGGGAGGGCAAGAAAGAAGGAACCTGCCCCCGGTCCACCTCCGACCACCACCGAAGAGAGCCTTCGACGACGACGACGACGACGACGGCCCCGGCTCTGCCCGCAAGCGTTCCCTTGGAAACACCGCGATGCAGCCGAAACGCTCCCTGCGGCCCAATCACAGGCGCCGCGCCGTGAGAGCCGTGACGTCACGTTCCTGTTGGCATGCGTTCGCGTTGCCCACGCGTGCAGGGGGCGCGCGCCGCGCATGCGAACGCGGAAGCACCGGCGGAAAGAAATCCGATCGTTTCTCGCGCGCCCGGCTTTCGGGGCAGGGCGATCGTTCCGAGCCTCCCCCTCCCCTCCCTCCCTCCCCCTCTCTCTTCCTTCCCCTCCCTCCGCGGTCCACTGGAATTCGCCGGACCGCCCGACTCGGCGAACCTTCGCACACGTGCCGGGACACACTCTCGGTCAGCTTGGCAGCTCAGGACACGCGGATGACCGACCGACCGACTCTGCTGTCCGTCCGTCCCCCCTTCCCTCCCCCGCGGAACGCGCGCGCAGCCATCGCGAACGCGTCACGTGAGTCCTCCAGCCATGCGTGCTTTCCTCATGGCAGAGACAGCGCACCGGGCCGCGGGCGAGGACCGAGCCTCCCCTCTAACGAGAGACGCGCGAACTACGCCCCCTCCGCCTTCCCAGGCGCAGGCGCAACCTCTTTCGCTGCTCGGGCAGGGCAGGAGGGTGGACCTCCCCGCCTCCCCTGCCCCGTCTTAACCAGGCCTTGCAACCCTTCCCCATCCGCATTCTTGTTCCGAGGGGCTCGCCCCTCGCGGAAGAGGAGCCCTCTGCTGCTGTGGCTACCGGAAGTCCCCCGAATGCCTCCATGGGGTGGTCGGAGGGAACCGAGCGCAGAAGGAGGGGAGGGGAGAGGGATCCGGAGAAGAATGAGAGGAGGAGGGAACAGCGGGGCGGCGAGACGCAGCAGGGACAACAGAGAGGGGAGCGCCGCGGCTTCAGGAGACGGGAAGACGGGCTCTTGGACGACCGGCGCCGGCGGCGGAGGTGCTTCCCTTCCGAGGGAAAGACGTGACGAAGCTCCCCCACTTGTGGTGCTCTCCGCGCCGCCGTCTTCTTCCCCCACGACCCCCGATTCCCCTTCCTCAGCTCCCCTCCTCCACCCGTCGCCTCGCCTCTCTTTTCTCTTCACCCGCTTCCTGCTTCCCCGCGCACGCGCAGGACGCGCGTCCCGACGGCGAGCCAAGCCGCCTGGACGCCTTTCTTCGCCCGCGTCGGCGCTCGCGCGCGAGCAGCGAAGCAGCCGCAGGGCAAGGAAGAACGGAAAAGCAACGAGGAAAGGACGCTTTCCAGCCTCCGTCACTAGGGAGACGTCGCTAGCGCCTCGAGAACGCGTGGATCTGCCGAATGTGGACCAAGGTCTCTGGGGACGTCCTCGGGCATTCAAGAACGCGGAACGCACAGCGCCGCGCTCGAGAACGGCGCAGGCGCGCTGCCGCGTCCGATTTCGCCCCAGGGCTCGATGCCAGCCGGGAGACCGGCGAGATCCATTGTTGCCCCTCCCCCCTCGTCGCCTTGGAGACGGGCCCCGGAGGTGCGCGCGTGCACGAGGCGAGCGGAACCGCGTTCAGCAGGAATGCCGGAGGCCGTCCCCCTCGCGTTCCTGTGCTGCCCCGAGGGCTCGCTTGGCGTGCCTTGCCTTTCTTCTTCCTTCCTCGAGGAAGCAAGGACGGCACGAGGGCATTTTCGTTGTCTCTTCGCGGGGCCCGAAGAGATTCCGGGAGCTCCCTTTTTTTTTTTTTTTTTTTTTTTCCCTCTCGGAAGCCGCGACCTTCGAGCGGAAGCGCCGTCCGCCGCCCTGCCGGCACGTCCCACTTGGGGATCCCCTGTTGCCCCCGTCGCCTTGGAGAAGGGCCCCGGAGGCGCGCTCGCGAGGGAGGGAGTGAGGGAGAGGGGGGGGGGAGGGGAAGCGGAACCGCACGCAAGAATGCATCGGCGCTCCTTTTTCGGAGCGCCAACGCTTCGGAACGTGGGGTTCGGGACTGGGGCCTCCTGACTCCTTCTTCCAGACGGCGCGCAGAGAAGCCACGTGAGCTGAGCCGCCGCCGCCGCAGACAGGCTGGCTGGCGGGGTGGGGCGGTGGGGGGGGGGAAAGAAAGGCGGTGGGTAACAGACGGCGGCGGCGGCGGCGGCGGCGGATCCGCCTGACGCAAGGCGCGCGCGCGCGCCGCCGTCGCCGCTGGCAGCCGCCGGGCAGGCCGCGCCGGGTCGCAGCCCAACGATGCGGTGGGCGGCCCCCAGCCGCACACGTGCGATCCTTCGCGCGACGGCGGCGCGCTGACGTCATCGCTCGCGCAACCGAAGGCACCCTGCCGTCCTCGCGGTGGTGCAGTCGAGTCGAAAGGTGACGGCGGGTCCCCCCCCCCCCTCCTGGCGAATCGTGCGGTCGGTCTGTTGGACTCTCTCGCTCGTCCTGCCCTCTCCCTGCCACAGCCGCCCGACTATCCTGCCTGCCCCGTACCACTTGAAGCCCGACTTCCAGAGTCCCGAAGGAGAGACGCGCACCCGGCTGAGCAGCGCGCAAGCGGACGGGGGGTCTCCTTTCCACCACCACCCCCTACGCCGAACTCGGTCGCGCCAAGGGCGGCGGGCCCCCGCGCTCTCCTCCGCGGCCGCCGCCGTCACGCTCGCAGATCGCCCGCCCGCGAACGCGGGCGGCGAAACAACCAACAGCGCCAGCAGCAGCAGCAGCAGCCGTCCGCCCACCTTGCCCTCCCCTCGCTGTTTGCCGTCTTCCGTGGCGACCGCGAGAGGAGTGCGCGACAGCTTTCTTCGACCTCTGGAAGGACTCCCGAAACTCAACTTCCAATCCCGGAGGCCAGTCATCGGAGGTTCTCTCGGGTGCGGCCGCACCCGAACAGAGGTCAGCCAGTGTCATCTCGTGGGGGACACTCGTAGCCCAAAATGCGCTCTTGGCGTCGAGGCCCGGGCGGGGCGGGACGCGTCCCGACGGCCCTTCCCTAAGGTAAGGGCGCTTCGTGGACTGCACCTCCAGGGAGCCGCGTGCAGGAAGTCCCGCCCGCTCCGTCCTTCGGTCTTTCGCGCCCCCGCCTCGGGCAGCGTTCGTGCTGCCTCGGCCCGCTGCCGGTCGCAAGCACCAAAGGGCGGCGCGCACCCTCGGACGCTGCTGTTCCACACCGAGCGGCCGAACTTGAAGCCCTCCACCCCCCCCCCCTCTCTCTCTCTCTCTCTCTTCCTTCCCGGCCCGAAGCTTTCTGCTCGACGGACCCCGTGGGCGCCAGGACGCCGAAGACCATCGAGGTGGGGAGCGTTTTCAGGAACCCGTCCGGGGCATCCCTTTGGGAACGGCGGGAGAAGCCCGGAACCCGCTGACGGGAGACCAGCGCGCTCACTGGCGGAGGAAGACGAGCGGAGGGAGAGGGCAGGCGCCCCCACCCCCACCCCCTCGCCTTCCCTCGCGAAGAGCTGAGCAGATGCCCCGAACCCGCCTCTCCAAGGCAGAACTTCGCACCTCGGGGCGCCATCCTCTGTCGCCTTTCTTTTCACCTGGTCACCCCCCGAAAAAATGTCTTCGCTGTGGTTTCACAGCAGCACCACTACCAAGGGGAACGATTCGGAGGCGTCACTTCCCGTGGGCATCGCCCCCGATGAGGTCAGCTCAGGAGGAGTGGGAAGGGGTAAACAAAAAGGGTGGGGAGGGGGAAACCACGAAGGTTCAGTTTAAAAATATGCTGAGGAGGGAGGGAAGGTCACGATTTCTTCCCGGAGTCCTCAGCATCCCCTGGAGGATTTCGGCAGCTTCCTCCTCCTTCCGTTGGCGGACACGCTTACAGCACCGCCTTGCCGCCGCCTGCCTCACGAAAGAGCAGACGGTTGCGATGGCATCACTGCTCGGCTGGTCTCTCCGTTCAGCGCTGACCCCTCGCCGCCGCCGCGATCCCGCGAGGACGGCGAGGGAAGCCCTGGGCCACGTCGTCGGGTCGCCCGCGGGGAGGCGCCTCCCGAAAGACCTCCCTGCCGTCATTCCCGCAGGGAACGGGGAGGACCGCGGCGGAGCGCTCCCAGACACTCAGGAGGGCCGCGACGCAGTCCAGCAAGCGACAGGAACGGGAAGGCGTCCCCCATGCTCCCCGCGGCACAGTATCCGTGGTGGGCTGGCGCGTTGCGTGGGATTGCAATGTCCCCCAACTGCTGCCACTTCAGGGGAAGCGCGGAGCAAACACTGGGGGGGGGGGGGATTTCAGCCTCTTCGGGAGGAATGCCCAGGAGCTCCGTTCTGGCGACGACTTGCTTTGGGGGGCGGAAGCGTCAGCCAGTTGAAGTGCGTCGTCCGACATCCCTTTGCTCCTTCTTTCCCCCGCGATCCCTCAGGAAACCCCCCATCTCTCAAGGCCATCGCCCTGTCCACTTTGTCGTGTTGTGACGAGCGTGGCCGCGAGTAGGGTGCTACGCGCCCGGGGATAGGGGACTTCCTCGGGCAGTCCGTGGTTTCTTGCAGGGGCATCGCGGTGTGGCTCCGAACGTTTCCTTTCCGCCCACGACTGACCCGTTTCTGGGCAACCGCGGTTGCCCGGGGCGGCGGGGAAATCTACCTGCTCTCCCTGGACCACCCGCCGGAGTTAGCACCCGGCACCGGGGGCAGCTCTCGGGTCGGCGGGCCATGCGCGAGGAAAACGCGCCCCGCCCCTCGGCTGATGCTGTCCTGGACAGGAGTTCGGCTGGGGAGTGGCAATGTGTGGTCCCGAACTTCGCCGCTAGGACTGGAGCTGACGTTCCCATCCTCTTCAGAGTCCCGACCCGGCCACCTCCTTCGCGGGCGCGCGCTTCCTCGCCATTGGCGCGCGCGTGCTCGGAGTGGGAGGGCTGTCGAGCGGCCGCGAGGGGCGTTCATCCCCACCCGAAGAAATGGTCCGCAGGGACTGCGCATCATTCCCCGAGGCTCCAGTCAACCCCTCGTGGCGCTGGAGGAAAGCACTACGCTCCGACGGAGGCGATCCAGCAGCATCCCTCGATTCGGCGCCGGTCGACGGCCCCGCCTTCGACCGTCGCCTTTCCAGAGGGATATTTCATCCTCCGCTGCTTCGGCTACGGGAGACGGACTTGCGTGCGCGCGCCGCCGCAACGAAACCCATAAGAGGGCGACCTCCCCCCCCCCCCCATGCGCGTCGGACCGCGGCTAGAAAACGGGCGCCGCCCCTGAAAGAGCAAAGCGTCGCCTTCGAGGCCTCTTCTTCCGAGGACGGCACGAGCGGGATGAATCGATACAGTCTCTCCCTGTCCCTTTCGCTAGCCGCCAGATGGATGCGGATGCTGCGCCCGCTCCGCTCGGAACGAGAAATTTCGGACACGTGCGCTTTCTGGAAGGTGCCTGGATCAAAGGCGGAGCTCCCGGAAACCTGGAGCGTTCGCACCCTGGCGCCTCCATGGGTAGGACACCCGGTCACGCCGGGGCGTTTATTTCTAGAAAAATAAACAAACAGGTTAGTGGCAGGACGCCTGGTTCTGCCACGTTACATGGATATACAGGAAGGAACGTGCCGGGAACCGGCGCGCAGGCCGGCGGGGTTCGGCTCCGCAGCAGAGGGGAGGAAGGGGAGGCAAATAAAAGGGAAAAAAATAAAACAAAAAAGTATATACAAAAAAAAAATGGAGGGGTTCGGAAAGGGATCACTGTGTGCTGGAGGGAATCCTCTGCATCCTCGTTAGGATGCCGGCGAGTTCCTGTTTCGCTATTCCCAGTTGGGGCCATCTTGAAGACATCCTCATGAAAAGGACGAGAAAATAAATGGCGTCTCTGCCGTCGTGGACTCCCCTGGCGTTGCTCCATGCAGCCACGGTCCCGCCGGCAAAGTGCTGCTGGGGATGCGGCCTGCCGGCGTGAGGGCGTCGCACAGGAAGAAGTGCTTCGAAGCGTCTCTGGGGTTGCCCTTGGGGATGTGCAGGGACGCGGCAAAGCGTTCCCACATGGGACGGAGGACGACACAATCCATGACCAGGTGAGGGAGGGACTCTCTCTCGCCGCACCTGCTGCAGTCGGGCTTACACTCCTCCGGGTCCAATGGTGTCGGCGGGCGTTGCACGGGAGACCCCAGGGCAACAGCACTGAGGCCTCCCGTGGCAGGAGTCGCCGACTCCCGCCACGGTAGGGGGAGCGTAGCGCTGTTCCAGCACGTTGGGGGGGAGGGAGGGGGGAGGCACTGTACTGCCTCTCGGATGCGCCTCCATGGGGGGAGCTCGCGTTCCGCCGTTCGTACATTCAGCCCTTTTGTTTTTTGTTCTTTCTTCCCTGGAACGTGGCCTCCTGCACACAACACAGCGCGAGTTCACCTTTCCGGAAGGCGAATTTCCCACTGTAATTCCGCGGAAGACCAGAAGGGGAGGAGAGGAAGTGGCCTCCCGATGAAATTCGACTTCAACCACCTCCAGGCCGAAGGAACGACAGGGAAGCTCACTGTTCCCCTTCGATTTTGCTCCCCTTTGACATAGCTGGCAACCCTGTCTCCCGAGGGGTAGTCGACGCAACTCGCTGTGCGTAGCGGCGCCATCGCCGTGAGGTTCATGAAGCTGCGATCTCCACCCTCGGGGAGTGGTCAAGACCCGCGTTGGCGACCGGGCGGCTGCGCCCTCCTCGAGTCATGGTTTCGAGTCCCCCCCTTCCCCCCCCCAAGAGGACGTTGTTGGTTGGACTGCAGACTTCGAGGTGCGGCAGCACTGGACGGAGCCGGAAACCCCCGGATGCCTCCGTCGACCGGCCTCTGGGACGGCAAGTTGACCCTCCGGGGTCATTCCAGGAATCAAGGAGCCCCTAAGGGGTTCCCTTCCGGTTGTGCACATGGAACCGACCTCCCCATTGGGGGTGAGTTGCCTTTCCAGAGTGTCAAGAAGAGCGCTGCTTCCTTTGAGAAGAGCCCTCCAGAGAAATTCGTCAGAGTCCCTTTGGGGTTCTCTTCGGAGGAAGGTTTCTCCCCTTCCCCCGGAGAAGTAGTGGGCATCGGGGGCATTCTTGTGCTGTGACCAAATCCTTCGTTCCTCCCCCCCCCCCCTTCCCCCTTCCCCGACGGCTCCTGGCTGATTTCCTGCTGTTTCTACCAATCAGGAATCGGCTCGTTTTCGTCTTCGCAGATGCCACCGGAAATGCAAGCTTCCGTGCTTGGCCTTCAGCTCGTTTACCACGGCAGCAAGGGTGAGTCCCTACTCCTCGCATTCTCCGGACACCCAAACGCATTTCTTGTACACTCGCGGACGAGGTCGTCTCCCTGAGGCAGCCCGCAAACGGGTCCGAAAGGGGTCTTTGGTCTTGTGCTCGGTACGCTCTTAATTCGAGGCCCGCTGACAAGAGCGATCCCCACGAACTGCTGGCTCTCCTTCTCACCGAATTCTCCTCACCTTTGCTGCGGGGCTCCGAAGCTCTGCTCCGAGAGCGTCTACTTGACGCCGAGGCGAGCAGGAGGGAAGGAGGAGTCGCGGTGTGACCAGGAGGCAAAGGATGCAGAAAATTTCGTCCTCGGAAGCTTTGGTGATGACGGACGCGGCCGGCTGCATGAAGTCAGCCCCAGAGACGACCAGGAATGCGTCCCTGGGGCGGAGCGAAAGTATCCTTGAAAGCGCTCCTTGAGCGCCCAGGGCTTCCCTGGATTCTCACTCAAGTGCGCCCGGGCGTTTGTTTCAATAAAAGATAAACATCTCATGAGAACTGTGGTTGGACCGGCGGTCCAGCTACGCGCTTTTTGCGTGTGAGCCTGCGGTCACGTTCTTCTTGTGGTGGTCCTGTGATTCTCCGTAGGATGCCGGCAAGATCTTGGTGGATAGAGTTGTCCAGGTGGGACCATCGCGTTGCCATCCTGATGAAGTGGACGGCGAAGTGGATGTGGCATCCCTGTCGCTGCGCGCTCCTGCTATGTTGCACCACGCAGCGACGATCCCGCGTAGGAGGCAGAGAGCTCGTAGGGAGCGAGGCAGCCGGCCGAAGGGCGCCACGAACGAAGAGGGGTTCCAAAGCGTCCCTGGAGATGCCTCCGGGTGTTCCCATGGTCACGGCAAAGCGTTCCCGGAGGCGCCAGATGAACACATTCCACTAGCAGGTAGGGGAGGGATTCACGCTCGCCGCACCTACCACAGGTAGAGTCCACCCCTGCCCCTCCGCGTGCAGTGATGCCGGCGGGCGTGGCACGGGAGACCCCAGCGCAGCAGCAACAGTGCCGAATCCCGCCACTTTCATGGGAGGGTGCGGGTGTCCATGAGCACCGGGGGACACTCCAGGTATTCCAGCGGAACATCCACCCCAGCTCGACTCCATCCTGGATGGAGGTTTCCGGTTTCCTTCCTCGTATTCGCGTCCTCATGCCGTGAAATTTCGAGCCACGTTTTTGGTTTTTTTTTTTTTTTTTTTTTTTTTACCGTGACCGCGAGGTCGACGTCAGTTCGCATGCGTTCTACTGGAACTTCAACCCAGTCCTCTATCAGGAATAGAATTTCGCTGGCGGAAAGTGGCCGCGCGATGCTTAACGGTAGAAAGCGATCAGGCGGCG
The DNA here is from genome assembly GCA_036172245.1 of Raillietiella orientalis. Taxonomy (NCBI): domain Eukaryota; kingdom Metazoa; phylum Arthropoda; class Ichthyostraca; order Raillietiellida; family Raillietiellidae; genus Raillietiella; species Raillietiella orientalis. Next base: position 6,654,431 of record JAYWIR010000003.1, on the reverse strand, counting down.
TTCCCGACCAGCTTCCCGAGGTGGACCTGCCGTGCAAAAGGAGCCTCGTAATCGCGTAGCGACAGCGAAGTGCTTGGAGACCGTCTCCAGCGGAAGTTACGAAAGATCTTTGCACTCGGGCGGGAACGAGCGAAAGAAAACTCGAAAGCTCGAGGAAGAGCTGAAGCTACTTGAAACGGGAAAGGGCAGTACACTTCAGGAATTTCAGGGCAGACCAGTTCAGCGGCTCCTCGGGAATTCCGGAGGACGGCAAGGAGCGACGGATAGATCTCTCTCTCTCTCCCCCTTCCTCTCGTTTCGAGATTGAGTAGCCAGCGGAGGCGAAACAGCTGGACCCGAACATCCCTCCCTCCTCTTCTTGATTGGGATGGCATCGGAACGGCTCCGGAAATCGAGGTGTGCCGTGGCATGGCAGCGACGATGCACGCTGACGACCGGGTCCGGCGGATGCGAAGTTCCCACGCAACGCAGAAAGGAAAGCAACGGACTTCAGGGGGATTCCCTTTTCTTTTCTTCCCTCCTTTTTTTTATCCTATTTTTTTTTTTTTTTTTTCTATTCAGCCGCAATTCTGGAAAGCTCGTAGTAACAGGAACGAAGAGGACGTTCCCGATATTGGAGTCAGCACCGAGATCTCAACGGTAATATGAAACCGAAATTATTATACAGTGAATAACAGCAATCGCTTTTCGGCCTTTTGGCTAAGATCAAAGAGGACGGTGAATGGGAATGCCGGGGAACCACTTCTTCTTCCCGTTTCTTTCTTTCCTTTTTTTCCCTTTCTTCAGCAGCATTGTGCTTCCAATGCTGATTATTACAAGGGTTGGAAAATGGTGATGGCCACGGCAGTTCTGACCGACTGATTTAAAACCAGCTGCAAGCAAAGTGAAGAGATAATTCGTAGAAAACGAGGAAAAAAATAGAAAAAAAAAAAAAGGAAACACCGAGAGATGAGGAGGAATCCCTCAGTCGACGTTGCTGTTGTCTTTCGACTGGAATGCGAGACGAAGCGCCGTGATGACGACATCTGGAAACTGTGTCAGAGAGTTTCGGAAACACGGAAACGTTCCAAAACACTCCAAGCAAGACCCTCGCTACGGAAGGCAGGGGGGGGGGGGCACCGCACGAGAGGAGAAGAAGAAGAAGAAGAAGAAAGGCTTGGGAAACTGAAGGAAAGGGAACCCTCGTCGTCGTTGGATCCCGAAGGCGCATCCGCAGAAGCACGAGCTTGGCAACCGTCCTCCGATGGACCTTTCGCTCATCTCGGGCGAAGATGCGCACCGATTTACCGCGCGCGCGCGCGAGCACGCCGGCGCTGCGGGGAAGCTGCGGAGATCGAATTCCCGTTGCCATGCAGAGCGCAACTGCGCCCGCCGACTACCCACGGGATCCCCGTTGCGAGGTGACTGCGCGCTGCTCGCAAAGCGGAGGAGCAGTCGACCTCAAAAGCTTCCTCTTTTCCTTTTCCTTTGCGCACGCAACGCGTTTTCCAGCCGAGGAGGAAGGCCGAAGAGGTGCGCGGCTGCCACGGAAGGTCGACTCACCCGGGACGGTCCCGGGAGCGAGTGGGGTGGGGGGATTGCTGGCTGGCTGTCGGGGGATCCGGTTCGCCCCCCCGAGGCGTGGTGAAAAATCGGAAGCCTCGCCCCTCCCCTCTTCCCCTTTCTTTCTTTCGAAAGACAATATCATTCTGAAAATAAACGTAGGAATGCAGAGCGCCACCCCAAAGGTTTTTATTGCTCTCCGCACCTCACAATAAATACATAGAAATGAGATGCCTTTATGACTTGCACGAGACGTGTGCACGACATGTGTGTTCCTCCACGTCTTCGGATACTTATACGATAATTCGTAATTTCAATTAAAGTGCTTCTGACGGTGCGTATCGTCGACGGCAAGTGCTCCTCCAATTGCTGCTGGCGGCAACAGAAAACACAAAACAAACGAATTCCCCTCTTCTGTCTGATTGCCCCAGGAATTGACTGCTTTCATGATCATTACATATATATCACAGAGCAGTCGCATAAAAGCACCTTACGTCCTGTGGATCCATTTTTTTCTTCCTTTTTTTTTTTTCATTTCCTTTTTTTGGTTCGGCTCCAGCTTTCCGCTGAGCACTTGTCTTGCAGCCGTGTGTGTGCCCACGGCCGCGCCGGGGTCGGGCTCGCGCATATTAATTTCTCCTCCCCTCCCCCCCCCCACCTATTCCCGTTCCCCGTGCACGTTAATTCCTTCAGACGTCAATTTCCCGTGCCTTCGTTCCCTGCTTGCCCCCGCGCGCTTTAATTTTCCTCCGCCGGCGGTCGGTTCTTTCACGCAGTCTCTCTCTCTCTCTCTCTCTCTCTCTCTCTCTCTCTCTCTCTCTGTCTCTTTTTTTTTTTTTTTTTTTCCTTCTTGCAGCTTTCTTGTCTTCCGTGGGGCGCCGGAGATGTACCACGGGGGGCCGTGGACACCGCGGGCCTCGGGGGTCCGAAGAGACCCCGCGGGCGGTTCAGCAGCTTCCTTGCGGGACTTCCTTTAATTAGTCGGGGAGGAAAACGAAAGCCAAGAGCTTCGAGGGTTTTCCCGGGTGCCCCAGCCAGAAGTACTTGGCAAGGCATCGGCGTACCAAACGACGTACCCTGCGGAGGGCTGACACGGACACAAATAGCTGACACGGACAAAAGTTTGCGCACGGCTCATCGATTCGTGAGCCGTCCTCTTTTAGGAGCAAAGGTTGAGGTACTAAAAGAGGGTGCCTGCTGAAGAACGGCACTCCTACCGCTGTCCTTCCGGGCCCCCTTTTTCTAAAGAGAAGAGAGCCCTCGGAAACGAAGAGCAACGGGGAGAAAGGGGGGAAAAGGCGCGACAAGACGGAACCAAAGTGGCTGAAACACGAAATCGTGTCTACACGTGTCTTTTCCCCCCATTCTAAACGAAAGGAAACCTCCGCCGGTTGCTTTTCTCTCTCTTTTCCAAGTACCGAACGCACACCCGGGACAGGCCGAGGGCGCGGTAAACCGGAAGTGCCTCCAGGCGGGGACCCCTCCGAATACCCTCCATGAAACACCGCCTTCTCTCCAGTGCAAGCATATGATGGTAGACGCTTAAAGATCTTTGAGCGCCTACGGTGTGTATCTCTGCATCTTCGTGGACAGTGCACGGTGGTGCGATTACCGGATTTGCGTCGAGTGGACTTCCGGTGCCAGGAGTCCATGCTGGAAAGGATTTAGAAGAAGCAACCTTACGGCTCGAGGGGTTCAAGGCCTGGATTTACCAAGTACCAATGATGCTGCCATTCTCTTAACACTTTTGATTTCGTGTTTGCCTTCTAAAGGGAATCTGCATTTTTGAAAAGTGAACTTGCACGGATCTTTCCATACCAAGCGCCCATCGAGGGGGGGGGGGGGAAGGGAAACCAAAGCACTGAAGGAAAAGCAACACAATCACGTGTTCCCCACAAGTGAGCTCAGCAACTACATCGAAGATGCTGCTTACATAGGGTGCCACCATAGAACAGGCTCGATTCTGTACCGTGTGAAGGGAAAATTCAGTATTTCACACCGCAAAGAAGAAAATTTTAATTTAAGAAGATGACTGAGAATTTTTTTTCTTCAAAAAAAGTTTTATTGGAATACTGATTTCAAATTCAACTGTTGGAATAATGCAACAAAAACGTATCTTTACATATACAATCGCCCACGCATTTGTATAAAATCTACATCAAATCATGAGAAAGTGGTCCGGTCTGGCAGCCCGACTGCATAACATCACCTTGAATCTTGGATTTTATAATGCTTTCCAAAACAAGCACATCTCTTAGAACGGATTCCAACTCTGTCCTCACGCACTGATCCCAGCAATCACTCATCTCAGCACCTGAAGACAGAGCTGACCAACAGATTTCTCCAACACACAAAGAGGCACACAGTGTTGCAAAAATCACTGATAGCATGCGTGTGGTTGCAAGTACTTCACAAAGCAACAAAAGCATAGCAAATGAAAAACAACACAAATGTAAGCAAGCATCAAATATGCTGCAGCAACCCACAGCTTCTGAAACATACAAAAAAAAGTCATCCATATTTGAAGAGATTGCTTTAATTCCTCTACTCTGGAGGCAGATTTGACAGATCTGAGGATTTTTCTGAAGACAACATCTAAAACTTGAAACTCCTCTTTCCACATGAAATGCTGTGACTATACATGGCTATACGGTGATACATCGGCAGCTGCTTTTGCCAGTAAGCTTCCAAGGTGAATGGGGTGAAAGAGGTGCCACTAATCAGTCAGCGATGACTGAAAATTGCAACGCTGCTCCATTGGTGGACAAATTCTTAAGTTTACATACTCACTAACCTGGAATCTGTACTGCATACAGTCATTTTAATTCAGAGAGCTCCGTTTCAACAGTTTGTGTCATTTTTATTTGCCAACCAAACACCAAGTTTTTTGCCTTTCCTGGTCTCTTTCTTGGTCCATTATGTCTTTCAATCAAATGTACCATTCACTTTTTTGCATCCGTGTGGAAGTTCAGTTCTTGCAAAATTGGAACCAAATAAAATTGCATGTTTTTCAACATGAGCAAATGTTGCACTTGTAACACAGTATTTTTTTTTTAAAAAAAAAACTGCAACCTTAAAAATCAAAGATGATATGCATGAATCTCCTTCTTTGATTGCTATAATCTGTTTGTGTTTTCCAATTTTAATAATTCATTTCTTATACCCAGAACTCTGATCTTGTTATTTACACATTTAATGAGAGATCCCCAGGAAAATCAACTTGAATTAAACTACATAAATAAATTACATTTTTGCCTTGATTGGTGTTTCCTAAATGTGTTTTTTTCTTTTCTTGTTCCATAACATGAATATTAGCATGTTTCATATTGACTATCTGTACCACTGTCGTATTCCTTAGAGCCTTTCTGAAAGATTTTGACATCCAAAGTAGCAAAACAAAAAGCTCAAACATCATTGAACATGCAGAAGGAACCTTCTTCCATAGAAAATTTGGGGCAGATTCCCATCAGGTTTACAAAAAGAATGCAAAGAATTCACAAATCTGCTGCTTTTTGATGCTTCCTTGCTCTCAAGGAAGCATCACACATCGCATTCAAGTGCAACTTTGCTCTCAAGGGCAGTTCCACTTATTGAAGCCTTTGAAAAATTTTTAAATAAACAACATGGTCGTGCATTTTTTGCTTTCTAAAAAGATGCAGTATTTCACTCTCTGGGATTACTTGATTTCATTTTCAAACTGATTTCATCGTCCTGTGTGTTTTTGCTTTTTCAATAAGTCCAGATTCAAAAGGGTTGAGTCATAAATTTCATGCATAATAATTCCAAATGTCAGTCAAGCACCAACAGTTATAGTCCAACATTGGTGACATGTTTTTAAATAAAACTTTAATTTTCTGAGTGTTAGAAGAATACACTTAGGGTGCATTAAGTACCCATCCAAGTGAAAAGCTCTGGTGTAGAACAACAAGATTTAAAATGTAGAATTTGTGTAGAACGTGTTACTTATTCCTACAGAATTTTAGAAATCCATGAGAAATTTCATTCAATGTTTCGGTTGCACACACACAGTGCAAACAAAAGTTCTCCTATCTGGCTTCCTAACTGTTCAAAGGCACCTGACGCATAACACTCCTTGATGTGCAAAACTCACACATAACAAATAAACATGTGCAACATCTTAATGCAGCTCAATTTAAACATCAACATTTGCTCCACTAGACTCACCGATCGCCAAACCTCAAACCTGCAAAAATATATCTTCATGGCAAAGTTGCAAGACCAGCTTAATCATGAAGAAGAGTACTCTTTGTACAGCCTAAATTGTACTACACAATTGAACTTCTTGGACGGTATGCGCAATAAAATACATGCATTTATCTGCACGAGACTTCCCGAATCGGGATGACATCAGGAACCAAGGGTCAGTGATCAGCAAGCAGGAAAAAAATTTGCTACCAGTGCCGGCTTCCAAAACGTGTACCACAAGCCTGCATGCAAAACAAATCGTCTCAAAGGCCAAAGTGTGGAAAATGCCAGGGATTCCCGATTCGTGGCAGCAATGCATCGTGGTAGTGACTTTATATTTACGGCTGCCTGTGCAAACTACCGGATTACACGTAAGACAGACTTCAAGTGAAAGAATAGCATTCCCAAAACCTGGAAGACTCGTGTTCCGACTGCCATTCGTCCCTACTCGACGTCGGCACTCCTATTTAAAACGCTTCCAAAGAAAAAGGAAAAATGAAAACAGAAAAACAACAACAGCAACAAAAAGGCCGTGCAGGACACAACAATCGCCTGTGCTTAACTATGCGTTCTCCTGCTAAACCTCGTTGGTAAGCTCACTCTCATCATTTCTTGTTTTCCATGTTGAATTCCGTTTCTTTTAATGCATGCGCGAAACGTGTGTGTGTGCGCGTGCATCCCTGATGATAAATGACGAAGCAACACTAATGACAGAAACTTAATTTCACGAAGGGCTTATTTTTTTTTTATCGCAGGTTCCCCCCCCCCCTCCAAATCCGTACTCGATTGAGCCACGGTTTCGCATTTGCTCGCAGACGACTCCAAAATTAAGTTACGTTGAACAAGGGGAGGGGAGGGGAAGAGGAAGAAAAAAAAAAAAAAGGCACAAGTGTACACATAATTTGTCACATCCGCTCCGTACACCTCAGCAGCACAAAGTGTACGTCCCATCGGAAACGGAATTTTCAGAACGGTTTTTCCCTCAGTAGGCCTACGAGTGCGTCGTCTGCAAGGATTGCCACACGTGCATTGCACAACACACTCACAGCACGTGCCCCCCTCCCCTCCCCTCCCCTCCCCTCCCCGATTCCAACACGCGTTTTTCCCTTAGCACTGAGAAAGACATTCCAAAAGTCACCGACACCCCCCACGGGTTGTTGCCATCCGAAATTCGAGCGTCTTGAGCCGACTTTGAGCGCTCAGGGGTTTCCGCCCAGCCTCAAGGGTCAGCACAAGTTTCACCCTGCACGTGATGTCTGAAATCCACACTGCTTCTGAAACACTATAGAAACTGAGTCACGTTCCGAATCATTCCTCCCCCCCCCCCCCAAAAAAAAAAAAAAAAAAAAAAACAGAAACTGCTGTATCATGGTAGATACGGAAAATTCGCATTTGCAGTTCAGTGTTGTCTGTAACGAGAGAAAAGAAAAAACACAGAACTTTCATCGTGGGAAAACTACATGCCACAATGTGCCGTGTAAGAAGCAGAGAGAATAAGTCTTCAGGGTGTAGAAAACGATGTAGTCTTAGATGGGGAATTCATCCTACACCCTAAAAGCACAGACGTGCAAACAAGGCGCCGCCGAGGAAATCAAAAGTGAGGTTGTCAAACAAATGGAAGCAGAGCAAGCATTTGGGAAAGTTGAACTTCACTGAATTTTCACCACCTTATGCACCACAGTTCTCGAGTTCTTGGCAGCTGGATGAAGAATTGTCTCCCAAAACCCACAGTTGCCCATTGTGAACACATGACTCATTTACGGAAGCCAGTCGTGATGACCCGAAGAATGCCTGGTAGCAGGAGATCTCCAGTCGAACGACATGCAACCCATTATGCAGCCGCCTTCCTCATTCAGGGCTCGCAGAGTTTAGAGTGACTCAGGTGCCTTCCAGGAAGCAAGATGATTGAGTTAGCCGAAGCGAGGAATTGTTGGGTTTCGACTGCCCACCAGGGCAACGCATCAGTCAATTACTACGTGTCTCTGCACGTCTTTTGGAGGACTTGGATTTTCGGGAACGCGGGGGCAACGACTCGCTAAGCGTACTCAGCGTGCTTAGTGCAGAGATCTCACTACTCACCATCTCTCCTCTCCCTCGGACGGCGGGGTGAGGCAGGAGGAGGACCCTTGCCGGCGGAAGTCTCTTGGAGGCTGTTGTCCAGCAGAGGTCTCACTGTGACCACCTAGCACGGCACAGAGAGATATTTCAGTGCGAAAGGTCGTGCTTTGTATAGCAGTCTAGGTTTCATCTCCGCCATAGCAGAAAGATGCGATCCGCGAGTGATCTCTCCTAATTAATGCATTGCGAAGTGCGCTGTTTTTTTTTTTTTCCAGGTGAGATTTCAGAAACGAAAACTCTTCTTCGTGCTTTTCCTTGTTTTTGGCTCGGTAAAAGGGAATGATGCCTCCCGAGCATTGTCGGTCTTCTGGTCGGAAAGCAATATGTACTTTCTGTTCCCTTTACTCTTTCTTCTACTTCCGCTCCTTTCACTCCTTACTTCTTCAGGCCGTACTGGCGGCAGCAGCAACCTTTCTCGGACCTTCCTTGGGCAGGCTTTCGGAAAAATCCATTCGGGAGGTTTCTGATTCGCGGTCCAGCTGGCGTTGGTATCTTTCATAGGTTCCACTCTCGTCAGGATGATGACGGTGAAAATTTTCCCAGTTTCGTTTACGGGAATGAAGTGCTGACTGTTCTGACATTTGCCGCGGGCGCTGGGGGGCATTTTCGAAATGCCCGTGAGAATGGAAGACAAGTCTAAAGAGACAGAGACAAGTCTCAAGGGAGGAGCTGAAGCAAAGTGGGGGGACTCTTTGATGGAATGCAAGAAATGTAAGGCCTTCCCTTCTTGGAAATGACAAAGCGATTTTCCTTCGTTTGGAACGGGAAGAGTCACTGGAGCTCCCGGTATCCCTGGAGGGACATTGGGACTGCCAGATTTTCGCAGGCTGCTCGCATCTCGTTCCCTCCCCCGCCCCCCTCGCACCCTGCTGCTAGCGAAGGTGCGACTCATCTCCGGAACCTCACCACACCTCTGCACGAGAGAGGGATCGGCAACGGCAACCAGACGAGCTGCAGCGACTCGGCTGGGATCTCTGCCCTCGTCGCAATCCTCCTTCCCCCCCTACGGCTTCCTTCCCTTCCAAAGCTGGAACGGCATCCTCCTACTGCGCAATTGGAAGTTTCCTTCCCACGCAACCGTCACAGTAGGTTATTAAGGGGACCTACTCGGAGCTGCGATGCTGGGAACGAGTAAAAGTTGTTGCCCTATCGTTCGTGCGCCTTCGATCCCCCTTCCTCCCCCCCCCCCTTCGATCCCGGTCGCGACGGCGGCGACTCCCCGCGGTCGCCTCACGGCTTGCGACTCTTCCAGACTGGGCGGGAAGCCACGACCACGGCGAGTCGGGAAAAAAGGGGCTGCTCCTCTGGTTCCTCCGCGACCGACCCGCAGCCTAAGCGCGCCACGTGAGGGGTGCCTCCCTCCCGCCGTTCCGGCAGCTCCTCTTCTTCGGCATGGACAGCTGATTGACCTCCCGGCCCGATGGAACTCATGAAAGGAGAAAGGTAAGAACGGTTGCGGGAAGGGAGGGGGAGGGGGAACGCCCAGGGGGATAGCGTCCCTGTCCTCCCTAGGTCCTCCTCGAGGAGAGTGGGGGTGCGCGGTCTTCCTTCGACTCCCTGTCCTTGCGGCGGCTAATCGCCCCTTCCGGGAGAAGCCGGGAGCGCGCCTCGAGCCCTTCCCGCCCACCCCCATCCATTCCCGGTCGGTGGGACGAAGGGAACCTCCTGCGAAGCATCTCCCCGCGTCGCGGAACCGGGAGAAGGGCAGGAGCGGACCAGGGAGACCCCGCACCCTCCTCGGGACAGTGGGGGTGGTGGGGTGGATATGGGGTAAGAGCGGGCATCATCGTTGACCCTGACTCCGATCCCACCTCCACCTGAGGATGGGGAGTCCCCTTGACCACTCGGGCGAGGGAGGGGCGGAGTTCCCTTCGCTCCCTCCTCCCGAGCGGCGGCGCGCTTGCGGGTCGCCTCCGCGACGGCGCTGTCCAGCAGCACCCTCGAAGGCTCAGCGCATGGAACCCATCCCCACCTCCCCCCCTGCTTTGCAGGCAGAAGGGCGACCCCTCGAAGCCCGAGAGGGCCGCCGGCCCGAAGGGGAAACCCGGGAGAGCCAAGCGGGCGGAGAAGCAGAAGGCGGCGAAGAAGCGGGAGGACCGTCAGCAGCAGAAGAAGGAGAAGAAGACGGCGGCGGAAGCCCTCAAGAAGAATGTCACCGCCGAGGAGCGGCCCGAGACGGCGGAGCCCGCGATCACCTTGGAAACCGTCGCCTGGGCGCTCCTGGTCCTGCTGCTTCTCCTCCTCCTATGCTGCTGCTGCTATTACCTGGGCTCCTGGATCCTGCGCAGGCGCCGGAGAAAGGTAAAAAGGTGGGAGGGGGATGACCCGGTCGCCCTTTCCAGATTTCCCCCCCCCTGCCACTGCCTCAAACAGAGGAGTGAGCAGGAGGAGGGAAGGAAGAGGAGGACCCTCGTCCGCGGTCAGTGACGGCAGCACCGCCTCCCAGCCGCTGCCCCTTCGCGACCGAAAGTTCCCTGGTGGCCCACGGAAGGTCCACGGGAGGGAGGAGGGCGGTGAGGATCCGCAACGCTCCTCCCCTCTCCCCCAGTTGTCCCGAACGCGCAGAGAGCGTCCGGGAGTGCTGCTGCTGCCTTGGAGAGAATGGGGAAGACTATATCGTCCGTAGGTCTCGCTGCCGACTCACGGACGATTGGAGTCGATGGAGAGGCAAGGAGGAGTCCAGGGGCAGGCGGAGGGGCTGTGCCTTGAGGCGGTGGGGTGCGGAAGGAGACCCCACTTGCGGCATTTCCCCGGAGGTAGGGAGAGAGGGGAGGGGGAGGACGGCACGGTTCGCGACGCGGTCCTCTGGCTCGCTGGCTGCATCTCCCTCCTTTCCCTCCCCCTCCCCACCTTATCACTCCCCTTCCGAAGAAGGGGGGAGGAGGGCGTTCCTCTCTCGTGGCCGCCTGGCGGAAGCACCCCGCAGCAACCCAGTTCGAACGGAGGGCGGGGCGGGGCGGGATTCCTTCTCATGCACCCTTCTGACCTGTGCGCCCCCTTTTTCTGTCTCAGAAAAAGCCCCCGAAGGGCAGCGCCGAGGAGCTGGTCCGATGCCACGAGGAGCTGCGCTCACTGCGGGAGGAGGTGGACCGGATGCGCAGGGTCCTCGTCTGCATCCGAGATGAGGTAAGAACCACCCCCGTACCCCCGCCCACCCCATTGGCATGCCCGACCCCCGCCGTTCCACATCTGGTTTCTCACGAGCGTCCTTTTTCTCTCTCACTGCCCCCTTCTCCACTCCTCCTCTCTTCCCTCCTCCCCCCCGAGTAGTGTGGCCTGGAGGAATTCGCGCCCCCGCCCAGGAGGACCGGACGCCGCCACCGCGACCCCTACCAGCTGCAGGAGACGAGAAGCATGCAGGTAGAAGGAGCAGCGCGCGGGACGCGGTAGCGAGCGCGAGAGGGGGGGGAACAAAAGGGGAGGGGGGGAGAGCCGACAGGGGTTCTGCTTTCCCCCTCCTCCTTTTCCTCCGACGCGACGCGTTCACCAGCCCAGAAAGGGGTTGAAGCTTTCTAGGGTCCTCCGCAAGGGGCGCTCCGCCGCTCCCGGAGGAACGAGCATGGCTCGACAAGGCGAGGAAGCGACGGTAGGGATGCCCCCTCCCCCCTTGCACGCGTGCGTCTGGAGGCGGGGGTCGTGGGAGACGAACGCTGCTGCACGCTTCTCTCAGCTGTTGCGGGCAAGGAGGGGGAGGTCTGAGATCATAAAGGCGACAACGACGAGACGGTGCCGGGGGAGGGAGGGGGAGGGGCCCCGTGCCTGCCTGCTTGCTTCCCCCTCGGCGCCTACGTCGGAGACAGCAACAGATGAGCCCCGTTGAGCAGCATCACCGCGTCGGAACAATCTGTTTCCCGCCGCCAGCCCCGCCGCTCTGCGACATCTCGCCGGTCCTCTTAGTGTGAGCTCTCGTGCGCGCAACCTCTTCAACCCCCCAAAGAAAACCCTCCTTTCCCCCCTTCCGTCCTTTATTTCTGCAAGCAAGGTGGGGCAGGAGGCACGCGCCTCGTCGCTAGGGATGACTAGCTCCAGACTACAAGGAAAGAAGGAAAGCGCCGGACGGTGTGTCGATCAGGAGGCGGCGGAGGCATTTCCTGAAGCGCGCGGGAAAGAAGCGCAGAGAGAGGCACATCTCGCCCCCGGGCGTCGGGGGATGGGGGGAGAAACACGTGTGAAACCTATTCTCTCTCTGTTCCTGCTTCCTGGAAGCCAGGAGGGGAGGGGAGCGTTAGCAGCGCGCTCGTACATGCAAGGCGCGACGCGAAGCAGCGGGTGGGACGGTGAGTGCCATCTCTCATTGACTTCAGGAACTACGTACGGCGCCATCCAGCGGGATCGAGAAAAAGGGGAGTCGATGCTTCGCGTCCACCACCGCTTCCTTGACCATTGGGTTCCCGAGGCTACTGGGATGGTCTCCTCCTCTTGTGTCTTCCTGGGGGAATCCTGTACCAGGCGGGAAGGGAGCAGGGCGAAGGAGGGCGGAGGAGAGCAAAGTGCGGACATCTGCCGGGGGCGTTCGGAACTTGTGCAGGCGTCCCGAGAGGGCAGGTGGCAGCCGAAGGGGTGAGGGCGCAGGAAACGTCGTGCTTTGAGCAGAAGCAAGCGAAGGGGTAGTCGTGCCTCCTCCTCTTGCTCCGCCTCCAGCTTCCGCCTCCGCCGCGGTGCTCTCACACGTCCGGGCGTCTCGCGGGCGCTGCGGCTCCCCCCGCGCCCGAGCAGTTCGTCGCCTGTCCGCGCGAGTGCGCTGCCGCCGCTTCCCGTTCTCCCTCCTCCCCCTTACCCGATCCTTTAGGACGAGAGCTTCATCCAGCTGGTCGAGGAAATCAGGGACTCCCTGAAGGAGCTGCTCCGCTCGCTCCAGGTTCCCCGTCGCTCTCCCAGCCTTCCCCCTCCGGGGAAAAGAGCGGGAAGAGGTTCTCCTTCCAGATGGGCTCCCTGAAGGGGGACGCCCTCCGCCGGACGCCGCCGCCGCCTCTTCCGCCCACGCCTCTTCCGCCCACGCCTCCCACGGACATCTCCTCCCGAGAAAGGACCCTCGGGCGGCAGAGGAGGAGGAGCCGCCCGCGCCGCCGCCGCGTCTCGCCGAGGAGAGGAAGGCACGCCCCCACCCCTTCCGGGGACAGACGAAGAGGTGACGTCAAGGGAGGAGGGTGCGGCGGCGGTGACGCCAGGGTCTTCTCCCCCCACTCGCCCGCCCGGACGGCCGCCCCCTCTCCTCACTCTCCCTCCCGCGCGGGCAGGCTCCCCGACCGGAAGCGACAGGCGTTCGAGGCGGCGAGAGCGCCGCCGCCGGCGCCGCCCCTTACCGGAAGGGCGGAGCGAGTCCACGGAGTCGCTGGAGGACCGCAGCTCGGACCGCGGCGGCACCCGGCCGCAGCGATGTTGCTGCTGCTGCTGCTCCTGCCGGCGGGGGCGGCAGCTCCGCGAGTGCCACTGCTACGAGTGGCGCTAGCAGACGGGGCAGGAGCGAGCCAAACGCACAAGACGAAGAGAGAAGCATCAGAGACGAGCCCTCCGGGAGAGGGGGAATGGGGCGGGGACAGGCCCTCCTTCCGCCTCCCCTCCGCCGCCTCGGCGGAGCAGCGAGGGAGAGGGGGGGGGGAGGGGCGTAGGGGAGGACAAGGGTTGGGATGGCGGAGGGGTGCGGGCGCGTCCTCCTAGGGCCACCAGGGGCATCACGGCAGGGAAGGGCAGGAAGGTCCGCTCCCGGATGGAGTGCCTGGACGCGGGCAGGATCGAGGTCCGAAGAGTCAAGGTCACTCTCCCCGCCCCCCACTTGGGGGCAGGGTGGCGCTGCCGCACCGCGGGGGGAACTCCTCGAGGCCAGGGGAAGGAGGGTCGGGGAGCGGAAATGCCTCTGCGCTCCCTGGCGGGGGGAGAGGGAGGGAGAGACCGCGGCGGTTTTCCTCCCTCGACGCGGGGTGCGACGGAGCCTCCCCGGCTCGGGAATCCCATTGCCTCGGGTCGCCCCGCGGATCCGCTCCCGTCCTGAGGCTCCGGCACGCCCTCACGCACTTCCCTTCCCCCTCTGGCTCGAGGGGATGGCACGCCCTCCGACGTTGGAAGACCCTCAGCGGGGCGCGAAGGCTTGCGCGGCCGCCGCGTGGCTCGTCCGCGGAGGTGTGGGGGTGGCATACTCCGCCCCATCCCCCTTTTCCCCTATCCTTTTTCTCTTCCTCTCCGCGGGGTGAACGATGCGCGCCGCCCCGCCCGCCAGGGAGCGTGGGGGAGGGGAGGGAAGGCATGCAACCAACCTTTCCTGGTAGTGCCAGGTTCCTCGAACCCTACGTCTCAGCCTCTTCGGGTTGCCTCCCCTGGGCGGGTCAGCCTGCCCCCCGGGATCTGCCGCCCACGATCTGCAGTACGCGAAGGGGCCCCGCCATTCCGCGCACGTGGGCAGCGGCAAGTCGGCTATGGCGCCGCGGTCCAGTGGGCGGAGGATGGGGGGTTGCGGGTCGCTGCTGCCGGGCCAGTGGGCGGAGAGATCCCTGTGCCACCTCACACAGGGGCCTCTCCTGCCTGGCATCTGGCTGCAGAGGGTAACCGGTCGATGGGCCGCCAGCGCGGGGGTGGAGGTTCCATGGCAGCAGCAGCACCTCCTCCCTTCCTCCCGCAGGTTTGCCTGGCAACCGGAGTAGAGACACCGCCGGAGGGAAGTGCAGGGCGAAGATCGCTTCTCCCCTCCCCTTCCTTCCTTTCTCAGCCGAAGCTCCCTGCGCGCGCTTCCGTGTGCCGGGAGGGGGGGAGTCGGTGGCCTCCGACGCCACGCTGCACCCTGATCGCAGGGTGGCGACGCAGCCCTCCCACTCCATCCGCATCCCCAACGCAGGCGGCGACAGCCTGGCTTTCTCTGCGCTCCTTGGAAACGAAAGCGGGCGCCGGGCGCACGCCTTCGCCTGCCGGACTGCGGTCACTCGGATCACTCCGAAGGCTCTCCGGACGTCCGGTAGAGCTGCGCCTTCTCGCCGCCGCCCTCTGTTGGAAAGTTGGCCTGCGGTGTCGTCATCACCTTGATGGAGGGGGGCTGGGGGAACAAGTTGTGCTTCCCGATCTGGAGGAGGTGTTCCCTGGGAATCTCTCCTTCCTCCTCAAGCGGAACGTGGCGGCGCCAAGCTTCCCGCCGCTCCTTCCAGACTTGCAGATTTCGAGGCAGACCCCGTCCGTCCGGTCGGCTGCCGAAACACCTCGGCAGGGGCCAGCGAAGCGCCGTGCCCCTCGCTCGTCGTCTCGAAGCTTCCATCCAGGAAGAGGCGGGGTACGGGAGGAACAAGCGAACCTTGAGGAAGGTCAGTTCGAGTGGGAGATTCGATCTGCGCCAGCTCCGTCGCAGTTCACATGGCGTTTCGTTTCTGCGCCGCGCACACTCGATCCCCTTGCCCTCCACCCCGCCCTCCTTGAGTTTTTTTCGAATGGCGGCGGGACCTCCGAGACGGTGGAGCAACCGAGCAGCAGGCTCTTCCGGGAAGAGTGGGCCGCCGGCGCGACGCGAGCAAAGCGTTGGGCCCACTACAGGGAAGGAGTGTGTGGGCGGGGGGGGGGGGGGAAGGCGCACGGGCATTCCCCTTCTGCCTCCTCCCGTCCGAGCGGAAACTCTTCGTTAGGTCTAGGAAGCTCTTATTTCAAAGGATCGGATCCGGTCAAAGGGCAAGCAGGCAGTCATCACCGGTGCAAAGGTGCCGACTCTCCACAGTGCAGGGGGCCCTCAGGTTTTTCAGGAGCTTCGTTCATCTCCGGTCTCCTGCCGGACGCTCCTGACGTCTTCGTCGCCACTCCCTCGGAGAGCGGGCGGGAAGGGGGGGCGGGGGATCGCGGGAGTTCCTGCAGGCGAGGCGTGCGAAATTGGCTCGCCTTGGGACCGGCGGAGGAAGCGCCTGCAAAAGGCACTCCGAGCTGCTCACGTTGCCGGTGGTTCTTTGAACGCGGGTCAAATTCCTTGCGCCACACACGTGGTGCGCAAACAGCCAACCTTCCGGTCCTCTCTACGAGGGGCATTCTTTACCTCCTGCACGCCTCCTCCATTCACGTTCCATTGCTTCAGTCCATCAGATGAAAACGAATGCAAAGCAGCTAAAGTCTTTCTGCAGCACACTGTGCACGATGTTGAGCTTCTTTTATTCGAACCATCGTGTTGTGGAGCACACCGGCCACGGTACAAACGCTTCTTTTTGTTCACAATGACAAAAGAAAGAGAGAAAAGGTAATCAGTTTGAAACAAAATGGATGGAAAGAATTGAATTGAATGCTTTTCTGAAAAATCAACCATCCGCATGCAACTAAGTGATTGCATACCTCCGTATCACTTCTTCACAGCGGTGATGGTGCTGAGCCCTTAGTTACGGGCTGCTATCCGTTCGAACCGGCTAGATCTTTCATCCGTGAGATGAGTTCGAGAACGGCTTTCTATTTCATAGATAAAAAAGCGTTTCTTCGCTGCTGACGTTCGTACTTCTTCTTCTGTGCTTCGCTTCTGCGCTGCGTGCTGCACACGTTTTGACTTTCGGCACGCGATCGAAACAGGTAGCTCGGCATTCCTCCTTCGGACGAACACACATAAAAGCCTCCCTCCTGAGGTTTGTGAGTTTGGTGCGTTTTCGCCAAGACGAGCATCTTCGTCGCGTCCGTTTCCGGTGTCACGGGTTCCCATGCGCAAGTC
This sequence comes from Raillietiella orientalis, assembly GCA_036172245.1. Taxonomy (NCBI): domain Eukaryota; kingdom Metazoa; phylum Arthropoda; class Ichthyostraca; order Raillietiellida; family Raillietiellidae; genus Raillietiella; species Raillietiella orientalis. The sequence continues at coordinate 6,637,915 of JAYWIR010000003.1, read as the reverse complement.
CTTGCCGATTGGAAGTTGTCCGAAAGGAGGCCTCCGCGTCAGTGGAATCTGAAGTCCTTGCATTTCCACCTCAGCGTCTTTCCTGCTGGAAAAGTGGCCTCTGGCTCCTTCCCTCCTATTTCCGAGGTGTTGACTTGATGGCACAGAATAAATCACGTAACGTCACGTGAATGTGGGTTACCTTGCAGGAACTTGTAAATCACGGGCAAGAAACGCAGATCACGGTTGTAGGTCGGTGCCCTATCGAACCACACTCGACTTTCGAAGAAAAACTCTTCATCAGCACGAAGCTCCTGGGAAGAGTTGATTTCTTCACCTTCTGTGGATCTGGGGTTTTTCGCTGGATGCCTTCCTTCATATGCCTGGAGGCGAAGGCCCAGGAGCACGTTTGCGTTGATTGTCCTCGGCGGCAGCCGCGCCATCATTTTCTTACCACCGGAGAATTTCATGGGAAACCTTCCATTTCCTTGCGAATGCACGTTTCACAGTAAATGCGGTGCAAGTAAATTCCTTTCTTATTTTTTGGGTTAACGACGTCATGAGCACGACCGCTTCTCAATTTTCCAAGCTGTCGCGCCTACCTGCTCGTTGCAGTCTTTGCCAGGGGCTCCGTCTGGCAGAGAGCCCTTCATGGGAAACTCTCCACTTCTATTCGTGGAAGGGAACATCTTCTTGCCGGGCCGGTGGTGAAGTGAACGTTGGCGCGTGCAATGTCCCCCATCGGTTAGGCGCCACTCGTGGAGCCAACCCGCGTGGCACCGGGAAAAAGTCTGATTTAAGTCACTTATTCTGAGACGGCCCCAAGAAAGAGAGAGGGGTGGGGGCGGAGGAAGGTGTCGAGTCGATCGTTGCAAAGTTCGGGCAAAATGGGCCCGATCGCCCCGCCGCGGGCTCGCATCGGTTCGTGCCGATCCGGGAACCGTCGGGGGTGCCAGACTTCCCCGTAAAGAAGCACTTTTTTCCGTGTGATGAAAGAACCGGCCCATGGGGTGGGGTGGTTCTTCCCCGGGCATCGAAGGGTTCACAGCATTCAACGAAGGCTTGCTGCTGGGGGTGGGGGTGGGGGTGGGGGTCGCCGCGCGTTTTCCCGTGCTCCCGCCCGTTTCGCTTTGCGTGCCATTCCGTGCTTTTCCAAGTCGCAGAGGGTTTTTATTTCTCCCCAGGTGCCAAAGAGAACTGTATAGAGAGTGTCTTCAGAGTTCACGCTTTGTACTGCAAAGCCCCCCCAAAAGTGCATAGTTGATTCCCATCAAATAGCGGGTTTTTGATATCTCCACTATGTCTCTGGCAGAGGAGCTATTAGCAGATTTGGATGATGAGGACATTGATATGAAAGCTTTAGAGCCTGTTGATATACTTCAACAGACAACCATTAAAAATGAGGATGTCTTCAATGATATGCCTTTATGTAAGTTTATATACTGAGGTTGATACATAACTTTGGAAGGAGGGATTTTTCCAACAAGAAATCAAGAATGAATGACCAGTGTTTTTCTTTTTTTTTTTTTGGAAAAAGGATTTTATCTTATCTTCAACTTAATAAGGATGCAAGTTTACGTGGAAAATTTGCAAAATGTTCTGTTTTGTGAAGCACATGCAGCTCAGAGATTCTTTTGCACTTATAGAGTGCTTTTGCATATTTAGGCATTTTTTAGATCCATTGCAGTTATTTTTTTTTTTTTTGGTTTAGAAACAAAAACAACCCCTTGTTTTTCAGGTATCGATGATGATGCAGATGGGGCTTTGATTTCTAAACTTCGGTATTCTCAAAGATTGCAAAATGTTATCAGTAGAATTGAAACTTTGCTATTGGACACAAACAAGATAAAAGAAATTAGTGGACCAGTTGAAAGTGATCCTGAATATCAGTTGATTGTGGAAGCTAACAATTTAGCAGTGGACATTGATAATGAAATCGGTGATTGTGAACTTTAATGTCACTTAGTATTCCCCACAAAATTGAATGTTTCTGATCCCAATAATTTCAGGTACTATTCATGAACTTGTGAAGGATAAGTATTCCAAACGCTTTCCTGAACTGGATTCACTGGTTGTTGATCCCCTTGCATATCTCATGACGGTGAAAGAGTTAGGAAATGATCTTGAACAAGCCAAAAACAATGAAGTACTTCAACAGTATTTAACTCAAGCTACCATTATGGTTGTCAGTGTAACTGCATCAACCACCCAAGGGTAAAATGCAAATATTTGATTGTATTATGATCTCTTGACTTTTTATCTATATGTATGTAGACAGATGTTAACAAACGATGAATTAAATTTCATAAACAAAGCATGTACTGAAGCTATAGAATTGAATGATTGCAAGTTAAAGATTTACACATATGTTGAAAGTTGCATGAGCTTTATTGCTCCAAATTTATCAGCAATCCTAGGAGCAGCAACTGCAGCAAAGTTAATGGGTAGGTGAGCTAGGGAAAAGATGAAAGTCCAAAATGTTTGTGGTTTATAGGAGTGGCTGGTGGACTTACGAATCTTTCAAAAATGCCATCATGCAATATATTATTACTTGGTATGCAGAAGAAGGCATTGTCTGGATTTTCACAAACTGCCACCCTACCTCACACAGGATTTATATATTATTGTCCATTTGTGCAGTTGTTGCCCCCAGTAAGAACCGTCTTGGGCATTATCCACTTATATAGGATTCTCAAAGGATCTCAGAAGGAAAGCTGCAAGACTTGTTGCCTGCAAATCAACACTAGCTGCACGAGTCGACAATTTTCATGAAAGTCCAGATGGGTATATTGGAAGATGTTTAAAGGAGGAAATTGAGAAGAAAATCGATAAACTACAGGCATAGCACATAATGGTTTATGCATTTGCAAAAGTGATTACCTCATGTATATGTGTACCTCAGGAACCTCCACCTGTAAAACCAATCAAGCCTTTGCCAGCACCAGTTGATCCTCCAAGAAAGCGAAGAGGTGGAAAGCGTGTCAGGCGCATGAAAGAAAGATATGCAATGACTGAACTAAGAAAGCAAGCCAATCGTGTCACTTTTGCCGAGGTACCTACCTTTGCCTATCTTCAGTACTTCGTATAACAGACTTAATCATTCCTTTTTTCTGATTAGATAGAAGAAGATGCATATCAGGAAGATTTGGGGCTTAGTTTGGGGCAGATCGGTAAAACTGGAAGTGGAAGAATACGGATGCCCCAGATTGATGAAAAGACAAAAGTTAGAATCTCCAAAGCATTGCAAAAGAATTTACAAAAACAGCAAGCTTATGGTGGTAGCACTACTGTCAAAAAGCATGTTTCTGGGACAGCCTCAAGTGTGGCTTTTACTCCTTTACAAGTATTTGAGCGTTACCTTTGTTTTTGGAAAGGCTTACACTCGTTTTGTAGGGACTGGAAATCATAAATCCCCAGGCAGCAGAGAAAAAGATTGCAGAAGCGAATGCAAAGTATTTTTCAAATGCAGCAGATTTTCTGCAACTAAGAAAACAATAAGATGAAAGTACGAAATGAGTTGTTAGCGTATATTTATTTCCTTTCCAAGAGATGTATCCCTTGCAATTCTTCAAATAGCGCAGCTGTAGTTTCAGTCAATTCAACAGGGATATTGGAAATACTGTCGGAGGAAAGAGTGGAGGCAATATGCCAGAGCCTTGGTTCTGAAGTAAACTCCACTTTGTCGATCCCCATCGCTCCAGAAGCTTCAGATTTCTCATTTCACCCGGACAAGACGGGAACCCCCCTGGTGCCAACCACGAGGCAAAGCATGGCATGTGTGCATCCATGATCACTTGAGCAAACCAGGCATCACGACAACCACCAGCCAGCGTTGAGTTTGCTTGCAGGCTTCAAAAAGTAGCATCAGAAAGGGGGAAAAAGAAGAAAAATCCGCAAATACGGTGCAAACGTAGCACAGACAGATCAAAGGAGCTCCCCCCCCCCCCTTTTTTTTTTTAGACCAAGTTGCAAAGTTGTTGTGATCCCGTTTCTTGCTCTGAATTGTTTTTAGGAGCGCCTAGTACAAAAGCAGCTGAGACCCATGGAGCTCATGCGACCAGAGGGACAGCAGTTTACGTGGAGAGTGTTGATCAGTTGGGGAAGGGGGGGAGGTTGGTGGCTCATCCCTTAGGTCCGTTAAACTCTCGTTTACTCCATCGTGGAGAAAAGCAAAACTATGCGTGCCTATCTGCGGAAGTACCGAGAATCCGTGTTCTTGTAACGAAGCTGCTCTTTCTCAGTAGTGTGTCGTCCTACCAGAAACACAAGAAAGTCTTTCCGGTGGTTTCACCTTGTAGGCTTGAAAAAGGTGGACCTTTTTCGGGACATTCCGCTCGCAACTGCCCCGGGCTGGACTTTGGAGAACCCATCATTTCGTGTGTGCCAGAGCACTGATGGTTCGTTTACTTTTCCATGCAAGCAGCACTTCGTCAAGGCTCAAATCCGCCGGAGAAGAAGGAAAAAAAAAGACAGGATTTTCCTTGCACCTTACTTAGCAGATTTCAGTATGCTGTGATGACCGTACGGTTTGCTTCTGGCACCGTATGGGATATCCACGCTGGTGACGGACTCCCTTGGAAGAAGCAGTTCTGTTCTGCTCTCAGGACGAGGGCTGGTCCCGAGCACGTCGTTGTGAAGGTATCCGGTTGCTTCGCCAGTTCTTAAAGACGGCACCCCACCTTCGTAAAGGTGGATACTTTGGTCTTACCATCTTTCATTTTTTTTCCGACTGAGTACCATTGGCAGGAATAAAATAAGTGTTCCCGTAATGTGCATGTCGTTCACGATCATTTACGGCGAATCAGGTCCAAGATACCCGATCTTGGCTTCGGACTGCGGTCGCGCCAAGATGAAGTGGAACTGAATCACTGGTTCAGGTAGCAGACCCTAAGAAAATAATGCCCTGTGTAGGCGATCGATAACGTCTACTCTAGCACAGCTAGTTGTTTTTTTTTTTTTTTTTTTTTTCCTACCTTCCCCGTTGAGCGTGCGGCACAAAGATTGTTTCGGCATCTAATCGTACCCTGGACGTTCACCACCCTAGCTGTCGGTTCCTTGTGGAAGACATTTACCAGAAACGTCGCTGCTGCTGCTGCTGCTTTTTCCAACTGTCCTCCTCCGAGCACTCATTGCCAAAGCAGTAACGAAAAGGGAGGAAGCATTGTATTCAGCTTTCGTCATCCCGTTCGGCCGACTTGGCCGCAGTTTGGGTGTGAGAGGAAGGTACTCGCTAAATTCCCAATTTACAAGCAGCGACCAGCGACTTGCATCTTTCTTTTCTTCCCTTTGGTAGATCAAATACCGCACGGTGAATAGGTTGCTCTCAAGCGGCTCGAACCTTTGACGGAACAAAGGCATTAGCCACAGCGGAATGCTCACCCACAGACTGGGTTTCGGGGTTTTTATACTCCTTATGGGAAAAGCACACCATACTCTGAAGGAAAAGGACGTCCACTGCGGAAGTATAAGTGTGCCATAAACCTTGGAATGTGTCGAACGTGCAACCGTTTCCACAAAAACACATGCATAATTCATTGATATTGCAGGATTTTGCAATTCGGAGCAAACCTTTCACCCTAACGTCCACAGCCCTGGTTTCATCCGGAAGGCTAGCATACAGCAAGATGGTCGAAGGAACAACCCGTTTATTTGAAAATTCAAAAATACGAAATAGGCAAAGGTGCAAATAGTAAGTCTATTTGGACCCAGTATGCTGGAAATATAGTCAGAAAGCATGGCAACAGAATATATTTACAGAATGGCAAATGCAGACTTGCCACTCTTTTCGAAACGAGATCCAGAGAACGAGTTTCGTTTCACACCATTATACATTGCAGAGTGCAGCGAATGAGCTTCTTTTCCTTTTTTTTTTTTTTCCTTCTTCTTCTTCTCTCCTTCGAAAGTTGTGTTCGAAATGAACACTTGGGAGCATGCAATGTATTCATCGCGACGAATTGCTAATTCCATGCAAATGTGAGAAGCATTGCTTATCAACATTTCGTGGCAAACGATGGTCATTCAACGGAAGCAGCCACCCTGTTATGACATACAGGGAAACAACTGCTTGCGGTGGAACGTCTTTGCAACTCAACCAAGGCTTCCTATGTCAACGTGATTGCTTCTTCTCCGCATGCGGGTCTTTTATCAGCCCAGCACCCTCACCCTGAGCCTGGAGCCCGGGACCGGTTCTAGGCGACTGGGAGACGTACATCTCTTCGAACGGTGAGAGAGCGCGGGCGGAAAGTTACGTTGGGAGATGCAGGAACTATCGGCATCATCATCATCACCCTCAGGAATCTTCCCTTGACGACGCGCATCCGGGAACCGTCGGAGGTCAGAAAGAAAGAAGGCGGTCATGTCGAGGGAGGGATTGCGTATCTGATGTGGAGCGATGGAGGCACCTTAGAGGAAAAGAAGCTTTTTCAGTTCCATAGAGTTCAGTTCCTTCCGCAGGGTTTCATCGATTTTCCTTACCTATGATGCGGTAAGATTCGGAAGGGAAAGCGTTCCCGGCTTGTGTTATGCTCAGGCGATTTGTACGTGTACGCTGAAATTGCGGTTCAAAGCTGCGTGAAATTTGTTCTGTACGCTTCGTTTCTGCTGCACTGGCTTTTTTCCCATGCATTTTCGTGCTGTCTGTGTGCATTCCCTCCGGAAAACGTTGGGCGCACAACGAATCGCTGGAGACAAATTTTTGTTGCATGTTACGAGCGGAAATCCTCCTAAGCATCAGTTTTCCGGAATGCCGACTGCGCGCGTGTGTGTGTGCGCGTGCTGTACGAATGATGCTGACCACATCGGCGGTGTCGGTTGACGTTGTCTGCCGCATGGAAAGCAGGCGACAGGATGAGGAAGGAACACCACCACCACCGCCTGCTGCTGCTTCCCCCTTTCTTTTTTGCAGCGGTGCCGCGATCGCGCCGAAGCTCGGAAAAGTGACCCGTGGCGTCCTCCCCATATCCTCGGACACTTCGAGACTCTTTGTCTTTTTCATGTAAGAAAAAAAAAAAAAGAAAGAAAGAAAGAAAAAAGAAAGGAGGATTACTGCGTCGTGAACATGAATGCTAGGTACGTTGAATCGGTATGGTACGCATGCCATCCGTCGTTATCGAGGCTTGTGATGTACATGGAACGTTTGCCAGAAGCTCCCCGGCGTACTTTGTCGATTTGTGATGTAACTGCAAACCGTTCCATTGGAAAAATTGTGTACGGATTGTAAGGAGGCTCGCAGTGTACTTTGCGTTCCCCCCACCGTGGAGGGTAGGCTTTTTTTTCTTTTTTTTTTCTCCCCTTTTTTCGAAAGCTGCTTCACTTTCCTTCTTCTGGGACGTATTTTCAATGAGTTTGGAACATTTCCGTCACGTCGCCATGGTGTGGGTTTTCCGGCAGATGGTCGGTCGTCTTTGCTTACCAACTTTCTCCGTCTGCTAAAGAGTTGCAACGAGCGCATTGGGGGGGAAAAAAAAGGCAAAACACAGCCTTCTTCCTTCCTTTTGTGAATTATTTCTCCTTCCCCCCCCCCCCCCTCCCTTCTGCTGCCCCAGTTGTTTCGCTCGTGTTCAGAAGAGACTGCAATTTTTTTTTTTTTTTTCTTGCAAAAGTGTGTGTGTGTGTGTGTGTGTTTGTACGGGTGACACTTTCTTTTTTTTTTTTCCCCTCGTGTTGCCGTCAAGTGCATCTGCTGCTAAACCCATCACGAGCGCGCGTCCCGCGCGTTTTCTGCATTCGACGCAGGGAGCAGGGGGGAGGGGGGGGGGGGGGAACACTGCAACTGCAAGGAGGGAACGTTATCACCGAGGGGGAGGACGATTTCAGCCACCTTCCCCCCCCCCATTGCTCAGGTATTGGAAATGCAATTTCGTTGCTCGGCAGCAAAAGGTCATCAGCGGCGGAGCCGTCGTAGTCGTAACGAGGGAAGTTGCATGATCTCAGGTGACAAGTGGTCCGTGCCGAAGGAGGCGTGGGGGAGGTCAAACGAAATGGAGAAAGGTCAATAATTGCGACGAGATAAAGGGATGGCTTGTTTGTTCGTTCGTTCGTTTGTTTTTTTCTTGTTTTTCCGGGTGAAATAAATCCCTCGCAGTTGTACCTTTCCTATGGCGGGTTCGAGACGAATGGAAAAGTTTTCATCGTTTCGAAGCCGACGCTCCCACGGGAAAAGTCAATACCTCGAAAAAGAACCTTCGAAAGAGTTTTCATTCGAACAGTGGGAACAGTGCCACGTTTGCTGCTGCCCGGTGCTGTCGTCGTGCTACCGTTGCCGTCTCGCGGTCACGGGCCACGCTTACCCCCCCCCCCCCCTTTGTTTTTGTTTTTTTTTGTTTTTTTCTTTCCCCCCCCCCCCCTTTTTCTTCTTCTGGTTGCTGCTGCTGCTGCTGCCGCCGTGCAAACGGGAAAGAAGAAGAAAAAACAAAAGAAAAGAAAAAAAAAAACGGGACGTTCTCAGTGGGGGGGGGGGAGGAGGAGGAGGAGGAGAAGAAGGGAAAAAAAAAAAATGTACGAGCTTTCGCCTCGCCCTAGTCGCGGGACGGGGGAGTCGTCGTCATCATCACGCCGCGCGCGGGCGCGTGCGTGCGAGTTGGCTTGGGTGGCTGGAGCGCGCGCGCGCGTGTTGTTTTGTGCTACGCACGGGGAAGGAAGCGCGGTGTTGCAAAAGGGGGGGGGACGACGACGACGACGACGACGACGATTGTGACCCGAGCGAGTCTTCCTTGTGCAGTGGGTGCCGTCGAGGACGCGTAGGGCAGGCGGCGGCGGCGGCGTGAGGCTTGCGCACGCCACGGATGGCACAGCGATACCCCATTTTGATGATCGGTACGACGGAACTCCTCCAGCAATGTGTAGGGAAACCTTTAGGAATTTGAACCCATGCATGGTCGAGCGCGTGGACTGAATGCGGGATACGTCTTTGGCACAATCGTAAGTGACAACGATTGCGTGTTGTCTTGGGGAGCCATCCTGTGTACTAGCAGTAGGAGGACAGTTGCATTCCATTTGTTCTGCGTAAAACTCTGCCGTACATACGCAAAAAAAAAAAAAAAAAAAAACCCTGTCGTCTCCGCGTGCCCGTCGCAAATACCGTTAATGAAAAGCACTTGTTTGCAGATTTCGCTGCGGGTGCACATTATGCAACTTTGGAGATGATGCAACCGTCTCAGAAGTCTGACAGACGTCCTGTTCAGAGCATTGCCAAAACGAATTGCCAGGGCGAGAGCTTGAAAAGCAAGTTTTCCAACAAACTCAAGTTGACCAAGGGCATCTTGATAAAGAGAAAGAAAATACCATGCTCTTCAAAGAGAGAGAGCTTGACGTATAAACTGGGAAACATTTTGCAGCACAATAACCTCACAGTAATCAAGTTGCACAACAACATTAACCCAAACGAGAACGCAGTAAGTAAAACCGAAAAAAGTGATTTTGAAAACCAGAAAAGCACGCATCGCAACTTGGACGTGTGCAAAAATCATGTTATCCCCGATGCGCCCATTGTGTATGATCTGAACGATACAAAGAAATGCCTTTTGATTAAGAGGAGGGAAACCAAAACAAAGAACCTTTTACATTCGTTTGCAAACAAGAAAATGCCCCTGCCCGCCAATCTCTCGAAACTTGAAAAGAGGAAACATCAAAGCAGCAAGCACAGCTTCTCCAGTGCGAAGGGAGATTCCTCCCTGGCAAGGAAAACCGTCAAGCTGTCAGCCATCAACAACGAACCTTCCAAGCAAACTGGCCTGAGCAACCACCCTCGTATTTTTTCGGATTTAAAGTATCTGAAAAAGATACGTAAGATTGGGTACAGCAATACATTATCATCCCGTTACGATGCATTCAACAAGGATGAAACATGGGTCTGTGTATTCTGCAAACAGAGGAGCCACTCAAAAAACCTAGGAGATCTCTTTGGTCCGTATTTTCTATCCCAACCAGTTTCGCTGCAATACCGCACCACAGCCTTAACTAAACAAGAGCACAAGCAAGGAAAACACAGTGCAGAGGAAACACCTCTGCAGACCAAGGTATGTGTTGTTTCTCCCTTTTCAAAATGTCTGAATGCACTGTTTTTCTTTTCAAAAAATAAAAAAAAAGAGAAGTGCTAATGCATCAGTCTTAAAAACAATAACTGCAGAAGAGGTTTGGTTTCATGAGGCATGTCTTGTGTGGACACCAAACATACATTTACTTGGTGCAAAAGTCATAAATCTGGAAGAATCCATTTGCAGCAGCTTAGAAAAAGTAAAGTATTCCAATATTTATTAACATAATAGACAGTGAATTCTTAGGTCTGCAGTTACTGCAACTTAGCAGGAGCAACTCTCAGTTGTCTTAAAAGATATTGTAGTCATGTTTATCATTATCCATGTGCAGGAGATGTGGGATGTTTCTTGAATACTATCACATTTCAAGTTTACTGTCCTGACCACAGAAGTCTTTGTAATCTAAAAAGTTCTGAAACTACCAAAACATGAATACCAAGTGATAAACACTGCTTACCCTGCAGAAAAATAAAATCATTTTAGTTCTACTCAACTAAGCTTTATAATGACTTGTACTTAATGTATAAGAATATTGATCAAAAATTTGATTTCATATAATTGCTTAATTATTTTACTGTAAAACAGAATACTTTAACAATCCATAATCAAACACCACAATCAATAATCATGCCAGTTGAATTGCATAATAAAACACATAAAACCTAATGGTCATTAATCACTTCTTTTGAGTGGTTAAAAAGCAACCATCACAAAAATCAAGTGTTAACGAAAGAATACGTAACATACTAGAGATGGGAGGAAAGGTTTGTGTCCTTTTTACTGAATGCAATGCTAACCGTATGAATCTTACCTTGGATACTGATATTGAATCTTATTCAGATTCCAGGAAATGCTGCAACAGAAAATTTCAACATTTCTGCAGTAACAGAGTACCAAAATCAATTTTAAACACTCAATAATGAAAACAGCAGATTCAAATGATCAGTTTTTAAGTGTCAGATCGTTTACTGAACATCCCTACATGAGGAAAAACTGTAACCCTACAACCCAACAGCATCTGCTACAGGAACAGCAAACAGGCTGCTGCATCTCACTGCTTGGCAGCAACAGCACTGCACTGCATTCCAGCTCCGTCTAGAGCAGCAAAAGAAATTTGCTTAGAAAGTAATGATCTGAAGTAATGGCACCATAGCTCTTTAAGCTGAATGTATAAAGAAATGACTAGTTAAGCTGAGAAATAGATTTGAAATCTTTATTACATATAATGCAGCATTATTGCAATTTAATACAGCAAGGCAAACTAACTGTTTATACAATACTTACTAATGGAAAATGACACATACAAAAATTTTGATTTCTGCCAATTTTAAAGAAACTTTAAAATGTTACACAAAAGAGCTCCTAACCTCATAATCCAAAGTTGTTTCCGCAGAATTATTACAGTTTCAGCATACTCCAATCTTTTCTAAAAATGGAACACTGTAACATAAGCATTCAATAGAATATCCATTACCTAGTCCTCTTAATGAGACTTGCTTCTAGATTTAGAACGAGAAGTTTTCCTTTTAGGACTTTTACTTGAACTTTTACTGTGGCTATTACTTTTGCTTCTACTTCTAGATTGATTCATTTTTTCTTCTGATTTACTTCGGCTTTCTGATCCGGATTTTGATCTGCTTTCAGAATTGCTTTGAGATCGGGAACGGGATCTTGTATGAGATCTAGATCTGGATCTAGATTTTGATCTTGTGTATCTTCTTCTGCTTCTACTTCTAGAACGACTAAATGACCTCTTTCTCGAACGAGATCTGCTACGGGAATATGACCGCTGTCTTGATCTTGACCTACTGCGGCTATATTGGGGAGGAAATATAAAAAAAAAGAAAAAAAAATGCATTGAGAACCAGCACAAATACGACTAAAAAGCAACCTCCTTCTTGAACTCCGATAACGACTATATCTTCGCTGAGGAGATGTAGGTCTCCCATAACGAGCCATCTGTACTCTCAGCTCTCTACCATCTAGAATACGTCCATCCATGGATTCCATTGCATCTTCTGCATCCCGCTTATCATAGAACCTTCAAAAACATACGTCATAATGTTACTAATACCAATAATACTTTAACATGACATGGTTTTTAATAAAAAACCTTCAGTTACATGCCTGAGGAAAACTAATCATCAACAGAAATTTGTAAACATACAAATACCATTCCATTCTCAGCACCACAGATCAAATAGTCGAGTAATCCCACAATGCACAATTTTCCAATTTCAGAGTCAATTTTAAATGCAACATAAAGTACAATAAACTATACAAAAACTTGGCAAATCACTTAGACCACAATAACATTCACATGAAACAATCAGGAAACCAAGGCCACTTTTTAAGACCCACGACGATGCTGATTACACAAATAATCAGAAAAGCGTGTAACACAAAAAAAACAAAAACAAATAATTAACAGTGCATATCTCAATCTTATGAAGGCTGTGCAATACAAACACATAACTTCCACTCTACTCGAAGCAAAAGCACCTAAATAATTAATTGTGCAGGAAAGATATTCAAAAACAACAGACTTAACATACATTGATAAAATGATTGCTCAACTTGGCTTTATGGCAATGGAATGGGTTTCGCGGGAAAATAGAATCCTCACCTAACAAAAGCAAATCCTCGACTTTCTCTAGTGAACCGATCTCTAGGAATATAGACGTCGCCCACCTCGCCGTATTTTTCAAAAGATCTCCTAAGCTCTTCTGGTGTTGTCCGGTAAGTTAGATTATCGACCTTCAGGCTCGTCATGCCATCAATGTCCGGTGGGGGACGTCCGTAGCTCATTGTCTTCCTATTATACGATACTCAAGAAAACACTGAAATAAATAAAGTAATATACAATTCCGAGTTACTACACGATTAAAGCTCATAAATTTACTGCCATCAAGATTACTTGCAAATCTTATGGAAATCTCGTAACCAGATCTCAATAAAGGAAAACAAATTTAACACAAAACCGCTAAAGTATTTGCATGGGTTTCCCCAATAACCTCAACTTTATTCATTTAAGTGGTTTTAACGTTGGTCGTTAAAACCACTGAAAATGTATAAAGTTTAGGATTACCCACAAAATCTACAAATGTTGATGACAATAAGAACCTACACTAGCTCGTATGCCTCACTCGCATTAAAGATTCGGAAGCGGATGGGCAGACATTTTAAAAAAAAGACTTCAGAATGACAAAATAAATACAGAAACCGCTAAGCTGGTGTTTCCAATAATGCATAATTACGAGTGTTTTATTGAATTAAATTAAGATTCTAAAATTCATCTAATATATGGTGGAAAATTAAACTTCTAATTTGTTCACCGTTCTTAAAAAAAAAATTGCACGCAAACAGTAAATGGCGTAAAATAAAAACAAGCCACAAAAATTAATTTTTATATTCCACCGATGTCACGATTTGTCTTCCATGTGAGCAAATTGTTCCTAATATTCATTGGGAAAGCTGGCAGAGAAAATTCCCAACTTCTCCATGCTTTGTATCGTTTTGAACCTAATTGTAAAAAACATGCGTTGTGTTTCATTTGGCAATCGTCCTTTCGCACATTGTTTCATTTTCGTCATTTCATCATTTGGAGTTTGATATTTATTGTGGATGCACGGCACAGGAACTTTGAAGATTCCCAAACACAGTTACCTTTCATCCAGTGGAAATTCTCGTACACGAATTCAAGGAAAACAAGATTAAAAAATTGACAATGACAAGGTTGTCGACAGATCTGTGCTGCAATTCTACAATATTTGAAGACGAACAATTTTTCTAGACTTGAATGAATACTTTACACGAAATGTGCACAAGACTGTACATATGATTATTTTCAGCCCAAGAAAAGAAATTAAAAGAGTCGTTAAAAAAATTACATTTTGTTTTTCTGAATTGATTGAACGATACTCAGCTTTGGTTCACAAAAGTTGTTACTAGTAATGGCAATTTCAGTTCTTGACATCCCAAATTTCACCAGCTCTACAAACCAGTTCTACAAAGAATATTTTAAAGTTCTGAAACATCTGATATGGAATTGGCGCTTTTGTAACAATATCAGAACAATAACAACAATACTAAGATCAGAGCCCGGAACACTTGAATTCTCAAAATGCAATGCATCAATCAATGGACGCATTAATTATGCATGTCATTTGTATATGTTGGTCACACAATACATTAATTGTGCACATCGCAAAAGTATTCGTATTGCAAGGTCATTGAAAAAACGAAATCCTTGTAGATAAAGATCTTTCCAATAAACAACCGGGATGGAACGCAATATCAGCAGAAAAAAACAAGCCGTAAACATTAGTCGCATGGTCGCAAAGTGTGGCATTACATTAAAAGTAGCACGTCATTTTTAATCCACGCAGACGTTTGACATCCAATTTTTTTTTTAAAAAAAAAACAAAGAAAAATAAAGAAAATCAGATTCAGTGGATAATCAAATAATAATTGTCGAAAAGCGTGGATCGTATCGTAGCAGCCGACAGTGCTTGTGAGCTCATAAAATCGAATGACAAGTTGATTGATTGTGTTCTAAAAATTCTTTGTAAAGCAAACATCGAATCAGGTGTCAAGTGATTCGACTTGTTGCTATTGACATATGTTCTCCAAACACAAAAAATAATTATGCTGATCATGAATACGTCAAAGTGAACAAATCTATGTATGGGGAGACTGCGATCGCAAAATTTTCAAATGAGCATCAGCAATACAAAATGTCCTTCTAGAACGGCTCAAAGTTTGAGCACGGTATCGTAATGACTTAGTAATATCCAGATGTGACTTGTGCACCAGTAATAAGAACTGAGGCATCCACAGTCTTCTGATGTCGACGTTAAGAGCATTTCGTATGAATTGCTTTATGATTAATTTTATTTGCATTAATTATTTTCTTAGTAATCAGCGTTCTGTGGAGAACAAAGGGCCCGTGAGCAAGAAGGAGCTTTCTTCATGGTTTGTGCGTACGAGCTTTTTTTAAAAAAAATGATTCGTGGAAAACTCCTTATAGGAGTAACCGCTAATTACAATACTTTCTTTTATACTCAAGAAACAGCTCGAAACACACTTTTACCATCGTTCAGTACTGATTTGCCTTAGCTGTTTACGATCACCAGAGGCGTTTGAAATTCATAGATAAGAAATTCCAAAGTTAGTGGGTGGAAAGACTATGCACAATGATTCCCAAGAATTTTTAATAACGCGGCTATATTAAACGCCTTTCAGAAAGTTTTCTTTTCCAGCATGTTGAGGGGGGGCTACACTTGATCATTACAAGCTGATCTTCTGCATTTCGGATTTCAGCTTCCAACTGCATACCATAATCACGTTGTTAACGAAATGGTGTCTGTTAGGAAGGAAGGAATACATACCGAATGATGTGGGTCACATGTACAACAAAGAAGTACATGTAGCTGAGAATCCCTCGTAAATATCACAAGCTGGAATTCAAGTCATTTGCCATCGTCGGCCTCAGGCAGCATTTCGTCCCTACGTCGAATCACTTCTCTAATAATCAAGAAACATGGTTCCACACCCGTTTCCTAAGGCTTTGAATGCAACATCACAAAACGAGACACTTTCATCCAATGCAGTCTTTAATTCATGCTATCCATTTCATATCCAATTATTTTCTTCACTGGATACGTTCAAAATGGGGCTGCTGTTTAACAATCATTGGCGGACTCTACCTTGAATTGCTCAAAAGAAAATGCCTTTAGGAAACTTTTTTAGCCAAGTTCCTCGTCTCCTTCCCTCCTCCTACTATGGCATTTTCGACTGAATTTTTTAAAAAACTGAAAAAAAAAACAAAGATAGAATGAGAGGGACAAACACAAAAAGAAATGGGAACACGAAATAGGAAAACAAGGCAGACCAAGATTCAAGAAACGATAAAATGTTTCCCATTCTCTCAGCCTGCGAGAATTCGATGCTGTTTTATGAACACTTTTCTACTCTTGCACTAGGAAGATTTTCTTAATCAGTCCTCATCCACATTTTGCTATCACTTTAGTTTTCATGAGAGAGAGAAGATGAGGAGGTGATCTTATGTCATTCCTGCCAACTTTTCGAATTATGCTCCATCTAAAAACATGATGCCAAGTAGTAACGCAATCATATGAATTTTTGTCACGGAACAAGAAGCAACTCAAACACGCCTAAATATGATTTACATAGGTAAAACAAGATTCAGCATTGCTCTCTTGATTCCAAGAACACATTGATTTTATCTATTCACCATCACTTGATTGTTCGTTAGGAATACTAATGCGAATCAATATTATCTCCATCAATCACTGACGTTTTTCCTCACTACTGATTTAGAATGAATTTAAAGCAATGAATTGATTATTTACCAGGAATTCCTCCATTAAGTAAATTAAAACCATAAAGTTCACATCGATATACTGGCCTTCGTGATTTACTTTACCAGGCGGAAAGACTATGGCAAAATCCTTTTTTTGGAACTACTTAGCTGGGTAATGTGTAGCATCAGTAGTAAGCACATGGGTGTTTACTACAAGGAGTTATTACCGTGAATCATCATGGAGATTTCAAGCAAGATGATTGCAAGAGAACAGCAAACTTTGAGAAGCAGCACTCGTCAAGTACGAGGACTCAAATGTTCTTGTATTACCCTTCATGACTTACATAGCTAGGATAGACGTGAGTATTGGAAATATATAGGACAGATGCGATTACTTGTGTGGTAGATTTATGGCTTGTTTCGGAATATACGATTGCAAGTCCTGCAGATTGCCCAGCATCACGCTTATCTGGATGTCCGGAGGCGTTTTGAGGAGCCAAGAGAGCTGTCACAGTGGAGTGGGTTGGCGAGCGTTGCGTCCCCGGGAAGATCCGAGCCGATGCAGAAAACTCACGCTGTAAGCATTTGGGATCTTTGATGAGAATTTGCGATCCCTTGCATTTGTGTAACCAACGAGAGCAAGTGGCAAACGCGAAATGTGTAGTGATCTTAAAGAGGGTGGTAGTATTCCGGAGCATCCTGTCAATAAATGGATGTGGTGATCCCGGAGGAGAACTAGGATCTTTTTATGAAAGGAGATCGTGGGATAACGGTCATTGCCGAGAATGGAATGAACTTTAAAATCCAAAGCAATGAACTACCTCCAATGAATTTAATACATTCTCTTGTCTTCCGTACCCTCGAATCACATGCAAGACTTAAAACCATTACGTACAATAGTCACAGCTGTTTAATTACTGTACAAAACTTTCCAGACACTACTCTTATTCTTGAGGCTGCTCCATGTGACAAATCACGGGTGACTATTCTTGATTCCTCCTATTTTAGTCTCCTTTTGGTTTTCCTGTATTCAAAATCAGATTTATCGTTCAAGGCATTTTGAATTCTATATTCTTTACGTAGTTCGCAGCGTTTCGATCCCTTTTTGAAAAACTTATGGATGTTTATAAAGTCTGAGGAAAGTTCAATCGAGATCGGATGATGTCATTTGTTTATCTTGGGCTCAAGGGGACATCAGTCACATTTGTTTAAGTCTGCTTGGAAATTATCTGAAACTCATTCATCAAAGTTTACTAAATCTCAAGTTGCAAGAACCCACTGAAGTGGATTTTCTTTTTGTTCCATCAGACATAAGTTCTCGTTCTCTATTTCTACTGCATAGAATTAGTGTGGTTTGCTATTTGGAGACTCGCTGTGATGAGTTGGAAGCTGCGTCTTTCTCCGTTGGTTTAGTTGTGATTCACGTAGAGTTAACAGATGGCGAGAAACGAGTCATTAAAGTCTTTGCTCTTGAAAGGGACGAATGTAGACTCTATACTGTACAGTTGACCTAAGTCTTTTCCAAAGTTCAATATCAAAGTTACTCGTAACCAGGAGATTGAGAGGGAGGTTTCCATCTGAGAGAAAATTGCATCTCATCTCTTAAATAATCTTCGACTTTGATTAGCCTTCTTTAAATAGGACGCCATGCAGGAGAAGGAAAAGAGTCTGCAAAGAGAATGTTCCATGTGAAGTCTTCTTGAGAAGACGGGAGCGCGCGCGGGGGGGGGGGGGAGACAGCCAATGATTCCTGATGATTTCCCATAAGAAAATAATTACAGGGAAACCTCGTTCATTGCAAATTCGACTTTTTGCATAGGAATGCAGATCTTATTTAATGGGAGCCAAATTCAGTTAATCTGGGCTAGCTCATGCGAAGTTAGGATTGTCTGTTTCTCTTTCAGAGTTTTAGACGCTGCCATTTCGATCTGAGCTTCAAATGATTTCTTTTAATCGTTTTAAAAACTGTTCCAAGAAAATGGACCAGTGGACTGTTTTTTCAGAAAAAATCATCAAAGTGAAGTGACTTCAAAAGAGAAGTGACCTGTTATGAGAGCCAAAATTTGACGTGATTCAGTCACACGAATGATACCATGGCAGCTCTGCAAGTGGACGAGAAGCAGCAATGGGGAATCGACGGTGGTGAGGAACATTTTAAACCAGCACAGGGAATAGAAGAAAATGGGAGTAAATTCAGCTTTTTTGTGGCTTGCAAATATTTACAGAGCGTGGGAGTGATCCCACGATGGAAGTAGAGCGTCTTTTAACCCTACAGATGGAAAATGCAAGGAAAGGATTTAGATTGAAATTTTTATGGATTGAAAATTCATTCTAGTTAGCAACGCAAACATCCAGATAAAAGCTTTGAATGTGTTTAAGGGAGTGAAAGAAGAAGAAAAAAAAAATAAGTAGAAGGAACGTTTAATGCAAGTGTTTGACCAGTCGCGCCCAAATGCACAACGTCCAAATTACCGGACAGGCAGCCCAGCTCAGATGAAGACCGCGAATACTGCAAATGCTTTATAGAAAACCATCGGATGTGGTGGATACGGCTGTTCGTGGATCTCCGGTGTGGATATAAACCGGTTTCTTCTGGAAAAGGATGCCTTCCGGAACTTGCATTCTCACGCAAGGAAAAACTCGATTAGGGTGTGAAGTGGATAGAGATCGTCTGACATTCTGGTGAGGAGTTGATGCTCAAGGCAATCTTAAATGGAATCCTCTGCTCCCATCCACATCCTGTTGCGCTCACGCGACAACCGTGCATCATTTCCGGTTATGTGGACGTTTCAGATAAGAGGTCGTTCACGGATTGATCCTTAAGCCACTTTTGCCCAGCCGTGGAAAAATAGTATTGCTTTCAAAATGCTACTGGTTTTGGAAATCGCCCCTGGACATCCCTACTACACTCGGTTCATTGTCTGGAGATGAAGAAACAAATTTTTTTTCGTTCTCTGCCAAAGACAAAATCTTCTTTGCAGTCCATCGGCCAAAGGGACCGTCGCATCACTTGAGCTACATAGGGAAAACATTCGAATAAGCAGTTGCTAAAACTACAGGGGAGAATTCCATTTCCTTAAAGGAACTCTGAAAAAGTCATAACGTCAGGGATTCAATACAAAGTATCCTCCTGCATGCATGGCGACCAGCAACCGGAAACAGCGTGCTCGGGGGCAATGTGCAAGCTCATGTGGTCCAGTTCTACAAGCAGTCTGTGATCTCGAGGGAGAAACGAAACTGCAGAAGGAACAACAAATATCGGAAGGGTACTCGGATTTCATGATTGGAAGACGTTCGGAAACCGATCGATTCACCTCCGGGAGAACGGACTGTGGTCTGCATCTTTCGATCGACGAAGAGCAGCTGATGAAGCCGACAGGAACCTTCAGAGAACGTCGTAAGGCGCAAATGAAGGAGGAATTACCTTCAAGGAATTTTGAAGATGCTTTTCGGGCTGCGGAAGCAGGGAAGCGAAAAATCGTGGATACGGATGCCAACCTCGGTCGAAGCATGAGATCTCCTCCGAGGTACCGATAAGGAATCCTCCGCGTCTGCGAACATGCGTATGGAGATCTGAACAAGAAGAAGAAAAGTGCAGTGTACTCTACCAAAAAGACTTCGAAAGGCAAGAAGGTGACTTTTTTTTTTTTTTTTCCTTCTCTGCATGGGGTTGCCTTCGGGAATAATTTCGATTTTTCGCCCCTTTCTTCTTCTTCTTCCTTCCTTCCTCCTCTCCGCCCTGCGTATGGCTACTACTCTGTGACTCTGTTGACCGGAAGTTTAGATCACGAGCAGACCTTCTTCCTTATCGCAGCGTTTCCTCGACGGTCACGGAGGAAGCTGCGCGCAATCTTCAGAATGCTTCGTTTCCACCGACCTGGAACGGCTTTTCAACAGACGTTCGAATAGTGAGGGTGTTGGTGGCGGCGGTTCCTCTGCACGACCTCTCCGGCCGAGGCCCTCCCGTGCGGGGGGGGAAACACCTAAAATACCTTCACAGCGAGCCTTTGGCGTGGCGCGAGGCTCTTTGAGCTCTTTTCCGTCATCATCATCATCGTCGTCACCGTCGCCATCGAGGAGGAGGAGCTGCTGCTGCTGCTGCTGCTGCTGCTGCTCTTCCAGCACCACGCGTCCGCTCGCCGGAGGATCGCCGTCGCCGGTCGGAGTGGGCACGAACGGCCTTCTGCTGCTGCCGGTGGTGTTCAAAGTGTTGGCCGGGTGCAGTTGACGCGAACGTGTTGCGTACACCTGTGTGTACAGACGAGTGCACACTCTGGGCAAACCGAGGCGGAGATATGTGTAAGGGATCAGCTATGTGGGGTGCCAGTGACTAATCAAAGAACGTGCGTGACGTGAAACGAGAAAAAAAAAAAAAGGAAAAAAAAAAGGAAAAAAAAAAAAAAAAAAAAGGGGAAGAAAGAAACAAACAAAGGAAGAAAAAAGGCACAGAATGCAAGTGTAGAAGGATATTGGAACTCAGTTGCAGAATAATAATTTCAATTTGCGGTTGGAAATGTGTGAAAGTGAGCACAGGGTTTGAAAATGCTCAAGATCATGTTATCCAAGGACAAGAAAAGACGATAGAAACAAGTGAGGAAAATCAGGAGTTTACGAGAACAGGTTATGAATAGTTCGGCCCATGTTCAGTTTGTTCTCTGCTCGTGTGTAAGAAGTTGTCCAATGTGGGAAAAGTTTTATTAAGTAGTTTGATATTGTGGAAAAAAAAACAATAATAGTAATAATACAGGTTTCTGCTAAAGAATGCTCCTTAACTGCGAAAGTGACCGTGTCAGAAAGAACCTAAAGTTCATATTTTTATATTTCTATTCCTCAGAATTTGGTAGTTTATTGTGAACTCAACAAAATTACCATAAAATTTTATTACAGTATTAAATGGAAGTTTAAAATGCAAGAAGGCCTATTGCTTGAAGAGATACAGTTCTTACATACGTTAGATAGGTATCGTGGTCTTTAGCACATTTTTTTGTAGAGATTAGAATCTGTGTGGATATTTAAAATCTCAACGAGGTTCAATAACTCTGTTTGTTTTCAGTCAAGACTTTGGATTCCTACGTTTAAGTAGCTCCCAGAATGCAAAGAAAAAGGCTATTGTTACTAAGGTTAGTAGTTTTGTATATTAGAATCATGTAATAGCAATATGAAGAATGGGTTTGGAAGCAAAATTATTCATATTCTTATTTTCAATAAATATTTACTTCAGAAGTCATGTATTAAACACAGTGGTTTTCCTTATATTCATGTGTTTATGTGTAAATATGTACATGAACATTTGAATTTTCATGGGAGTAGGTAAACTTGCAGATTCTGGAATTGCAAACGGTCTCTTGATGTTGCAGAATCTGTCATCCATAAAATGGTCAATAAGGTATCCATGACTCTAATTATGAATTTTTCATTATAATTACTTAGAAGTCACAAAACTGTCTATTAGATAATACCCTTTTAAGTAAGTTTATTGATAGAGTTAGGTGCGAATCAAGAATTCTATGATACAACTTATGTGTCTGCGGTTTTCAAATCAACAAAGTAAAGGTTGTTTGTCTTTGAAATGCATTTTCCATGACTTTTACATAAGTTTTTAGCAATTAATTGAGAGATTATTGATGATAAACTGTTGTGGTAGTTGGATGGTATTTGTAGTCTAGCTAATTGAAATTTTCAGGGTGTGAAGTACATGGAAAAACTACTGTTACAATCAACTGTTAAGGATAAAAGTAAGCTACCCTTGAAACTGCAAGGCAACAATGAAAAAACTGTGGATTTTAAGATGTTCTGCAAGTTAGGTCATCTTCATTTACTGTTAGAAGACTTTCCAAAGTGTAAGATGTACATATGTTTTTTTTTTATATATTGCATATTTTCAAAACAGTTCAAATATAGATTTTGTAGGATAAATGTACAAGCTTTTCCAGATGTCCTGATCAAGTAGGTAATTCAAATTTGATTCTGTAAAGGATTTTTTTCTTTTTTATGTTTGTGACGTTTCATGATGTTTACAATCAATACTTTTCAATCAGGGATTTCCGATTTGTTTTCTTCTTCTCATGTTTATGTCTTTGACCTTGTTGTGAAGCAATTATAAGCAGTCTTTTCATTCTGGTTAATTAGCACAGTTTGAAAAGGTGGGTTCATATTGTCAGTTCTGCTGATCTTGTGGTTGATGTGTTTTTAAAAAACAGATGGGCTCAGAAATGAAACAAAAAAACAAAAAAACATAGAGGTTTGTTTTGAAATAATATTTTTTTCTTAATTTTCCATAAAGTGACTAGTTATGTATAAATTGGAGTTTCTACTGTTGTCAGTAAGGCATTTTAATATTTGACAACATCCTATCTGAAGTCAGGTGGTCACCTTCAGTTACTGTGGGGATCTGATGATCTATTTGTGCATAAATGTTGGATTTAGTATTTTGTTTCCAAAGTTGGTTCATAAGCATTATGTACTTGATCAGACTTTAATTTCATGAAATGCATAATTGTTTCCTTTTTTTTTTCCTGCTGAACCACAGTTTTTGCACTCATGTTATGATGTTTCTGAAGGCCTTGTTACTTAAATCATCACCTTTGAGATTTAATTATGAAAAGAAGGTTTTTTCTATGCTTTATCCCCAAATTCCGAATGGATAAACATTTGTCTTTGTTGTAAGCACCTCAAGTTCTCAGTTTAGATTACCACCTTTGAAACGTGGGGAATTTTGTGATTTTTTGCTTTCAGATCTTTAATATGCAAGTAGGGGCCATGTTTTTTTTCCCAATGTTTTAATCGCAATTATTGTGGCTTTTGTAACATTTGTCCCCCTGTGCAAAGTAAGGATTTCTGTGTCAAGAGTTCTTACCAAAGTTTTTGTTTTCAACATTTGCCTTTGTTTGGATTCATAAATGGTATTGATGCAGATAATCACTTGGGCATTGCATGTTAAAGATGAAAACAAATGCCCCTTTGCAAGTGTCGTATTTCGAATGGGATTTCTGAAATGCTTTTTCTTTGTGTTGGCAAATCAGTTCGCAAAAATTTTAATGACTGCCCGATGTATATTTTAATGGCTTATTAATTGGAAGCGTTGACCCACTACATATTTGGTATTGCCTTAAAATTGTCTTATCATCGCCCAAAATGTCTTGAATTTAAAAAGTCTTGGGCATTCATGAAAATTTTTTCCTTTGATGTGGTACCAGGAGCTGCAAACGTTTGCTTTTGTTTATTATTTGATTGAGGATTTTAATATTGTGTGGGAAGTACCTCGTTATTGTGTTAAGTGAAAAAAAAAGAAAAAGAAAAAAAAAAACGTAGAGTTTTTCTTGTATGTGAGCCTTGGTTTAATAGGAATTTGTTGAAGGAATTTGCTGCCAGTTTCCGCAGGCAGAAGAGGTGGTGATCGTTTCCCAAGTGATGTGAC
The DNA here is from genome assembly GCA_036172245.1 of Raillietiella orientalis. Lineage (NCBI taxonomy): Eukaryota > Metazoa > Arthropoda > Ichthyostraca > Raillietiellida > Raillietiellidae > Raillietiella > Raillietiella orientalis. Next base: position 6,614,160 of record JAYWIR010000003.1, on the reverse strand, counting down.
GTCTTCGCAAAGTACGTTACGATTCGTACTGTACCCCATAGTGAGCGTGTTGGAAGTTGGTGAAGTTTTGCGATGAAACCACCACCACGATAGCCCACGGGGGTGCGAGCGGTGGTGCTTCATTGCCCACCGCGCGCTGGTGCCAAAGCCCAATTCCAATGCGGGCAGCCTGGTGCCGTGCATTTTTGTTTTTGTTTTTTGTTTTTTTGACCAGTTGCAAATCATTTGTGACTGGGAACAAGAGGATTTTTTTCTTTTTCTTTTCAGCCCTCTCTGCATATCAGAAATTCTACAATCACAGTGATGAATACTGGAAGGATGCCAGTTTTTTGTATGGACTCGGGCTTGTTTATTTTCATTTCAAGGCATTTGCATGGTAAATGTATATATATATGTATATATATATGTGTGTGTGTGTGTGTGTGTGCGTGCTTTTGTTTTTGTTTTCTCTCCCCCCCCCCTCCCTCGCCTTCCTAACTGTTTTCCCTTCCCGCTTCGTTGTTTTCGCGAGGGCGCGCGTCCCGAAAATCCCCGTCCCCTTCCTCCTCCCCAGCGGCTGGCTGCCCTCGGCACGGCCCTTTGTCCAATGAACTCGGGGGCGTGTGACGTAGCTCCCGCACAAGTGTTGCCAGATGTCACTGGCGTGCGTCCGCGAATGGTCCGCACGCCAAGAGCCGCCGCCGCGTTGTTGTGTTGATAAAAGACGTGCGCGTCGCGAGGGATGCTGCTGCTGCTGCTGCTGCTCCCGTTCGGGTTGCCGTGAGATTTTTCGCAGCCTCTCTTGCCAGTAGCAGAACCAGGTTAGCAGCAGTGCGTCTGGCTTTTTGGTCTCTCACCCTGCAACCCAGGCTGCTACGAAGACCGCGTGCGGCTGCTTACCCGAGCTTTTTAGTCCTTGGAGACGATGACGATGACGATGATGATGAAGGTGAAAAACTTTGATTCCAAATCCTGTTCGTGCATGGAAGTTACGACGGTGGATTTTGTTGGGAGAAGGGGGGGGGGTCGCCCCCGTCTTCACGCAAGTCGCGCATGCGTGATCCCTGCGTATGAAGCCAGTGAACAGTTCCTGATCCATGGGAAACGTATATTTTTTGCCAGTGGTTTATGCAGGGGGTTGTCGTGCATGTGTGGGGGTCTCAGAAGTGAATTACAGTATGTTGGACTTCGTGTCTGTGTTAAACATCCCGAAATGGATTTGTGCTTACTGCCCAAAGTCACCTCATCCTTACCAAAGTTTACGTCTCCGAAACGATTTTTTCTTCCTCTCTCTCCCCCTCTCTCTTCCATTTCATATTATAACAAGTGGATGATTTTGGACAAGTGTTTTGTTAACGTTCATCATTTGGATATGTGGATCGGTAAAATCTGTTTTTAAATTTTTAGGTCCAAGCAAGTGTTCCTGCAACTGCTGTATTTAGACCCAGGCTTTTTGAGAGCAAATGAAGTTCATATCCGACTTGGTCTGATATACAAGATCACTGGAAATTTCAAGTCTTCTCATAAGCATTTTCTGCTTGCCTTGATAGACAATAGTGCTTGCACATTAACAAAGGCACAGAGTATGCATTTGCATTAATTTTGTTAGATCTAATGAACTGAATATGGTCTTGTGTTGCTTGATACCTTTAATCCCCAAGTTCAATCACCCTTGAACCTTAATTGCATAGTGGTGTTTTTTGTATTTTTGTATTTAGAAAAGTAATTATCCTTGTCATTGAAATTCCCTAATTCTCGAATAACCCAGAATGCATTGTATCTCATCTTTTTTGTTGTATTGCATGTGTGTGTCTTCTAGTCTTTAATTGGTATCAAATCAACTGTTCATGCATGGTGTGTTAAATTTTCCTTTTATGGTAAACTTCAAATAATCGAATAACTGAGTGAAATTGTTTTCCAAGTTCAGTCCAGGGTTCGTGTATGATTGCGACTCGTTTTGGTAAAAGCATTTTTTGCCCTGTGATGCATGAACGGCTTTTCAAAATGAGTAATCTGAAATGAATTATCTCTTGATGAATGTGTTTTCCGAATTGATAACAGTCGTGTTCATATTTCCATAGTAAAATTTCACATTGCAAGTTTATTGGAAATAGAAAAAAAATATCGGCAGGCCAAAGAAGAATATGAAAATCTATTATCTGAAAAGAACCTACCAGAGCCTTTAAAAGCAGATTTATACAGGCAACTTGGTAAGTGACATCCTTGTTAAATTACATTTGAAGATATCATTAAATAGGTTGGCTAATTCATTCAGTTGACTATTTATCTGAAAGAAATCAAAAAAACCAACTTGCTTTAAAATATTTGGAAGAGTCCGTTAAAGCAGATTCCAAATCAGGCATATCTTTGTATTTATTAGGACGCTGTTTTTCCGCAGCAGGAAAGATACACGATGCATTCCTTGCTTACAGGTGGACTATTGATATTATTTTAATTATGGTCTCTAGTATGTAAATTTAACTGAAGTTCAACTGATGTGTTACAGTATTATAGTTAGAGTCCTATTAAGAAATGAGGTATATTTCTAATCTGTGTGGTAGGCAATGTTCTTTTTCTAGGAGTTCAGTGGACAAATCTGAAGCTAATGCTGATACATGGTGCTCCATTGGAGTTTTGTATCAACAACAAAATCAGGCAATGGATGCTTTGCAAGCATATATTTGTGCAGTGCAATTAGACAAACATCATTCATCTGCCTGGGTTAATTTAGGTAAATCATGAATGTGGAAAAAATGTGTACTCACATGTTGCTGTAAAATTTTGTAGGAATGCTTTATGAAGATAATGATCAACCAAGAGATGCATTAACTTGCTACATGCATGCTATTCAGAATCTTTCAAATAGATCGATGGAAAGCAATTTGCAAGAGAAGATTGCTTTTCTTCAAAGGCATCTAGCCAATGCTCCAATTGGACCAACCACAAATAAGTTAATTTAACTCTTCAATCTTAAATGTTTTGAGTAAACTTGGTTTAGGCCACGTCAGCTTCTCTGCCTGGAGGACGCATGGAATTTTCCCATAATATCGGAAATGATAGCAAGACAGCATCAACAACAAAATAAGCAGGTGCTAAGCATGATTTAGTAGTTGATTGTTCCTTGATTTTTCAAAGCTACTTTTTCCCTCGAAAGTTTCAGGGTACTTGGTTATATGATTACTGAAGTAGTTTGTGATCATCCTTATCTGTTCGTACTGGATAGTTTTTGATCCTTTATATGCTTAAGAATTCTTTACTTGACAATTCCCGATGTTTCAGCAGTCGTCACTTTAGAAATCCCATTTTATCTGTTAATAATCATTTTGTTGAGTACTTTCTTTTTTTGTTTGTTTGTTGAATCGTGTTCTATGTGTTAATGCGCATTTAATAATTTCGTTGCTTTCCTTGTTTCAGATGAATGACTTGGTGAATTTTCCACTGCCAAATGTGCTTAATCAGCAGCAAATAAATCTTATGAATACATTGTTGCAGAACCGTCTTCATCTCTCCCCAGAAGAGCATAATCTTTTGAATCAATTGATGCAAAGTTACAAGTATGTGTTTGTGAATTTTTCGAGTCTTTCATACTGAGTTTTAATCTTAGGTTGATGATTGCACCACAGAATCTCAAACAGCAGCATCAGTCTTGTGATGGATTTCCGCCAGAAATTTATGTAAGTGCCTTCTTCTGATTCTTGATGTGCAGATTTTTTTTAACAAAATTCATAATTTCATCTTAGGACACAGCAGAGAGTTCCATCAAAAACGAGATTGGTGTCAGTGAGCAGGAACTTCAAGCACTTTTGTCACAAAAGGATATAGCCACTTCTTTAGCTGAAGATTTGCTTAAACAGTTCACTCAGGATCTTGAAAATGCCGAAAATATGCAAATGAGTCCCAGTTTCCATACGAATTTTTTGGGGACGGAACATAGTGCAAAACCGAATTCGGAAGGAGAGTTAACTGATACTCATGCTGATCTTTTAGTGCGAAAGCCTGACTTACTTATTCCTAAGATTCCAGCTTCATTTTCAATTAATTTAAGTGCTTCACAGCTTGTTACAGCATGTCGAAAAATGGGTGAAAACGGAATAACCTCTATAATTTTTGAAAAATGTCCTCCTCCTATGTTGCCTGACCCCCCAAGTCAGAAGCTTTTGCCTGAGGAACTTCTCCCATGTACACCAAGTGTGTACATAGATAGTAAGAAGGATGCATTTAGCCCAAAGCTGAAAGAATTCTGTCTGATGCATCCTATTGCAGTTGTTCGTGGTATTGCTGCAGCTCTAAAGCTTGGTCAGTATTGATCAGCATCCATCCTTCTTTTTTCTTTACATTATGTTTAGATTTGGGATTGTTCTCAACTAAAACGTTGGTGGAAACAAATTCTGATCATTTGATTGAGGTCAGAGCCCAGTTGCAGCAGCCTTCAGAAGAAAATTGGGATTTTCAATTAGGTAGACAAGGATGGCGCTGTGAAAGCAGTCGCTCTTATGCAACAATTGCTAAATACGCACAATATCAGGCAGCCAGCTTCCAAGAAAGTCTAAAAGTTATGTTTGTCCTTTTATTGAGTCGTGCTTATTGGTTTTTTCTTTTTTTTAGGAAGAACAAGAGAAGTTGCAATCCAAGGAGAGGAATTCCGAGGAGAGTGGCCACAAATCTAAACGTTGCCGCTTTATCAATGGTAGAAAGATAATCAAGTTTGGGACCAATGTGGATTTGTCTGATGAGCGTAAATGGAAACTACAGTTGGAAGAACTTATGAAACTTCCTGTTTTTACAAAAATTATCTCTGCATCAAATATGCTTTCACATGTTGGTCACACCATTCTTGGGATGAATTCTGTGCAGTTGTATATGAAAGTTCCTGGAAGCAGAACACCTGGCCATCAAGAGAACAACAATTTTTGCTCTGTAAATATTAATATTGGTCCAGGAGACTGTGAATGGTTCGCAGTTCCGGAACCTTATTGGGGAGTTATTCACAATCTTTGTGAAGAACGAAATATAAGCTTTTTGCATGGATCATGGTGGCCACTTGCAGAAGATCTCTATAAAGCTAAAGTTCCTATGTATCGTTTTGTGCAGAAACCCGGGGATCTCATCTGGGTGAATTCAGGGTGTATTCACTGGGTCCAAGCTATTGGTTGGTGTAATAACATTGCTTGGAATGTTGGACCATTAAATGCTGCTCAATATCGGTTGGCTGTTGAACGTTATGAGTGGAACAAACTGCATCACTTCAAATCAATTGTGCCCATGATCCATTTATCATGGAATGTTGCAAGAAATGTGAGAATTTCTGAGCCAAAGCTGTATGAACTCATCAAGTAAGTCACCAGACTATAGATTTTAATTTTGTGTTGTGCTTGTCGATATACTATTCTCTGTTTTTCAAGGTACTGTTTGCTACGTACTCTAGTTCAGTGTCAGCTGACTATTGAGTTTGTCAATTCTCTGGGTATAAAACCTCGTTTTCATGGAAGAGGAAAAAATGAAGCTTCTCATTACTGTAATCACTGTGAAGTAAGTTACATGCTTATTTGAATTGTTTTCTCACAGCAAACAACTACGTCAGTTAGCATGCTTTTGATTCATGTGTAGACATGGAAATTAATTCAGCGGTTCTTTAATGTTTAGAGCTGGAGTGATATGTTCAAGCTCATTGAGCTGTGAAATTTCAGTTCAGATGTGCTTTGAAGGGCCTCCAATTTGCATTGCAGGTTGAAGTGTTCAACATACTCTTTGTGAAAGAACAAGATAAAAAACATGTTGTTTACTGCCAAAATTGCGCCAAAAAGCAGTCAGTGCATTTAGAAAACTTCGTTTGCCTGGAAGAATACAAGATGGAAGAGCTTATGAATATTTATGATAATTTCATATTGCAAACGGTTAGATCGAAGTGTGTGTGTGTGTGTACCTGGATGTGATCATAGTGTTTCTTTCAGGCTAGTAAATCAAATTTGACAATGAGTCATCTTCCTCCATGAAGAAGCTTTTGTGATAAAATCGTATCGCCACTGCCAGTTCTCTAATTGGAAAATCCAACAGTGATATTGTGTAAATACATTAAGTTATATGCCCTTTTGTCAAATGGAATCTCCCAAAGTCATATTCGTAGAATATGTTTGTAAAATTAAATTATTGAAAAAATTGCCAGCTGGAAAGTTTGAATTCCATTCCATTCTGTTTGGCACTCTGTGAGAATCCGCCAAGTGTTTCCTTTTGTGCGGATCTCCATGGTTCGTGCCCCGTTTGTGCTCCTGGAATTGCCAAGGAGTGGATCCGGTTCAACAAACTGGCCGAGCCGGGCTGTGCCAAGTGTCTTGGCGCATCGCAGCGGCACGCAGGTGTCCTCTCCACACGCTCCCGGTTTCGGTGTGCCCCGCGTGTTTTCGGATGGGGACGAGATGGCAGTGCCCCGCGCGCGGTGGACCCGCATCCGCAGCAGCTGCTTCCTGATCACGAGTTTCGGGGTCGTGCGCCGCCCTTCCGGGTGTCCGGGTGAGGGTGCTGGAAGCTTGGAAAAGCGTGGGATTCGTCGGATGTGGTTTCCGAGCTTCGGGTTTGCCCAGGCGGTCACACGGCTCCGGGTGAAGACCCCACTCGTGCTGTGGTGGTGGTGGTTTCCGTGGCAGGTTTCCAGGTCGCAGGTTCGGACGCCGATCTGCGGGCACAGAGCGTCGTTCCCCGGCCACCACCTCCGCCCCCGCGCGTGTATGCGGGGGAGCCTGGCGTTCTCCTCCTGAAAGAACTTTCACGCGTCTTTGTTCCCCAGCTGCTGCATGGGGATTCTCTCGGCTCTCCTGACAGTTACGGCGATTGGAAAGCAACAAACACTGCCACTGCGCGCTTTCTAACAGCAACTTTGGGCGCTCATAAAAAAAGAAAGAAAAAAAAAAAAGTGCTGCTTGTTAGGGCAGCCTTCGGGCAGGTCGGCTGTTTTCTGTGCCCTGATTTAATCACGCTGTCATTATCCACGGGCATGTGAGATGCAGTTCTTTGAAAACTGGTGATTTCTCTATTGCTCCCCAACATTCAAGTGTTTTTCTCTCTCTCTCTCTCTTGCAAAATCTGCTGCAAGTTCCGCGGTCTGTGACTGTATGCCCAGTGGGTGAGTGGTGGTGATGAATGATGCTTACTGCATTGGTGCTCCGTCGCCGGAGTTGATGCTACCGTATGCCGGAAAGTGTCGGTTGTTGAATAATAAAAGGCGGGCAGTCACGATGTTGGAGGTCAAAAATCAGCTGTCGAGGGGTGGCTGTCTCGTTTACGGGCGGAGTAACTCAACCCAGGTGCTAGCGATGCGGCAGGCAATTGATGCTTCTGCGTTTGTGTCGTGAACCGGAGAAAGGGCTGCTGATTTACGCAGCGCCAGCGTTCACGGGAACGGTTCTCTTTGTCTCCGTCGAGGACACACACACAGCCGACTCCCTGCTGTTTCCACGTAGCCGAACGAATCGACCTGCCAGAAAGCCGCGTACCTGCGTCAGCTGTGTAGGTGGAGTCCTGGGCGGGAAAATGGGAGGAGGCGGGCAAGAGGTAAAGGAGACGGGCTGCTGCCGTTTTGTCGGATGCCCAGCTGCCGTTTTCCACGCAGGCGGACCGGACAGGCGCTCTTGGGTGCAGCTCAAACGCTCGGTCTGTCTGGACAGGGATACCGAGGGACGCACGGTGTTTAACAAAAAGGCCTTTACCACTTCCGGATTTCGAGGCTGAAACTCCCGGAAGTGCTGTACAAAGGGCGTTGGTTGACGTATCCGTTCGAGTTTCTTCTGTATCCGTGGAGAGCGAGTGACGCCCGACGTCCACTCGAGTGATGTGCAGAAACTGCCAGGAAAAAAAAAAAAATGCTTGTAAAGACGAGAATTCGGCGGTGGTCATTCGAGCAGCGTGAACCCTGCGGTCCCTTCCCGGAGCAGAGGAACACGTCGTCTCCCCCGAACGTCCGAAGCTTCGTCCCTTCTCGTGTTTTTCGTGAGAGAGGCGTCCAAGGACCGGAGTGTCGTACCCCACGCGCGCGGTAGTCACACCGCGACGGAGCGCCAGGGGGAAGCGACTTCCGAGTTCACGAACCGGAAGTTGGTCTAAAAATAGAGGTAGCCAAGGCGAGGAGGTGCTGCGTGGAGCGCAGCATCCGCACGCCGTGGAGTACTGCTGGCAGGAAATGCAGGCATCTGCTGCCCAAGAATTGCGTATCCTTTCGCTCTGCATCTGTTGAGGTCACCAGTGAGGTGGACCTGCCCGACGTGGCCGGCGCTCAATAAATCGGCAGCAGCGCAGCGTGCTGCCCACTCCAAAGTTGCCCGTCGCACGAGCAGATTCGGAGCTTCCGGTCAAGTCGCCTGATTCGGAGAGCTCTGCCTCTTCCCTGGGAATTGCCGATGGCCAACAGCAGCAAAGGAAAAAGAGGGAGCGGTCACAGGAAGGCCCCGTTTGAAAGAACGCTCCTTTTGGTTCGACGCAGGACGTACAATGGGTCGGCGCTTGCGCCTACCATTCTCGACGGTAATTCGAGGTTACGACGGGAGGAAGCGCGGTGGTTCGTTTGTGGCCGTGGGGAAGACGGCAAAGACGCCAGCGCGAGGACACCTCTTCTTGCACGGCACGTCCTTCGAGCTGCTCTGGTCACGCTGCGGTGCTTTCTTTGCCCTCCGGAGCTCCATGCGGAACAGAAGCCGCGATGCTTTTGAATTGCGCCGTTTCTTTTGTCCCCTTGAGCCGCACTTTTCCCACGTGGGCCTTTGTTCGAATGGAAGTGTTTGCCTATTGATTTCCACGAAACCGGCTGTGCTCAAGCGACGGTTGGTGAGACGGATAGTGGGGCATGAAGCTGGTTTGTACAGAGACAGCCATGTTGCATGTGCTCTCCTCCCCCCCAGGAATCTTCTAACCACATGGTTACGGAGAAGCGCGGCTTTGCAGAAAGAGGAACACCTGATCAGCCGTGGATGCAGTCTTCCTTTAGATTCCTTATATGCTACACGCTCATGGGTTGTTTTCTCCATGCGGAACACGCAAGGACCTTTCAGATCTCGATGCTCTACGAAAGCCACCGGGCTGGGCCCTCTCAAGTGAGCACCTCCATCGAAAGTGCTCCCTCCCTCCCCCAAATGAGGGTGCACAGGGCGGCTTTTCCGCTTCCCGTTCGAAGTATGAGGCCGGGAATGGGAACGAGGAACTATTGGAAACAAAAGAGCCTGGTCCGTAGGGCAGTGCTCGACCAAAGCTTTTTCCTCCTTCGCGATCAAAGAATGTCTAAAGTTTGGTTGGGATTCTTAAGGGGAGGAGGAGGAGGGGGGGACCTTCTGCTAAGATGGACGCATTTCTCCGACGATGCTTGCGAAAACGATGATGGACAGAACTGGAAAAGAACACAGTCTGAGGAAAACGCCCTTGGAGGAGTTTGTTCTTGTTAGATTTTTCCTCGTCCAAAGTCGTCCTGCAGAGGACTCGCACCTTTTCGAGATCACATCTCTCTCTCTCGAGATTTTTTTCTTTTTTCAAGCAACGGCCGCAGCTAGAAAGGACCTGCAGGAGAAAAAATCTTCGTCCAGGTTCTGGCCAGCAACGCGAGAAGAAGTTCCCGAGGAACTCGGGAGGGAAACTCGGGAGCTTTTTCTTTCAGCCGCGGAACGTATTCTTTCACGTGCTGGCAACCGGTTTGCTCTCGGGACGATGAAGCCGCCACGGGTATTCCCGTTTCCGATCGCCAAGGGGGGGGAATCGACTTGTTGCTGATGCACAGGAGTCACCCAGCTTGCTCGGGACTTTCCGATCCCCCTTCAGGCACAGGTTAGGAGCCTGACCATGGGGCGCAGGCAGCGGAAGAGTCGGTAGGATCTCCGGCCGAACCCCCATGCGCGCGCGGCGGCCCCTTCCGTCGCGACGCCCTTTTTTTCCGAAAAAAAAAAAAAAAAAAAATCCCGTTTTTTTTTTCCCGAGGCGGCGTCTGAACGTGACTGACGGGAATTTTTGCCGAAGCTCCTCTCGGCATTAATAGCACCGGGAGATTTATGTTTATGGGTGCTTCTCGCTGCTTTCCTGCCTCGGTCGTCTGCAGTTGATTTTTACGGTCAGCAAATAGGCTTCGCACAAAGCGCGAGGTTACGGCGGGAGCAGCTTCCAGGCTTATCAGCTCCATTTGAAAAGTTTTGCCACTACTGTAAAAGGAAGCTTACGCGAGGTGTGTCGCAACACCATTATCTGTGGCGAAAGTCGTTTGTTCCAATCGGAGCTTCATGTTTTCCATCCCTTGCTGTTTTGAAGTGCTATTTTGAGCGGTTGCCTTCAAGAATGGCGGATAATAAGCTTCTCAATATACACACACACATATATATATGTATCTTGAGCTGGAGCAGGCATATATATATATATATATTATATACACGAAAGTTATTACTGACGAAAGAAATTTTTGCCTTTAGCTTTTTTTGGCAACTCGAAAGATACTGTTGATGGATTTATTAAAGAGGCAAGTGAGAAACTCGGTTCCACTCATACTACTGTGTGGACCGTCTCTTCCTTTGCTTTGCATCGTAGGTCATGAGAAGGATCTGAATGGACAGGAAGAACCGCTTGTTAACTTGTCACTGTTTTCAAAGAACAAGTTCAATGATCTTCCCATTGGATGGTATTAGTTTGCTACATCCTGCTTCCATAATAAATGAGAATCGATGCTTGCATAATGAACATATTACCGACGAAACTGCTTGTTAGTAAGAACGAGGCATTCTTTGATACCAACAAAATTAAGAACAGGGGAAAGAAATTCCCTCCTCATGGATTTCCAGTAACCATGTTCGGTCTTTGGCTCTAGATTCGGAGTCTTTGCTCCTTGCACATCCCAAGTATCTGAAGTATTAATCAGGGGACGTTATAATTTAATGTATTTCCTTAATCATAGTGCAATTTTTACATCTGCATCACAATGTTACTGAATGCACCTGTGCCTTCCTTGCTGAATTTACAGATGGTGCTACAGCTCAAAAAGGATCAGACCAGGGGAGAATTGCGGAAGATCATTCCTCCTAAAATTAAAATGAGCCGTTTTTCGTGGGAGCATGTGTCTATCGCTAATGTTATATCATGTGCGTGCCTATGCTCTCTTATTTCTTCTCCAATGATGAGCGCAAATGTTTAGCATGCGTTGGTTGAGGCGGTTTCAGTCCTTTTGCTCTGTTTTTTCTTTTTGCGTTGTGGATGCAGCGGGGAGGAGAGAGATGAGCCCTCCGAGTTGCAGTTTCGCCTTGAGGAAGAGTTTCAGAAAAAGCATCTCGAAAACTCGAAGCCATAAAATCGAATGTAACAAAAGGGGAATGCAACAAGCAGTCTGCAAAGAACAGCCTCAAGTGACTCGTTGTATTCACGGTTGTTCTTATTTATGTAGCCATTAATCTGTAGAAAGTGCTGACTCTTTCACTCACCTCCTCCGCATCGATGATTTTGAAATCCTAGCCAGCAAAACTGCTTCTTAGATTAGAAAATGGATGGACAATCCAAATGCTGACTTTAATGTTACACTTGAACCTAAGCCAATCTGCTGATCTGAGATGCCAGACAAGATGCAGTACTCATCCAACCGATCTGCAGGATACTGAATGTCGATCGCTCTGAGACGTCTGTCCCGTCGTTTCGAGGTTTCAGCTTGCCGTCTTCCCAGCGAGAATCTCATCCTTGGATAGTAAGGTCTGTAATCGTCTTCTGTGTTGACATCGTTTGCATTTTTTAGATACTGATTCTGGCTTCTCTGGAGCTGCCCTTGTGAGAACTGTGAAACTCCCCAAAGACCATTGGATCTCTATAATTACTCAGTAAATGGAGCGAACGCCTCTGTGGTCGTCATGATCACAAAGGGAGTCTTACTTTGAGCAATAGGGAAGGACGATCTGACCTCACTTTCACGAAATGTATGCATCTTCAGACAGAAGTTCTCGAAGAAATCCGTTTTGGCCAGCAGCGTTCCTTGACCATTACATGTTTTTTGGTTCCCCTTTTTCTTCCTGCCAAACGATATTGCCTTCTGAAAACGAGATAGCTATTTTAGAAGCGTCCACGTGAGTGAACGCTTCCTTCCTTCCTTTGGGTTGATCTTTTCCTTGCCCCCCTCACGAATTCCTGATCTTTGATGAACCCATACTCTCTTCGCTGTAAGAGCCATTTCCGCCTTCCCAATCCATCGGCGTAGGCAGCTTTTCCAGCGTCTGAATCACGAAGGAGGTCTGCGACAGGGATGGGACGGTTCCGCGTCTTTCGGCCTCACAAATTCTTAATGCTTTGATCAGACAACATGGGTTGCGTTTTCAAAGCAAAAGCTTCCAGGCACGGCATCCCAGGTCGCAAGGTTGTTCTCACCGGGATCGGAAATGCCAGCTCATTTTGTTTTTTTAGCGAGAGCTCAGAAAAAAAAAAAAAAAGGATGCCAATTTTTTTTGGCTATCAAAACGAAGGACAGAAAGAGCACAGAAATGAACTACGAAAAATGCAAGTAGGTATTCTGTTTCCTTCTAGGATTCATTGGTTCTCCTCGAAACAGTCCGCTCAAGATGTATGTATCGTCTGCAACAGGGAAAAGCCTCTTGATCATTGCAGGGATGAGTGGATGGTTTCAAAAACCGCTGCAGAGCCGTGCACGAAGCTTTTCTGGCCGTTTCGAGAAGAGGTCGACTGCTTGGACCACAGGGAGAGATGGAAAGACTCTGCGGTTTTCGCTCCGAACAGGTTTCTGGACCGTGTTCCCAGGTAGCGTCTCTCAACCCGGAGTGTGGCATTGGTTTCAACAGATTCCTTTAATCAAGCGAATATGGAAACTCACAGATTTGTATACAGCATGGCAGGAATAGGCAGTATAAATACACTTCGGTAAGGGCTCGTGGAAATGTAATCAATGCATGTTTGGTGAGAATCGTACATGATCATTAAGTGTCGCCAAGGAGCAGTGTGGTGGTGGTTCGAGAGTTTAAGATTATGATGATAACTTAAGCTATGCAATCACATATAATTTATAATTTGCTTAAATATAAATTAAATATTTACACGATCTACTTCCCACTGAAAATTCATTTTATTCATAATTTCATTCCTCGTAAACATAATGTATGTAACGAGATGCAGTTGAGTGATCGACCGGAAGCTTGTAAAGATAACCATCTCCGTTTCATTCTGGTTGATTGACCTCTTCTGCAGGGAAGCCTCCTTTCGCGGGGGCTTCTGACCCCATCGTCTGGAGTTCTCTAACACCAATGTTGTCCCCGGTTGGGTTTCTTGAATTGGCTTCCCTCTGCACGTTGTGCATGTGTTTGTGATCGTTTTCCTGCAAACCACGTGTTCCATTTGGGATTGCTTGCGAGGCTAAAGCAGCTTCCGCCATTTCCATTAAGGCAAGTTCACCAAGGCAGCTGTGCAGTGATCAGATGATGCAACTTCTTTCCCTCACCCCAGGTTGTCACGAGGGTCGCACTGCCTTATTGGGTCCTTTTGCAGATCTTACCAAGGCTTGAAAACGGGTTCGGTGAAAGGCAGGGGGAAAAAAAATAGACGAAACCGATTCTGGCAGGAGGAGCAGCTTTCGTCGATACACACCGGAATGACGACGAGCTTCCACTGTACAGGAACTAATGGTAACGGTAAAAAGATGTGCAACTGTTTGAGGGCAACGAATATCATGTTATCTTTATGAACTATTAACTGAGCCTCTGAGCAAGATCCCACGTCCCAAATGTACATTCTTGGAACTATTCACTTGACAGGTTTTTTCTGACAGGGTTATAGGTACCATCCAAGTAACCCTTCCTTTGTTTCCCTACACTCCGGATAGTAACCACATTGAGACAGCATGTACAGAGAGAGGGATGCCGTTTTCCATTAAGGCGAGATCAAATCGTGAATCGTCATGGTGAACCACAACTCTGTCAGAACTACAGAGTCCCTGACGGAATCTTTTCGATGGGGACGTCCCGAGTTTCATTTGAGGTTATTAAACGTTCTTGATGAAAGGCAGGTTTCTGTTGCTGGGGAGCCAGGGGCGGTTAAGCCTTTTCGGGTATTGGTGTTGGTGTACCAATACCCACACTTTTAGGACGCCGAATTTCCAATCGTAGGGACGAGAGGAGCGAGGCCAGAGAGTGCGATCATTGTGTAGGGAGGAATTATAGGCACGCACGCTTTGCATCGGGGAGAAAGGAAACATGGGTAGGGGTTGAACCCCCAGATGATTGAGATCAGCGGATCTGCCGGGATTGCAGCACTCAGATGATTTTTTGAGTAGCGGGTAGAGAAAAATGAATAGGAAGGGAAGCATTAGGCGATCTGCAGATTGTGCGGGTCTTGGATGGGCGCTTACCAATGGGTGCTACACACATGTGCACCGTGCATCCATGTAGTCAAACTGATTTTCTAGCTGTAAAAGTTCTTGGAGGAGTGTTTCAAGAACGACTTATCCCGTAGAACTACATTCTTTGCCCGAATAGATGGCCAAGTAGAAAGACTACAAGGTCAAATTTCTAGAGACTACGTGGTAACCTGGAGGGAAAAATCACGGATGCTGCGCACATTTGAATCCAAGTCGAGCTGCTTCATACACCATGGTCTCAGGAGACGGAATGCTGGTTTCACAACCGAAGCATTCATTTTATGTTTTATTAATCGCCGTATTTATTTTCTCTCCTGCAATCTACGCATTTTAACAGCGGACGTTTCCACTGTAAATGCATAGGCAGTTAATACAGGCAGGTCACTTCAATTTGAAGGCACTCCTTGAGCTAAATTAGGTAGGGAGCTGTCCAACTGGATTTTCAGTATTGAAATTATTTAACGATTTCATGGAATTTTCCATTTTCAAATTATTTACGGGAAGAAGGCGTGGGCAAGCGCGAGAGACTCCTTGATGGTTCGTCCCATTAATTAATTTCAATACCTTTCAGATTCAGTCAGTTCCCTTCCTTGCAACTGACGCTTTCCGAAACTCTTTGAGAATGTTTCTTACAGCCATCTTGCCCCCCCCCCCTCTTCACCATACTCCAAAATAAAGCAACCTAGTCGAACCGAAGGTCCCTACGCCAGCCTCTTCCCGTGGGATAACGGGTTGAACATCCCAGGTTGCTCGAGAATCGGGAACCAGACTGCTGTTAGCGCTGCCATTCTACTTCCGGTGCAAAACCGATGCCTTGCCAACGTGCTCGTGGCTCGATCTTCAAGAGGGAACGGTTTTCTTCCATGGTTGCAAGAATCGCTGCAGGTTCTCCAACAGCCCAAGGTCACCTTTCTGGAACTCGGGGGAGCCTGTTGGCAACGGCGGTCCAGCAGCAGGGAAGCCGCGGGGTGCACCAGCCCGCCGAGTCATCAGACGTACCCTATGATGGACGGGAGGCTTCCTGGTGCACAGTTCGGGGAACTTCTGGGAACGAGAACGATCTCTGGCTTCAGCGAAATGCGTGCCGTTCGGTGCGGGAAGTACGCACCGAACGCGCGTGTCACGCACATATTCGTCACGCCATCGATTCAATGAAGCAACAAATCTGCGTGTCCAACACCAAACCAACTGCCAACACGAATTTCGCGTTGACATGCTGGACTCTCGTGCACACGCCCGTGGGGGATGCATGCGTCCAGATACGACTACACAATAGTTGGTGATCAAGTCGCTGCTGTTAAATGGCTCCCCTAAGCTCGGGTAAAAAAAAAATGCTGCAACACGTTGTCTCTGCGAATAATAATGGGCAAATCGGGCCTTGTGGAATGCTTTCGTGGGGAAACGAAGAGCGAATCCTTCAGGTCTGGTGAGCAAACAACTCGGCTATGCATGCCTTCCCGTATTGAAATGATTCATTGGGAAATTTATTATTCTTCCTGTTTCATAATGAACTGGGGTTTGCCAAATGCGTTTCTAAATCTCCGTCACGCAGCTCCTTTGAAAGGCTCATCGGGTTTCGTAAGCCTGACGGAACCACCTGTTGCACCGTTTCCGTGCTTCGGTTTCGCCTTTCGCAATGTGTGCTCTGGTTTGGGAAAAGGGGCACCGTTCCCCGTAACGGACCACTGATGTATGCTTTGTCGGTGCCTGAAACCACGCTGCTGCTTTCTGTACACATCTTGCAGAGAAATAGTTTCATATGCATGGAAAATTGGTGCTCCATGAACGGGCGTAGAAAAAAAACTCGGGATTTTCATTACTGAATGAAATAATTCTGATCCTCCGGCATGACGGCAATCAACGCGTTCTTCCACGCTATATTTTATAACACCTGGCATGTCATGAGGTCTTTGGCTGATACCTTTGTTGGTTTCACTGTGGCTCTTGGGGCTTGACTGAATCACCGCTGAGAACAGCACCGACATTACAATGTAAAAGCGTAAGGTGGATAAGATCTTCCCGTTCTCGAAGTTCTGACTGGCACTCATCCAGCAAATCATGAAAAACACATAGCAGCTCTCGTGGCTGTTTGTTTTCCATCACTGGTGGAGCCTCTTGAAGAAGAGGCAAAGCATCGTGAAGCAGTTGAAAGTACAACCTGTGTGTCAAAGGTGCAATAAACCTCAAACAAAAGCAAAACCAGAAACGTACTTCTTTGATGCCAGTCTAGATGTCAACAGATTCACGAGCAGATCTGATGCTGCCTTGGACTCGCCTTTGAGACACAACACCTGGAACTCACGATATTTGCCTGAGAGAACGGTATATGTTAAAGTCTTGCTATGCTCACTTAAGAATACAAGTTGATCACTAACAAAGAGGGATGAATCAATTGCATCCAAGATGCTAAAAATGCTACGATCTCCACTTTCCAAAAATTTTTCAAGAAGGCAATCTGCTAAAAATGTGGCAGATGTCCCATCATTGGCTCGAAGAGACCATGCGAGGGCTGTCCCCAGATCATGATTTTGAAGAGCTCTTCTGCTCATGATTCTGCTGATAGTTATAGCTATACAAAATTGAAGTCCAAATCAGAAGAAATAAATAAATTAAAGCAACATTTACAAACCAGTACTCTCAAGATTCCTTTTTAATGCAACATGGATAATTTTATTTGCTTTGAAGGCATGCTGTATGGGCAAGTGCTCTAAATATGATTCCAAATGGGCTAGACCAAACTTTGGGCAATGATCCAAATAATCCACGGCTACCTGCCAAAGACTATCTTCTGTCATGAGCCAGGAGGCATATTCCAGTAGCAGGAACTCTCGGAGATCAGCAAGCAAGCTAAATAGTATACATCTGACATGCTCGCCCGAATTTTAACTCTCACCTCTGTTTATCATTTGCAATTTCATCTACATGCCACAAGAGATCCGTCAGGTGGGCACTGAACCAGCAATTGTCTAAAGACAACTGAAGCTTCTTAATTAGCTATGAAATCTCAGTTGTTATGATATTGTAAAGTGTAAATAACCTGCAAAATGCTGAACTGCATTGCTTCAAGCAATATGTTGTCCAATGTTGTTCTCTGATCTGGATCAGGAATGAAAGTCTGCAAGGCTTCTTCTGCAATGTCTCCCAATGCAGAGCATTGGACAGTAGGTTGTGTAAATAATAAATACGCTACAAGGTACTGGCACCATGTACCTAAGACTTCTGGTATTTTTAGAAGTGTCTGCTCCTCCCCACATAATATCTAATGTAAAATGCACAACCAGAAGTAACACATCATCATCTACCTGACATAAAGTTTCTAATTCAGGAACAGAGAGGAATTCACCAATATCAGAATACCGAATGCACTGGCTCTGCCAATGATTCCAACGAAAACTGAATGAAGACACTTGCTGTCCTATGCAATTCTGTGGCAGGATGTTAAAACAATATGTACAATTATTATCCTCACTCCATATATAGGCATTTTTAGAAGCAATTCGTACATTCTCTGAAATGGAGCGGAATCGAAAGATGGATGCAGTTCCAACAGCTGGCAAGCCTCTTTCATTTGTCCTTGAGCACAAAGGCCATAAACCTGCAAATCTACAATTACAATTCCTGTCAACGGAAACAATTACCGCATGCCAATAGGAAGCGTGCTTATATCCATTGCCAGACTTCAAGACTTCCATAGTTAAATGTTTACAATGAGGAAAGTGCCACCTGATCCAGTCAAGTAGCTGTGCCAAAAAAGTTCCTGCTGGTTGCTGATCAATAAATATAATTTCACATAAATTCCAAATTAATTCAAGTTTATATAATAATTCACTAAGAAGAAAGTATTGTTTTTTCTCGGCATCTGTGCTCGATTTTTCCATCATAGAATTTAATTCTTCCATGTATGCTTTAACTACAGATCTAAAAAAAATTTCAACCCAACAACTGCCTAACACAATTGAATAAAGTCTTCAAACCTATATTGACGGCTGCTTTTTAAAAGTTGAGATTGTGGGGAAAACCCAGCACACGGATTCTGCATCAATCCCTGCAAGCTCAGGAAAATCCCATTTGATTCATTCACCAGTTTTCGATATACTGGATGATGTAATGAGGTTATGCTGTTCACAATATACATGCCAAATTCAGCATCTAAAATTACACACATTGACTTACAATGTATACATGGAGACTGCACTATAAAACAGTTCGTACTCCTCAATAAGGGGTTGACATGCAAACTCAGAAATTATCCAGAACATATCACATTTGAATTTTTAAAGGAAAGAATCCATTTAAAATACACAAGTTTACCTTTGATGCCATTCTTTGAAGGCTGATATGGCGAGGGTACAACATGTACTACTGAATTCTGGGGCCCCACATCCATCTGGAGTGTTCTTTACTCTTTTATCCACAGCACTCACAAATCATTACATTTATTAATAATTTCATGTTGTGTAATCGTATTTGAAGGTTTGCTAAAACTTAATGCTTTGTTAAATCTTAAACAAATTTCCAAAACATGCATTCTACAATATTTTTCCAAAACTCTTTCTAATGTCCAACAATAGTTTATTCATTAACTAAATGGGAGTGAAGGTTAGTTTCATTTACGTTTTGACTAATGTTGCATGATGCACATGTATTTGCACTGTAAAGAAGTAACTGCTCACTCTATTAATGCAGCATAGTAAAGATTATGGTGAGCCATTGCAAAAAACACAATTACATTTCCAATACAGAATTCTTGGTTGAAGGATGAAGTCATGGGAATAAGATTCTTGGTGTTTTCTAGCTTAATTTAAATGACAAGAAAAATGACAAGACTGACCACTCAACAATCTTTGAGAAATCTATTTAGAATTATTAGATGAAAATTTTATCCTGTAGCTCCTAAAGAAGTAGAAAAGGTCAGTCTTTCCTCAGCATCCTAATGTAAAAGAAATTCGAAACAAAAAGATTTTACAGAATTAAAACTTATAACAGCAATTAATAAGAAATGTTCCAAAATATCTCAATAGTTGAAACAGGTTCTGATTTTTAATTTGATTCTAAAAGCTATCATTTAATATCACGGACAAAAAAATCACAATCGTGAAGTGAAAAAACAAAAAGCAAACTGCCCAACAGTAATTTTGGGGAATTTTTATTTTCTCTCAAAAAAGTTATAAACAGTGAAATACCATAACAAAGATTGAGACTAACTTCACCGAAAAATTATCTGAAATGCTCTAAAAGAATCTAAAAAAAATACCTTGAGACTAGTAGCTGAAAAAGTAAAAAATCAAGCAAAGCATCCATCAGTCTCCCCAAACGTGTTCAGCTTAGGGGAAGTTACCCAAAACAAACTTAGGGCCAGCTACAAATTCAATAGAATAAAGGTTCACGTCACTTGTATAATAAACATTCTTTAAACACTTACATCACTATTTGACTATACTCAAGAATTTTGAGAAACGAAAACCCCGAGTCTCAGATTCACGAATAAAATACCACAAATAGGCTCACAGTAAATTGATGAACATGGCAACAGTAATTTATAAGCCCATCATACATCAACTGTCCCATTGATTTGATGGCTGTAATCTTTCCAGCAATTTATACTTAAATTGCTGAATGCCTGAACCTCACAATAACATCAAGGGAATTTTCATTTCATCTGGTAAATCAACTTTTCATACCATCAGATGAAATCAAAAAATTTGGAATTTTTCACTCTAAACAATGTATGAACATAATTGTATACTGAGCAGGAATTAGGAAGGATCCAGAAAGAGGTACGAAGTTCTATTTATGATAAAATTAAAACGATATACATTATATGTCAGCTTTGACGTTTTGGAAATTAGTGCCTTTAGAACTGTAAGCAAATTAATTTGGACTGATATTAAATTACCAAAGTAGTCGTCCATTATACATGACGCACACAAGGAAATAAGGCACACAAAGAACTGCGACCAAAACTTTCTTGTCGATCATGAACACATGCACAAGTATTTCAAAAAACGCCTCAGAAAATATTCAGGAGTATCAGAATAGGAGCGGAAATTTCATATCAATAAATGAATCATTTTTGCCTTTATAAATTCCGATGGTAGACAGTCCACTATCTAAATGTAAATATCATTCCCTTCACTTAGATTTTTCATACGAGTATTTAATAGGGAAGATTAGCATTTTAGAAAGCAGATGCCTAGATAGGAGAGTTTTTTATGGAACACTAAAATAAATTTCCTAATATTCCTTAAATAATTCACTAGTAAACCAAGTTAACTCTCACTTACCTATTAGAGCTTTCATGATAGTATATAAATCTGGAAGAAATACATGTTTACAGATGTCAGTTTTATGTTTTAGTTTCATATCAGTCTCACAAACTTTTTCATGTGAACTTTTCTTTAAAAATTTTAGAAACTATGAAACCTTTCAGTTGTGCTTAAAACAAGAAATACTAAATATTTCTACAAACTAAATATTTCTACAAAAACAGTTCCGACTTAAAACGAAAGGGTAACCTTTTCGTTTTTTGTCGGAACCTTTTTGTTTTTTGTTTCTTCAAAATTTCTGAAATCACATTTTCAGAACGAATTATAATACAGTTTTCACTTTGGCTTTCACTCGACGCCGCAATGAGGAACTGAAATGTAATGAGATTTTTTTGGGGGGATTCTTAGTTTCGAAAATCACATCCAATATTTTTTTGCTGTGGAAGTCGAGATGATTTGAATATACAAAATGGAAGCGATCAGTTGATTGAAGTGAAGAGTTAATTACTGAAGTGAAGGTAGATTGAGAACACATAAATGAAAACGAAGTAAGCATTATGTTTGCCAATGTTTGATGCATTATACATTTCGTGAGAACACGCAAATGTATAATACGTCAAACATTAACCACAGCAATAATGCTCGACAGAAAAACATGATTGGAAACAAATTTTATTAGAAATAAATCAACAGGCACTCATCTTCAGATGAGCAATATTTTCGAAGGATTCCATCAGTAATTGATGGAAGAGGATCATTTCAATAATTCTAATAATTGATGCTTGCGAAAAACGGTGACCGTAATCCACCCGAAGAAGTGATAGCTGCAGCATCAAGTGTAACGGAAAAAAAAAAAATATTCCTGTTCAAATATGGGTTGCACACATTAATTTTCTCATGTGGTGGGGGCATTCTCAGCAGAAAAAGAAAAAAAGCGTGTCAAAATTACCATGTTATTTCCGTAGTTGGGCTGCTTTGGCAAATTCTTCGTGCTTGTTTAGCAACTTGGAAAGGCGCATGGATGATTTGCGGAGGTGCGAGTAATGGCTTCCTAAATTTTGTGATTTTCACCGAAATACACGTCGAAGTGCTGCTTTCGTAAATGCAAGACATTTTTTTTTGTGTTCCACGTATGTTGATTATTACTTTTGTGCCTAGAGTGGATTATGCCACGCTTGTATGCATTAATTGTTCGTTTGTGTTTTAGAAGAAGTTTTCAAGTGGAAAAACATTGACACAAAAGGTTGAGCTTCTGTTTCTTACAAATGATGTTTGGTGTCAACTAAAAATCTGAAAGTGATTTTTTATATAGGAAATAAAAAATTGAGTTGAATTCAAAAGATTCCTACAGATGGAAAAATCTAATGATATGACTGAATGCCCTAGGGAAAGGATAATCCCGATTCAGATTGAAGGTGATGTTCCAAGGCCCCCATGTAGTCCCTATGTCAATAGTACCGCAAATCGTTTGCATACTGAAAAGGAAACATTACCTCAGAAATCTGTTTTAAAAACTCATGTGGAACCTAAGGTTGTTCCAGTTCACCAACCTACCAAAACATCCGAGTCTGTTCGCCTCATACCAATTAATATCGAAAAGGGTAATAATACTGTAACAAGGAGTAAAGTCAAAAACGTTCACGATGATTCTTCCGTATCCAAACCAGATTCATTTCATGATGATTCTAAAAAAGATACGAAAGATGAAGTAAAAGTAATGCAAAGATTAAATCATTATGAGCAGCAGATAAACACTTTAAGTCAAGACGTTGCTAATTTTAAAGGAACATATAAGGACAAAAGCTACCGTTACTTGGATGAAATGCTGACACAAAATATGATTGAATTAGATAAAATTGACCCAGCTGGGAATGAACAGATTCGTATGTTTAGAAAGAACCTCATTATGAAAATCCAAAATGCATTAGACATGCTTGAAGCAATTGGAAAAGAGAACATCATAGATAATAAAACAGATGTAGCAAATGAGACAAAATTGGTTGATACAGATGCAGAAAACCAAGTATGTGTAACACAAAATGAGGAACCCTTAACATGGGGTGAACATGCACAAGATATCCCAACGTCTGGGTCATCAGAAACTCACTTGAGTAATAATTCAGAGAAAATGGAATCTTCCGAATTGCAGTATAACCAAGATGTTGCAGGTGAAATTTATTGCAGGGATGGATTATTGCAATCTGCCAATGACCATCCCAATGCCTTGGGGTATCTGGGAGATGAACTACCAGCTAGCAATACTGACATAAAAAACACATGCAGAAACTCCGGTGATAGCCTAAATTATTCAACCCAGTCATTAGAGGCAATGGATATTGAGGAACTAAAGCTTGAAAACAACAGTGATTCAATAACTTCTCCAGAAACAAGGGACTGTGGTGCTGATGGGAATACAGCACTGGAGTTACTCTCTGGAGAAGAACATGATAAGATTCTATCTAAGTCTTTAGCTCAAAAAGACAAGGAGGATGAGATCAATTCAGATAGTTGCATCAAAATGCAAGAAAACTTGGGCGATCTGCCTGAATTTTTGGCAAACTGTGGAGGAAAAGATGCAGCCAATGCTCCAGCAGTGTTTAAAAATGAACTCCAGTTCAATATCATTGATGGAAAACCAGACTTCCACAATGTAGAATAGTTTTTTGAAGTTGAAATGCAAATCAACACTGAATTAAAATGTTTTGAAAACCCCAATTCTTTACAATGAACCATTTTAACAAAATTGTGTTAAGCTGTTGTGTACATTCATTGTAATCTTAAGCCATAGAAAACGTTCCTTAGAATGGTAGCATCATTTAATTTTGTTAATTATCATTTCACTAATCTAGTCTGTTGATATTTAATATTTCTGTATTCTGCTGTTGGTTCCTGTTTTTTCAGAAAAAGTATTTATATACGTTCATGTCGATATTGATTTGCGAGAGTACGCATCAGTAATCATTCTAAAGTTCGTAAAATAGCAGGTCCAGTATACATGTGTTTATCTGAGTTTGACACATCATTTGAAGAAAGCTGACTTGTAAATTCTGCTGAGGCAGCAAAAATAGTTAAACAAAGGGTGTTTAGCTCTGCGAAAGTGAATAATGAAGAACTTTCGTATTTTTTAATATGGAAACACCTCGAAAAAATAAAGTTTTTTTTTTTTTTTTTTCTGTTGGAGAGGATTTTTTATCATGAAACCTGGTGGGGCATAAACGTTTGTGCAGATGTAATCGTTGAAGTTCCCAGCATCTGTGTGACCGGCTTGGTCGGGAACCAAAATCTCTGGCCGGCCTTGGGGCTCGTCGCTTTGCGGTGCCAGCAGCAGAAATCTCTGGCTGTGTTTGCTGTGTACCACTCTTCAGGGTTGACTTCCGTGTGTTTGCAGATGAGTTTGTACTGCAATCTGTTTCTCCCGCTGGCGTTCTGTTTTTTTTTTTTTTGGTGTTTCCTGAATGGGATGAATCTCTAGATTGTTTAGTTTGGGTGTATCCAAATACACGAATCTTCAAGTTCACTGTCACTACTTCAACCAAACGTCGAATGCATCGGTTCAGGAATATCGGCATTAAGATTGGCACCTCATGCTTTTTCCTAAAGTACTCAAATAGCACGCAGCCTTCATTCAGAGGCTGCAGTGCTTTCTCGATCGTCCCCATTTGCGAAAAGATCCGTTAGGTCGTCTGCAAAAGCGAAAAAATGTTCGCAGGTTTCTTGAGAACACTAAAGAACGGTCGAAAATTCCACACTTTTTGCATTCCCCCCCCCCTCCTCCCCTCTTCTCAATCTTTGTGAAGAAACCTTGTATGTCTTTCAGAAGCTCTTCCTTAACACAGGAGTAGCAAACGCCTACCAATTCTGCGTCATCGGTTAGTTTTAAGTCCTCCAAAGGCAAAGGATGCTTTCAAGTAACCCTTGAATTCGTAAAAAAAAAAAAAAAGGAAAGCAGACACTTTTAATAAAGAGTACGAAGCTGTGAAGAAACTTTTTTGCAGCTATCCAAACCTAAATCCTCCGTACACATTTCGCTTCAAATTCATGCTTGTGACTTATGATCCAAATCTGAGTTATGCTTGTAAGGAGAAATGCTTCTTCATTCCCTTCTGACTTCGTAGGCAACTGAATGCCTTTTGCGGAAGGGATGGGGAACGTGCGACTGGAATCATTTTTTTGACTGGTCCCTGAGAAATTTTTCACGTTGTCACTTTCTCCCTAAGAGACTTGCTCGCTAGCCTGAATCGACTCACTTAGCCGGACCAGTGATATTGGTTGGCAATAACATGAAAGCAAAAAAGAAAAGCCTTCGAATACTAAGACATTGGCATCTATTGCGTATAAAATCTGTGGCTTATAGCATAGTTCCAAAACAGACGTTTGACCCATTGTGACAAAAAGGCTCCCACTGCCAATTTTCTTCTGTTACGTCTCTCAAAGCGTTCTTCAAGTTGGTTCATAGAGGATTCATATGCTTAAACACGAAATGGATGGTGGCATCGTTGGAGGGGCAGTCGGAACTGACTTGCTTGGGGTTTCCAAGTACTACGAGATACCCATGGTCAACTTCTGCACGACAAAATCTTTAAAAGGTAGAGAAGGCTCTGGGCTCGTTCTTGGATGGCAGCTTCCTCTTTCGAATCGCAGAGTAGAACACGTTTGTGGCTCCTTCCCTCTTCCCCTACTTTTGGTTCGTCCGTTCCCACAATTCAACCATTTGGTTTCTTGAGCAGTTGCTGCATCCCTAAAGCATAGTACAAGAATGTTACTCGTATTACGCTAATTGTCATTCTTCGAGGCGAACCATTTCTTATATAAAGTAATGAAAGTTACTTTACATAAGTTCCTTTCCTGCTTAAAAAAAACAAAATTTCTTGCTTCAGAGTTTTAAAATCTTTACATCTCTTGAGGGACGGAGTGCCACTGCCAACTGAATCGGTTTATTGAATATTTGGATTAACAAGAATTCGATGCGTTGCAGCACGTTGAAATTCAAATTTGCATTCTACAGCAGCGCAGTCATAAAAAAAAAAAAAAAAGCTCTAACGATTCACGTGCTTGGTATCTGAGAGCTTGTTTTAGAAACAAGTAAGTATAGGAAGGGAGGAAGGTTTCCATTTTCATTCCATTCTCGTTTTATTTCGCGGGTCGTTATCAAATACATATGTGTATATGTCTACTTTTTTCGATTTCCTCTTTCTCAGAACAAAATCCCACTCAAGCTTATGGGATTTTCGAAAAGGCCATTGGCTCTTTCCGGGCTGCCCTGCACGTCACCTGGCAGTGCGGCAACGTATGTGGCACGCGTAGAGTCACCGCAGGTCGGAAAATTCGAGCATCCTTGGAAATCACAAAGATGTCCACTGCGAGTTTGAATTGCCCCGATAAACACACGGCTACAGGTGAAAAGGAGAAGAACATTTCTGTGCGTTGTATCCTTTGGTGTGTGTAAATTGATGTCACGTTGAGGATCATTTTATCTATTAGTGTGTGGTCAAAACCGGAATAGCCATGACAAGCCGAACCCTTTCCGGTTTTGAATGCTTAATTTTCGGATTGGTGGACATGTTATTATGTGTAGCTTTCATACTTTGGATGCTCGTTCTATGTTTATGGGATTTATCAGTTTCATTTTAGAACAGGGGCTTATGATTGTTCTCTCAGGTCACGTGAATTATGATTTCAGCCTTTTATAATGCTTTTATGATCCCATCGCCACTTTGAAATTAAGTTTTTACAGAAAGTTCCTTGTCCGGTAGGATACTTTGATACTCAAGTATTCCTCCAAGCCCTTTATTTCATTTGATTTCACAATTTCGGTGTTTTATGTGGTAGCCAGTTTTTGACACATTTAGTAAATGAACCAAAGCAAAATCAATGGCTTACATGACATGAAGCAGTCGCTTTTAAGATTTCAAGCGGAAATTTTTCAATTGAAGTTTTGTATCAATAGGAAATGCAACTTTATGAAAGCAGTCCATCAAATGGAATTTGTTATTGGTAAATGAATGCAGTAGGTTCCAGTGAAATTGAACATCACTTATTTTTTCAAATGGTATTCGTAAAGTGCCTTTGTATGCAGTAGATTTCAACAGGGAAAGCTACTTTTACTTCTAGGATCATAGTTCTATTATTATGTCTCATAAGAGGAAGATTGAAATGGACAAAGGATGAACACAACAGGGCTTTTCTCAGTTCTTCAGTTTGTATCTGATGTGCCCCAATAGTTTGCAGTTTCTGAAACGTAGAGAATACAAGAGTGTGTAGATGAAAGGTTTTGTGTTGTTTCTTGCATTTTTAATTGGTATTTGATTTCCTTAACAGCAAGTTCTCTATCATATTAAAGAAGCACAACAGCAGCATGGACTTAGACATGGTGATTATCAGCGTTATAGGTAAAATGTTTCTCTCGAAATCAAATTCGCTTTCTGTATGAAATGTGCACAATTGTTTGCATTTTATTTGTTTAGGAGCTATTGTTCTAGAAGACTACGCAGATTACGGAAAACGTTAAACTTCATGCAGGGTGATCGAAAATACTTTCGGAAGAAGCAAATCACCGAAGATTTAGTGAAAGATGAACGGTGAGGGCTGAATGCTAGTTGCTTTTAAATGTTAAATCCAGGTTGACCATTTTGCTTACTTTAGATTTTTGCTTATTCCTTTGATGTGTGCTGAGCGTGCTTGGAGCTATGCCATGCAACTAAAGCAGGAATCTAATTCAGAGGCTCGCAAAAAGTTCCATATGATTCGCAGATTAAGAAAAGCAGCATCTCATGCCCAGCAGCTGGAAACTTTATGTGAGGTAATGAAACATAAACAAGGCAAACATTGTGTTTAAATGTAGGGAAGTTTTTGTGATGCCCTTACAAAGTTGGAAGCACAAGCGTACCATGACTGGTTGAAAGGGACTCTGTTTTTTGATCTTCACTTGTGGAAAGATGCTATGGCGAGTTTCAGCAAGTGCCAGTGAGGAATAATGTGGGATTTTAAATGGTTTTATTCTCATGTTTTGCGTAGAACTTTATATGAGAAGCTCTCTTCAGCAGTGGAGGAGGACTTGCAACTTATTTATCAACAGAAAGTGGAGGATTTGCTTCCTAATATCCGCTTTTGTGCATATAATATTGGAGATGATACAGCAGTCAAGGATTTGGTTAGCATGAGAGGACGGGTGGCTGCTTCAGATCTGCTGATGGAAATCGATGTGAGACTAATAGAGTTCCAGGCAAATGCATTAAAGAGTATTTTTAGGCTCTGATTTCCCAAACACGGGAAAAGCAAGCATTAATGCTATCAGAAATAACTTGGCAGGGCAGATGCATTCCAGTTAGACAGGAGAAAGCACGTGTCTTTCTGATTACACTTAGTGATTTTAACAGCATTATGGAGCAGAGTGGGGATTGCCATGCTAAGTTGTCTGCTTATGACAACTTGCTTTTGGAATGCAAGGAAGCCCTACAAGATGTAAGGGAAGAAGCAAAAGGAGACATTGTAAGTAGCAGCATATTTCCCAAGTATTTGGAATATGGCTTGTTGATTCAGAGTGGAAAAAAAACAGGGGAATCAGGTGTACTCTCAGCAACTCAGTACCTACATTCGTATTTGTCTTATGTTCGTTTGAGTAAGACAAATGAACGAAATCGCCTCATGATAGATATGTTGAAACAAGGGCAAGCTCTTGTGAGTAGCCATTTTAAATGCAATAACCAAGTATTGTTTAGACGTACAGTGGTAAAAAAAACAAGCCTCAAGATATCATACGTCTCTATGAAATGATATTGCAAAATTTAAATGAATTGCAGCAGCTCCCTGGAATCAGTGAGGAGCAGCTGCAGCAGCATCTGGCAGCCCAAATATTGATCAGCAAAGCCGAGCGGTTGGTTTCTTGCTCGAATTGGATCTTCCGATATTTTTCGAGTTTAGGTGTTTTGAAATAGCTGACACTTTGCAGCACTCTCAACGATGGGCTGACTGTTTAGCTTTGTTAGAGCGTTCAGAAGCATATGCTCAACAAGCATCAGCAAAGGGAGTTGATAGCCTTCAAGAAGACTGGAAAAGTCTTTTACAAAGAATCAACAAGAATAAGTTATGCGTGCATGCTAACAGCATTTTAGAAATGGAAGGTAACAAAGCACAGAAGCAAACTTCTAATCAACTACAAAAGGTTGGTCAAAAGGGAGAATTAAATTGTGTAATCTGTTGGATTTTCCAGCCTGTTATTGAGTGTCTCGATGAATATCACAATGATCCTGGAATTGGCACTCAAACCAAAATTCTTCCATTGCCTTCAAGTTTCCGACCTATTCCCTGCAAACCTATGTTTTTTGATATAGCCTCGAACTTTCTCGAGTTTCCCTCTTTATCTGACAAGCTATCCAGCAAAAAAGAGGCTGCAGGTATTTCTGCATTTGTTAAAGGCCTTTGGGGATGGACATCAAAAAAATAAAACAGATGAACACAGACTGAAAAACATTCAGCGTATTGCTGGTTCTATACCCCAGATTCTCGATATTTTTTGAACTTCAGTTTGCCAGAAAATTACACAATATGATTTCAGGCTTTCCTTATCTTGATACTCCTGCTCATTTTGCATTTTGCTTGGGGATTAAGTTTCAGAACAGTTTTCCTTGCATACTGAATTGTGGAGAGCCATACTTTAGCTCGGAAGTTCTATTGATCCGGGATGGTAATGGCATCGATGGGTACTAATTCATTCTCTGTAGTATGTTTTCCTTATGTTATCACGTATTCAGATAGAAGCTGTACTTCCAAAGCCAAGTTTTGTCAACTAGTGTTCCATAGGTATCCGCTGTTGGTGATTTTGAGAAGTGTATAGGTTAACCCATAAGTGTTGAGTGTAACGTATCCATATTTTGATACGGACGTATCAATTTAATCTGATTCCTAGAGAGGTAAGAATCCGGTTAAATTTGATGCGGGGTGTATCTGGTGTTTTCTTGTAATTTTTTTATTTTTTGAAAAAAATCCTGAAACAGTCAGGAGGTGCACCTTCACATAAATCGGGGCGAGTCGAAATGCTTCTGCGTGTGACAAAAAAATCAGACAAGTGAAACAACCCTATGTGATCTTTTCCGGCAATTTTGGTACATTTGACAGGAACCGTTATCCGTAGTGTTTTCTTCGTAAGAACCGAGCCGGCCGAACACCGTGCTCTTCCGGGAGGGCTGCCATCAAGTACATTTTCTAGAGTTTGTGTCACTAAATGACCTCGGGTGCCTGAAAATCGAGAGGGGTGGTCAGCATGCGGTTAGAACGAGAAGGATGCGTCGAAAGCCCCGAGGTCAGCCTTGCATTTGTTTTTGTTTTCGTTCTTCAGCATGCATCGAAAAAATGCTGTGTGTTTCACATCTGTTCAAACGTGTGAGACGTGTTGCATTTAATTTGCACGTAGCGGCACATCCAAGCCGTCTTGGGTTTCCCAACTGGAGAAGCTCGCCCCCGGAGCTTCGAGCGCGTGCCCAGAGCCAGATTGGGACACGCAGGTTTGGTGTTTGTGCGGATGTTGGGTCAGCCGCCGGTCTTCCCAGCATCTCCCAGCTACGCAGCAGAGCCAGGTGTTCGAGCTGCTCTTGCGGCAAGATGCTCCTCGGGAGTGGCGAGCCACTGCCTCGAGCCGACTGCTTTGCTTTTGCTGGAGGCCGCGACCGGGATCATCGCTCCTGTGAGAACGACTGCAGGATCCAAGAGGGATTTTGCTGATCGTTCTTGACCGGGGCTGTTGGGTTCGCCCGCGCCGCGCCGGAACTGCCAGGCGCGACAACCCGAGTCGCCCACTCTTCGTGCCGCGTGGATTTCCCCCCCCAACACATTTTTTTCTAGTGACGTCAGCCCCAAGGCAGCAACTGCTTCATGGCGCAAAGTTCGCCCGTGCACTGCAACTGGGAAACGACTTGGCCGGGGAACCCACACGAGGTCGAATTCGATGCGTTGCAAGCAATGTACTGTTCCTTCGAGTTGCCTCCTCGTCCGTCCCCTACGTCCTGCTGGCGTCCTCTCCGTTTCCATGCGGCCTTTTCACGCTTATGGCTTCACACGCTCTCGAACAAGAGAAAGAAAATAGGGAAAAGGCATAGAAGGATTCCAACGTGATGTTTGCTTTTCAAAGGTTGTGGTTGTAGCCAAGAAGAGAAGAAGAACGAAGTCAGATGACAGAGCATCTCCGAACGCACCGGTTCCGTGCTGAAAAGACTTTTTCTTTTCGGACTGCCTTTCGTAAAGCTCACTCGTGTTGGTTTCATAAGTTTTCCGAGCAATTATTTATTATTCAGGGCCAGGCAAGGACCGCAAGCATGCGCACAATACACGTGTGGTAAACCGGTAGTGGTGGTAAACTCTCTGTCATCGAAATACGTCATACGGAAATCCGTTCACTCGCTTTGAATCTGTCGGCGAAGATGGCAGAAAAGTTGGTATGTCTTGGAACCTTCGGTACCAGGGCACATTTCAGCTTTTTTTTCCTTTTTTTTTTTTTTACTTTAGGTGGTGATTTTAGTCGAAGCCACCCACTCGCTGTGCTGAGCGACGCGTATGTTTCAGAAGAGTTTCAGGAATTCTGCATTGCAGTCAGGCGGCACCCCTGCGCGACGCTCACGGGAGAACCTTAAACACGGGAGCGCGCCCAGGAACAGGGAGGATCCCCCTTTTCGTAATTTCGAATACGCTGGTTCGTAGTGGGCCGTCCTTTTGGTCCTTCTCTTGGCCTCGGTTTCCGTGCGACGATTTTTCTCAAGGGGCCGGACTCGAAAGCGTCAGAGGAGGGAGACGACTTCCAGGAACCAAACCTCCGGGCACGGAATTCCGTTTTTCAGTTCGTCGCCATTGCTGCCGTTTCCACCTCCTCCCCCGCGTCCTATTGGCCGTTAGTGGGGCCTCGTACCACGCTCTGTAGAGTTTTCAATAAACGTACCCGGGTGGCAACCCCCACGTCCCAACACGTGCTCGTCTGTTTTCAGCTTTCCATTTCCTCGTTGACCGCTCGTTCGGTTCTACCGAGCTCGTCATCGTGATTCAAACCAACGGCAGCGAAGAGAAGTGGCACCTCGCCTGGAGCTGGCCCGGATTCTCATCTCAAGAGGTGCGTGCGGGCCAGCTCCAGGAGGGTGGATCTTCAAAAATTGGATCCCGGCGACGAACGGGGAAAGGAGAGGGGAAAGGGGCGCGCTCGAGAGAGAGAGAGAGAGAGAGAGAGAGAACCCCCTTATGAACGGCGACGGTGCTCTTCGAAAGAAAAAAACAAAAAAATTCCTCCGTGGATTAGGGAGCCTGGATGTTGCGGGAGGGCGAAGCGCGCGGGAGCGTGGCCTTTCCACGGGGGTCCCGGATCCCGCCGACGCTCGGCGGCGCGTTGCGATTTCCGCATCCTCCGCCCTTCTGCAACGCGTAACGGGGCCCGACGAACGGAAAGCGCGCGCGCTTTATCTTCCTGGGGTTCCGAAGCACTTTGGTGACCAGCACCTGCCACAAAGCACCTTTTCGTTACTCAACTCATAAATATGCAGGTTGCAGTCGAGGCCGAGATGCAAATTGCAAAGCTAATGAGCCGGTTGCTGCATCGTTGCTAGGAGGACGCTGAAAGTTACAAAAGCCCCTCGCGCTCGCTCCCCGCCGCCGCACCAGGTAACGCTCGCCCCTCCTCCCCCCCGCTCCTCCTCCCCTTCCGGATCAAAACACGTCCAGGATCCCGTCGCTAAAAGTCGATTTTTCGTCCCCCCCCCCCCCTCCCTGGATGCCGTTTCGCAACATGCGAGAGCCAAGTGCGATGATGGGGTGGCTCGGGAAAAGCCACCGCGGCCGCCAAGAACTCCGCAAGGAGTGCGCGAGCGCGGGGCAGACGGCTCGCCCGTTCTTCCGGACGCCCGCGAAGCGGACCCCAACAGCAGCAGCAGCAGCACTTTGCTTTCTTTCCCCGGATGTGCGCGCGCGACCTTTCCGCGCTCGGGGCCGCCTCTGGGCGCGCCTGCGCGTTTCGGAACATCCGGAAAGATGCGGCCGGTCCCGAAGGAGTGCCTCTTCCCCGACTGGGTTTGTCTCTCTCTCTCTCTCTCTCTCTCTCCCTCTTCTTTTCTCGGCCTTCTTCCTTCCCTTCCCCCTCCCCCCGCCTCGCTGCTGCTTCGGATCGCACCCCGCGCCCCGCTCGGCTCCGCGACGCTACGCTCACGGTGTCGCATTCTCTCGGCTGATCACGTGACAGCTCTCCTCCTTCCCTGGATACGTGGCCCCTGCGCTTCCTTTGCCATAACGTCGCGACCGTTGTCGAGAGCAGCGGCGACAGGATTTTATTATTATCATCATCATCATTTGTACTTGCTATTCCCGCCTTATCCTCCCCCCTCCCATTCCTCCATCCCCTTGGACAAAAGCCCTCCCCCCCGCTCTGATGTCGCCGCCATTCCGGTCGCACGGAGGGGATTCCTTCTCCCTCTTCGGAGAGACCGAAATTCTTCCACGTGCCCCTCTCCCCCTCCCTCCGCGCGCGCGCGCGCGCGCGGAGGTCTACGGCACGGTCGTGCTCCAGAAGACCTGAACGGGATCTCTGCGACGGCGGAGGCAGAGATACGGAGCAAAGCCCAAGGCCGCCGCGGAGGGTACGCAGAGGCTGAAGGAGCCCGAGGGCGGCAACGCCAGCTGGAAGAGGAGGGAGGAAAAGATCGCGGGACCGACGACGGTAGCTGACCCCCTCCTCGAGCAAGCACACGCCGACGGCGTGCGGTGTGGAGCCCTCGTGAGGCCACCCGAAGCCGGAAGGGACGAAGACGCTTTGGTCCGAGTGAACCGGGCCGACCCCGCCTCGTGACGAGCCACCGCAGGCAGAGGTGGTGGTCGGTCGAAACTCGTGGACGCGGAGGTCTCCGATCCCTCCTGGCGTTTGATGACGTCAGCGGCCTCCTCGTAATCCGATTCGACCAGCCTTTCTCTCCCGACAGCCCCGGGTTCTTCCCGGCTGTTGGAAAGATGGCCAGAGTCCAGGAGGAGGCGCCTCCGTATGGGGGAGATGCTTGGAGCGCCTGAGGAGCGGACCAAGGAAGGGAAGCTCCCTCCTGCCTCCTCCACGGCGCGACCCCTCTCCGGACGCGCGGGAAGTGGGTCCCCCCTCGCCACCCCGGGGGGAGGTCAGTGGGAGCGGAGAGGTCGCCAGCATCGCCGTAGGAGAGCGCCACGTTCTCCTCCCTTCCCTGCGGGCGGCAGCAGCGGCGACGGCCCGAGCGGGAAGGGAGGGACCTCCGAGGAACGGAGATGTCCTACGGCGGTGGCCTGCTGATGGAATCCGGGGAAGTAGAAGAAGTCCTCCTGCCCGCCCAGGGCGCAGCCGCGTCCGAGGGTGTCCCAGTGCCGCCCCGCCGCCGCAGAGTGGGGGTGGTGGCGAGGGAGGGAGGCGCGTTTCGCCCTTGGGAGGCGGCTCCCTCGTGCACTCCTCTTCGTGGAGTCCCCGTGGGGTCCGGGGACTCCACGAAGCAGTCCTACTGAAGCAGTCCCGCTCCACTCCTCCTCCTAGGGTCCCCCCTCCCCCTTTCTCGCTCTCGGTACGGGAAGAGCGGCCTCCGTCCTAGCGGTCATCGCCCAGCCTGCCGCGGCCGCGAGGAACGGAAGTGGGCGGGGTCCGGAGAGGACTCGCCTGCGCGGGTCCCCTCCTCCCTGCCGGGGAGGAAAGGGGGGGCGCGCGGGCGCGTCCTCTCCGGGGCTCGCGGATGGGAAGCTCCGCCCTGCCCAACCATCGGGCAGCAGGAAGGAGGGAGCACCGTTCCCCGGAGGCGCGGTGGACGTTGCGGATTCCCCTTCCTCCTCCGCTTCGGGTGAGAACGGACGGGAACGTCCTCTGGGAGCACGGAGCGCTCCAGCCCTCCTTCCTCCTCGGGGAGACTCCCTCCTCCCCCCCTCCCCGGACGAGGGCGGCGGCGCCCGTGCGGCTGACGTCAAGACGCAGGTGAGGCGGAAGCGAAAGGGAGGGGAGGGGCGAGGCGCGCTCTTTCTGAAGGTGGTGGGGACTCAGTTCCCCCCTCCCTCTAACCCCATGCGTCCCCGAGAGAGTCAGACGCGAACGCGCCAGCTCTACAGCGCACAGAGGGGGAAGCCGGTATCCCTCGCCTCCTCCACAGGAAGAAGAGGAGGAAGGAAGGAAGAGGGAGGGAGGAGGAGTGCTTCCCAGCGTCTCAAGGGATGCACAATGACGCCCAATAGGTTCCCTGCGTCTTCCGCGAGCGAAGGGAGGGAACGCCCTACTTGGCCTCCTGGGAAGGCGCCTCCGCCGCCCTCCTACTTTCACGGCGTCAGCAGGAGGGAAGTTGGGAAATGCGGCAGCTGGCAGGGAGATCGGGGGAGGAAGACGGAGGCTTCGCCGCCAGTGACTGTCCGGCGAACAGCCGACAGGAGGCGCCCCGGTTTCCGAAGCTGGTCGTGGGGCCGAGCGCGCTCGAGGAATGGCATCTGAAGGGCAGTGGGGGGGAGGAAAGCCACCCTCCCCCTGCCTCTGTTCTGCCTATCGTTGTTCTCTGGTCCTCACCGGAGTCCCGCGATGTTCCAGCAGAGGAGACCTGAGAACAGAGCCTTCCCGCAGGGTCTGGAGTCGCGGGACGAAGTGTCCACGCGTTTGTTCTCAAGGGACGATCCGCCGGAGGGTCGCTTTCGGGCTCCCTCTGAGAGAGGTAGCTACGGAGGGGGACAGGAGGGGAGGGGGAGGAGGGTAGAGGGCAATGGGCGATCAGTCACAGCGAGAGGAGATTCGGCTCGGAGACACGACGTGTCGTCTTCCGAACTTCCCTTCTCGCATCCTCCAGGCTCTCCTCTTCCTCCACCCCCGGCATAGGTAGAACGGGCGACGGAATGCCGGACGGACCGTGGATGGAACGGGCGTGTCTCTTGCTGGACTCCCAGCAAAGCGATCTTCTCGCCAGGGTTGTGACGCAAGTGCCATTCTCCCTGCTGCCGCCATGGCGAGCGCGAGCCGGCGGATGAGCGGTGCGATAAGGGTGGCTGTTTGGGGAAGCTGTTTGGATCCCGGAGGATATTCAAGCGGCTGCAAGAAAGGTCCTTCGGCGCGGCCCACTTAAGGCTCATCAGCATCCGGCATCGCCTTCAAGACGGGACGGGACGAATGCAGAACAGCGACACCTCGGTCATGCTGCTCGCCGCCAACTGCTCCGTGGGACAAACCGCGAAGGGAAGGAGGACCCGGTGGTGTTACGTGCCTACCCCCGAAAACACAGCGACCCATCCTGGGTTGTCGGCGTGAGGCCCTGTCGTCCCGTGCAGGGGACGAAATGACACGGAAAACGTAGCCAGGACTCCCTGTAGCTTATTTCTTCCTCAGATGAAGGCTTGCGTTAGTGATGGCTCCTTAAGAGAAATGCGATCTTGGACGATGCCTCTTTTCATCAGCTCATTCATTTCTTCTCACTCCATGAAAAACCACGTATCTGTAGAAATTATTTCAGTGAAGTGCACTTTTTTTTTTCCCCTCCAGGGAAAGACCATGGTTTTTAATTGTGTTCCTTGGTGGTTCACTGAACATATGCATGAATGCGTGTATAGGTGTATATATATATACATACATATATATATATATACACATATACACACACATACTCATAGAGATAGAAATGGACAATTTCAGAGGTGTCTAGTGAACCTCTGAAGATTGTCATCCATCCCATCAACAAGGCTATGAAGGTAACAGTTTAGCACATACACTATATATATATATATATATATATATATATATATATATATACATTTCGTGCACTGCAAACTGAATTGGTAATCGTGGGGATGGACGGACGACGCTCTTTTGATCACGATTGCCACTCGACTTCGTTACCTGGAAATCAGAAATTAAGCAGATGTTTGGAAGATTTACTTTGTAAAACTTATCAGGCTCTTTCGTGGAGCAGAAGCCGAACGAGAATGCCTGAGCATCCTTTAAGGGTGTTATCTGCAGGGAAAGGGGGAAGGGGAGGAAATTTCCAAAAAGGAAAGAAAATTCATTTTATTGTGTCGGCTGGCTGTTCAAGGAGCAGCCTCTGCAGGAGCCTGCAGCGGAGCAGTGAACACGAAGTGATCAGAGGCGCGCTCAGGTTTTCTCAACCGTTTGCATCTGCTCATCTCAGGAACCACAGAACCGAACACTACCGGGGCTATCGATGGAAACGTGCACGAACTTGCTGGGGAAAAAGGTCCACCACTCGCATCATCCCCGAGATCCTCTGGAACCCTGCAGACGCCCCCGAAGCCGCAATTTTGCGAAATCCGCGGGCGAGAGTCGGAAAAGGAGTTCCATCTTAAAAATGGAAGTTGCAATGGAAACACGAGAATCACCACGCACAACAACATTGCTTGTTCCTCATTGTTGAAGCATTGTTCTAGCACGCCGAGAAGCAGAGGTACCACTGCAAGCGTCCCGAGAGTAAAGGTAATAAGCGTTTGGCTAATTCGGTTCGCGACGATGCGATTCGGGAACAGAAAAAAAAAAAAAAAAAAGGAAAAAAAAGAGGATGCTTTTTTTTCTTCTTCTTCTCCTTTCTCGGTTTTATCTCCGATGCAAAGTTTCCATCGTGCACGTTTTCGAGGTTCGCGCAGCAAAAGTGGAATCTAAAAAAAAAAAAAAAAAATCAGCGTTCGCCGCTCGGAGCGGATGAGCTCATACGCAAACGATCCCAATAATATAACAAAGAAAAGTAAAGTAAAGCGAAATAAAAAAAAAAAAGAAAATGAATAAATGAAGCTAGGAATCATGCAAAGCATGAGAATAATGAAATCTGTGCTCTTTGATGTGAAAACAAAAAAAAAAGGAAAGAAAGGAAGGAAAAAAAAAAAGAAACTTGCATTTCCACAGGACACAACTGAAAAGTGAAATTTACCGAACCGTACCAGAAACGAAGGTGAAGCTGCTGCCCACGAATCCCATGAGCAGGCCAAAATTCCCAAAATGAGAGAAATTGTTCATCTTCAAGCAGGACAGTGTGGGAACCAAATTGGTGCAAAGGTAAAATTTTGAAATTACGAAATTTGAAAGCTGATAAGGAGCTTCCGTTGGAAACGAAGTCGGAATTTAAGTTTCTCATTTCTCTCTCTCTCTCTCTCTCTCTCTCTCTCCGCCTTTTTCGGAGGAAACTTTTACTGGAGGGACACGACGGGAATTGTAGGATCGTCTCTCGTGTACCTGGGAGGAACTTGTCGGGGGAAAAGAGACGCTTTCGCAGAGGAGCATCCTGGTCTTCCCTCCCCTTTCCTCCCCCCCCCCTTCCCACCTTTTCAGTACGCGGGAGGAGCCACGCGAAGCTGCGAGGGATCCAGAAAGATGCGGAAGCCACGATGAACGTGCCGTTCGATTTCTTCCGAGATCCTCCCAATGCCGCGACTTTTCGACCGCTCTGCCACCACCCGCACGCCGGTGTCAAGTCGAGATGGTGCGATGCATCACATGTCCGCCCCGCGGACCACCAGCCAAACGACCGACCTCCTCAAGGGGCTCCTCGTGGGCTGGGGGCAGGATCCACGGAGAAGGCGGGGGGAGAGGGGGAGGGGTTGAAGGCTCTCCCTCCGTGCGCGTGTGCTTCGTGACGGACAGGATGACCTCTTTGCAGTTTTGGGAAGTCATATCTGACGAGCACGGCATCGACCCGACCGGGACCTACCATGGCGACTCCGACTTGCAGCTGGAGAGGATCAACGTGTACTTCAACGAAGCCACCGGTAAGCGGCGTTCGCGCCCAACAGCTCGCCACTGATCGTTCGTCGGACGAAAGGAGGAAAGTACGTCCCCCGAGCGATCCTCGTGGACCTGGAACCCGGGACCATGGACTCGGTCCGGTCCGGCCCGTTCGGGCAGATCTTCCGCCCGGACAGCTTCGTGTTCGGCCAGAGCGGGGCGGGCAACAACTGGGCGAAGGGGCACTACACCGAAGGAGCAGAGCTGGTCGATTCCGTCCTGGACGTGTGCCGCAAGGAAGCGGAGAGCTGCGACTGCCTGCAGGGCTTCCAGCTGACCCACTCCCTGGGCGGGGGGACCGGTTCGGGAATGGGGACCCTCCTCCTGTCGAAGGTCAGGGAGGAGTTCCCCGACAGGATCGTGGTCACGTTCAGCGTGGTCCCTTCCCCGAAAGTGTCCGACACCGTGGTCGAACCGTACAACGCCGTCCTGTCCTTCAATCAGCTGGTCGAGAGCGTAGACGAGACGTTCTGCATCGACAACGAAGCCCTGTATGACATCTGCTTCCGCACCCTGAAGCTCACCACGCCCACCTACGGGGACCTCAACCACCTGGTCTCCGCGGCCATGTCCGGGGTCACCACCTGTCTGAGGTTTCCCGGCCAGCTGAACGCCGACCTCCGGAAGCTGGCCACCAACATGGTCCCCTTCCCGAGGCTGCATTTCTTCATGCCCGGGTTCGCGCCCCTGACCTCCCGGGGAAGCCAGCAATACAGGTCGCTCACGGTCGCGGAGCTCACGCAGCAGATGTTCGACACCAAGAACATGATGGCGGCGTGCGACCCCCGCCACGGCAGGTACCTGACGGTCGCCGCCATATTCCGGGGAAGGATGTCCATGAAGGAGGTGGACGAGCAGATGTTGAATGTGCAGAACAAGAACAGCAGCTACTTCGTGGAGTGGATCCCCAACAACGTCAAGACCGCCGTGTGCGACATCCCCCCCAGGGGGCTGAAGATGTCGGCGACCTTCATCGGCAACACGACGGCCATCATGGAGCTCTTCAAGCGAGTTATCGAGCAGTTCACCGCCATGTTCAGGAGGAAGGCCTTCCTCCACTGGTACACCGGGGAAGGCATGGACGAGATGGAGTTCACGGAGGCCGAGGGCAACGTGAACGACCTCATCGGGGAGTACCAGCAATACCAGGTCAAACTGGCGTCCCGCGGGGGGGAAGAAGCAACGTACGAGCCGCGCGCGCGTGCGCGAGCAAGTGGGGATCCGATGCCGTTGGTGGCGGCGACCGGGGGGGCGATGTGAGGTTCCGCCGCGAGTTCTGGGCGAGGGAAGAAGGAGCGAGTACGGGATTTCCTTTCGGAGCTGCCCCGTCCACCCCCGGCACCCCAGGGGGGGGGGAGGGGGGGAGTCCCGCAGCCAGCCAGTCTTCTTCCACCGTGCTGGCGACCGCGAGGCTCTGGGCCCTCCGTCTTTTTCGCGCGCGCGGTGCGCACCGACGTCCGCCCCAGGGCGATGGTATCTCAAGGAAGGGCGCGGGGAGGGAGGAGGAGGGAGGGGAAGGGAGGTCCCCTCCCCGTCATGAGGCGGGGGAGTGAGGCGGAGGGACGGCGCGCCGAGCTCTCGCGGGTCGGAGGAGCGCCCGGCTGCGCACGCGTTCCCGTCGCCCTCAGCGAACGCTGTCGTGACGCGCCCCGCTGCTTTCCTTCCAGGACGCCTCTGCCGAGCGGGAGGGAGAGTTCGACGAAGAGGAGGAGACGGAAGAGTAGGCGCGCGAAGCGGAGCGCGCGGAGGCAAATTCAGACGTTGCGTTGCGTGACCATGGCAATGGCGTGCATCCTCCCCATTCACGCAACCCCCCCCCCCCCTTCACACCACCACCTTCCTTCCCTGCCCATCCTGCGGCGTGTGGTCTTCATCGGGAACACTCGGACAGCAGCCACCAGAAATCAGAGATGACGGGAGTGTGCTCGGGACACGTCACTTCCCGCCAACCCCCTCTCCTTCCCCTCCCCTTCCAGGTGCACAGCATCCTTCAATAAAAAGTTTGGTAGGAACGACTGCATCCTTCCGGGTCCCCCCGCCGCCTCTAAGAGGGCGCCGACATCCCTCTCTGGCGCACCCGGTAGAGACCACTTCTCCAACCTGAGGACGTCTCGGGGGCGTTCCCGAGGATTTTTTTTCCCAGGGCGGGAAGGGGGTAATTGGAAAACGTCCCCTCCCCCCCTCCCCTTCTTCCGCCATCTCCTGAGAAGGGAAGGCCATCGGCGTGCCGGGGCGCCGCAGCAGCGGCTCTGCTGCTGCCACTCGTTTGGTCCGCAGCCTCCCCGACTGACTGGCTGCCTCCTGTGGCCGCCAAGGCCGCGCAGCATCCCGGGGAGCGAGTCCTTCCTCCTTCCCCCCCCCCCCCTGCCTCCTGGCGGCAGGCGTGTCCGGGTTTCCGCTGCCGGTCACGGGTTTCGTCACCGCCACTAGAGGATGGGTCGGGTCGCCGCGGAGCCCTCCAGCGCCCCGGCGTTTGCCCTTATTGTTCGTGTCCACCCCTTCGCCACGGCAACCGCAGCTCTTCCCCCGCCGCCCTAACGTGGGTGGCAGTAAACCTCATTCCCGGCGGAAGGTGGTGGACGCTCGCATCCTCGGGCGCGTACCGGAGGCGGTTCCTGGGGCAGCGTCGCTTCCCACCGGGCGGTTGGGATGCTGCGCTTTCCTTTTCCCTCAAGCCCCGCGTGAGAGCGGAGCGCGCTTGAGAGCATCCCGGCAGCGTCTCCGCGAGAGGCGCTGCGCGCTTGGAGATGGACCGGGGGGGTGAAGGGAAGGGACACGCACAGACGCGCTCACCTAGGAAACGCGCGCCCTGGGCCGATAATAACGGATTGCAAGATCGAGGCGGAGTTCTGTTGCAATCCGGCCGAGGAAGAGCCGTGGCTGAGTGGGGAGCTGCACGTGTCAGGCCCCACTCGCCCGCGATAGCGATGCAGCAAGACACCCAGTTGCGATGGGAAAGGGCGCCGCTGCTGCTGCTGGGGTGTTTTCGCCTATTGGCCGTTTCCGATGCCCCGAGCACGCACACACGCACGCACACGTATACATACACACATATATGTATATTATACATATATGTATATGAATGCGTGCGTGCGTTCCGAATTTTTACGGACTGGATGGATGTTGCTGCGCGCGTGCGGTAGGCGCGTTTGTTTTCCGCGAGCAAAACTTCGGAAGTGATTTCATAATGCGATCGGTTGAGACGGCGGGCGCGATGTCGGCCGTTCTGCGGCCGCGCCGTGCGAAAACGGAAGCCACGCGGAGAAACGAGCAGCGGCCGTAAGGCGCGCAGGAAAAGCAAAAAGCAGGGGGAAAAGGACGGGTTTGGAGCGTCCCTCCCTTGCTCTTCCTTCTGCTCCCTTTTCCGTGCGCCGCGCGTTTATCCAGAGGTTTCCACGGTTGTGCGAAGCGCCGGCAGGAGAGGGAGGTGCGTTCCCCCCGGCCCATACCCGACGTCGGGCGCCCGGTCGGGCAGCCCGGGGGGCAGGGAAGAAGAGCCGACCTGGCGGCGGAAGAAGGTGGACGGAAGGGGAAAGCACACACACACACACACACACACACACACACAACGAGAAGCAGCGGCCAAGGGCGCACTTCCGCTGGACTCTCCGTGCGCTTCCTTTTCCGTTTCCCCTCGTTCTTCGGACCTCTCGTCGGGACCCCGTGGAGCCGGGCGGGGGACAGAACGAGCAAGCAAGCTGCAAGCAAGCCCCCCCCCCCCTCCTTCTCCCCCCTTCCTTCTTTCCTTCTTTCTTTCTCCCGGAAGCCCCCCTTTTCCTTTGCCGGCTTGCCGTCCCGCGATCGCCCGGCGACGCCACCAACTCGGACGGCGTTACGTCATCATCCGAACGGAGCCGAGACGCGCGCAGGTACTCGGCGGCGAAGGCGGCTGGATGACATGCAAAATGGACCCCGCAGCTCGCCTACCCTCTCCCCCCCCCCCCCTTCCGTGCGTTATCCACCGGCTAAAAGCTTTCCCGCCCGCCCCCCGAGCACACGCCGCTTCCCATTACGGGATTGGGCAACCGCGTGGTGCGCGCCGTTGCTCTCGGGTGTGTGTTGTGAAACCGAGCGCACGCGCGCTCGCTCGCGGAAGAGGTGACGGCCGCTGCTGGCTCGTCCCTTTTCCCGGCCGGCCGGCCGGCCTTCTGCGCGCAGCGCCCTCTGCGAGACCCCCCCCCCCCGGTCCGGGACGCTTCCGAAGGCATTCCTCGCGGCTCTCCCTCCCGCGTCGCCTTCGGCAAAAGGAGGAGGAGGAGGAGGAGCGGGGAGGGGAGGGGACACACGGATGCGCGCGCGCGCGCGCCGTCGTCCTCGTCGCTGTCGATCCTCCTCCTCCTCCTCCACCTCCGTGCCTCGGGCGGACGGGCGGACGGCTCTCCCCCGCGACCTGGGAGCCGCGGCGGCCCCAGCCCGAGCCGCCGACGCCGCGGACGCCGCGCGCGCGCTCCTTCTTTTCCCGAAAAACCCGAGTCTCCCCTCCCTCGCTCCCCGGAAGGCGGAACCTGTCGGAGGAGCCGCCGCCGCTGCCCGCCCACAGTTGCTCACGGGAAGCGAGCCGGGCGCGCGCGCGGTGGCCACCCGTCGTCCTGCCTGCACGCCTTCCGCTGCCCGCCTCTCCCGGCGCGACGCGTGGGCGCCGCCACGACCTCCCCCTCGCGCGCGACTCCCCATGTAGAAGGGGCGGCGGGGGCAGCAGCCACAGCAGCAGCAGCAGCAGCAGCAGCAGCAGCGGCAGCGCCTGCTCGTCGCCGACGACCCCCGCCGCCGCCAGGAGGACGCGGCGTCGAGGGCCGAACGGAGCGCCCACAGAAGTCGGCAGCGGAGCCAGGAGGAAGGGAAGAGGAGAGGGGACAGGTGAGTCGCTCCCGGGGGAGGGTCGGCTCTTCCTCCTCGCCCCGCCCTGCCGCCGCCCCACCCTGCCGCGAAAGAAGGGCGCGGGAGGGGCCGGGAGGGAAGAAGCGAATCCCCGGGGAAGCCTCCTCTCCGGACAGGGTGGGGACGGAAGGGACCCGGGTCCAGCACCCTTTCCGGGGATACGGATCGAGGCGCCCCGCGGTCCGCCCGTCCTCCGGAAATGGCTCCCCGGGGCAGCTTCTCCGTACCTGGTCCCGAGGGGTCACCCCGGAGGGGGATGTCCTTGGAGGCGTCCTGACTCCAAGGAGCGGAGGGGTCGCGCGCGCTGCGTTCCTCGGCCCTCTTTCCCGGTGCGAGCCGAGAGACGGAGGGGCACCATCAGGAGGGAGACGGCCGGGGGAGCGGCGGGGTACATCTTGGCTCCCCTCCTTCCCTTCCCCCTCCCCTTCCCTCCCCTCGCGCGAGCGCGGGAGCACCTGTCGCGCGCAGCACGTGCTCGGCGCGTGCCCGCCTGCCTGCGGTCGGAGGCCAAGATGGCGCGGGAATCGGGCCGT
Source organism: Raillietiella orientalis (assembly GCA_036172245.1). Lineage (NCBI taxonomy): Eukaryota > Metazoa > Arthropoda > Ichthyostraca > Raillietiellida > Raillietiellidae > Raillietiella > Raillietiella orientalis. The sequence continues at coordinate 6,570,432 of JAYWIR010000003.1, read as the reverse complement.
CTCGAAGACGGCCCGCGCGCTCCGGTGCGTACGTCGCTTCTCCGCGCGGCTCCGCAACCACCACCTCCGGGCCATTTCCATGGCAACCCGTGGTCTTCCTGCCGGCGCTTCCCGGACGAACGAGCGGCTCGCGACAGCGTCTTGCGGGCGAGAGGGAGAGGGGAGCGGCCCCCTCCCTCCCTCTCTGAGCAGCCGAGGGCGAAGGGGAGGCCGGCGCCCCATCGCTCCGTCGCGGCGATGAGAGTCGCGGGTGCGCCTTTCCCACTGCCGCCTCCTCCTCCGGCTTCCGGGAGGAGCAGGAGGAAGAAAGGAAAGGTGGAGGAGGTAGGAGAAGAGGAGGAAGGGAGGAAGAGGGCGGGAAGCAGAAAGGAGGGAGGGAGAGGAGGCGGAATCTGGCAGGTGGGAATGCAGGGCCTCTCATCGGGCAGCGGCTTCGCGACGATATCCTGTGAGCTGAGCTGGCCTTGGCAGCAGCCGTTCTTCCACCCCCGGTGGGGAAGCCCGGAGCGGGGAAGGGAGGAAAGCGCAGAGCGGGCTCACTGCCGCGAGGGGTCCCTCGCTCCTTCCTCCCCCGCCGCCTCCGCCGCCCTCCCGCGCGTGCGCGCGCACGCTTCCTCCTCCTCCCTTCCTTCCCGCGCGGTGACGCGCGCCCGATGTTTGCGGCAGGCAAACGGACGTTTGGTCGGGAGCCGGAAGCGCCTGTTTTAATGCGAGGGCGTTCTGCGTCCGGGTGCGGCAGCGGCGGCGGACCCCACCGCGCCCCTCCCTGGGCAAATATTTTCGCAGGCAGGCAGGCAGGCAGGCGGGCGGGCTGGCTGGCTGGCTGGCTAGCTGGCAGGAGGGCAGGCAGTCGGGCGGGAGGGCTAGCGGGCGGGTGGGCTGGAGGGAGGGAGCGAGGGAGGGCGCGCGGCGGCGGCGGCGGCGGCTCTTCCCCTGCGGCCTCCGCCCCTCCTCCCGGCTTTCCTCCCTCCAGGGAGTCTCCGGAACAAGGTCGGGCGCTCATCCGCCCGCCTGTCCTTCCAGTGAGCGCCGTCGCCCGCGCCGCACGCGTCGGTCGCCCGCCCACCCGCAGCAGAAGACCGCCCGCCACTTCGGGGATGCGCCCACCCGCATCCCGGCGCCCAGGACAGCAGAAGGAAGAAGTCCCGCCGCCGCCGCCGCCACGTCGCTGCTGCTGCTGCCACCTCCTCCGCCCGCGGGGCTGCTCCTCGCCGTGAAGCCCCCGGTCGCCACCGCCGCCCCGCTGCCGCCCTCAGTCTTCGAGCAGGACCTCCCCACGGCAGCGCCGCCTCCCCCGGAATCCTCGACCGCGGGCGAGGTCCAGCAGGAGGAGGAGGAAGAAGAGGAAGAGGAGGAGGAGGAGGAGGAAGAAGAAGAAGAGGAAGAGGAAGAGGAAGAGGAAGAGGAGGAGGGACTCCAGGGCGTCCCCCGACGAAGCCAGGAAGGGCTCCGGAAAGCCCCTCCGCCGCCGACCGTCTGCTGCTGCGCAAGCTGCGCCCCCGAGCAGTTGCCTCCCCTCCCCGTCCTCGTCCACGGCCCCTCCGCAGGCCCCTTCTTTTCGCCGCCGCCGGGCCGCCAGGGGGAGCGGCGGGAGGCGCACGGCGGCTGCTGCTGCTGCGGCTGCTGCGACCCCGCCGGCCCGCCACCCCCGCCGGACGAGTGCTGTTTCTTCCCCGTGGAGGCTCTCCGGGGAGACGACGACGGTGGCGGGGGGCTGGCGGGCCGGAGGTGTTCCCCTGGAGAGGGCCAAGCCCGGTCCGGCCCCCCACCAGAGCAGCAGCCCGAAGGCACGTCGGGAGACCCCCCGCAGCCGCCCTCCCAGCCGCTGCCTCCCGTCGCCAGCATCGGCGCCTTCTCGGCCCTCTTCTTCGGGGCTCAGCCGCTGCCCCCCCAGCCCTTCCACGAGGACTTCGCGCGGTACGCGCCCCTGGAAGATCCCAAGCAGTCCCTCGCCAGGCACCACCACCACCACCACCATCACCACCACCATCAGGCATTCCTCTTCCCGGAGGATGTCCCCTACGGTAGCCCCAGGGACGTCCATCCCTACGGCACGAGGTGGGTCGACCTATTTTTTGGCCTTTTCCCTTCCCCCCACCCCCCCCCCACTCCCTGCGCTCGCTCGCTCTTCTACGCCCGCTCCTCCTTGCAGCGACCTGCTCGCCTGGTACCCCGGCCCGGAGTCTCCCAGTGCCCTCTCCCACCCAGAAGGGCCCAACGACGGCGACGGCGAGGACGCGGCGACGGCGGGGGCGGCGGCGGTGGCGGCGGCCACTGCCTTCGCCGCGTGGCGGAGCGCCGGGGGCGACTGGGGCAAGGCGGTGGCGGTGGCGGCAGGGGTGGAAGGGGACGCCGAGGTGGCAGGGGCAGCGGCCGGAGGCAGTGAGGATCCGTTCGCCCCCGCCCTCCGCTGCCACCGGTCTCCCCGCCGGGAGCCCCGCGGTGAGGGAGACGGGGAGGAGGGAAAAGGGGGAGGCGGTCGCGCCCCCTGGACATCTCCCTCCCCGGAACTCCCCGCCACCTCCCACCGGCTCTCCTCGGGCGTCCTCTTCTCCTGTATGGGCGTCCTGGACGAGGCATTCGACGTCCATGTGGACTGCGCCGCCGCCGCTGCCGCCTCCTGGGCACCGCAGCCGCCGGCCGCCGCCCCCTACGCCCTGCCGGCCGCCGCCTCGCCGTTCGTCGTGGACACCGTGGATGCGCCGCCGCCTCCGTCGCCCTACCAGAGGGGCGGCGGCGCCTTTGTCGCTCCAGGTAAGCGCCCCTCACCCCTACCCCTTTCCCTAGGACGTGCTCGCGCGGAGCGTCGCTTCCTTTCCGCCTCCGAAGCGGTGGCGCCGCCACCGGGTGGACCACGAAGTTCTCTCTGCGGGCCCTCCTGAGGAAGGGCCGGCGGGTAAGGAAGGAGTCGCTCGCTCGCGTGAGAGCGCGTCCGTCCGCCTCCCCCCCTCCCCCATCCTTTGTCGGTGCGGGGACACGACGACACCCTCTCTTCCCCCAGGACTGCCTGCCTCGGGCTGCTACGGCGGCGTCCTGCTGGACGGCTTCCCGGGGGCGCGGCCCGCCGAGCAGAGCGGCGGTCCCTCCTGCAAGCGCCCGCCCGCCCGGCGGGGCGGCGGCGGCGCCTCCTCTGCGGTTCCCAGGAGCTCCATCGTCTTCCCCCCTCCCGCCCCTGCTCTACTTTCCCCTTCCGCCGGGACCGGGGCCCCGCCCCTGCTCTTCCGCGCGGCCCCGTCCCCTGCCAGGAGGGTGGGCCTCAGCTGCTCCAACTGCCAGACCAGCAACACGTCCCTGTGGAGGAGGAACGCCGTGGGCGAGCCCGTCTGCAACGCATGCGGGCTGTACTTCAAGCTGCATGGGGTCAATCGCCCCATTACCATGAAGAAGGAGAGCATCCAGGTGAGGGGGTAGGGGAACCGCTCGCTCGCGCCTCCTGCTGGGGGGGAGGGGGCACCTATGTCCCTCTCGCCGCCATCCCCACCACCTCTCACCGGCCCCCTCCCCTACCCGACCAGACGAGGAAGCGCAAGCCCAAGAGCGCCGCCGCCGGCAAGGCCGACCACCCGTGCGGGGGAGGAGGAGCAGCAACAGGGGCGGAGGCGGCGTCGCCCAGCGGCCCGAAGAGGTTCCTCGCCGCCGCCGCCGCCAGAGTCGCCACCGTCGCTGGTCCGCAGCAGCTCCTTCTGGAAAGTAAGTGGGACTTCTGCAAGGGGTGCCGCGCACGGAGGTCAAGGGGCGGGGGGAGGGAGGAGGTCGAGCGCGCGCGCACGCCTCGCGGTCAGAAAAAGTGGTTGGGGCAGGACTTTCCCCCTTTCCCCCCCTCTTTGCCGCTGCGCCGCCCGCCCGGGACTGCCTGCCAACGAGAGAGCTCCACCTGGACGGAGGAGGCGATGGAGTCTCTGCACCTCATCGACTCCTCCCTTTCTTTCCCATTCCGCCTCCTTCTTTCCACTGCTGCAGGGGTGCGTCTCGTGGAGACCCCCGAGTGAGGTGGACGGGCGGAGAGGGAGACACGAAGGGCGTCTCGCCCCCTTTCGCCTCGTTCCCTTCATCCTGACCCCTCCTCCCGGTCGTGCCTTCCGGTGAGACTTCGGCCAGAGGGCTGACGAGCACCAAAGGCCAACCCGAGGGCCCCGGCCCGCCGTTCGCTGCTCCCGGAAGCCCCACTCGCTGCCGCTGGCGCCAGACTCTCAGTAGCTGCTGCGAGTCGTCAGCGTCGGCGCCTCCTTGCCGCCTCCGAGGGAAAACAGGTTGCCCAAGGCAACGCTCCTTCCCTTCCCTCTGGGGAATGGGCAGGAACGGGAGCAGTCAGGAGCCTTGCCCCCGGACGACCGACGCTGTTCGATTCTCCCAACCCCCACCCCATTCAGTTCTTTCGAGCAGCCGTCGCAGCAGCTTGTAATTCTCCTGCGGGGCGACCCTTGCAGTGTCTTCCGCGAGCTCCCCAAGGGTGTCTGGATACTCGGGAGAGGACGGGGGGGGAAAGACACCCCTTCGGACGTCTCGTGAAGGGGGGTATGGTGCCGCGGGGTCTCGATGAAGCTACAAGTTCCTCGCCCCTCTCCCCCCCCGGCTCAGAAGGAAAGACGGCAAAACGGGCGCATTGGGGAAGAAGACCTTTCTTTTTTCCTCCTGCCTTCCTCCCCTACGGCCCTACCGAGCGAAACGGAGGCCTCGCGACACGCAGATGCATGGAGAACGAACGGACAGCCCCTGCGAGCTTCCTGGTCGCACGTGGCTCTCCCGCAACAGCAGACGCCGCCAGGTCGTCCGGAGCTGCTGCTTGCAACGGAAGAAGGGGGAGGAGCGCCGGCGCGACCCTTGCTGAAAACCCCCACCACCACCATCCTGCGTTTCAGAGAAGTGACCGCCTGGAGGCGCAGCGGTGCCGGGGAGTCGCCGGCTTCCCGGATGCTGCCGGAAGCTGCCCGCCTCTGGATCCCCCTCCCCCTCCTCCTTCCTTTCCCGGTCCCGAAGCGGCGGTCCCAGACCGTCTCAGACCGCAGGCGGGGGAGGGGTGGGTGGGGCGGCGGTTCCTTCCGCTCCACGCTTCAGAGGTCCGTTCAAGATCGCTGTCACGGGCGCTCGTGGTCCACATTGTGGCTGTACAGATGGTGCTACTCGCGTAATCACCACAGCAAAAACAAAGAAAAAAAGTGAATAAAAATAAAATAAAGTAAAAAACGAAAAATTAGAAAAAAATAGATGGAAGGAAACATTTCTCGCCCGTTTGGAACCCAAGTCGGTTCGATCCCTGCTCTCTGGGCAGCCTGCGTCCACTAGGATTTTCTCCCGAGGCCCGCGCGGCTCTTCTCCCACTCCCACTACTTTTCGAAGCTCATCATTCGCATCCCCCGCCAATGTCCCGGTTTCTGTTCCGGTCCGGGAACGCCGCGACCATCTGTGCAACGGCGCGGCCGCCTTGCTGTGAGTCGAGCGGGAGCCACGTGGCCGCGCCATCGGCGGGCGGGAAGCGCGCCGTGACAGCCCGTTAGCGTCGGCCGAACATCGGGGAAACCCGCGAGACAGCTGAAGACAACCAAGAGGGCTGCGCACGACCACCATGAGTGCGAGGAACGGCCAGCCGTGCAACAAGTGCACCGCCCTGTTTTTGGAGGAGGACAGAGGGAAAAGAGTGAAGAAAAAGAAGACAAACAGCGGAGACGCCGTTGTTGTTGTTATTGGTGCTGGTGGTGGTGCATTCTGCGAGAACCCTTCGAAACCCACCGTCTGCGACGAAGCCGCCCGTGTGTCCGGTCTACAATTTTCTACAATCGCTTAATCTGAAACTTTTTTAAAAAAAAAAGAAACGGTGGCAGCACTGTGCTGAGTTTCCGGGGCAGGCCTACCGCGACACGCTTCCCTCCGGTCCCGGCACGCGCGTGACAAAAAAGGCAGCGTACCTTCCCGCGTTCTGTCTCGATGGGTCAAAATTCGAATCGAAAACGGAAGAGAGATAACGTGCCGACGCTGCCCATCGGTATCGCCCATTCGTTTCTCACATCGGACAGTGCCCCCATTCACCTAACCGTTGCGAAGGTAAGTAATCTCTTTTATTAAAGCAACTTTTTCTGGCGAGAAGTTAGTTGCGTTGGTACTTTGAATTTGTTAACGTTTCTCCCCCCTCCCCCTCCCCTTCCCCCCTTCACGCAGAAAATAAATTCAACCGATATGGCAATGGTTTGAAGGAAGTGAGCTCAAAGAAGCGATTCCTGAAAAGCGCCCCCCCCCCTCCCCCTCTCCCCTCCTCCCCCTCCAGGAAGGTGGCAGTCCGCTTTGTCCATTTGCTTTCCAAACTTAAATGAACCGTTGAGTGACTTTTGAACATAAGTGAAACACAAGCATCGAAAAAAAAAAAAGAAAAAGGAAGGAAGGCAAGACCTGGATGTGTGGGGACAGAGTCAGAATCTCCAAAAAGGATGCGATGGATCGAAATAAAAACAAAAGTACTTTTCCATTTGTTCCAGATAGGCATTCGAAAATAAAAAGGGCAATCAGAAATTGCAATCCTCGAAGTGGCGTGCTCTCTCTCTCTCTCTCTCTTTTTTCTTTCCCCCCCCCCCCATTTAATTTCGTTTTATCTTCAAACTCCCTCTGCTCCTCAGAAAGGTATCGCGACAACTTTTAGAGGTTCTCTAATTGGGTCCTCAGCTGGGATTTACGTCGGCGAGTTCAGGAAAGGATACCCGCGGAGTTGAGGGCTCGTGGGAGGTCAAAGTTGTCCGTGGGCACCCAACGGTCCACTTTGTGTCGATCACTGCAGTGGTTCGCTTTCTTTTCTTCTTGCAGGGAGACCAACAGCGGTGGGAGATGACTTCAGCGCTTAACGCTTCCGCAGCGTCGTTTCCTGGGAAGATTGGTTTCCTGGAACAGCCATCCCCTCCTCCCCCCTTCCCCCCCCCTCCTCAAAGCCGTGTTCCCGAGTACGTGGATGAATGCATGCGAAGATGAATGGATCTCTCTGAGATGCAATTTCGCCCGAGAGCGTGACGCCCCGACGGGACCGAGGCTGTCCCACTGTGCTCCTAGAAAGCGAGGGGGGGGGGGGGTGAGAGAAATTTAAAACCCTGCGAGCGTTTTTGCATGTTTTATTTTTATTTTTTTTTTTGTAAATTTGGAATCGGAAGGGAAGGAGCGCTAAAGGGGAAGCGTCGGTGCAGATATAAGCGCAAGGCGTCCCCGCGCTGGCTAGGTGACTTGACCGTGGAGGTCAGGTCACCTCGGCTGTTCGGAGCGGACTTCCGCGCAGCTACCGCAGAGAAGCGCAAGACGCAGGACGGAGGTGAGAAGTGCCCTGCTGCGAGGCGCGGGCCACTCGAATCTCTTCGGCCAAGAGCGAGCGAAGGGAAGAAGCGCAGCCCCCAGCATCCGTTCGTTCGCGCCCTCAGGAGGGGTGTCATCTCAGCGATGCTCCCCGTCCGGACGGAAAATTCGCACGTCGCTCATCGCAAGGTGGAGAGGAGCATCGAGAATGCCGCTCCAAGAGATTCTTGGGGATGCGTTCACTCGGGAGACGTCACTGGAAGCAGCTCTCGTAGCTAGGCAACAGGGAAGTCGAAGACAGGATGCTACTGTAAAAGGAAGAAAGAAAGGAAAAAAAAAAAAAAAAAAATGCAAGCGGGAACACGAGGAGCCCCTGGTTCGGACCCCAGTCACGAGCGCGCGCCTTGCCATTCGAGCGAATCCACGACGGAGATCGGAAGGCTCGGCTACTTTCTCGGCTCCAGGAGTCCGGTATCGGAGACCTCAGCTTCAAGTTACTCCGTTTGAGAGCACGGGAGAGCACGTTCTCTCTCTCTTTCGCGACGGCTTGCCCTCCCTCCCCCCCCCCCTCCACTCCCTCCCTTCGGTCAGCGGATGGCTCGGGGACGAAGGATCCTGTGAGACCATCTGTCGGGAAGATTGGAGAGAGGAAGGGAAGGAGGGGGAAGGAAAAACTTTTTTTCTTCTTCTCCGGAGACTCGGGAGAAAGTGGACACTACGGAGCTCCGCGAGCTGGCGTTGATTGTCTTCTCGGGGTGATGCTCAAGATTCGAAGAGAGGAAGGGCATGGTTGCAACTTGTGCCTTTGGCCTTCAGGAACCCAGTGGCTTCGGAAGCGTGTGGTCAGCAGTGAAGGAGCAGCACATTGCACGTGATTCGAGAAACAAAAGCCCTGGTCTTCTGGAAGGTGCCCCAGCGCAGGATCTGCGGGAAAAGGCATTTTTTCCTTTTCAGGGGGATCGTTAGTCTCCGCATCGCTTTGCTGGAATCTCCGGCAGCTGCTTCTGCTAGCCGCTCCGTGGAGTTTCTGTTCCGACGCTTTCCTGACTCGGAAGTACCGACAGGAGGTTTCGAGCCGACCTCTCCGTCACCCTGCAATACCCGCAGGCTACGCAAAGTGGAACCTCCGTGTGAAGCCTCTTTTCACCTGCCCTCCTTCTTGGCTTGATGGGCACCTGGGAGCAATGCGTCTCTGCTGCCTTCTCCGCCAGCCTTTATTCTGGAAATCAAAGCCTGGAGCTTTTGATCGGAGACCCCAGAGACCTATTGCCTGCCACCCCCCACCCTCCTCACCATTCCATCCTTATCTTCACCCTTACTGGGTCAGCCCCTCTAGCTGCCGCTCTTTCCGTCATGCGTTTCCTGAAAGCTCGGTCGGTCCCAGCGTGGGAGCCTTCGGTTGCCCACCACCCTTGCTGACTTCAACTTCACGGTCTCCCTAGCTAGGTGCCCTGCTCATGAGCCACCTCCCACCTGTCTCTATCTCCATACTCCCAAGCACACGGGGAGAAAGCAAGGAGAGAGTGACCGCTGCTGGGCAGGTCAAGTGCGGGGGGGGGGGGATGGCATTCGGGAAGGGCAGTTATGTGCTGAATCTCGGAAAGGTTTTCCTACCGGGGGTCTCTGCTACTTTCCTAAGAAGTCATATACAGACAAAGTAAGGGAAGGGAAAGCCATCCCGGTAAAACGGGTACCGGAGGGACAAAGGCAAGTAGAAGGAGAAAGATAGGATGGTAGTTGTGTTGGCGACCTCTTCCCTCTGCCGCTCACAAATGGCAGGCACCGAAAATGAGTCTCTCCGTTATCCCAAGCCCTCTTCTCCATCAATCGGCCCCTCTATCGAAGGTAACGGCGATACATTCTGAAGGGGAAGGAACGGGAAGAGTGCCTCTCCGTCGGTGCCTCAGCTGGTCAGCAGCAGCTTGCCATGCCCTTCGCTACCCACTTCCCTTCCCTTCTCGCCCTCCTGCGTGCCTCTTTACTGCCCGTGGAGGAACAGCTGCTGGAGTAATAGCAACAGAGAACAGAGTGAAGTCAAAAACGAACGGAGGTTCTCCTAAGCATTCTCTTTGCACCCCACCCCGATACCTTGACCATCAGTTCTTTGCCCTTGCCTTCCTCAGGCTTCTCAGGGCAGTGGACCGGATCGACGACGTCAAACCTTGAGGATGGAATGCCTACTTGCCTTTCCAGCCATCGCTCTGGAGGGTCCGAATTGGAGACACCTCTTTTATGACGGAGGCATCGTTTCTTCTAGAGGCAGTCTACCCTGTCATCTTGACGACTCTTGTCCGCTGCCAAAGAATCCGTGGGAAAGAAAGGCATTAGTTCTTCAAGACCGAAGAAGGCCGCACGGTCTCCTTCGTTTTCCGCTCCTGTCTTCGTTCTTCTCTTGCTCATGTTCCACTCTTTTTTCTAACCGGTCGTGGCCCTTTGGATGGCTCTCCAGACAAGCGAGCGCTCCCTTCCCTTCCCTTTAGGAAGAAATAGCAGGGAGCAGCTGGGGTTGAAGGAAGGGGAACGGTCATCTTTGAAGATCAAGGAGAAACTCATCCCTTTAGCTGTACTTTGCGCACCCGGACCTCTTTCCTGACGTGTGGGACTCCAACTGACGTCTTCCGCGTGTCACGCCTCCGCACGCGAATCCCGAGAGCGTTACGCGCCAACGATCGCTCTCCCCCGTGTTTTCAAATTCCCTATAAGCTGCGAAAATCACCCAACCTGCCGGGAAGTTACGGCCAACGCGCAAACCAATCCAATTAAGTGCGCACTGGTGCGTAATCGCCACTGTGCGACCCCGCAATCTGGGATGACGTATCGGTGACCGGAGTGATAAGACGGTGGCAATGCGTTATTCTTGTGCTGGAGAACGCGATCGGCGTGATGAGCCGATAAAAATCCCACCATAGCATGTCTTATTGATACCTTTCCTCTCAGCTGGACTTTTCTGTGTGCGTACACTTCGTGTACGCATGCACGTTGCAGGAATTACTCCGCAACGGGGGAAGAAGAAGAAGTAACCAGAGGAATTGCTCCGCAACGGGGGGAGGGAAAGAGAGAGAGAGAGGGGGGGGGGAGGAGGAGAAAAAGGAATTGGTGAGCAAATAAAATGGTGAGGAAGACCAGCTGCACGTGTCTTTCACATCACGTACTCAAGTGCGTAGATGGGAGAACACAGCCTGGTCGCGAAGGTGTGCCCAGAGGTGCAACGCAGATGTCGGGGAAGCGGCCAGGTCGATCTCCCGATGGAGGCGCAGGACCGCTGGGGAGGATTTCGCGGGACCGTAAGTACCTCAATTCGGAGAAAGCCTCCTCTGCACGGATGTGGCCCTTTGGGGTTTTCTGCACGGGAAAGAAAGCCAGGCAGCCCAAGCCCAAGAGCCAGGGGGGGGGGGGAAATCGCAAATCACTGACTCCCAACTCATGAGCGCCCCTGAAGAGCATCTTTCGCTGTTTGTTTTCCGATTACTTCCGACACTTGTAGAAGAACTTTCGTCGCTAACGGTAGGGTCGGGGAGATCAGAAGCCCAAGTCGACTCGACACCAGCGGGGGTTCCAGCAGTCGACTTTGTCCGTGTTCGATGGGGACTCCAACCGCGACGGCATCGTAGATGAACTCTTTACACTCCTACAATGCGGCCAAATAAACTTACCCTGGGAGCACGAAGGAAAAAAAAAAAAAGGAAGCTTTCCATGCGAGCAGAAGACTTTTCGGTGACGAACGAATGCCGTTGCGCAGAATTCCCGGAATTTTCGAAACTCTCGGAACTTGAACAACTCGCAATTACAAGACGAAACCACAGTGTGCTCGCGTCTTCCGGAATAGCTGGATTCAGAAGCTTAGGAACACTCTCCGGATACGGCTCGCATCCCAAACCGGCCTCATCGCAGCGAAGGTCATTTGTCAGTGCTCTCAAGAGCCAACAGGATGCCCCCCGAATCACCGGGGAGAAAAAAAGCCGCACTGCAATCTTCCTACTTTCCAGTCCGAGCTCAGCTTCCACGGTTCCCAAGTCCGGTCAGATCCTGCGTGAAACTGGGATGGACATGAAGCTTCAGCATGGTACGAACATGATACATGCTGGACATGAATCTTGATGCAACATCCGCGGATCCTCAACTCCAAGCATTTTTGCTGGACACATAAACACAGTGCCACGTGAACGGTGTTCCTGAATATATATTCACATCCATATTCAGATCCATTCGTTATCTCCCACTTCTTCAACACGAAATACGTACCTCTTAGTACGACTGCCCGTATTATTAACATGCTGTTTACTAAAAAGTGCTCTAATGACAGCAAAACAGTGTGTGTGTGGGGGGGGGGGGAAGGGGAGGGGGTTTCTGCCTTGGGAAGCCTCAGTTTCACGAAGTTCGTAGTGAGTATTCAACACCCATCCGAGAAAAATATATTTGTCCTGCTTCATGTTTTTTTTTTTTTTTTTCTCTCTTTCCTTTGTCAGCAGCACCTCCTTCTCCCTCCCTCTCATTGACATGTTATTCTTCAAACGGATTTTGAAATTTCGACTTTAGGAATGCTTTCCATTAAATTTTGGTCTTCACTTTGAAAGCTTTCCTTTTTCGAGCTCACATCGAGGAAGAGGAGCGTATTTTTTTAATTAACATCAAGTTGCTGAGGACTGACACTCAGCTCCCCAGTGTCAGTATGATGGAGCACCTCCAGCATTTTAACCGGAATAAATTTCTAGAAATGCTGTGCAACTGTGAATGACTCACGGCAAACGTTCCATTGGACTGCCTCAGTGACCAAAGTCTCACACCGAACGTCTTACATACTCACAAGTCCACAATGCTGACGTGAAATACTGAATGCAATTAACCGCAAGCTGAAATTCCAGAAGATTTCTTTGGATGCTGTTTTTCATGTTTGCGCACGTTTTCTCCGAACCCACTTTTGCTACATCATTTGGAATTGTCAGTGCGCTTGCAAGAACGTAAGAATTCGGACATTGCAGCACGCCGAGGATGGACATTTCGGATCCGTTCACGGAGGGAGGAGGGCATGCGATTTTTGCCACTTCCGAAAAGAATCTTCCGAAACGTTCACCCCTCCAGAAATAATCATTCCTGCTCTTCCTGCGCGTGCCGTGATTTCTTCAGCATCCTACAATCCGTAGTCTCCTCAGGACCTTGCACGGATGGTGCATTACCTGCCTGCCACGATAAATCTTCAATGACTGTAAATGAAATAATGCTAATTAAAAGCCATTTTCGGTTACCTTCGAATTGTTGCATAATTTCTGATCTCAGGTGGTTTCTAGTGGCAGTCGTTTACGGATCAGGACAAATCGGACTGATAATTCTGAAAGATTAGTATTACGGGGGGGGGGGGGGGGGGAGAGGCATAACAAATTTGGCGATCCCGTGTCCGCGAAACGGTCACCAAGCAAGGCACACCTCGGGACGTAATCGGGTACCTACTGTGCGCAAGCAGAACTTTGGGCCCGTACGGAAAGACGGGAGAGCTGAAAACCGCTATCCTCCACGAGCAGATGCGTCTTCGAAATTCAATCAAGCAGACTTATCTATTTTCAAAATAGATCGTGTACAGCAACAATGCCAGTAGGCTTAGCGGTGCGCTTCCCAAAATAGATCGTGTACAGCAACAATGCCAGTAGGCTTAGCAGTGCGCTTCCCAAAATAGATCGTGTACAGCAACAATGCCAGTAGGATTTGCGTCAGCATTGTTTTGTTTTCTCACAAAAAACAGCAGGAATTATAAAACTGCCAACTATCAAGCTGCGTGCGCTTAAATGGTGACAAAGACAGGCTTGTGAATTGTAAAGCGGCTTTCGTGTGTGAAGGATTCACGAGTTTTTAAAAGTGCGCTGAAGAGGGGGGGAGGGGAGATCCCTGCGTTGTCCATGATGTATCTCGCAGTACAAACGGAGGGATCTAAGCGCCCACACAATACTATTTAGAAACAGAAGAACTCCGAGAAGCAGCCGAGCTTTCACAGCGCGGCCTTCCTTGAGCATGGTCTGCTCATTGGCACCTTTTTCTGCTAAACAGACGTGCACACGCATACACTTATTCTGTGGTGGGATAGAAGCTCTAAAGCTTGGAGGAAGCGCACAAGCGCGCACACGGACACGCGTGAAAAGGAGGAGCACCTTTTCAAGCCCACCCAGATCTCGATGTAGAAAGGCACCGAGACCCTTGTTTGCATGGCTGGCAGAGACGATTAGTAAATTCGACTCTGTTGTCACTTGCTGAATCTGTCAGTTTCTAATCAATTTCGAGGACTGCTACCCAACAACTAGTGACTCAGTTCTCACGTGAACCCACGCAACGCGTTTCTCTCCTTTGGCCACAGCTGAAAGAAGGTCCAAAAAAAAAAAAAAAATCTCTCCCCTTCCATAGGCGGACGGTGCTTTCAGCACGCCTGAAGGAGGACCACCTTCATTTGTTCTTTCTCTCTATGCGTGTGGGTGTTTCCTGTGCAAGTGCCACGGCAACCCTCCCTCTGCCCATCCACTCTAGGAAGTGTCAGGTGGTCACTCGGCACGGTAAGCAGACCGTGCGATTTTCGGTGAGGAAGATTCCGAGATTCCGACTGTCGTCTCCGAAGTCCCTTTCAAGGGGAGTTCCTCGTGCTTTTATCGCATCGACGGGCCGCGACAGTGCGCGCGCTGGAGAAGCAGTCACCACTGGCGGATCGCGTCTCCATCGAGACCACTCGCGTGGTTTGAGAATCGATCGGAGGATTCTTTCGCACGGGGCGCAGGTCCCACGCAGTGCAGTGTGCGTATGTGCGTGTATGTGCGCGTGTTTTTTTTTTTTCTTTCTCTCTTTCTCTCTCGGAACGGGTGATCGATCAAACCGAGTCGTCGATATGGGGAGGGAGGGAAGAGAAGCAGATGAGGGACAGCGGTGACGCACTAGCTCCTTGAGACTTGGTTAGCAGTTGAGGATCCGGAATTACTGGACCAGAAACAAATCCCAACAGCCAAGAACTCGTTCACTCTGTAGTTCTGATTGCCTCCTTCAAGCCTCCCCTCTTCTCTCTTCCTCCGACCCTCATTTTTCCTCCTTCATCCTGCACAGTCCTCGCCTCTGGTAACCCGCAAGATCTTCAGAGCTTGTTGGTCCTGCTCTTCCCCTCTTGCACCCGTTTCCGTGAGAAGCGAAGATATGCGTTCTTCTTCCCTCTTTCTCCTCCTCTCTCGCTCCCTCCCTCCGACTTCCTCCCTCCCTCTCTCTCTCTCTCCCCCCCCTCTCCCCCCTTCACCGCAAGAAAGCATTGCTGAGCTCATGCAGCTGGCCAAGGAGTCTCCGGGTCTTTCGGAACGCTCCACAGCAGACACAACAGGTGCGCCTGGTAGTCCGGCCTTCGGGACGGATGCCCGCCCTCGCTCGGACCACTCGCGCCTCCTGAGATTACTTTAAGGGTTTTAGAGGAGATTCATCATCCGCAAAGAGCTTCGTGACATGCAACAGTCTTAATGATGGTTATTTGCTCTGGGATTAGAGCAGCTTTCCCCCTCGGTGTCAAGAAGTTTGACGTATGGTGTGACCTTTTTGAGTCATTTGTACACTTGCATTTGCTTAGGCTTCCATGTCCCGAGAGGCGACCCGCGCGAGCAGGGGGAAGGAAGGGAGCGGGAGAAGGGAAATAAAGTGAAACGAAAATAGGAAGAGCGTGGACCGGCAGCGGGAGCGCGAACTCCTCACTGGGTGAAGGCAGGAGGGGCAGGAGGCGAAGAGGAAGGAAGCAGGGAGAGACGATCTCACGACATGGGGGCCGACGCAGAGACCGCACGTTCTTCTCAGAGGCTGTGACGAGTTCGGTCGAGGACACAACTCATCCCTCAGCCCGGGAGGCTTTTCCCGTCCAGGAGACAGAGGTCCTTGAGGCTGATGGAAACTCGAAAGCGCAGGAGACAGGAGGTGGAGGGGAAGAGAGGCATGGGACAAGCCACGTGGACTCTTCTCGGCCGAGGATACCCACGTGCTCCCCGAGTCCCGCCGTCACACCACCACGCGCGCGCGCGAAGGGAGGGATATCTGAAGTACACTCAGGGACAGCCATCACGGAGAGACGGACACGGGGGGGAAGGGAGGGGAGGGAAGAATTCTCGATACAACGGCAGAGGTGCGAACTCTCGCAAAAGGTCACCTGAAGAGAGAGAGGTCCTTCGGAACAGCAAGCAGGAATGCGCCCGATCAGACTCCATGCAGGATGTGCGCAACGCGAGCGAAGTGTTCCCGAAGGTGCGCGTGATTCAGAGTCCCACTTTTTCCAGAGTCCTCTGGGTCGCGACGGCAAGGTGTGAGCACGCGATTGTGGACCTACCCTTAAGCTGGCTCCATGCCTAGATGGAACGCTAAGGGTCGCGAAACTCCGATGGGGGCAGGGATAACCCGTTCCCCCCATCTTGCTTTCCGTCTTCACCCCTCCGGGAGGTCCCATTCCCGTACGCCGCCGCCTTGGAGAGTTTACATCGCGCGCGAAACGCAGTAGCAGCCGCGCCACGCCGCATCCACCTTTCCTTCCGGAACTCTCCGCCCTCCTCAGGGAAAGCATCTCGGGAGGGAGGGGGGGGGGGAGAATAGGATAAGCGGGTAAGAGGGAGGCGGGAAAGTCGACGGGTGGGAAGGGAGGGGTTGCAGCTTTTTGTTTCCTGGGACCAAGGCCAGGTCCGCCGGAGCAACAAGCGGGAGTGCGCCCGATCACACTCCATGCAGGATGTGCGCAACGCGAGCAAAGTGTTCCCAAGGGTGCGGGACCTAGGAAACGAAGGGAGCGGAGCGAGATCTTCTGGATCCGGTATACTAAGGGTGCTCGGCAACCAGGATGGAGTGGTGCTCGCCGGAAAGCCGGGCACCGTCGGTGGGCAGGAGGGCGACTGCCGGGAGTTTCCTTCCTCCCTCCAGAGTGACCGGTTCGCTGCTCGCTCGGCCACTGACAGCGCACGCCTACGGATGGGCTCCCGACTCGCCTTTCTTTCCTGCATACGTGCGCCAACGTCCTACCTCCAGCGAGCTGTGAGGGCGAGGAGGGAACAGCTGGAGAGAAAGGAGCAAGTGGCATTGCGGGCGCTTCCGGGAGGTGCCTCGGCCGAGCTCTTCCTGGTCTCTCGGTGAATCTCAATGAGAAGTTCCTGGAGAGCCTCTGAGTGGTTTCCGATAGTGGGGCTGACGCGCCGTCAAAGGGCAGTCTTTCCCTCCTTCCGTCCTCCCATTCCACCCTCGCGGGGCTCGCATGGGGAAGGAGCTCCACCGGCCCGACGCCTGGAGCAAGGGAGCGCGGCAACGGCCGCCTCCGAGCGGGGAGAGGCCGGCGGGGCTCGCTTCTCGATCTCGCATTTCCCGTTTTTTCAAGAGCTCTTCCCGTCCACTTCCCAATTCCCGCTCCCTTCGAGATGGAGCAGCTCCGGAGCCGTGGGGCAGCGTTCTCCCCGAGCCCGGACCGACGACGTCGGTAGTGGAGCCCCCGTCGCTTATTGTCGATTCCCACTCTCCTGGAGACAATGCCGGGACCTGGGGTGGGACACTCCTGGCCGGCAAGCGAATATAGGTCAGCAGTTCGCTCCAGGAAGAAAAAAAAAAAAAAAAGTGGCGTGCATCTCCCCACGTAGCCTCCATCCTTCCTTCCCTCCGACCCACGACCCACTCCGACTCTCCCTTCCTTCAAGCTTCGGAGGCAGTCTCGTCTTCTACCTGAAGCCTTCCGGTAAGACCCGACCTTCAGACTGCCGGGTCAAGTTGTTGCAGGAGAGGGGAAGCGGATCCATTTTCCTCGTTTCGCCTGAGGGAAACCGTCGCCCGGCATGAAGTTCCTGGCGTTTGCCGGCCCCTCTCTGAGGAAAGAATGCAGAGTGGGGGGTGAAAGGCGCAGAGCAGACGTCGGTGCTCGGGTAGCCTCCAGTTTCTTCTTTTAGGAAGGTTCGGGAGGACGGGGCTGTGGAGGAGATGGACCTTGCGAGTGACCTTTGGACAGCCTCTTCTGCGATAGCACCAAAAGGGAAAAAATTCTCGAACCTTGTGACCTTCCTAACGAAGCAGCTGTGACCCATGCACGAGTTCCCGGCTGCTGGACATGCGCCTGCGAGTGCCTCAGGGCTTTCGAGAGCTGAGCCTCCTCAGGGCCGGTGCTTCGAGCTGCAGTGACCGCTCTGCGTGACTCTGGAAACGCTTCCGGACGGATACCTCACGGCGACCTCCACGAGACGCTTCCTCAGGACTCCGGGACATGATCTTCCTCCTGATCCCAACTGCACTGCTGGAGAGTTGTTGGAGCAACCCCGAGGGAAGGCGATCCCCAGTGCAGATAAGAGAGGAGGAGGAGCGGGGAGAAGGAAACACGAAGGTCGGGGAACCCGGGATGCTGCACCTAAGCCAGCAGAGGGCGGACCGAAGTTGCCTTGCTGACGCTTCTCTGACAGGACTTTCCTGCGGTCCTGGAATTCTCACGCCAATCCCGGTAGGAGGCACGAGATGGCGCGCCTAGCCCTTACATTCCTGCGTTTCCCGTCAGAGAGGATCTCTTTAAATAAGGGGCAATGCCTTTCTTGATTACGGTTCCCAGTGCCCTTGTCGACTCCCGTTCTTCTCCGCCCTTCCAAATGTCTCTTCTCCGGGAGTCGCGACCTTTCCCTCCTGCTGGTTCCTGTCTTGAAACAGGAAGTAGCGAGAGCGTCCTTCCAGGTGGCTGCGGAGCGCTACTGCCGGTGGCCTGGCCCACATGCACGTAATCACCCTTCTTATTCCAGAAGACCATCGCCCTCTTCCTCCTCACGGTCCCGGCCGTCCCGCTGCTCTGCCTTCTCGGCATGAGTGCGCTCCTCTGCGCCCGAGGCAAGAGCGTCCAGGGAAAAAAGGGGTTTCGGTGGAAGCAGCTCCGGTACTAACCAGTACCACCCGATCTGGCATAGAGGGAACACGAGCAGCAGAAGCAAAACAAGTGGTAGCTGAAGTAGCGGAGGAAGCTCCAGAAGTGCCAGCAAAAAAAGGAAAGGGAAAGCAGGAACGCCCGTCGAGCAGCCCTTACTTTTTCAGCTGATGAAGTAGGAGGAAAAAACGCCAGTCAAGCTAGCGAAGCGGGACCTCAGCTGAAGCAGCGAAAGCAGAGGTACTTCTTTCACGAGACAACGGAAGAAAGGATGGGTTTCCTGCTGAAAGCGCTGGACGGCGGAGAAGCTTTCCGGAGCAGAGGATAAGACGGCGTGGCATGTGCATAGACGCTGGCGCTGCAACCAATCCCAGTCGAACCGCTTTTCCCAAAGACCTTCCTTCAATCTCAGTACCTTGCTAAGTCGGTCGCAGCCTTCGAGACCGCTTGCGCTCTAGGAAAGAGGTGACAACTGCGGTGCCCTCTCCCGGTCCTCTTCCAAGAAGGCAGAGGGTTACTCCGTTTCCGGTACGCTCGTGGCTCCTTACAGGGTCACGTGGACACTCGCATCACCCTGAACCCGGGTTTGCAGTGATGAAAAGGGAAAAAGCTCCCTAGTCCCTCCTCCAAGTCCTCCTCTTCCCCTCTTCTTCGGTGGGTTTGTTGTTTGCACGCCCAGCACTCAACTCGAGGAAAACCCCCTTCCTCTCTTCTGTCCTTCCGTGGGACTTGGGGGCGCTCCCAAGTGTCGACAGGGAGCGAACGTGGGACTCCTCCAGATGACGTGCTCAAGCAGGGACCGCGCATCAGGGAGGAAAAGGAATTGGGGGAATAGGGAGGGGAGTCACACGGGAACCAGGAGGAAGCAAGCCTCTCTCTTTTGCGCATGTGCCGAAGAGGGACAGCACTGCCGGGTGTGGCTCGCTCTCGTCTTGGAGCGCCGTCCGAAACCTGGGAAACGTCGCCAGCTAATCTCTGCGCGCGCGGACTCGCAGCTGCGCGCTTTCGCAACGGCAGCGGCACACTCGCCTGCTCTCCCTCGCCCCTTCCCCCCGTCTTGAGCGGCGTCTGCTGCTACCATGGCGCATGGGATCCAAGGAGGAGGAGGACGGCAACGACCGGGGTGGCGCCCCAAAAAAGGGAGAGACGCGCTTTCCGCCTGGTGCGCGAGGAGAGTGAGCCAGTTGGCAGGAGGGTAGCGGATGGGCGGAGGGAAGGAAGGGAAGAGGGGGGTTGTCGTGCTCCCCCTTCGGGAAGTAGCGGTAGTAGCAACAGAGCACCAGCGCTCTGCAGTCCGGGGTCACGTGGAAGCGGAGCTACCGAAAGGCGCGTCGACTTATGGCACTGCGTTGGCTCCCGGAAAGTTCCAGATGAAGGAGCCAAGTCACCATCTGCTGTAGCTGCTGGCAGGCAGCCGCTGTCAGCAGCACCGAGGCAGTCGGTGCGACGGTCCTCCTCGCAGTAGCTCTCGGTGCCGCGTTTCCGGGACTTCGTGGGAACGGGAGGAACTGGTAGGCCGTGGCTCCCGGCTGGCAGCAGCAAAAGAGACCTCCTTTCCGTTCTTCTCCTACTCGGATGAAGATGCAGCAGCTACAGAGAGGGAAAAGAGGAAAGGGGAGGCGGCGGAGTAGTGGGAAGGAGAGCGGGTGCCTCTTGGAGCGTTCTGGAAGGCTCGTGGTTTCGGGAGCGAACTCGTCCTGCTGGCCCGCGCATTCTTCTCCTGTTTACCCAAGATAAAACTGGTATCTTTATTTGCCTTCCCTTATCTGAGTCGTGTATAGCAGCAGATAAAGCTGGAAAAGGCAAAAAAAAAAAAAAAAAAAAAACCGGGAAAAAAAGGAAGAAGAGAAAAGCAGGAAAAACAACTCTCGGCAAGGCGTCTCGAAAGACACGAGGGAGAACAACATTGCAGAAAAAAGAGAGAGAGAGCGGGAGAGAAGGAAAGGAGAAAGAGCTTGCGGTTCGCGGGCGCACAAGAGGAGTTCCTGGACCACGGTGCGGAGGGCGGCTGCGACGAAGAGTTACTACTGCTCCTCTTGCTGCCTCCACTACGAGGAGAGGCCGACTCACGGCCAACGGCGGAGGTTCCCTAGCTCGTGGTCTTCGGGAAAAGGCACTCCCCCGCGTCCACTTCAGTCCCTCTCCCCCCTGCTGCTCCTCCTCCTCCCGTTCCTTCCCTCCCCCCCCCCCTTCCCTGCTGCTGCTCCTCCTCCTCTTCGAGAGAACTGGCGCACCGCACGAAGGGGACCGGTCTTCGCGCGCGCAGTGACTAGCTGGGAATCCAGCACTCGTGTGCTCCTCGAGAGGAAGAGCCGCAGGGAAGACACACGCGGCACACCGGGAGGAAGGAGAGACACCGGGATTTTCGGAGCGGCAGCATCCACCAGGGCTCTTCTTCGTTTTCTTCTGCTCCAGGGTGTTGAGGTGAGCCCATTTTCGCTTTGGCCGCGAGATATATATGGTCCACGCAATCTTATCACTCATTTATCTGAGAATTATCTAAAACGAGAATCATCCTTTGGGTTCCTTCGCGTTTTCGAGATACAAAATTATCGAGATGTTATCTTGGAGGCTTAAGGGAACCAGGCATCCTTTGGGATGTCTTCGGATACGATAACACGTTCTCGGGACGGCATCCCACAGGAACCACCGCAGCTCCGCCAGTGGACCTGCCCCAGGAGAGGACGTATTCTCAGGGAGGATGGAGCGAGAGGGATGAGGGGAGGACGGGGGAAGCTGGATCCCCGTCACCGCCGGACGGGGGCCGCTGGCTTCGTTGCTCTTTCCCGGCCCTACTGCGTGAGGGTGGAAAAGAAGGGCAGCGGCGGATCGCTTCTCGCTCGATGGGGATGGCGCCCTCCCGCAAGAGGCTCGCGCACCCGCTCCTCCTGCTCCGAGGTAGAATCCGGATGGCAGGTCCGGGAGGAAGACAAGGCAGTCTGGAGAACCATGGAAACTCGTCCGTCTCCCTCCCATCCCCTTCCCGCCGCCGCCGGAGTCTCTGCTTGCCTCACCTCTCCTGTGGGCAGGCAGCGACCGTAAGGCGCACGCGCTCACCACCAGCTTCCCTCCCCCACGACAGACCGAACTCCTCTTGCAGCTTGGAAAGGCAGCGGGGCTGCTGCGGACTTGGATAAGGACGATGGAGCACCCTCGGCCTGTGCTCCGGACCGACTTCCGGAAGGCGAGCGACAGGAAGGAGCCGAAGGACGCCTGCGACGCCGGCGACGCGGTTGGCGACGCCAAAGAAAAAAGCGACAAGGAGAATCGCCTCCTCTACGACCATCCCAGCGTCATCGTGGATCAGAAATCCTTCCACGGCTACGACGCAGACTCCAGCCAGCACCAGCACCACCAGCAGCAGCAGCAGCAGCAGCAGCAGCAGCAGACCCGGTTCCCTCCCGGAGTCCAGGATTTCGCAGAGAGGAGCAGACAGCACTCTGGTTCCGGCTACAAGGAGCCCGGCCAGCCATACATCACCCACGTGATCTTCGACTCGAAGACGTACGCCACTTCAGGCGCGGAGGCGGCGGCCAAGAGAGACCGCAGGGAGACGAAGGTCCTGACGAAGCACCACCAGCACCAGCAGCACCTGCGCGAGGCGACCAAGTCCCCGTACTCCTCCAGGATCGAGCCGAACCACGACTACGGAGGCGGGATCGCCAAAGAAGCCCAAGGGGGCGGAGCCATCCTGTTCGCCTGCAACAAGCCCTCGCCGCTCGACGAGCCGTGTGACAGAGGCCAGCAGGGACCGAAGGCGGCTCCCGCGGACGCCCAGACAGCGAAAGAGCAGGCCTCCGTCTACCTCGCGACCGGGCGCTGCCCCGGGTCGGGGGCCAAGTTCGAATCGAAGGACAGCGCCGAAGAGCTGCCCTCCCGCGAGGCGTTCAAGAACATCCTCAGGTTCTGCGATCCAGCCGACGTCCACCTGTACCAGAAGAAGATCCTGCAGCTGAGCTGCGGGGACAAGGCGGCGTCGGCGGTGTCGACTCCGTCCCCCCTGCACAGCAAGCTTCCCCTTTTGGGGGGGGGCGGAGTGGGGGGCGGCTGCAGCGTTAGGGCGCTTCAGGAGCCCTCGTTCATCAAGCTGGAGAACCTGCAGTCCTTCGACCTGCAGAACGACAGCGAGGAGGAAGGAAGCAGCTACGCGTCCCTGGAGAACCTGGACTCCCACCAGGAGAACGGGAGCGGAACGCGTTCCCTGATCTACCACCAGCTGGCAGCAGCAGCAGCCGACCAGTCCGAGTACCAGGTCAAGGCGGAGTACGCCTACTGCCTCCCCAAGCTGGACCACGTGAACCAGGAGTTCAAGATCTCGGAGGTCCCCTGTTACGGCAAGAACGACATCATGGAGAAGGCCCTCATCTCAGCGGTGACCCTGCCGTCCATCAACGTGGCCTACGGCTTCCCCCACGCTCCGAGCGCCGGGGTGTACCCCTCCCTGCACAGCAGCGGTGGCGAAGGCATGGGGGACTTCCACGGCCTTGCTCAGCAGCAGCAGCAACAGCAGCAGCAGCAGCAGGCCCAGGTCCAAGCTCAGGCTCACGGCAGGACTTTCGGCGGGGGGGGAGAGAAAGATGGCAGCGGCGACCCCGAGGCCAATTGCTGGACTGTCACCCTCAAGAACTCGAGCCTCGGGCAGCCCAACGCCGCGGCCGCGGCCGCAGCCGCCGCAGCCGCCGCCGCGGCTGCAGCTGCAGCGGCGGCCGACTACGTCTTCCCGTTTCAGGACCACCACGCGCAGATCGCCGGCTACGTCACGGAGCCGAAGGCGGGCGAGTGCTTCAATGCCTTCCAGTACGCGTCGGCGTCGTCGGCTGCGCCGGCGGCCGTCTGGGACTACCCGGAGATCGTGGCGACGGACTTCAACCCAGGCAGGTCGAAAGGTGAGGGGAAGCCATCCCTTCCCCCCCCCCCCCTCTCCCCACGAGTGACGACGCTCACTTCACCCCACCCTTCCTCCCTCTCCGCAGAGAACGACTACGCTCACCCGCTGCTCTACACCCACTACTGCTCCAAGTGCGGCAAGTGGCTGAATGTCAGCGAGTCGAAGACGGGCAAGAGCGGCCTGTGCCAGAGCTGCCTCGCAAAGCCCGAGCTGTACACCAAAACGTTCCTCAGCAGCAAAAGAGTGGCAAGTATCCTCCCCTCCATCGCCCTTCCCCCCCTCCTCCCTTCCTTCCTCTCGCGCTCGCCGCCGACACGCGAAGAGGAGAGCGAGAGGAGCACGCGGGAAGGCCACCTGCCCTTCCCCGTTCCCCCTTGCCCGTGGCGATCTCCGGTGGACCCAGAACCGCAGCAGCACCTGCACCAAGACTAGGGCAGGCAGCGGGCGCAACGCGCGACACGAGGCGTGGCACCAGCGCGCGTTATGGAGAGTCCCGCGGTCCGCGGACGACGGGAGGCGCCTCCGGGAAGAAAGGGCGTGCAGTAGGCGACCGGAGGAGGAGGGGACGCCCCTTCGAGGCCACTCGCAAGCGCAGGCCCGCCTCCCACGGGAGAGTCCCGTAATCTGCGCGGGATGAGTCAGGGTTCCAGGGGAAGGGAAGCAACCCGGACTGGGACCTCCTCCCTATTGTCGGCTGACGGTACGGGAACTGCGCAGCAGGCGCTCGCCGTGCGAAAGGGGAGGAGAAGCAGGAGGGCGGTGGCGCCGGGACGGGATGAGAGGCCGGAAGATGCTCGCTCCTCCTCTTCCCCCACTCGCTGCGATCTTCTGAAAGGAGAGGAGGAGGAAGAGGAAGGGTTCCCCGCGTGATCAAGGATCTCGTGCCGCACACGAGAGGGCGTCGAGGAGGGGGCTTTCCAGGGAGGATGCACTTTTCTTCCCTCGGCAACAGTTCCTCGCGGTAAAGGAGGAAGGGGGAGAGAGGGAAGTGGGGCGATCCTGCGTTACCTAGCAGCCGCGCGCTCCCGGAGAGAGACTTCCCGCCCACGTTCGAACTGCGAGCTGCCACCGTTCCCTCATCTCCTAGACGCCGGAAGCTCAGCTCCCCCCTCCGGATCTGTGACCAGGAAGCATCCATCGTCTCGTTCTTTCTTTTCTTCCTCTCCCGCGTGCGGCGGCCGCCTACACTGCGTCCTGCGTGCTCGTCGGCACCGACCGTCCGCTGCGCACTCCGGAAGAGGACGTCGTTCCTGAGAAAGATGGGAGGGACAAGGGAGGAGAGCTCCTGTTCCCTAGCCGACGAGGTTCCCCTCCCTTCCTCCCTGCATCAAAGCCGAGGCGGCCGCTCCGGGAATGCGGCTGGGGTTCGAGTGCCCTCGGGAGCCAATCGCGTGCTCGCAATTCGCGCCGCTTCGGCGGGCGACCGCGGGCGGCCCGAGGGAGAGAGCGGAGTGCTCTCGTCGTGTGTTCTTCGGGCGGCAACGAGCAGAGGGGAGGAGGAAGGCGTGAGGGAAACCGCCGCCGGAGGGTGGGGTGGCGGGGTGAGGCGGAAGGAAGGAAGCAGGTGCGGTGGGGCGGCAAGGCTGGGGCGAGAGGTGCAGCTAGTCGGACCCTGCCAGGAGTGCGGGAGTCCGTCAGCGTGCCGAGAGACGCTGCGCCGCTCTCGGATCGTCTCTCCCCGACGATGAGCGCCGACGGCGAGAGAGCTCTGCAACAATCGGCAAGGGTGCTCGTGGAGACAGCAATGGGTGGTCGCGGAGGCATCGAGGAGCTCCGACGACCCGAAAGGTGGCGAAGAGCCTTCCCGGTCGCGTATGCCGGGAGGGAAGGAGGGAGTTTCTTCCTGCTAACCCGGGTGCGGGGTGGCGGTGGGACTGCCGCGACCCCGGATCGGGACAGCTGCAACCATAGCTTGGCGGCGTTCGAGGAGTGGCCGGGCTGAGAGGGAACTGCAGTCTTCAAGGCACCGCCACGACCTACCTCCACCACCCCCCGTCCCTCTCCCTCTCTCGCTGTCCTTCGGAGAGACTTGGCGCCCCTCGCGCTTCCCGGAAACGGGGCGAGGATCCGAGGTGCCGCTCCCTGTCGATCGCCAAGTTCCCGGCCCCAAACGTTAGGGGATTCTTCCAGGGAGAGGTACGCCGGGGAGAACGGAAAGCACCCTTCGTGCTCGCGGCACGGTGGAAAGCGACAAGAGGTCGGAGGAGCGTCCGTTCCAGGTCGAAGAAGCGGCCGCAGGGCGTGAAGAGGAGGGAAGGGGGCGCTTGCCTGCCTGCGTCAGGGAAGGGAATGTCAGGCGCTGGCGGGCGGGGGTTACCGTCCGGTGAGATGGCGGCGACGAGTGCAGAGGTGGTGGTGGTCGCTGTCCTCAGTCGCTCCCGTGCCCCTTGGCTTCCTCCCGGTAGGAGAAGGAGAGTAGGCGGGCGACGACCCTCTTCCTTTGCAGAGTCCGCTGAAGAGGAGCGGCCTATCCTGCGCTAACTGCCAGACGACCACCACCACGCTGTGGAGGAGGAACAATCGGGGAGACTCGGTCTGCAACGCCTGCGGCCTCTACTACAAGCTGCACAACGTGAGTCGTCCGCTTCCCCCATCCCCATGCGCTTCAGGGGGTCGGCCAGAGGGAGAGGAGTGCAAAAGAGCGCATCGCTTACGGGGGTCTCCTCTCCAGGCCCCGCGCCCCCAGACTATGCGCAAAGAGGGCATCCAGACCCGGAAGCGGAAGCCGAAGAGCCCCAGCGTCCCCAGCAAAGCCCTGAAGCCCGCCGCCACCGTCCAGCCAGGTTGGTATGGCACCGCCCCCGAGGCGAGGACCGCTCCCCTCCTCCTCCCTCCCTACTTCCATCCTCCCCATCCACTCCCCGTCTCAGATTCCCTGGAGATCCCGGCCCAGGAATTCATCTTCAGCGACTGTGGCTCCCAGTACCTCTTCCCCAGCACGCAGATCGACCTCAGCGTCCAGGACCAGCCCAACGGAGCCCATCTCATGTACGGGACCGGCTCTCCGGAGTCGGCCCTCAGCATCCCGGCGACGTCTGTCCTCACGTCCGGGATGAGCGAATAGTGAGTGCTGCTGCTGCTGCCCGCGAGGAACGGGGTACGGGGGGGACTGGGGACCCGGTGGGAAGGGGCGGGGCGAAGAGGCTCGCCGGCCTCCGCGACCGGGAAGCTCCCCTGATTACTCCCGTTTTTCTTTTTCCCCTCCCTCAGCCTCCAGAACATGGACCACGTGGCGCCCGTGGCGGTCATCACGTCCGTGCCCATGACCCAGGTAGAGGACGTGCTCCCGATGGGGCCGCTGCCCGGGAAGGGCGGCGGTGCAGGCCAGAGCAAGGACCTCGGCGGCGGCGGGGGCGATGCCGGAGCTAGGATCGCCGCTGGTGGTGCGGGCGAATTCGTCGCGCCCGGGGGAGGAGGAGACCACCGCTGACCCGGCGCCCGACGACCCCGAAGACGACGGCGAAGAGGAGCGGCTACGGAGGTGCGGGAGGGCGCGCACCTCGCCTCTCCCCGCCGCCCTCCCCCGGTCCCCGCGACTGCCCTTGGCCCGTGCGGTCCCGCCCCGGGAGAAGAAACAAGAAATACAGATGGCGGGTGTGTCTCTGCTCCCTAGGGTGCAGCGTTCTCCGGGAGGGGGCGGGAGGGGAGGGTCATCGAGGGAGAAGAGAAGGCGCCTGCCTTTCCTCCCCCTGGTCCGCCCGCCCGCGGGGGTGGGAGGGGGGAGTGTCGGCCCCTGCCGGAGGAGGAGGAGGAGGAGGGCGGCTGGGGCCTGCCACGAGCCGTGGAGGCGGCGGTCGCCCGCCCCCGGAGGCGGCCGGCCTGTCCTCGGGCTGGCGGCCGCCTCCGGGGTTGCGTCAGCAGCGGCCGCCGCTGCGACTCGTGGCAGGCCGGACGGACGGGCAGACCGCCGACCGCGTCACTCGCGGACGCGCTCTCCGCGCGTGCGAACGCCCGCGCGTGTCGCTCCGCGTCGGCGTCGGGAGCGAACGTGCGCGCGCGCGCACGCCCTCGGGGAAACGCCGGCCGCCTCCCCTCCGCCGCCGGCGCCACCCCTCCGGGAGCCGCAGGGAAGCCGCCTCAGCCCTCCCGGTCGCCAAGGTAAGAGGCGGGGTCGCCTTCGTCCCGGGTGGGGTTGGGGTGCGGGGGACGCCCCTGCGGGCGCCTCCCCGGCGTCCCGGCGCCGCTGCCCTCCGGGAAGGGCGGGGCGAGGCCTCGCCCTCCGGGGCGCGTGGGAGAGGTCGAGGCGGGAGAGGGGGCGGGCGGACGTGTTTGTCCCGCGCGGGGCGTGATCGGCCCGTGGGTCCCCACGTGGCATCTCCCGGGCGATAAACGGGCGCGCTGCAGCCGGCGTCTCCGGGACGGCGGAGGCGGCCGATTGGCCAATCGGCTGGCGAGGCCGCTGCTGGGCGCGCTCGGCGTACCGCACCTCCCCCGTGGGCGCGGGGAGAGGAGCCCCGGAGGAGGGATGGCGGAGGTTCCCTTGAAAGTCCAGCTCTCGCCCCGCGCACGCTCGCATGTCCTGGAACCCTTCCAAGGATGGCGGCCTCCTCCCAGGTCAAAGGGTCGGTCAGGTCGCAGAGGGGAGGAGGTTCCAGGGGACGCCCATCCCGCGTGAGTGAGCCCCCCTCGAGGCTTCTCGGAGCGGGCGCGCCTGTGGACACGAGCGAGTGGGACTGCAGCGCTGGGCGGCCTCCTTTCGGCGACCGCTATCCCTTCCCTCCCCTCCGAGAGGGGGAGGGGGATTGGCCCCAAATGGAGAAAGCGCCCTGCGCCTCAGACGAGGAGTCCGCGGCGCAAGGAGGGCGGAGGCCCCTCTTCCCCTTCGCAGTCTTCCCCCTCTTCCTTCCCTTACGCGACCGCCCTTCGCGGGACATCCGGAGTGGCCGCCGAACGAGCCCCTTCGCATGGGCGACGGGAGCGCTTTCCGCCGCCGCCCGTCGTCCAATCAGAGGCTTCCGATCAGCCTCGGGAGCTCTTCAACCAATGGGAAGGCTTCGCTGTCGATGGGCCGGCGGGATGGACGGACGGTTCGCGCAAGGCTCGTTCCGGCTGGCGGGAGGGGGAGCGCGCGCTGACGGACCTGGTGACCGAGATCGTGGTGTCGGGAGGGAGGGGGTGGTGCAGGGGAAGGGAAAGGAGCTATCGCTTCCCTCCTCGCTGGTGGACGTCTGTAGGGGTGGAGGGGGAGTTAGGGTAGCGCTCGTTTCTGCCCATCCCATGGGACAGCTGACCGGGCCGTGTCAGCGACGAGGCTCGCGAAAGGAGGGAGTCAGAAGCGATGACCACCCGTTCCCCTTCCTCCCTCTGCAGAGGGCAGACGGGTCAACGTCCCTTGCACTCCCCTTCCCCACGCCAAGTGGGGTTGTGGTAGCCGTTTTCACCCTGCGCATGCCTCGGGGAGGGGTGTGTGGGACTGTGCCCCTCAGAGGGATGTGCAAATGTGCCAAGTGGGCATCTCTCCTGGAGGGAGGGATGGGGTCTCCTCATCCGAAAAAAGCCCATACTGGGTGCCCAGTTCGGACGGGGCACGCAGGAAGGCGAAAAGGGGGTCGGAGGGAGGAAATCATGTTCTTCGTGGACCCCTTCCGGGCCTCCAGGAGGGCGGCGGCCACCTCTGCTCTCCTCTTCCTGCTCCTTCAGTCACCCCGGGATGTCTCCGGGTGGCCCGCTCTCGCCTGAATGACACCCCAAGAGCAAGGGGAGGAGGCGTGGTGCAGTGAAGCTTTCCCCTTCGGCGGCAGGCTCGCGAGAAGAGGGGTAGGCTCGGATCCTCAGGAGGGGAAGGGGAAGGAAAGCGGGGAAGGGGTGGTGAGGAAAGGGAGTCGGTTCAGGAGCGGCGACGAGACCTGGAGTGCGACGGAGGTGCTTGGGAAATCGCGAAGGGGTCAGGTAGACTGCGCCGCCGTTTCCTTGGAGCTGCTCATCGGCAAAAGGGTGGTGGGGAGAAACAAAGAAGGGAAAGGGAAACCGCCCTCTTCCTGTGTGCACCTTCGGTTGGACACGAGGCCACCGGCCAAGGGACGGAGGCGTCCGAGTGCCCGATGACTCCGAGCAGGCAACAATGCGTCCTTCGCACGGGGCAACAATACTTGTTCAGATCAACACCGACTGCGCAACAATCGTGCTTTCCGGTAGGCAGCCTTGGCAACGCTTCTAGGCTTAGAAGCGGCGTGGTATTTTTAGACGCGAAACGTTGGCACAGCGGAAGCTGCATCTCGGTCGCGTGCAAATTGTCCTTTCGGATAGGAGAGGCGGGACACAGTCCCATGGCCAGTGGAGAGAGGAGGTGACTGCCCTCTCCCCACCTCTCCCTCTTCCTTTCCTGAGGAAGGAACGAAGGAGGAGACTTGAGGGAGGGAAGGAGGAAGGCAAAGAGGAAGGGGGGAGGGTACAGAGGGAGCGCTTCACCTACTGCGGACCACTCCCTTCTCTTCTGGACGACAGTCTGGAGCGAGGGGCAGCGCAACGCCGGCTCCTTCCCTTGGGATCGAGGGCGAGGTGGAAAAGGCCGGTGCATGAGGGGACTTGCTCGGTCCCTCACCTGCCCCTCGGTTGGTATCGGGACGTCTGCTTGGCCCTTTTTCATCCTTACTTCCCTTTCCTTCCCATCTTTTGTGCAGAGGGGGGAGGGGTGAAAAGGAGAGGTCGGGGACCGAGAAAGGAGAAAGAAAAGGGAATCGGGTATCCAGCGGGGTCCTCCAGGAACCGAGAAGAGCCCTCACAACACCGTGCCCTCCTCAGCGACCCACGGGGGAGACTCTGGACCAGCATCAGGCTCAGCCAGCTGGACCCTCCCGTGGGCGCGTCTCCCGCTGGAATCTCACCGATCGGGTCTTCCCAGAGAACGCCGCTATTCCCTCCCCCATCTGGGCCGTCGCCAATGGTTGATCGCCGCCACCCCTGGCGTCGCTCGTAAGGTCCCGGGACTTGCGCTCACTCGCCCCTCCCTCTCCCTCCCTTCTCCGGAGAAAGGGCGAGAAGGCACTCTCCCGGCTGTCTTGGCTCCCTCCTCCCGATCTCATGGGCATGGACATTAGAAAGCCTCCCTCATCCTTCCCCTCGGGGAGGACCTGCAGTACCCTCGCTTCTGCACAGGGGGTCAAAGGCGGAAGAGGAAAGGAAGGAGGGAAGGAGCGGGGAGGGGAGGAGATTCTCGCAAAGACCGGCGTCGGGTTGGCAAACGGCCCCGGGCGCTCTCCGCGGGAGGGGGGTGGAGATACGCCTCCAGCAGGCGTCACTGATAACCCTCTGGCAGGCAAGCCACGTGGCAGGGTCGCGAGGCCGCGGTTTCGTCAGAGGAGCGCGGCTTGCGCAAGCGTCCTCGTCCTTGGCAGCCGAAGGCGCCTCCCTCGGCGGCGGGTGGAATTCGCTCCGGAGCGCACCGGAGGAACAGAGCGGGCGCTTCGAGGGGCCGGAGGAAGGGCCGGAGGAGGCGGCGGCGACCAGACGGGACCTCCTCGCGTCTCTCGCGACCGGGCGCAGCGGAAAACCCGATAACTGAGAGGCGAAGGGCGGGGGGGGGAGTCGGATATCCGAAGGCGGCGCGCCGATGGCGGCCCTTCCGAGATGGCGGACGCGGTGCAAGGAGTGTCGCGGCCCCCGGGAAGGCGGAAGAGACCTCTTCTGCCCTGCGTCCGCTTGCAAGGGGCTTCCGTCCGCCGGCCCCTCCTCCTGCTCCTGCACGGGGGCTCCTCCCATTGGCAGGAGGAGGGGGCGGTGCGGAGCGTGCGGGAGCGCCTCCCATCACTTTTGCCGAAATCTTTCGGGAAGTGCCCCCGGTCGGGAAGAGATGGACTGCTACTCCCTCCACCCTTTCCCCCTGGGAGCGGAGAGGGAGTTCCCGCTCTCTCCCCCCTGCAGGTGTAGATCCCCGAGGAGAGGAGGCGCCTGCATGGTCCAGCAGCTTCTCAAGACGGACTCGCGAAGGAGTCTCCCCCACCCCCTGGTCGGCCATGCCCAGGGAGGGTCGGCCCGATACCCTCAGGGCCAGAGGCGGAGGGGGAGGTCGTTGACCGGGGGGAGGGCAATAGCTCCCATGAGTGGGTGGTTCGGACCGTCCAGCTCTGGCCCTATTCTTTCCTTCCGGGAGTCGCTGCTCGCTGCAGGCCCCCTCGCGGGATGCGTAGAGAACCCTCTTTTCCCTCCCTTCTCCCCCTCCCATTTCCTTTCCCAACGCAAGACGAGGGCCGTGCTCTCCCTCACAGCCATCCCCTCTCAACTCCTCCAGTCTTTCCTGCACCTCTCGCAACAGGGAGGAGGAGGAGGAAGGAAGAGCCATGACGACCGAGGGAAGAGGCAGAAGGGGGAGGGACGCCCGCTCCTTCTAGCCTCCGGCGGGCTAAAACGAAGGTGCTCTCACAGGGCGCCCTCTGAGCAGAGGTAGCATTTGCAGGATGCAGGGTCGCGAGGGGCCGTCCGCTCGCCCCTTCGCCCGCGGCTTCCCTTTTCCGCCCCTGGAGGGGGAGTGCAAGCGAGTGGCCCTCCTCCACCCCTCTTTCAGCACCCGGGCCATCTGCTGCCGCAGAGTTCAAGGACGCTCCATCCGTCGCCACAGGGACGCCAGCGGGACGCGCGGGCGAGCCTGAGGGAAGAAACGGAGGGATGAATGGAGAGGAGTGGCGGAGGGAAGGAAAAGGGAGGCGAAGGGCCCTCCCTTTTCCCTCCCCTCGTCAACTCGTGTTCTCCAGTCCTCCCTTCGAGTCCGGTCGCTCCCGACTGAGGCTCGGGCCTGCCCGGGGGGGGGTATGGGGGGCAGGGGGAGCGGACCGTGAGCACTCCCAGGTGTGCCGCCTTTTCTTTCAGATCCGGCCGCCACCGCCGCAGGGACCACCCCTCCTCGGCCGGCCCCATGTACTCCCCGGGGATCAGCAGCGTTCCCACGACCGGCTTCCAGCAGAACCCCTTCTACTCAGGCGGCCCCAAACCTGCTGGGGCGCAGCCCTACCATCTCAAGGGCGAAGTCCCGCCCTCCGGCGGGACCCTTGCCACCGCAACGGCGAATGGGAGCGGCCCGGCGCCCCACCCGCCGCCGTCCTTCCCGTGGGTGCTGCCGGGAGGCGCCCCTGCCGAGTTCCACTTCTCTGGCGCCCACCAGATCGCCCGCGCTCCCGCCCTCCAGACGACGCGGCTGCCATTCCCGGGCGGGGGCGCCTCCAGCCTGGCGCCCTGTCCCTTCCCCCCGCCACATGGCCACTTCCCGGCGTGGAGGCCCTACGACGGAGACTACTTCCACAGGAGAGCGCTCTACGGTACCGTGTGCGCGCCCACGCTCCCCTCTCTAGCCCAGCAGCCTCCTCCCCCTTGATCCCGCTCCCGGAAAGATGGGAAGAATGAGCCTCTCTGGCCTCCTTTGGCGGGTAAAGAGGCGAGAGAGGTCTTCACGCGGCCTCGGGAAAAGAGGGGAATTCACCGTGACGACCCCTGCCTCCGCCGCAGGGAGGGCAGTCCAAGTTCCCTGCGTCCCAGCCGCCGCCAGTAGGATGGGGTGCGTTTGGGCAGAGCGCTTCGCGTCGCTTCCTTCTAGGGAGGAGGGGGAGATGAAAGGATGGGGTCAGATGCCCCTCTCTCTCGAGCACCTCCAGAGGGCAAACAGCGGCCCCAATGCTCTCCCCATCTGGAGGTGGCCTCCCCTTCTGCTTGCTCCCTTCCGTCTCCCCGGCGACGGCGCTGACAGCCCTTTCCCGCGTTTCCAGACCCCGGGTGCGACTACCTGAGCGAGGAGCGGGAGTGCGTCAACTGCGGGGCCATCTCCACCCCCCTGTGGAGGCGCGACGGGACGGGCCACTACCTGTGCAACGCCTGCGGGCTGTACCACAAGATGAACGGCATGAACCGGCCTCTCGTGAAGACCTCTAAGCGCCTGGTAAGCACCATGCGCTTCTTCAGCACCCCAGGGGCGTGCAGGGCGAAGATTGCGCGCCGTCGCCGCTCTCCCTGCCTCCATCACCGCGCTGCCTCCTCCCTCCTCCGCCTTCCCAGCCCTCCTGCCGCCGCCGCTAACGGCGGCGTGATCCTGGCCGTTTACCTCGATACGTCCTCCCCACGGTCGCTCGCAACCTCATGGACAGCTGTCCATGAGGTTGCGAGCCCGCGTCGGAGGTTTTGTGGTTAAGGCTTCCGCGCGTGGCACCGTGCGTCGCGGGTTCGAATACTCTGGCAGAAACTGACACCACTGCGTCGTTGGTTTCCGAGTTTCTCCTGCAATGGCGCTGGTTGGCCGAGACATTCGGGCGTGGCACCGGCGGTGGATAAAGCCGGAGGCCCCCCGATGAAGGCCGGAACAATGGGAGTCGACCTTCGGGTCCTTCCAGGAATCCAAGGAGTGAGGAGTTCCCCCTCCGGTCGTACAACGGAGATTGGATCCCCCACATCGGGGGGACCCCTCCGAGTCGCCGCCTCTCCAGAAGAGTGCAAGGAATCCTCCTGCGGGAAGCTGCAGCGCCCCTTCCGAATTTCGGAAGCGTCCCTTTGGGTTCTCTTCAGAGGAGTGAACAGGAGCGGTTCCCTTGCGGGTTCCCTCCGGAGTAGATGAAATGGAGAGGACCACCCCCTTCCGGGTTGCCCCCTCCGGAGAGAATGAGGAAGGGATTTCCCTTCGGAGACAACCAAGGTGGGAGGTGCGATCCCCCCTCGCCAAACGTGAGAAGAGCGCACTCCGAGCCTTTCTGGATTCGTAGGGCGGGGACCCCATTCCTCCTGATATGCCTTCCCTATCTCGAGCACGTACACTCCGCGGGTGGCGTGGAACCGTGTTCACGCCACACCTTAGCCACCACGAACGCTGTCCTTATCATTTATGCCACTGCTTGCATCCCGGCTAGCGATTATTGTAACAGCCCTCGTCACCACCCCACAAACGAGAGCCATCGATGATGGATTTCGATTCTCAGCCGTCGCCACGGTTACCTTTTCCCCTCCCCTCTCCCTTACTGGTAAGGCTGCGTTTGCCGCGACTGCTGTTCCCCCTGCCACTGCTGGCGCCGCTGTCCGCTGGCGTTGCTGCGATTGGCGGTGCCGCGCTACTCCTCTGCGGCGTCTGCCGGCCTCCGCTTCCGTCATCTGCGCGTTCGTCTTCTGCTTTCTCCGATGTTGTTGCCATCTCCCTCGATGTTGCTGTGCTGCTACTCCTTTTCTCTTCTTCACAATGACCATCACCTCTGGCGCCGCCGCTGCAGCCACCAGCATTATTACAGGTGCCTTCTTTTCTTTGTTCCGATTCGCATCCATCATCACGGTGGCTCCTGGGTTTCTGATAGTAATTTAATGGGTTTTGTGATGCTAGCGCTGTGTTCGCCGTCGCTGCCGCCATGGTTGCCGGTGCCGCTTCCGTTGCCACGACCGGCGCCGCCAAGTCTGTTGCTAGTCGTCGTGCCATTTTTGCGCCGCTATCCTCTCCGTCGTCACCATCACTCTTCTTGTTCTTGTTCTCGTCATCGCTGTTCGTACTCTCATCATCATCATTGTCATTATCCCTGCTGCTCTCGTCCGTTTTTCTTCTTGCTGCCACTGGCGCTCTTGGATTTCCCGGTCCTGGATGCGTGCTGCGCGCACAGGGCGTGCGTCATTGCTCCTCCCTCTCCACTACCTTTACACGCGCGGAGATAGGGTGAGGTCGACTCCGGTCCTCCAGAATGCGGACCCTCGCGCGTGTCGTCGTCGCCGGAGGCTGGACGCGTCCAGCCTTCCTGCTGCGGCGGTGCTGCCTCGCTGCGGATGGCCCCTCAGAGCCTCCACGTCGGCTCGCGCCTTCTGCACCCCCGCAGCGACTGCGTATCGACGGCGGAACGAAGTGTTCGGAAGTCATCCCGCACGGCCTCTTCCGGGAACCGGGAGAGGAACTGCTCGTTGCTTGGCGACGAAAGGACTTCCCCGCGAGGAAGCCGCGTTCTGTGTGATCCCGGACTGCTTTTTTCTTTTCTTGTTGCTATCGTTGTTCCTTTTCCTCACGCCCGCAGCTGGCCGGTTGGGGCGTGCCCGCCACAAAAAGTGGAGGAGCCTGCAAGGGCGCACTCCAGATTCCGGCATAAGCTCCCGTCGCTTCTTTCCCGGAGAATGGCAAAGGAGGGCGTGTGGAGAAGGAAGGCGTGCGATCATCTCGTGTTGGCTCACGAGATGATCGCACCTCTCTCGAGGCTCCTCGAGGGTCCCCTATTCCCGGAGGGAGGGAGAGAGAGAGGGAGAGGTGTCGTACACCATTGCCCCCCTCCCACACCTGCCACTCCGCGACGCGCGACGCCGAGGTCTACGACGCGCACGTCGTGACGAGCGTCCCTCCCAAGCACGTCCATGCCCACGGCCGGAATCCCCGGACAGGCTGTCGGATCTACTTCCTCCCAAACGACACCCTCCTGCTCTCTTCTAGAAAGAGGACACCCTCGAAGGTCACTCACCGGAAGGCTTTCCAGACCTCTGCCGTCTGGAGGGCTTCTGGAGAGCTCTGAGCATGTGCCGCCGCCGGTGCCTCTGCCTCCCTAGACGTCGAGAGACGGCGGGGCGGCCGAAGGATGCGGAGGCGCCCCCAGAGCCCCCCGGGACATCCGAGCCGGCCGCGTGCGTCCTCGGCGCGCAGCAGATGGCCAGACGGAAGTACCTCCTGGATGAGGAGGCGGAGGAGGACGTGGCCATGCGAACCGGCACGCTGCCCCCAGTGGACCTTGGAGCCGCCGCAGGCTACCACCTCAGCCCCGTGCCTCCTCATGGCCGGCAGGTACCTCCTGCTCCCATCCTCTCCTGCTCCCTCCTCCCCTCCCTTGCGGCTGTCGCTGTTATCACCAGCGTCACGTCGCGACGCTTCCTCAGAAAGCAGGAGTAGAATGCAGCCTCTGTAGCCGCGTCCAGTCATCAGAGAGAGCGCTTTGGGGACATCTTATTCGAATGGATGCCGGGAAGGGGAAGCGGGACCTCTTGGGCTATCAGGGACCAGTGGTGCCCAACGCAGAGCTGCCCTTGCGATGACAGGCGGACTGTCCCCACGAGTCGGTGCGCCTCCCGTTGCTACGAGACCGTTTGGTTCCTTCCTTCGAGCGAAAGACGAGAAGTGGCAGACTGCTCTCCTGCTCGCCATCGTCTCCAGCAGCTCATTAAGAGCCCCTGTGCCTCCCTGCCGTATACATATGCCCAGGGCGGGGCAGATGTGGAACCCGCGTCCACGGTCCGAGAAGAGAGCCTTGGGACATGAACTCCGTTGCCCGGCTCCCTCCGAGAGCGTCCTCCAGGCAAGAGGCTCCTGGTCCCCTCGCCCTTGCGATGACTGGTCTCGGACGTGGCACGATTGTGGCGGCGACGCTCCGGGCCGCCACTCTTTGCAGTTTTTAGGAATGAGGGGAGCAGGGAATGAGATGGAAGGAGAGGGGCAGCTTGGGGGAGGGGACGATCGTTTCGTTGCCTTCCGCAACGGATTTCAAGTTTCCTTTTTTTCTCTCTCTCTTTCCTTTAGCAAACCCTTCGGCGGGTGGTCCTCGTACGACGGGTGAGCAGCTCGACGAGCCTCTTAGTGGCACCGGACTTCGCAGGTCAGGTCACGACGAAGCGCAGATCCGGCCTCCAGGGGAAAATCTGGAGTCTTTTTCCCTCTTGGCGCGTTCGTTCGTCTCGCCGGCACTTGGTGGATCCGAACGCCCAAGTGGCGTCGCTGTGCAGCTCGGCATGTCGCTCCCTGTCCACGGGACCGCCTCCCGGGTGAGATCACGTGGACCCCTGCGCAAAGGGACCTTAGGCGCTCCCCCTCTGAGGCGGCGCGTGCTCGATCGCGAGCAAGGAAACGGAGAGAGGAAGGAGGGAGGGTGGACGCAAAACCGCGGGGGGACCTGCCGCCCCCTGCCCACGTCGCATCGGGTTCCCGGCGGACGTGTCTCGCGGCGGGGACGATCCCCGCTGATCGGAGCCGCCCGCGCGCGAAAAGGAGCGGAACTCTGGGATGCGAGCTGCGTGCGCACGCAGCTTTGCGCGCGTACCTCTCTCTCTCTCGGCACACATCCGCATCCCACGCGTACTTCCGTCCGTTGGCATCTCCGAGGTGCCAACGCACGCGCCTGCTGCCCTCTTCTCGCATTTGCGTTTCCTCGCGCATCCGCTCGGATGGCGTTGCGAGCTTCAGGGCTTTTCCCGCCGGTCGGAGCTCTCGCATCGAAGGGAAGCTGCCGACACGGGAAGTCCAAACGCGGAGGCGGAGGGTTGGTCGGTCGACCCCGGAGGCCTGGTGCGCGGGCAGTCCAGTAGCTTCCATCGCGCAAGAAGATGATGCAAAGCGTCGCCGCCTCCACCACCACCTTCCCTGGAGCATTCCGGGAGACCTGCCACCGGGCTCTCTCGTCCCTGCCTTGGGCGCAATGGGGATTGCGCTTCGCCTGTGCTGCGCGGCCAAGTCCGGAAACTGCCTGTCCTACCTCCTGCCAAGACTCTCCCTCTCCCGAAAAGCTCCAGCTCAGAAGAGAGATGGGAAAGGAGAGAGAGGGAGGGGGAAAGGCCTCCCTGGGGTGCTTTCAAAGGAGGAGAGCAGGAGAGAGGGGAGGAGGGAGGGAAGAGTTCCGTCAGCTGGAGGCGAGATCCCCACAAAGTGTTCCGAAAAGGAGGGATCCCAGCGGACTGATGAGATGAACATCGGACCGGAAGGAAGCCGTTGAATCCCATTGAATGAACGAGGCAGGAAGAGATGCAAGTTTCCATACGCCGAGTTTCGAAAGATGAATAATGCAGAAGGCATCTGGCTGGTCTTTCCCAACATAGGGAGCGCCTGCGGATGTGGAGAGTCTGCCACGGACACCAAGAATCCAGGATGTAGAACTGGTTGCACATCTTCCTGTTCCATTCCAGCTGCGCCGCTTCTCCCCTGCCGGCCCGTTCTAGAATGCCTGCGACCCCGTCCATCACGAGGGCCAACGCTGGCGCACCAGCGTGTCCGGCAGAACGCAGTCTCCGCAGAACCCTTTGCGCGGACTCGTGGTGGCGGCAAAGTCTTCGAGAAGCAAAGTCTTCGGGGAAGTCTGTTGAAACCGCAGGAAGCAGCAGGCATTGCAACACACGGAAGTGGAAACCCCCCGGAACTGGCAACGCATCCCAGGGCCAGAATAACGTTCCGTGTTTCGCGCCGTATAATGTAATGTAATTATTCCCCGTTGTGATTCGCCGCGATGTTTCCCAAGTTTTTCAAGCATGGGACGCAAAGACTGACTTGCCGGCGCTTCCAGGGAACCAGCAAAATGGCTGCGCCAGGCGGAACGACTATTTTCGCCGAAAACACCCCCAGGCGGAAGCCTACGATTTTCTGGCGCGCCGCGGTCAAATAGGCTAAACGCAACATCCGTACGCATGACATCTGGCTTCATCGCATAGCCGCATGGTACTACATATATGTACGTGTACGTGTGTGTGCGCGTGTGCGCATGTGCGAGTGTGCTTTATGTGGATTGGTTAGTTGAGAAGGGAAAGGAAACGATGATCCGAAACCTAGTCGGGGAGAAATGACCAGGGGGAAATGCGAGAAGGGATAACCGATTTAGTAGCAGGACTTTGATATTACAAGCTTCCCCCCCCCCCTCTCTCTCTCTCCCTCTCTTCATTATGGAGTAAGGAGTTGATGATGCTCTCCGGGAAGCGCTGGATTTTCTTGAGACAATCTTCCAGGGAAAGAGCAGTTCCCTATCGACTTCCGTTGAATGCTTGACGGTTTCCCTGTTCCGCTTGGTCCTTTCCGTCCTTGAAGCAAGAAAGCCCGCGCACTTTGTGCGACCTGACCAGAAGAGTCGGCAAGGAAAAGTCCACTGCGTTTTCTTAAGGACAGTGGACGCGCGCGCAGGAGGTTGGCGCGTGGCCATACCCAGAAACTAGCTCGAAGCAGAGTCTGAAGAGATCTCAGTATCTAGAGATGTTCCAGAAGGGCCAGCTCAAAGATCGGCAAGCCAAAAGCCCAGTGTGCCTTCTCGCTCCTCCTCGTTCCCAGAACACGGGAAAACGAAGTCCCTTGCAGAGAGAACGGAGAGGGCGGCCCCTCTGGCGACGACTGCAACGACCTCCGCGATGTGCAAACCGGATTTCCACTTTTCTGTGTCTGTGAGTGCGCGTGCGTGTGATCTCGCAATGTAAGGTCTCCATTTTTGGAAACCTCTTTGCTGCTGGATTTTCTCTTGTTTTGCTTTTCCCTTTATTTATTTGTTTTTTTTTTTTTTAATATATCTTTGCTTCTTTGGTAAGAAACCCCTCTGGTCTGCGGCAGCTGTAGCAACAAGAACATTCTTCATG
Source organism: Raillietiella orientalis (assembly GCA_036172245.1). NCBI lineage: Eukaryota > Metazoa > Arthropoda > Ichthyostraca > Raillietiellida > Raillietiellidae > Raillietiella > Raillietiella orientalis. The sequence goes on along the minus strand of JAYWIR010000003.1, from coordinate 6,531,187 downwards.
CAGCCGCCGGTTGCATCGGAACACCGAAGAGTGTGTGTTGGGGGCACAAAATGTTCGTCCCCTCGCTTCTGGCTGGCAGGCTCGGCTACCCTTTTCCAGCCCTCTTTCGATGGGGGCACAAGGCGAGCCCTCTCGGGGCAACGAAACACAGACTGTGTGTTCATTCTTAGCAATCTCAGTGGAGACCACACTTTCTTGCATGACGCCTCTTGCGTTTTTTCCCCTTTTTTTCCCCTCTCTCTTCCGGAATTAACTTCTTTCCGTGTCTTTCGCCTTTCCAGGTGTGTTCCAGAAGAATTGGATTGTGTTGCGTCAACTGTGGTATCTCGAATACGACCCTGTGGAGGAGGAACAACGAGGGAGAACCCGTGTGCAACGCCTGCGGTCTTTACTACAAGCTGCACGGCATAAACAGACCACTGACGATGAGGAAAGATGGCATACAGACCCGGAAGAGGAAACCGAAAGGTGTGGCCAAGAAGGACGCGTGCTTGGAGTCTCCCCAAGCGTTCAAAGAAAAGCAGCCGCCCCAAGGTGAGAGCCTCTTCCGCCATTCCAAGGTGCGAAGGCCCGGAACTCGGAGCACATGCTTCGGCGGGAATCGAAAAGACGGGGAAAAGACGGGCCTGTCGTACCCTCCCAGGGCCGGTGCAAGACTCACCTCTGACGTCCCCTGTGGCTCGGAAGGCGCCTCGCCGAGGGTTGAGGGTGAGCGGGTCCCCACCTTCCCCTCCCCCTTCCCGTCCCCTGTGCACATACGAAGCGCATTCCATTTGCGTAACTCTCACCCCTATGAGCATCCGTCATCTCCCAACGGACCTCCGTACGCACACGAGAGCAACGGTGCGTCACGACGTCCTTCCCATTGGCCTCCGGTCCAAGGATGTGAACTCTTGAAAGCGCTCAAGAAATTCTGCTGCCAAACGAGCCTCCCTCTCCACCGCTACTCCGGAAAGTGCTCCAAACGCCCTCTCGTTCGTTCGCTCTCGAGCTGCCTGGCAGCCCTGCCCCGCGTTACTCCGTTTCTGGGATACTCCGGTCATCATCTTCTCGGTTTGGGGTTTAAGAGGGGGGGGGGGGGGAATCCGTTTCCTCTGGGAGCCGAAGTAGTGCCGTGGAAGGGGCGTCGCCTTTGTACACTTTGGCTCTTCCCACGCCTCTCTTCTTTCCTTCCAGCCAAAGGAGGAGGAGTCCCCTCTGCACGCCGCTGTTCTCCCAGCAGGAGCGCCAGCACGAGGAGACTCTCCGCGCCCTGTCAAGCTCCCGACGGAGGAGGCGCCAGGAGGTGCCAGCCCGCGGCCGCGGAGGTACCGCACGTCGCGGTGGCACCCTATGTGATTTCCCTGGAGGCGAGATCGACCTCCAGCGTGCACCCGGCCGCCGCCGCCGCCGCCAGCTACCTGTGCGCCAATTACGACGCCACGTTGCACCAAAAGATTTCACTGGACTCCGGGAAGCACCTCGTCGGTTCGGAACGCGCCTGAGGGGGTGTCCTCTTCCTGCCCCTTCCTTTGACCCTTCCTTTCCGTTTCCTTCGCCCTCTTCCTTCCTCCTGCTGCTCTCCCCCCCCTTGTGCCTGCACGCCCTTGGCTCCCCGACCTCAGAGCTGCGGCGACACATCGTGGGCGGGGTTAACTCCCTATTATCCACGCACTCTTTCCCGAAGGATGAAGACCTTCGCTCTCCCCGTCAGAACCGCGAGAGCGTCGCCTGGCGTCCGCCGGCGACTCCTCGGGACTCCAGGAGAGCCGCCCGTCGGCCCCCACGCCCTACCCTTTCGATATCGACGCCCGTGCCTCCCTGCACAATAAATCGGATCAGCTCTGAGTTCTTCCCTACTTTCCCTGCCGCCCGAGGACCCACGCCCCATCCCCTTCCTCCCACTGACCCCCTGCGCTGCCACGCTCGGCATCAAGGGACCGGGAGGCTACCCGCGCCGACCCTTGGAGGAAGGAGACTCGCTCCATCTCCACTCCCAGCACCGGGTGCACAGAGGGGAATCTCCTTCAGCCGAAAGGGAGCCGCGACTACGGTCCCTTTCGGACGTCCGCGACCTTGGGGTGGTGCGCTCCACCCCTTCAGCCCTGCCCCTTGCCGCTCCCGAAGTGCTGGGCAGCTCTTCGTCCTCCATGCCGGGCCACCGTTCCCTCGGTGCGCGCGCGTAAGGGGCCAGACGTCCTGGGTCGGAGATCAAGGCAGGGAGGGATGTTCCGACCCCACCCCGCCCCCAGGGGGATACGGCGCCTTGCTCTCTGGCCCGCGCTGCCATCTCCAGGCAATGGGGCAGGAGATCGCCCACGGGGGAACCCTCACGACCCGCCCTCCCCCCCTCCTCTCACCAAAAAGGGGCTCGTCTTTGGAGGCCGACAGAGGGCAGAGGGCGACGCCGCATGACTTCTTCTTTCCACCTCAGTCAGGGTTGCCAGAGGACAGTCGCTTAAGAGGCAAAGGGGGGGAGCCCACTTGGGGGCAGGCGTAAGGGAAAGGGGCGGAGGTCCCCCTCCGCGACTGAACCACCGGGAGACCGGCAAGCCCCCTTTTGCTCCTCTCCCTTCTAGACGGACTCCTTCACGACAGCCTTCCTTCTCCTTTACTGGCCCCGCCGCCTTCCCCTCTCTCTTCCGGGGAAGGGGCGGGGATCCCCCTTGCTGGTCCCTCAGATGGTCCAGTGCAGCTTCGCGAGGACCCTGTCCACGAATTTCTCCGTAGCCGGGTAGTTGTGGAAGAGGGAGGAGACGACCTTGGCGATCTTGGACAGGGCGTAGGCGACCATGACGTCCGCAGCGGTCATGTTGGTCCCTACCAGCCAATGGCGCTCCTCCGCCCACTGGGCCCCTCTCGCGAGAGTCTGCTCCACGTGCTTCATGATGGCCGGCAGCTTCAGGGAGGAGGACAGCTGGTTCAACAGGTGTAGCTCGTTCTCGGTCAGCCCGCCGAAGAACCTGCGGGAAGGAGGGTCAGCTCCCCCCTCGAGGGACCACTCGCTCACATCCCGGTCTCCTCCCCGATCGTCTTCATGGGGTTCGACAGGATGTCCTTCTTGACCCTCCTGGGAGCCAGACGGGGTCAAGGGCGGAAGGAGGGGCGGGGAGCACTCACGAGGCGCACTTGGGGAACTCCTGCAGGACGAAGAGCATCTTGTCCAAGAGCAGGTCGCAGTAGGCGCGCTCCAGGTTGGTCGTCCCGTAAAAGTCGTACTCCGCACCCAGGAACCTCAGGATGACGTCGAAGTGGGCGAGGGAGAAGTTGCTCCGCAGGACCAGGCAGGGAATCTGCCCGTGGGGGAGAGCTAGAAGGGAGGGGAATCCCGCGCCGCCCCTGAGGGTGGCACAGCTCCCCCCTTCTTCCCCGTTTTCTATCCCTTCTTCCTCCTTCTCCACCTCCTTCCTTCCTCCCTCCTCGAAAATTCCCGAGAGAAACGGCGGCGCGCCCGACGCTTCCGCCGGCAGCTCCTTCTCGCCGCCGCGGAAGAGAGGAAGGGTTTGACGGGGAGAAAACGAGGCGGACGGGCGGAAGGGGTTTCGCCGTGGACTGACCGTTCTCATGCCTCCGCGCCTCCTGGAAGCTCTTAAACGCCTCACAGTGGAAGTCCACGCCCAGGTAGGTCATGATGTGGATCAGCAGCTGGGAGTGCTCGTCGTCGGTCATCATCCGCAGGACGAAGTGTCGCATGAATTTCTGGGGAGGGCGGGTGGGAGTCTGGCGCTCTCAGACCCCCTGCTTCCCCTCACCGAACCCACGGCGTCCGTCACGCACTTGCGGCTGGCCACCAGCCGCTTCTGCCGGCGGTAGGATATCGCCTTGGAGACGGCGTTGAGCACCGAAACCAAGGCGATGCTGCAGCCCAGCACCACCAGCACACAGCGCTGCAGGATCTTCCGGCCCTCGTTCCTGCTCTCGAGAGCGCCCTCAGGGCCAGGGGCCGTCCACGCAGGAGGAAGAGGTGTCGCCGCAGGGGGAGGTTTTGTGACGGGGGTGGGCGCTGCGGCGTGTGGAGGGGGCGCAGTTGTGGTAGGGGGGGGCGTTGCGGCGGTTAAGGGGGGCGTTGCGATGGTTGGGGGGGGCTTTGCGGCAGCAGGGGAAGGCACCGCGGAGGCGGGGCCGGCGGCGCCTCGAGGCTTCTGCCCGGTGCCGAGAGGCATATGGACGAGGACTAGGAGAAGCCGGAGGAAAGCCATGGACCGCGCGAGGTTCTCTTCCGCTGCCGCTCCTCTCTCCGAGACCCTTCCCTCCTCTTTTCGTTTCCATGTCGACGCCCCGTTGTTGCGTAGCGAGGGAGGGGAAGATCGACTGCCTCGCCGCTCGGCAACGGGGAACGCTGCCGCCTGGGGTTCACACGGGAGACGGAAAACGCCTAAGGGGCGCATTCGGCGCGCCCCCGTGGGGCGAGGAACCTCCGTGACATCCCAAGCCGGGAAGAGCGGCTCTCGGGAGCCATTCCGGCCTCCAAGGTGTTCCTGCGACCGCAGCCGCCCGGAAGGCGCCACGGAGGAGGTGGGAGGCTGCAGGGCAGACGGAAGCGCCCGCGGGCGTCGTTCTCGGCGACCGTCTTCCTCCCCTGCGAGTTCGTTGCCACGGAAGGCAGAGGTCGAGCCGAAGAAACCCCTGAAGCATGCGGAGTGGTCCTCAGACTCAGCCGCTTTCGGTCCCTTGAGACAAATCACGACCCCAAGTGGCTGTTGGCAACGTCGCCCAGGTTACCATCGTCGTGCTGGGCACGCCGACGCAGGAAGCAATCCGACCCAGGTGGACGTCTGCCCTGGGCAATTCCACTCCCACGCTTAAGCGGCGTCCCCACAGCGCCATCTCGAACGCTTCTGCATCCTCTGCGACTCCTCCTCCTCCTTTCTTTCCTCTGCCTCCCTTCCTCCTTCTCCCCCCCTTCCTCCCTTCCTTCCTCCAAAGGCCAGCATCACGACCCGTTTCCAGCTTCCGCCGCCTTCCTCAGGCGCCGGCGCCGACGGGATCGTCAGAGGCGATGAGCGTCCTGACGGGCGGAGGCGGCAGAGCGAGGTGGCATGGTCCGCCGCCATCCACCGGTTGCCTCCCTTCCGGTTCCTCTTGAGACAGGAGGGATCTTCTGGGACACTCCCCCTCCCATCCCTCTGAGCACCACCGCGCGCCCGGACCCGCGGCTGTAGGGAAGCGCAGCGCCTGCCAGCCCCCGGTCACCGCTGACCAGGTCGGCACTTTTTCTTTGCCCGCGCGCGATCTGCCGCCTGTCCCGGTGCGTGGCAACCTTTCTGCCTCCCCCTACCAGGGGCCGCGCGGCCCACACCGACTGCACTCCTCGGCGGGATCGGTCCCGACAACGGAGGATACCGCTGTGGAAATCCGCCCGGCACCACGGAGACGGCCGAAGGTAACGGCGGAAGGAGAGGAAGGGAATGAGGAGCGGGGGGGAGGGGACTCTTCTTGCGTCTTCTACGGAGCCAGGTCGATCTGGAGCGGATACGCAATCGTTCCCATCAGCGTCGGGGGATTGCGCGCAAAGGGTGTGGACGACGAAAAGGGGGAAAACAAAAATCAATTCGGATCCGATAGGCACGTGCGATGTTGTCCTTATTATCATTATTGCTATTAATTATTATCATTAGTAGTAGTAGTGGTAGTGGATTGTGGTATCCGCGGATGTACGACGGCACTCCGTTTCCCGATCCGTTGCGTAGTGACGACGCAGAGGATTCGTCATCGCGTCACGTGACGTGCGCTCTCCGACTCCGCGCGGCAGCGAGTCGCTCCGGCAATCGTGGTCTGTCGCCCTAAGGGATGCCCCCCTCCCCGGCTCAGTGTGCACCAGCCGTCGCCGACCAGCGGGACGCGGGGGGGCGGGGTGCGCGACGCGCGCACGTGGTCGGGCGAAGACCCGCCGGATCCCCTGGAAACGTCCGCCGCTCGCTGCGCTCACGGACGATGCTCATGGCATCGCCCGTGCGATGGCACGGAGTTGCCGCGGGGAAGGTGAAAGGCCGTCGGGAGCCCCCCCTCCCCTACCCTGCGTCCTCCGCACCTTCCTACCCGCCCCGTCGGGCGGATCCTCCACTCAGGGCACGGAGGGAGGCACCCGACTGGCGGCACTGTCAATCGCCTCCCCTGTTGCGGAGCCCTCGGCGGCCCAGGCGCGGCGGCCTGCCCAGGGAGTTTCCCTCGAAGCGACGGCGAAGAGACACCTCCTTCTGACCTCCGCGCCCCCCCTCTCGAGTGGCGAGAGTCGGCGCTGCTGGTCTTGCATCGGGGCATCCCTCAATGCAAAGCCCGCCTCTACCACTAGACCCAGGGGAGGGGAAGGAGGGACCGTCTTGCGTCTAACTCCTGACTGTGTTGTCCTCCGGCCCCTGTGGGAACGTTTCTCTCGACGGCCCTTCGGATCCCCGGTAGCAACCCCAGAGCCGTTGTGAAGCGCCTCTTCGTGCGTGAGGCGCTTCCACAAGCCGCGAGCTTGGCAACCGTTGGCTGAAAAGCTGACCACAGAGCTGCCACCCACCGGACGAAACTCCTTCTGGGGATCGCCGCGAGATGGCACCATCTAGGAATGGAAAAAACACCAACTCGCCAGCGTCCTCCATGGGATGAACGGGACGCCGCAAAACACGCAGTGATAAACTCCAACTTCCCTGCGTCCCCGCATCGGACCCCAGGTGGCAAGTGGTGAAGAACATTTGAACGTGGTAGAACCAACTGTTCTACCACCACAACGTATTTTTATTTTTATAATGAGTGCCCAGGCAAGAAACCTGGGCGCGCCCGTACGCCGCTCGTCCTCTGCGCCACCCCTTTCGGCACAGCGCAGGCGACGGCGACTTCCCCGAGCAGGAAGCCTTCCAAGCGCGCCGCGCCTCTCTGGCGGATCGCAGGGGTGCAGCAACTGCGTGTTCCAGGACGCACTTCCTCCCAGTTCCCACCTTGGTCCGGCAGCCTTGCTCCCAAAGGAGAGACCTCGAAGCGTCAGTCTCTCCTTCCCGCTGCTTCCCCCCAGCGCCACTCTCACCCCCTCTACGCATGGGAGGGTCCGCTGCGGCGAGGCTACGCTCTCAAAACTGCCCGCGCACTGGTCGCCCGGCAGTTGGCGATCCGCGAAGAACGAAACTTTCCAGCGTTCGCTTCTCGCTCCCGATGAAGCGTGGCGGGAAGTTCTGGGGAAGGGGGAGAGGGTCGGGAGTGGGCCACAGTAGCTAAATTTGCATGCACGAACGTTAAATTTCGTGTTGAAGTGGATTTCACCGTACATTCGTTTGAGGAGGGCCGGTCGGAGGTGACGGGGTCATCGAGTACGCAATCGCCCGTCGTGGCTCCGGCGTACGGACAGATGAGTCGCAGTGCGTACCAGCGTGTGTGCACCGGAATGTGCACCCGGGGTCGAGGGGGTGCCGTTCGCTAAGCCGGGGAATCGCTGTGACGTCGATAATTGTGGGTTGCTCCGTGGCCCACGTCGGAGGCCATGTGGTCACGGTCGCCGGGCGTGGCGCCACCAAGCGTCGTGGGTGCTGGAGGGCGTCACCGAGACGCCCTCCAGGCACCCGGTGATCCTTTCCCTAACCCTCCCAATTTTTGTATATACTTTTTCTTATTTTTTGTTTGCTTCCCTCCCCCTCCGCTGCCAAGGGCCGAGGGCCCTACACATGTATGTTTGCAAATTTTTTAAAAGAAACGTCCCTGCGTGACCGGGTGATAAACCAAGCGTCGCGGGTTCGAATGCTCGGAAAGAATCGACACTGAGAGAGGGAGGGTGCGTCGTGGGTTCGAGTTGCTCCCGCGAGATGACGCTGGTTGACCACTGTTCATTCGGGTGAGGCACTGGTTCGAACCGGATGCCACCGATGAGTGGCCGGGGGGCAATGGGAGTCGACCACCAGGTCCTTCCAGGAAACAGAAACAGGGAGTGGGATTCCCCTCCGGTTCCGCAAAGAAGTGGAACCCCCCCCTTCGAAGGGGGTCCTCCGTCTCGTACCATGGAGTTGGTGGGTTACCACCTCTCCAAGGTGCAAAGAAGTGCGCTGCTCCTTTCTGGGAGCGCCGCCCTTCTGAGGAATTCCGGAAGCGTCCCTTCGTGGGTCTCTTCATAGGAGGAAACGGGAGCGATTCCCTTGCGGGTTCCCTCCGGAGAGAATAAGGAAGAGGTTCGCTTCGGAGACAACCAGGGTGGAGGTGTTCCCCTTCGAGGATCCCTCCCCAGGCGCGAGAGGAACGGGAACTCCCTTCTCCGGAGCCCTTTCTGGATTCAAGGATGGCACCCTCCCGAGGTACACCCACCCCCTCCCCTCAACTCGAAGAATCACACGGGCCCCCTGGCGGCGTACAACAGCGTCAAGCGGTTGTACGGTATTGCGCTGTCGCACGAAGTGGTGGTGGCAGGGAGCAGCACTGGAGAAGCGTCGTCGTGGTAACGGGACTGCCACCACAACTCCGGACTCTTTCGTGATGTGGAGTTGGGGCGATGGTGGAGGCGATTCTTTCGCTGGGGGAGAGGGGTGGAGGGGAACGGGAGCTGCCCAAGCCGTCCCCTCCATGAAGAGGGGAAGCTCTCTCTGCCCTAGAACGCAGTGGCGAACGATCAGGAAGATGCCAGGGGGTCGAGCGCGCCTGCACCTATCGAAAACTGGGGATGCCATCCCAGCCTTCGATCGTATTTCGGAAATGATCGGAACGTTTGTTCCGAACAGACAACAGGGAGGCAACGAACTGCGGTTGAGATCACGCATCCAGAAATCCTGCCTGATGCACGTGCGTTTGTCGCAAGGAAGGATCGAAGAAAACCTCAAATTGCAATGGACAGCAAAAAAAAAAGGGGGGGGGGGGAGGGAAAAGGAAAAGGAAAAAAAAAAAAAAAAAACTTTGGATTTCAGGGCGCCCTACTGGCGGTCTTCGAGAGGTCCTCGAAGACGACACGCATTACAAATCCGCGTGTTGCTCCCTTGTTTGCATCCTTTGGTAGGTCGGTAGTAGCGATCTTAGGGATGCGCTGTTATCGCAAGAAGCTGCAGGGCGCGTGTTGGCAGCATCATCGCTCGGGGTCGCCGCAGCTTTGGACATTCTCCCGGCGCAGCAGGGGCGGCCGGCCATTCCTCCCTTCGAAAACCCGAGGAATAAGAGATGGAGGTTTAACCCCGGAAGGGTAACGTGACGGTTTTGTGCACGAATGGTCACGCGGTGCCACATGGGGCACCAATCGAAATGGTAAAAAATCCCACAGTTTTTCACAAACGTTTTTTCCTTTACGTCAATGGATTACAATGATCTTTACAAACTGTTTTATAGGTGATTTACGCACTCCCAACATAAGGGCCTTCGTCATCGGACTTTCTTGCAACGGATGCACTTTTCCCTTCCCTCCTCGAAGAGGAAGCCGAACGGCGTCCCCGCGAACGGAGGGGACAGCGGGGTGCATTCACTCGGACTACTGCAAGAAGTGCGACAGTTACTAATAAATCCACTCCACAGATCTCTCGGTTGCTGCAAACTCGTCTGCAGCTTGCCTTTCGGCCCTGATCGGTCCACCATCGAACCGGAGGCGACTTACACAGAATGGGAATCTTTTCCCCGGTCGTCGCTACTCGAAATACCGGAATCCCGAGCCGCTCAGGCCAAAGGTCACAAGTGCTCGATCCATGATTCTTGGGGACGCCACGCATTCGTGCCTTTCTTCTTCTTCTTCTTCTTCTTCTTCATCATCATCATCATCATCATCATCATCATCGGTAGTGTGCTGCTTTATACTTCCGCGATTGTTCGCTTCCCTCTTCCGTTTGAAAACTCGGCAGCCGCGTGTGTCATTTTCATCATTGCAAAATGATTTCCGTGCCTTTCGTTCTTTGGCAAATTTTTTTGCGTTTCCTTTCGGTCCAGGCACGTCTGCCGCCGCCATATTTCCATTTAGGGTGAGAGTTTGTTTGGCGTGAAATGGAGATCGATGCCATTGATATCCCTTTCTGCCAACAAATGACTTCTTTTTTCTTCTTCTTTTTTCCTTTCGTGCATCGGGCTCACGTTTTCCACATCCATTAGCTGGAATTTCGTCCTCCTGCACGCTCTCTGCTTCCGAATTTCCGCCGTCTGCATCTCGGCCTTCATCAGATGAATCGAATCCTTCCCGATTGCACCTTCGCAGCGCCCTTCGTCAGCTCTTCGTGTGAAAATTTCATCACGAGAGGCCACGGGTACGAATGTGACGCGTAAGAAGGTGTCGTAGGCGGCACAGCCGGGCACAAAGTGCAACCAGACCGACCAATTCTCACGGCTGCAGGCCATACGGAAGGCAGCTGGAACGGCGTGCTGTCGCAGCGCTGACCAGGGCGGAGGGTCATTTTGGGTCGTCGCGTCACATCCCTTCTGGGGTTGAGCGTTCCGTGTCTTCTCGCATTGCGAGGAGTCCGTCACGGTCAACTTCTTCTCCGCGCTCCTGGCTGAAAGAAGTGCCCCCGGGACCAGGGGACACTTCTTGCAGCATTCCCTTGCCGGATCCATACCATCGAATTGTCGGATCCGGTTGCCAGGGCACCCGGGAAAAATCCGAGACGCTGAAGAAGAATCAAAAGTAGAACGGGAACTTTTCTCGAGTATCGAAATCATGTGCTTTGCATGTGAAGAATAGAACGACCCTCTGGGTGTTTCTCTTCGTGGAGTCGCGTACTCCTGAACTCGGTGACTTCTTGAAAGCCCGGGAGCGCTCGTCGTTCCGAGAGCTACGGAGGGGAGCGGGAGGAAGACGAATTCCATCCAAAGTACCGGCCCAGCCCACGTGTGTACGCAGACAAAGTCGTACGGATGCTACGCGGCGGGCGGACGACCCCTTCTGGCAGAGAGATCGGTCGGTGCTCGGTTAATTTCCAGGATAGCGTCGCTTCCTGATCCAGAAACCGTAACCCAAGATAGGCGGCGGTCTCGATTTTCGGATCTTTGAGCCTCTTCTTTCTTTTTCTGTGAATTTCGAAACCTCCGTTTCGGTTTCCCCGTGATGACTGCCGGTGATACCACCGGTTCCTCGTCGAAAGCACGCGGGGAAGGCAAAAAAAAAAAACAAACAAACTTCGTGGATGGAAACCAAGTGGGGAAAGCGTTTCTGCCCTGCCGCCCCGAGGCTGCCCTTAGCGAGCACCGTGCACGCGGACACGCAGTGTCGTCTTTCACGCATTCCATATCTTCGCATGACGGGCGGTCGCCTTCGGGGCACTCGCACGCCACCAATCGCTTTTCGTGGACACAGTGGATGGAGCGGATGGCACGGTGCGGCCAGCCACCTGAGCATCAGGGAATTCCCTACGCAACATCGGCAGGAAAGCCCTGCGCCTTCCTTTTGTGCCCCCCACCCCCCCACCCCAAAAAAAAACAAAAAAAAAAACATACTTTGTTTGCTCCATTTCGAAAGGAAAGTAATTCGTTAGGAACGACTCAAATTTTATTAAGTCAAAAAATTCCGATATGGCTAATCAGTCTAATATCTTACTGGTGCCGTGGGAACCAACTGGCATTAATATTTGAGGGACGAAAAATATTTAATCTTTAATTGTAGAAGTTGATGAATTTCTTTCAAGGAAACGCAAAAGCTGGAATGAATTCCAGAAAGTACTTTGGATGTAGAAACGAGGTCTTCGCCTATTTGCAGCGATCTGAAAGAATCTTCGAGATATTCGTAGTGTAAAGATGATTGGAACTCTTTAAGACTGGACTCCAAGACTTCTGCTGCAGAATGGCACTGGTTTAATACACTTTGGAATGATTTCAGCATATCTGACTGGTAGGGCAAAAATTTCACTTCAAAGAGAGGCATACACACGCAATATACGAACAAGCTGTAGTTTGTTGTTTTCCTTATTTTGCTTCTTCTTCTTCTTGATCCCTGCCATCTTTGGTCGGAACATGACGTACATGACTCCACATAAAATTGCAACAAAACTGAAACACTGCAATTGCACAAAATTACAGAATCACAGTTACATCCTTACTCACTTCTACCAAACATACAAGGGACTGTAAGAGCACACGAAAATTAGATAGATCAGACAGGCTAGCATCTGCAATTTTCTGGCAATGACGCATGGTCATTTGTTCCAAAATGATGCTAGCGTCTTGACTGAATTCCACTTCTGAATGTAAGGCGGCACTCTCAATGACTTCCAGCAACAAGAGTACTGGCTGGAGGTATTCATCCTGAACAAGCATCCATAAGTGGGATGGATAGGGACCAGGGAAGAAAATTCCTGGTTTTTTGCCGAGGCTACTGTTCTTGGCATGATGCCAGCATCTAACTAGATTACACTTCATGTCGGATAACCTCTGTAAGCTCTCCTGATGAGACGGGATGTTATCTTTGGTAGACTGTGTCAGCCCTAACTGAATAGAAGCTACCAAACAGCGTAACATCCAATAGCGAATCTGTAGGTAGCAGATCTCTTGTGCAAAAGATTCTTCAACAAAGCTAATTGCAGCCTGCCTTAAATATAGGCGGGAAGCCTGATATGCGCCCTGTAGAATGTGCCCATTTGGCTACCTCTCTGGAGGATCAAAGCATGGTAACACCTGCAGATCACGGTTATCTCGTAAGCTCTCCCAGTTAGGCAAGCAGTCCTGCTCTGACATGACCTCCAAGTAATTTGCCACGTGTGCACTCATTGATGGAGAAGAAGAAGTTATGATCAAATCCAGCAACATGCGCTCCACTGTAAGCAGAGGGTATAACAAAGACTTATTGATTCTTTCCCTGAGGTCAAGGAATTCCTTGATTTTCCCGAAAGCACCGAACTTGTAAGCTGACAACAGATGCTCCATGCTCTGCAAAGAGGTAACATGCCACCCACTCAACAAATCAGATTAGGCCTTACTTCTTTGTAATTGGATGTGAAGAAACGCAATGTGTTACCAAAAACGGCAATTGAGGCTGGGAAATGACCTAGAGACACCACATGATGAGCTACGTGATGACCCAGCGTATCTAACTGAATCTGCTTAACATCCAGCTTTTCAAAAACTTCTAAGGTACAACCAAAGGCTCCTGGCAATCACATTACTTGGGAGGCGGATTCCCCTGCCACGCACCAATCAGGTTGTACACTCGGCAAAGAATGAGTTTGATGACATGGTTCGCTGGAGACTGGTTGAGCACATCCTCCAAACAGGCACACAAGTACATGAGGTAAGAATCCATTTGAGTACCCTTCCACAAATCAAACAAAATATGGGCTGCCAAAATAACGTATCCATCACTACTTCTGTGCATGAAAACAAACAGGTCAGATGCTCTGTGGTCCGTGGGTATAATACCTGACTTCACTGGTAGAAGGAGGACACAAATGTTGTGTTTGCTTATTAAAATGCAACAGGCTGTTGCAAAATTGAAACTGTTCTTCCTGAGTTTGTTTCTTGGAGTACCCCAAATAATGATGCAGATACAAACAGTTGAGGTGGTTAAATATTTCGGATTCCTGAAATTAAAAAATCTGGATGATTATTTTAGCAGTTTGTCTTACTGAAGTGAATTGGTCAACACGGCACTTGTCCAATTCCAACTTTTGCAGGAAATTAGGCACATCAGTCTTTTCTAGTAAAAACAGATATGGTTGCATATCACCAAAACAGCAAGGCTTATGGCAGAACAGACGAAAATAATTCAACAGGCAATCAGCAGGCACACAACCTACACACATCATAAGTTCCGTTGACTTAATGCTCAATGCACAACCTAAAAACGTAAAGTTCCCACAATCCAAGTCATGCTGTTTAATTAATTTGCAGAACTCCAGTTTGGCAAGAAATGGACCTCTGGCAGGATATGGTTTCTTCATTTCCAACACTGCAAGCTGATGCAGGAAGAGGGATGCTTCTTGTAAATGACATAGCATAGCATTATTGTCAGGTTGACTTTCCAAACACTGCCTTTCAAATATTGCTGCAAAATAGGCCTTGTACAGATTCCACAAATCCGAGCTGGAGAGCACAATCTACTTTCAGCATTCTTTACTCTAGCTGTTTAGACTTACTCCTTGACTAACGAATCCTTGACTATCACAAGTAATTCCTTCCATCTTCCTGTTAATTGCAACAGCTCCAGCCGTTTGTTTTGCAAAAAATTTTCATTTGAAAACAGCTGCTCCCCCAGAGGACTATCCAATACTTTCAGTGCTTCTTCATACTTTCCCTATTCAACTGATATAATCTCTGCCACTTCTGCATTCATTTTCATAAAACCTTACCTGCAATTCAAGCACCATAACATACAAATGTAACTCTGCTTCAGCTTCTATTCTGTCCTCTTGCACAAATTTCGTGATCATGCGTTCTGCTAAGGGAAGCAAAATTGAGCGTTTGTCACCTGGTTGCACCTAAACAAAAACATGACTGAGTAACACCCCTAAATGAACTACATCACATTTCTCATTCATAAAGTGTTTTCAGAGAAACGGTTAAAACCAATGAAACCTCTCCGAGTCGTGTGGTCACTACATTAAAATATCACTGTCGAAGCATGCCAGGAAAATGTACAAACCGTTGTTATTTACAAGACATGACTACTGTTAACGTTCGCAGCAGTTTCAACATGAACCACAACGTTCAAGAAAAAGCTTATGCAACTTTTTGCTTGGTTGGATGAATGTATTCACTAAATGTAAGTTTCAAATTTCATTTCTAAAAATAAATTGTGGGCAATACTTTTAGATCACAATCATGTAAGTTCCGATTAGTCTCAATGATTAATATTTGCTTTTGATATATGCAGAATCCACTCCATTTCAATAAGCACCCCTTTAGAAGTTACTAGTAGTAATTTGCAAAGTAGTACCATCAACTTGACAATTTTTACATCAACTCGCCAGTAATTGACAACGAGAAATGTTTCATATAGCAGTAGTATCAGATACAATTCCTTTCTTGAGATTACCTCTGACTCATCTGTTTGTATCATTTTACTTGCTGATGAGTGACTACATTTACCTAAGCAAACCATAATAATAAATGTCTACACTTTGGTTTTCCACCAAATTTGTAAATAATGATCCCATATCCACTTTGGGTCGAACAGAACAATCTTTCATTACCACTGTACTCCCTTATGTGGAACTTTTTCTAATTTTCTTAAAAAAGATATTATAACATTATTTCAATTTTAGTCCTTCAAGGAACGTGCAGCACCTTAATCTTTCTCTAAATTCTTTATTTATGATCATCCAATGCAATCAGTCTAACTTGAGGTATCCCCTCATTCCAGGAATTTTACTGACTTGTTTTCACTTGCATTGCACCAAAAATTCTTGATCAAAAAATATCTCAAAAACTCTAGCACCTGCTTTCAATGTTGTGTAAAACTTACTCGTAAAGACTGTGAAATGAAAAAAGAAAAAGGAAAAAAAAATCTAACTACGCTTCTGAGGAACAGTGCGTTTCCATGAATTTGCTTTACTTCCTAACTTGTCAGTCACACCCATTGTGCATACGATGTCATTCATTAAAGTCTGTCAATACCTACAAAGTTGAGGAGTTTTTACCGGCCTATTCATAACCTGCTTTTAGTTTGCATACATGTGATTTGAAAGAACAGCATGTTTGAGATCGAGAATTCCTAAAGCTCTAAATTAGCAGTCTCAAAGAGTTTGATTTACTTGTAAATTTCAACAGCTCATCTACATGCAACACAATGGTGCAATCTGCATAGAAGCATGATGCTTAATCTATTCTACTTTGGATATCATGCACTTCTCCAGAAAACAGTTCGATCCCACTAACCAGAACAGAAGCTATCACATTACAATCAACACTTATCTCCAACATGCCAAATATTTTATGCATCCCTCTGATTGAAAAAACAATATTCTCAGAGCACTTTTCTTCATTTGTTCTTCTAGTACTAAAGCTTCCTACACTTAACATTCCACCTAAATCACTCAAAAGGTGTGATAACATGCATGGGCACATGGTGCTTAGTTCTGTATAAATTTCATACATTCCACATCTCAAATGTATAAATTAAGTGCACACCACAGGGTAATTTTGCAACTGTTTGCACTTACATAGGAATCTGTTACTGGAGTATCTTATTTCTTGTATAATGCATTTATTTTTTTTTTTTTTCACTAGTGGAGTTAATAATTTCTTAAATGAAATATCAGCATAGAAACTGATTAACAATTAACAAAAGCCTTCACATATTCACTTGCCTCGCTATATTTCTGAATGCTTTCTACTGAAATAGCAGCTTTCCTCTTCTGTAAACACTCCCTAACTTTCTTTACTCCCTCGCTCAAGAATCGAAAAAATCAAACAGATATATAAGTACTCTCAAGTAGCTCTAGTAGCAGAATGAAACTCAAGACATGCTTAAGAGCTAATGTACTCTACCAACAAACATCACATGACCCTTTAGCTTTAGCTGCTTCTAATGATTTCTGACTTAGGTTTTCTGATAGGCTGGTGGAAAAAAATAAACACTTTAAAGTATAAGGACTTCCCACCAACCTAGCCTAAACCTGTATCTCCTGTTAAGACATTGTCAGCATTTGCTCATGTCATGAAACACCATGTGATTACGATTGAGGCAATGTTTTTGCAAAATCTTTTCTGCAAATTCCTTATTTTTTTCAAACAAAGCCTCAGAAAATTTCTTCAATAAAATTTACACGCATAAATGATGATTTTTCCTTCTTCAAAAATGCTACTCTGTTGGATTTTTGAAATCCACCCAGATTCTTCAGGTAAATTCGGAAAATTTAAGCTGTAGGCTATAATATGTTCTGTACTTTTTATAAAACTCATGAAGAAAATCACAAGCTAAGTGCGTCAATAAATGTACATATACATAATGATATGTATCTATGTATATCCTATTCTTTCCATTTTAATTTTCAGTTAACGAAAAGACACTAATACCAAAAATGTTACCAGTTCATGTTACAACCTACTTCATATTACCTGTGCTGCTATTGCAATTTACATCAAAATAAAAACAATGAATCATGCATTACTTGCAACAGCTACATGTAGATTTAGTCTTTATAAACTGTAAAGTTTGGAAATTTTTCTGTACTGGTATCAGGGTGATGAAATGTGAATAAATTCTCCCCTCACAAACACACTCAACATGTGGTAGGTTGCAGAAAATAACCAATAATTAAACTTCACCTTACAATAAAAACAAAATCACGTGATCTGAGATATCATCATCCATTCTATCGCAATTTTTACATACAATTCGTCTAGCGTCCCAATGTAACTAACAAATGTGTGACACTTATGATTCACTGATATTATGCACATGTTATCAATTATTATATTATTAAATGGTAACTGATTTTAACCTGCATCACAATGCTCATAATGGCCCAAAAATAATAAGGATTCTTAGGCTTCAATTTATACAACATCATGGCGATCTGTTGCTGCTTTTTATACTGTCCCAAACGAACATAACTCATAAATAAATGAGTCAAGAACTCTTCATTGTTAGGTTCCTTTTGCAAAACAGCTTCATACAATTCACTAATCAATTCAGCTAAAAAGAACACATCAGTCATTCCAATTGCACATAAAATTCGTATTTCGAAAAAAATCAATAAAATTACGTTACGTTTGTGCATTTCTTTATAGCAAATGCTCATGGCCTGAAGGGTAGCGTCATCAGTGGGAACATGGTTTCTTACTTCAGTAAGAATCTGAGTTGCTTCATTTTGACGAGAAAGACGAAAAAGAGACAATGCTTTCAAAACCTGAAAAACATTAGAACATTTGTTTCTGCCTTTTATAAACTTAATGCCTAACGAACATATCGTTACTCACATGAACGTCTCAAACAAAAGTATACTGCAACTTACATGCTCATGCTCACAATAGAAAGAAGAACAAAGAAACAAACAAAAAATTTCCTGTGGGCTGTCATCCAGCATGATGTGCTGATTGTGATTTAGGATGCGGTCATTAAGTGGACTGCATCCTCAATCACAATCTGCATAGTTGCAATGCATCAGCAGATTGACAGGTCAACTTCCTAGCACATCATGCCAAACTACAAGTTCTGTGCAGGACCATTTACTATTTAGCAGCTTCGTTCTCATATTTTTCCATTCTAATGGGAAACCATGCAGTTCATTTCTACATGGAGTCATTTAAAAGCATCACCACAACAAAGTACAATAGTCAAAAGTGATGCCCTAGCCGTCCAGTTTTCAGCTACCAATACATCTTTTCTTGCAGTGCAAATTTGCAGCAAATGTTACAATACAAGCGTTCATTTTGACAAGCAACTCGTTCTGTGAATATGTTGCAGAAATTTGTTGATGACTAGAGAAAATCTATCTCCTGTAAATTAAATTCTCTTAACACAAAACAAATACAAGAGAACTGGAGATAATTTCATTCTTTTACATGAAAACTCGAGAACTGTGGTCAACGTTTGTACCAAACCTCTGCAGAATCATTAGAAGTACACTCATTTACTTAAACTGGAACTGTCTCCACATGATAGCAATTGTTAACTAATCAAGTCGTTAAATCTACCTTGACATAAGATTAATTTTTCCTCTAGCAATTTAATATTTCCAATTAATCCATAAACCAATACGGATATAATTAGGACAAGAGTTTGTTCTTGTACTACTGCTTTTCCAGCTCCATGAAGATGTTTACTTTTTGCATCAGCAGTTATGCTTCAAACAAAATATGATCACCAAACTATTTAAGATTAACGTCTCTTGAATGAATGGGTTTTTCCCCCCCTTATTTGTTTACAACTCAGATATACATCTAATTACATAACTGTTGTTCACTCTTTTATGAAAATCACAACTGATGTGAAAATTCCAGAATA
The DNA here is from genome assembly GCA_036172245.1 of Raillietiella orientalis. Classification (NCBI taxonomy): domain Eukaryota; kingdom Metazoa; phylum Arthropoda; class Ichthyostraca; order Raillietiellida; family Raillietiellidae; genus Raillietiella; species Raillietiella orientalis. Next base: position 6,512,403 of record JAYWIR010000003.1, on the reverse strand, counting down.
CAATTTCCGTTTTATAATCCGTGATTGTTTGCTTCATTTTTCTTTTGACTGAAACCACATTGCTCAAAAACAAGTCAACCTTAACGCCTGCAGATCAGTCTGTTCCCCCCCCCCCTCCTCCAACGCCCTGGGCGTACCCGGGTGGCAACCCCCCTCCTCCACCTCAGCGATCATCATTGTAAGTTGATTGCAATGATGAAAATAAAATACGATGTGTACTTTTGTGACAGTATACCTTTGACGTACGACGAATATGAACTACTGCAGAAATTAAATAAGTATTCATGCATTCAGTCAGCCATTTCTTCTCATCCCCATAGAGTCACATGCACATTCTCTTCTCAAATGTAATGACTGACCTTATCACTATTCGTGAAATGGAACCCATTCTAACAACTCATTCTAACAACAGAGCAACAGAACCACATTACAAAAAAGCAACCTTAATTTTTCTGTATTACAAAGGAAACCCTGAAACCCCACACATTTTCTCCAAGTTATAGTTCAGAGAACAGTACATGGCTTAAAAATTACAGTGAAAGTGCCTACGTACAATAGTTTCTAATTCTCTGGGCAGGCAAACAAAATTTAATACGTTTCTGAACAAAGGCATATTAACCGAATCAACTAGTGATATTGCTAAAGCAATTGCAACAAGATTCTTAGATTTCTAAGCTATAAACATACTTGAAGTCGAGGGTGGGTGGCTAAAGTCTGAAACTTTTGTTTACAAAATGAGGCTCTCAACTTCACAAGCAAACAAAACAAAACAAAACAAAAAAGGCAACTGTAACCAATAATGTAACTCATAAATGCCTCTGAATCATGGGCACTTGAGAGTATTTGCTAACTTTATCTATTGTAATGCTTTTTTCTTTTTTTTTTTCTGCCTCTGCATTAAGGACAATATTTCAAAAAGACATTCAATCCAAAAATGACTCATGCACAAGTAGATTTCATAGTACACTCATGACACAAAGGTGGATTATTATTGCCTGCATACTTATGAACATCACTGACAATCCTTCTTTCAGAAGAATTGTTGAATTCAAGTGATATGGTTTTACAGTTTTGAACCAAGGTTCGGTGAACACAAGTTGACATATTATACAGCTTAACATTTGTGATGTAACCATGTTAAGCTTCAGGCAAAATTTCTTGAAAATGGTAGACTTATGATTCACTGATCGAGCATACCTGAGTACAGAATAATATTATGAAACGAAGGCTCTGATAGAGCCTCACACAAAGACGTTCCAAAACATGTGATCTGCATAAGCAGTCTCTCCAGAAATTGAATGATTGGTTGAAACATGTGTCAAACGCATTATAATCCAACAAACCAAAGCAAAGGATTGATTAGACTATCAAATTGAACAATACATTACGAAACAATTTTTCGAAGATACAGTTACAAGCGTAAGGAACAACTTTTACTGTTTACGAAAACAAATCGACACTATGATTACTCTATACATTTTCATGTACATGTTGACTTGTGAGATAATTTTAAATGGGAATGCCATGATGTAACCTAAACACTCGCGTACCTTGGCACACTCCAGGTTAGGAGCCTTTTTTAAGACTTTCTCAGCTTCTTGCAAAGCCTTTTTGTTGCTACCATTGTCCAAGCAGTCTGAAAGTACACATGTACATATATACGTGTATCAACTCATGGATGGACTTGATTTTTTTTTTTTTTTTTCCTTTTCTTTTTGAAAGAGAAAAAAAAGAAAAAGAAATGGAATGCTGCTTATTCGGGGAAAAAACGTACCGTAAATCGACTTGAGTCTTCTTTCGTTAATGGAAAAGTCGGGGAAATTTTTACCGAGGGAAGAAGGCATTCTTTTTTTCTGTGCTATTCATCCAGCAATGCTTCCGACCATAACCACACATTGCTCGTCGAAGCTCACAAGGCCCTGGTCGTGGAATGCAGGTGGGGCAGCCGAGGAGGAACACATTTATGGGGAGTCCAAGGAGAAGGCTGGAATCACGGGATTACATGAGAACGGCTGCCCGTCCACGGAACGCCAGCAGCTCTTTCCACCATGTGCTGCTCCGGCAGGGGCGGAAAGCGCTTCCCAGTCGATTTTGGAAATTCCTGGTCGACCCTTTTGCCGAGGGGAAACCCCCCCCCCCCCCCCCTCGGAAATTCCCCCAAAAGTGTGGGACGGTTTGGCTGCCGCAGCTTTCAAGGGAAAGGGGCGGCGGCCGAAGAAGAAGAAGAAGAAGAAGAAAGGAAGAACTGGGGGTCCACCATGCTTGTGGTGGTGGGAAACTGCTGCTGCTGAGAGATCCCCTTCCGGTGGTCAGGGGCAAGTGCAAGAAGCATGGTCATTGAAAAAATGTCATCACTGACCCTTGCTGATGCACACTCCTTCTTCACCGAGCAGCAACAGTCAATGGAACTCTGTGAAAGCGTTTTCATATGCATTGATTGTTGCTTCATTGATTTACCCAGCATGGGTTTTTTTTTTTTTTTTTTCTTTAGGTGTGTTTAATTTGTGATAATAATGCAAAAGCTGACCTAATGCCATGGATTTTTTTTCGTTCTTTCATTTGTTTATTGCGGTTTATTTCTTCAGCCACCGTTCTGTTTCTTTTTTTTTTTTTGCTTCGACGGTTCAAGAAAGAAGCAACATAGGGGCATCACTCTGAGACGTTATTTTTATTAACACAGGGCAAGAATTATTTAGGGAAGCTTTGATTTGATTTAAAAGTGAGAATATTTCTCCTTCAAGGCGTCCATGCTGATCGTCATTCACAACGGTGGGGGGACGGGAAAAAAAAAAAGAAAAAAAAAAAAAAAAAAATCCTCAAGGATCATGACTTTCAAGAATTTTGTTCAAAGTGCTGAGATGCAAATTGTGATTCTGGACGATTTTGGATGCTCGGAGCAGTAACGCAGCAATCCATTTTTACAGAGTTTGTTTTGTGCGTTTGTGGTTTGATAATTTAACCTCCCAAGAGTTACAGAATGCAGGATTTAAATTTGTGTGCTTTATTGATCCAGGATGCACGAATAAAGTTGGGGATGGCTTCCCTTTTCCTTTTTTTCCCTTCTCTCTCCCCCCCCCCCTCCTCCTCCTCCCCGACGCCCCTCCCCTCCCCCGCAATGTTGTTCTGGACGATGTTATTTTGTCATTTTTCTGCTTTTCTGCTTTTTGTTTTCTGGAAATAACGACACGAGCCTACGGAATTTTCTCCGTTCACGACACCGTCCTAACTAACCATAAAATAGGGTATTGATTTTGTGCAGGCATAATAGTAGGAGTGCCTGAAATTCGCCACCGAGGCTCCCACGAATCGATCATTTACCACGTTCCCGTGGCTAATGCACGAGGGCTTAATTGACGACGGCTCGGAGTTGTTCGCTTTTCGGGAGCCGCGTGCAATGTTATTGTTCATCAGCTGATCGTGGATTTGGCGAGTCGCCAGCTGTTTGTAGGGACAACAACCTGACGACAGTCTGCTTATTTGCAAAGAGGAGCGTACACGTGCAGCGTGGTGTGCGTTGTTTTGCTCACAGTAAACGTTACCGTTCCTCCGGGCAGAACCTCCGAACAACGCCGTGTGTCTTTTTGCACAGCAAATGAAAGAACAAGATCAATGATCAGGCAGAGGAGGATTCATAGCACTGCTCGCTAAACACCGACTTCCCCGATGTCGTGATGCTCGAAATTTCGCCCAGAACAGATAAGTAAGAAATTTCACTGAATTTTTGTTTTTTTTTTTCTTCCTTTTCCTGTTGTGTTTTTGGTTGTTTGTTTCCCACTTGGGGCACGAAATGTGATAACCTTTCACGGGGGGAAGGGGGGGGGGGGAAATCGTTTCTTTGTTCGACGTGTTGTGTGTGTGTGTGTGTGTGATCGTGGGCCGAGAATCCCGTTCTCCAGAGCGAGCTTGGGATGCTGCTTTTTTCATCTCCGTGTCGATGATGATCCTTTGTTTTTGCAGTACTCTCGGCTTCACGTAGTTTGTTGCGTCGCGAACGGGAGAGATTGATTTGCAACTGTTTTTTTTTTTTTTTTTTTCCCCCTTCCTCCTCCCCCCAACCGAATGTGTTTCGAATGTGAACCTTTTTTTTCCCCCCTCCCCTCTCCTTCTTCTTCTTCTTCTTCTTCTTCTTCTCCTCCTCCTCCTCCTCCCAGTCGGTGTTTTGTGCGAGTGGTGTTTTTGTGGGAAGCACAAAACTGCGCATCTTAAAGCGTCGTCGACCGTTTAGCCATCGCCAAGCCACGGCGCTGATTTTCATCTCCTTTTGTCGAGTCGCCGTGCCGTTCCGTGTTTTTGTTTTTTTTTTTTTTCCTCCTTCTTTCCTGCCTTTCCTTTGTTCCATCCATCATCAGCTCCTCTGGCGTTCTTCGCAGCTCCTCTGGTCCTCGAAAATTATTGCATGCGTCGTCGTCTTTCTTTTTTTTTTTTTTTTTTTTTTTTTCCCCCCCTCTCCTTCTTCTCCTTCGTCTTCCTCTTCTTCTCCCCCGCCCCCCATCCACTTGCTTTTTGTACGGTTGCTCTGTGCACGAAGTGTATCGGTGGAGATGAGTACGACGGTGCTGCTTTTCTGTGCAGCGCGAATTTTCTCGCGTGTGTTCTCCCGAATGGTCATTCCCGCTTTTTTGTTTTTTTTTTTTGTTTTTTTTTCTCTCCCTGTTTTGTACCCTCAAACCGCTCCTCGAAAGGATGCCGTTTGGATGGTTACAAAGTCGTGGGCCCCATGAATGAATCCGGGATTGAATCGGTCCCTCCTAAACAGAATGGATGCTGCATTTAAGTATTGATTATTGATCCATGTGACGTTCTGTCGTCATAGCAATTGGTAGTTTGCTGGTGCAGAGCAGCAGGGGGAATCCTCCTCTTCCCTTACCCGGGACAAACTTGGTCAGCTCCCTGCAGGAAGTTTGTCCCGCGGAGATTCACGAACCCTACACAACGCATCTGCGTACACCTGAAGCCGATCCGTACTCTGTGCGTACTGAAACGAACGGCACCTTTGCCGCCGTTCTCGTGCCCCGCAGCATCCCGGGGTACCACCAGCTCTCGGATCGTATCAGATGATCCCCTTGCCTCTTTTCTTTTCTTTTTTTTTGTTCCTTCCTCCTCCTCCTCTCCTTCGTGTTCCTTCCTTCCTTCTCCCTCCCTCCCTCCCAGTGTACATGCCGTTTGATTCCTCGTCGCTCAGAGCAGGGAAGCGCGAGGAAGAAGTATTGCTGCTGCTGCCGAGCTCTTCCAGCAGCGGCTCAAAAGGCGAAAAGGCGGACGAATTTGTTGATGCGACTCCGTGTTTTGTTTCCCCGTACACTCAAGATGGTACGTGCAGATAAACCGCGCTTGCAATCGGAGGATCTTTGCCCTGGCGTCGAGGAACGAAATTTCCCCGCTCCCCCGTTCCCGAGCGGTCCGCCGATCGTACAGGAAGAAGCTGCCCGTACCAACTCCCCGCGCGCGTTTCCGTCGGTGTGTCATTCCGGAAAGCCAAAAGAAAAAAAAAAAAAGTGCAGTGTTTGCTTCTCGTGTGCGGTGCTCATCTCGAAAGGGAAAGGGAGGAAAAGCCAGATCTCGGATTCCTTTCTTCTTCCTTCTTCTTCTTCTTCTTCGCCTTCTTCCTGCTCTTGCTCCTCTCAGTTCGTGTCCAGACGCTCAAGTGGTGGGGCCACGTGAAAGAACCGACTGTGGTTGCCCCGGCCGCGGATGCCTCCTCTCTCCTCCTTCCCTTTGTCTCGCCACCACGCTGACTCCCTCCGGAAGACTGGTTCCCTCCTGTCACCTGATGATGAACTTTCACTGATCTCTCTCCCCCCACAGAGAGGATGTCTCCACACATGCCAAAAGTATACAAGAGCGGCCGCATGGAACGTGTGCGAACACACGTACAAGTGTGGAAGCATGTGTATGTACAGGGACGCATACACGTATGTGCAAGTGTGTGATTTGCAGCCAGGGTGTACATGCACTGTACTTTCACATGTTTTCGTAGCATCGCTTGAAAATACCATTATATATGTATATGTATATGTATATGTATATGTATATGTATATATGTGTGTGTGGGGGGGGGGGCGGTGTAACGTACACACACACACCTGTGGTTCTGCGTATGCAGAACGAACATGTGATCGGGTGCCGGAGGCAGGTCAGCCTTCCGACGTTCCGTAATGAAATCGAGAAGAGTTGGTACACGCGGGCGGCCGCAGCGAATCTCCTCGGTAAACAAAAAAAGGGAGGAAAGAGTGGGAGGCTGCGCCGTATCCTCTCCCCGCGATCCGTTACGCTCGCGGTGTGCATTTGATTTTTGCATTTGACAGTTCGTTGATTCATTTTTGTTCTCACCCTGACTGTGTTTTAGACGGCATTGTTCCAGTATGGTCAAGACTTTTCAGGCTTACCTTCCTTATTGCCATCGCATTTATTCTTGCATTCACTGTCGAGCACACCTCGCGAATCATGATGAACTGATCTCTAAAGTAAGCTCTGTTCATTCTATTCAGCAAGTTGACTGTGTGTGGTGGTGAAAAAGATAAATAAAGAAAGAAATAAGGGAAAAAAAGGATTTCCCCCCCTCCCCCACCACCACCACAAATGCCTAAATGCAGAGAGAGAGGGAGAGAGAGAGGGGGGGGGAGTGACGTTTCGCCTCGACCAAGTCTCGGAAAAAGCCCTGCGGAACGAACTGGGAGAGGGGTCACGCTGCGGACCCAGGAGGACGAGGAGAGGAGGAGGACAGCAGCAGCAGCAGCAGCAGCAGCAAGCAGCTTTTGCACGCAGCCCGGAATCCTTTCTTCAAGGGAACAGTCGGGGGAGAGGGATTCGTGAGTGAGTGCCGCCGTCAGCAGCAGCAGCACCACCACCACCACCACCACCACCAAAGGGCGACCGATGAAGAGCAGCAACGCACACGTCTCGTCGTCTTCGCCAGTCGAATCGTTGGCGGATGCACCGCTTTACTGTGTCCTTAATCTTTATGTGTGTGTGCGTGCGTGTTTTATATGTGCATAATGATGGCATTTTCAAAATCCAGTGTACTCATTTGAGCTTTCTATTTTCATTTGACCACGTAGTCGTTCCAAGGTAGTCAAGGAAGAGCCTATCTTTTCAATTCAGTGTAAGTACACATAGTTTTCACGAGTGCACTCTATTGGCATCTCGTTTTTTTTTTTTTTTTTTTTCCAAAAAAAAAAAAAGGGGGAAAAAAAAAAAAAGATGAATGCAGAAAAAATCAAGCAAAAGAGAAGAACAAAGAATGAACATGCTTTGCATATCTGTTTTAGAGTGAATGTTGGATGCGGACCAGCTGAAGAAAGAGTGCTGTTGACGGGATTGCATGCTGTTGCTGACATCTATTGCGAGTGCTGCAAAACAACCCTCGGATGGAAATACGTACGGTTTACTCTGCTGCAACAGTCACTGAAATTCCCATAATGATGACGGCTGATGATTTTCGATTTACTCTCTTGTGCATTTGAGCGCTGGGTTTGAGGAGCATGTGCCGCGTGCACGTTACGTGAGCGGGGACACCGGCTCAGCCACCCCCCCACCCCCCTGCCTATCCGTCTCTCACCCCCCCGCCTTCTCGCAGCGAATCCACCGGTGCGGTGGGGTGAGCCAGCCACCTAGGAAGGCTCCACGTGGCATTTCTTCCTCCTCCTCCTCCTCCTCCTCTTCGTCCTCTTCCTCCTCCTCCCATCAGACCGGAAATACGATACATGGTACTTTTGTTTTGAGATTTGTTTTTTTGCTTTCTTCGTTTCGCTCCGGGGGTGAGGGGAAAGAAGGGGGGGGGGAGGCATCTTCGTTTTCGATGTACAGCTCCAGTGCCTGTGTGTGTGTGTGTGTGTGTGTATCTTTCCGCAGTACACCCCGGCTCTGCACTGGGGAGTGTACGTCCTTCCTTCCTCCCCCTCCCTCCCTCTCTCTTCCTCCCTCCTCCGCCTGCAGAAAGCTCATTTTGTAAAATTCACGAAGGAATTCGCATTTTCAAAAAAAAAAAAAAAAAAAAAATGATTCACCCCTCGAGCCATGACGATTACAGTAGGATAAGTAATCATCTTACTGACGGACGGATGGCTGAAAGGAGAAAGTTGCAGGAGCAAGTTGGTGATGCTTTGAACGCGCTTTCGACTCCTCCTAAGAATGGGGCTCCTCGGTACGTACCCCCATGTGGGGTCTCTCTTTTTTTTTTTTTTTTTCCGTTTCTAGCGAGGACCGTCGAGGATCGCTCGGCGGGCGAGTTGGTAAAATAGGGGTCCTCGTGCTCGTAGGGGGCGTACGGTCGCAAGAGGGTTTTCGGTGAGCCGCTTGTGTACGAGCGTGGGCCGGGGGACCTCGCCCGGGGGTGCAAGAGACCCCCACTGATGCTGCTGCCGCCGAGAGGCACGGCCGCGATAAAGTGGGGGTGTTGGCGGCCTTGGGTGTGCGGCGTTTGCGGGTCGGGCGGGATGGGCCGCGTTCGGGACACCCCCGAAAAGCTTCGAAAATAAAAGCGCAATCGGCCCGTGATTTTGGTTCTTGCCCTTCCCCCCCCCCCCTTTTTTTTTTTTTTTTTTCGTCTTTCTTTTTCCGTGTGGGTGCAGTCCGTTGTCGGTGAGGGTCCGCGCCCGCACTTTCACGAGGTGCTCCCCTCGCCTTGGCCGGCGGGGGAGGAGCGCAGCCTCTGTGCTCGTCTCGGTCGGCGGCGATCCCTCCCTCTTCCCACTTTTCCTTCTGGCGCTCGGACACATCTGCGGGGGGGGGGGCGCTCGAATAACGAAGACGCCTTAGTGACGCGTAAAGACAACTGCCTGGAGGCGAAATGGTCGCTCGACCCTGCCGGGGGGTCGAGCGACCGACGCCTCCGAGCGTCGTGAGAGGAAAACACACACCCACACACGCATTTGTCCGCAAAGCCGACTGCGTGCCCCGAGGCAATCCGTTCACCACCCCCCCCCCCGCGATTTCTATCTGCGTCAACGTGCGATCGCAGTTTCCTTTGCATCGGCGCTGATGCGGCGGACGAGTGCCGTCGCCGCCGCCCCCCACCCCACCCCACCCCCCCGTCTCGCTGGCGTGCGGGCTGCTGCCGGTGCTGCTTGGCTGGGGTGCGTCTGTGCGGCCGCGGATGCTGTGCAGCCGCACCCCTGGCGGTTTGCCGGAAAGCTAACACCCCTTTTTGTTGTCTTTCAGGAGCACGCTTTCGAGTCCAGCCAGAAGTACAAAGAGGGAAAGTACATAATCGAAATGGCTCACATGATCAAAGAAAATGGATGGGACAGATAAGGCAGACGAAGCGCGGCGGGTCCATGGGATGTCCGCTCCGACTGCTCTTCATTGAAAGTTAACCGCGGCCGACGACAACAAAAGGAAAAAAAAAAAAAAACAAAAACAAAAACACACACACACACACACAAAAAAAAAAAACAAAAAACAAAAAAGCAAAACAAAAGAAAGGACAAAAAAAGAAGACGAAGAAGAAGAAGAAGAAGGAGGAGGAGGAGGAGGAGGAGGAGGAAAAAAAGACACACACACAGACACAGACACACACACACACAGACACAGACACACACACACACAGACACACACACACAACCAGCAGTTGTGCATGGGTGCGCGTCGCGTGCTGCTGGTGCGTCTATGCGACGACGACGACGACGACGAAAAGTACAAAAAGAGCTTCCGCCAGCAGCAGCGCGGCACCCCATCGGGAACAAGCAAATGTGATATTGAGATTTTTCGTATGTGATATCTGAAATCCTTTTTTCTTTTTTCTTTTCTCTCTCTCTCTCTCTCTCTCTCTCTCTCTCTCGAGAACGTGTATTTGAGTAAGAAGAGTGCAATTCTTGTGGCAGTTTCCCAGCAACGCGCTCCAGGACTCTCTCCCGCACACGCAGCGGTCAGCCCCTTCCTCCTCTGCAGGAGCGCGCCGGGAGCTGCCCGCTCGGAGGAGCGCGCCGCGACGGTGCTTTGGATCCGCGCCCGATCTCCGAACGAGAAGACCCACGCAAACCCCTTGGAGGGGGAGCCAAGGAAACACGGGAGGAGGAGGAGGAGGAGGAAACCACACACACACACACACACACACACACACACCTTTTCTCCCCATCACCGCGTATGCGCGAACGCATACGCAGGCAGACAGACAGACAGACACACACACGTATATATGTACATATATACACACACGTATACATACGGAGACTGTATGGAGGAATGTGGTCCTGCTTTGTGATATAGAAATTGTATTTCACCTTTTAATTTTGTAAGCGCCGCTCGTGCCTGAGGCGAGCAGCTTTTTCTACATATTCGGTGTACATCGCTCGATGCCAATAAACCATCCTCGAACGCGTGCGTCCCCTTTCACTGCCATTGTTGCCGCTTCCCCGCGTTGCCATGGCTCGCCGCCGGCCGCCGGCGGGCTGCTGCTCTCCTGGAAGGCCCCCTCCACGTGCACCTGGCCGCCGAAGAATGCAGCAGCAGCGGCCCATCCGCTCCTCCTCCTTCTTTTAAGGCTGCGGGAGGGGGCGGAGGGGAGGGGAGGGGGGACAAATTGCACTCACCCGAGGCTGCCCGCCTTAGGAGAAACGAAAAAGGGGAAGTGAAAAACACACACAAAAAAAAAAAAAAAAAAAAGAAAGAAAAAGCATTCGTGGGCCGTTCGAAACGAATTGCGGACGGTTTTCGTGCCGCAGGTTGCGGGAAGCCCTTCCTGCTCCCGCGAAAATCCCGGATCGCCCCCTCGCGTGCTCAAATTCCGCGCCCCTCCTCCCGCGGCTCCCAGGACCGCCGAAAGTCTCTGGGGAGGGGGGAAGGGAAGGGATTGGGGTGAGCGGAGCGAGCGGGCACGGCCGGCGAGGGCGGTTGCCACGCGGTGGGTGCGGGCAAGGGCCGCCCAAGAGCGGCAACGGGGGCGTTAGCAGTGGGGGGCAACGGGACGCATGCGTCACCGCGCACGCAAGGAAAGAGGGGGGGGGTGGCAGAGAGAGAGAGAGAGGGAGGGAGGAAAAAAAAGAAAAAAGCGCACCTCGCGGGAGTGAGCGCGCGCGCCGCCGTCTGGGGGGAGGGGCCGTTCACCTGCCGGCGCCGCCGTCTCTTCTTTCCCTGGCTCGCCACCGGTTCCCGAGACGTCTTTGTCTGGAGCTCGCGCGCGTCGCTGGGAGACGTCAGCACCGGTGGGGGAGAGCACAAGGAGGGATGGAAGGCGCAGAAAGAGAGAGGAGAGCGACGGAGGAGACACCAGACATCCGCTGACCCGGTTTTCCCCGGCGACGGCGGGCGACCCGCGCGCGTTCCTCCCGCCTGTTTTCCCGTCGCCCCCACCCCGTCTGTCCCGTTCTCCCGAGACCGGGCGGCGACGGCCGCGGTGCGACGCGAGCGCGCGGAGGGCGGCGATCATTCCGGGCGACAGGAGCAGCATCCCGGTGACCATTTTCAGGGAAAAGTCGCGAGGGCGGGGAGGCGGTTGCAGCTGTTGGTTGCCATGCCAAAACGCGTCGACTCTTCCCCCCTCCCGCCTCCCTTTCCTCTTCCGTCCGTCCTCCTGCGCGCCTGCCGGCGCCTCTCTTCCCTTTTCGCCACGGGAAGAGGGAGCAGTGGGCATCGCGGCCGCGTTCCGCCCACCCCTCGCATGGCGACGGCGGCAGGGCGGCGCTGATGACAAGCGAGCGAGCTGGCGAAGGCGGAGACGAAGAGGCCGAGCGCTGGCGTCGGGGGCTGTGAAGAGGGGGGGAGCGCTCCGCCCACGGCAGCGGCCGTGCCGGACCGCGCCCCTCTCGGTCGCCGCCGGTGCGCGGCCCCGCGTTCCCCGGGTCGTCGTCCCGGAGAGGCGGCTCCTCCCTGCTGCGCGTCCCTCCCGTCCTTGAGGCTCCGCCCGTCGCGGATGGACGCTCCCCCGGACGGCCCTGGGAGCATCCGCCGCAGTTGGTCGCCCGCCATTCTTGCCGCTGCGAGGGCGCGGCCCTGGCAGAAAAGGGGGGAGGAGGACTTGGGGAAATGGGGGTTGGGATGGTCCTTGCCTGCAAGCAGACCCCCGGGCGAGAGAGGGTGGGGAGGGGATGCCTCCCCTGCTCCCTCCGGTTATCGGCCTCCTTTCTTCGAACTTCCGGGGGATCCCGCGTCAGCGCACGCGCGCCGTCCCACCCCAAAGCGACTGGGCGTGCACGAGAAAGGGGGGAGGTGGGGGAACGATGCTTCCCCGGATCGTCGTCTCGCGCTGCGTGCCCCGAGCTCCAGCGATACTCCCAAGGAGTGTCGGCCCCCCTCAGCCGGCAGCTCCCTCCCCCCCCCCCCTCACCTTTTGTTGAACGGCACCCCTGGGAGTCAGCTAGCGAGCTCGGCGGAGCCCCTGCCCCCGTTCCGCGCGAGGCGAGGAGGCGGGCGCGCAGCGGAGTGGGACGGGAGGGAGGCTGCGGCCGTGGCCCTCGCGAGCCGACAAGAACGGGGGGCGCGCACGGGGGGTCCGCAACCATCGGCCTCCCCGCCCGAAACCGAGCAGCGGTCGCCGCGTTCCCTCCTCCGGGAGGGCGGCCGCTTCTCCCCGTGCAGCGTCCTCGCCCGGGTCCCCAGGGTTCGGCGGGAACGGTCGAGACCCCTCCTCCCGGAGCCTCCGCGCTACCCTCCTTCGTCCCGCCCTGCCCCTTACCCCTCGCCAGGATTTTCGGAATTCCCGAGGGATCCGAGCAGCGTTTTTGATACAGTGTGGTTACCACGAAACTCCTCCGATAACGGGGGAAGCAGCAGCGTCCCAAACAACCTGCTTGCGCTCCAAAAAAAAAGCCAAAAGAAAAAAACACCGCAACAACAACAACAACACACACACAGAGAAAAAAAAAGAAAAAACATTCCTGTTTTGTTTCCATCCCTACTTTTTTGTTTCGTTTCCTTCCCCCCCCCCCCGCGGTTCCAACGCTATGGTGAATGAGCCATCCAGTCTGGAAGCTACCCGTGGACGACAAGTAGATGACTGCGCCGTGCAGGCTGCTTCATTTCTATATTCTATTTTCCTCTTCTTGCAGAATCCAACACAAAGATTTGGGGAGGATTTCATCTCGGATGCCAACCGTGCAGGAACTCCTCTGCAGCAAGCGCGCACGCCATTACGATTTTTTGTTGTCATCATTGTTCTTATTATGGAAAAACATTCCTGTTTTTGTTGCTCGCAACAAATGTTTTTTTTTTTTTGTTGTTGTTGTCATCATCCTCGTCGTCATCGGTTTTTTTTTTTTTTTTTTTTTTTTCCTTCTCCTTCTTTGCTTGCCTGCGTCATGTTTGTCTTCGCGTGATGGTGCCTTCTGTCGCACCGTATCATGGCAACCGAGAAGCGCAGGCTGCGTATCCGTCTGCGTTCAACACGAGATACACACACACAAAGCCCAAGAAGCTGACGGGGGTAATGAAACGGGGAGGGGGGTGGGGTGGGGGACAACAAAGGTAACATGAAATAAAAAAAAAAAAACGCACACATCCATTGTTTCCAAGTGCCGTGGAAACTCAGAAGGGGACGAGGAGGGGTGGGAGGCGAGCGAGCCGCCGGTGCACCCCCGCCCCTCTCCCCTTCCCCACCCACCCCCGCTCCGCGCCTCGCGGGGAGCCCTCCCTTCCGGCGGCGGCGCATTGTTGCGTCACCCGACAAGGGACGGAGACGAGCGGAGGAAGCTGATTGGCTGCCAGCTCGAAACCCGAAAGATGGTCGCAGAAACGCTGAGCAAGGGCATCCGGCGTGTCGATGCGGATTTCTGCGCGCCGCTCCCGTCCGCTCCCGGCCCGACGAGAGCGCCTTGCGATGCTTGGTGGGGGTGTGCCCGGGCCGCCTGATCCCCTTCGCCGTCTTAGCCCTTAGCCGACGTGGTTTTTCTGTAACGGGAGGAACTGCTCTCGCGGAAAGGAACACTTATCTTCGTTTATCTTCTGCCTCTGGTCCCCAGTCGAGCGCCCGCGAAAGATTACACTCGGTGAAAGAGCAGCAGCGAAGAACAGCACTCGCGTTTCCAGCTATCCGGTTACAGTCGCCGCATCTCATGATTGCAGAATCCTCCGCCAAAAAGCTCTGGCGGACACCAGGACTTGCGACTCGCCCTCCTCAGCAGCACGTCCCCAAGGAAGAGCGCAACGCATCTGGTTGCCGTCGCTGGCTTCGGATGGAGCTTTCGGACTCGCTCTCCCGTTTCCACCCTCCCCCCCCCCTTTCCCCCGTTCCATTGGCCTGCTGTTAATGAAATGATCCCGCAGGTTTGACCTCTGATCTCGCTGAGCACCGGGCATTTCTCAGAACGGAACGGCGGCGGCGACCACCTCAATCGAGTCGGTTTCGCCATGCCGGATGGTCGGTCGGAGGTCGCAAGAGAAGGAAGGATCTTTCGCCTCCGCGACCGTGACCTCGCCCTCGGGAAGTGCGACCCGCGCGGCCAGTTCGCCCGCCTCCCATACACTTCCAGCACGCAAATCCGCGGGCAGGCCGGCTGCGGACACATCGCCTAGGGAACTCTCCCCACCCCTCCGGAAACGCCCCGTGGTGCGAGCGATCCGCGGTGGGGGGGTGAGGACGGCTCGCTCGCAGCTTTTCCCGAGTGGACACGCCGACGTCACGGTTTGCGGGGACCTGCCTCCGGGGCGATGGTCTCCAGCGGATGGGGGGGGGGGGGGCTTGCTGCTGAAGATCGTCCTTCGGCCGGAGTCCCGATTTCCGAAACGCTCGGGGCGTAGCTCCGCGCTCGCGCGCGGTCTCGCTTTCGACGGTCCGGTTCTGGCAGCTGCCCACTCCTCCACCACCGACGCTCCTTTCTCCCCCTCCTCATGATCGACTGCCGGCCGCGTACAGCGCCGCCACCATGCCCCCCCTTCCTCTGGAGTCTCCGGGGCAGAAGACGCTGGCCCACAATCCGAGCGTCCGCGGCAACGAACGCGACCCCGGCGCCTCCGGCTCCCCGTTGCCGACCGCCATCTCCGGTCTCCGAGGGGAGAAGCGCGCGCCCGTGCCGCACTCACATCAGGGAGTGCGCCGTGGCGCCGTGTGAGTTCCCGAGGTCACCGGAAGCTTCGACCTCCCCTGAGGAGTCACGCGCCCTTCAACACCCAGGCCGCCGCGTCGCGCAGCGGCGGCTCTGCCGGAGAGGGAGAGCGCCCGGCCAGCGCCCTCCCCCACCTCCCAAGCGGGACCAACAGTCCCGCCCATAGGCCTGGACACCCCCCCCCCACACCACCACCACGCTGGGGCTCGAAAACTGCCTCCCGCATGGAGGACGAATCGAAGGAAACGGAGGTTGCTCCCTTGCCAGCAGAGGGACCGTTCGTTCGCTCCGGGGTGGGTGAGGATGGGGGGGTCGGGGGCAGAGGAGCTGGAAAAGGCACGGGATCCGGGGTCCCACCGTGCGGAAAAAAGCTCACGGCTCACGGTATCCCCCCCCCCCCCTTACTGTCCGGAGGATTCGCCCGTGGCGACCCAAAAGCAGGGTTTGTCGGTGGAAAGGTCTCTGACCTTTGCACCGGCGCATCCCTTGCTCGCGGGAAGAGACCCGCCCGTTCACGGGCCAGCGACCGACCACAGCAGCAGCGCGCGGATGCTCGCGCCGATCCGCTTTCGGGACAGCGGACATTCCCTCGAGGTGGGCGGACGAGGGAAGGGGAGGAAGTAGCCTAAGGACGCCTGCCGTCTGCGGTTTCCATGTCCAGCGGCGACGGCAGCGCGTCGCTCCCTTCAGGAGCGCATCTCGCGAGAGGGGAAGGCTCCACCGGGGCGGCGACTCTTCCTGCTGCCTTCAAAAGTGGAGGGGTAAGCCCTCTTCCACCTGCCCGCGGAGAGCCTGCATGCAGCGCCTCGAAACGCATCCCTCTTTTGCCCCTTCAGCTGAGCGGCCCGTGGCTTTTTGTCAGCGGAAGGCTTCTGCTGGACGTGCGGACGGCGAGGTGAGCGTCGACCGCCTGCAAACGTCGGTGGGAGTTTCTCCCGCGCCTTGTGCTCATCGTCTCGGCGTGTTTTTTCCTCTTCCTCTTCTTCTTCCCCGCCCTCCCCCCCCACCCCTGCCTTTCTTCCCTCCCGTTTCTTACGCTGCATTCTTCCACCGCCGCCTCTACTCTCCAGCTGTCAGAAAGGAACGCCACCGATGGAAATTCCGAATTTTATTTTACCTGGGAAGCTCATCCCGGCGCTGTCCAGGGCGGGGAGGCGGGAGGGGAGAAGGAGTCCCCTTTGCATCCCATTCCCACGAGATTGCTCGTTCGCAGCTCCTGCCCGGAGTGCGGAGGAGAACTGCGGCGTTGCTGGAGATTCCTTCCATGTTTATTCCTCCGCTTCGGACGGAACTCCCTGTGATGGCGGGATTATGAGATCAAGGGACCGGGACGGGGGGGAAAGGGAAAAGGGCAGCATGGACATCCAGGCGCGCCCTGGATCTGGAACGAGGAGGCTCTTCGGCGCATCCAGTTGCCCACCACCCGCTGGAGGGGCACGCCTCCGCCATCTGCTGAAGGGCCACCGGGGATGTGGAAGTAGAGCGGGGATGCCTCCTCCTTGCAGGCTCCTCGGAAGAAACCATCCTCCAGAACCGTTGGGAACGCCCCCCGGATGGCACGCGCAAGAGTTCCCAGAAGGTGCACCCCGGGCACCGAAAAAGAAAAGAATGTCGAAACGCGCACGTGGTGTGCCGGTCGTGCCAGGAAGTCGCACCTGAGAGCGCGCCGTTGCCACTGTTGGAACCGGGCGCGGTCACGGGGGTCCCGAAGAAAACTGCCTCTTTCGCGTTTCCTAGGAACACGTGTGTTTTCGTGTTCCCAAAGACGAAATGCGTGCAACCCGAGTATCCATCTGCGTCATCATGCGAAACTGATTCACAGCACACGCGTACACAACAGTGTGTCAAACTGCGTCAACGTCAAGCGTGTCGCTTAGGTACTTACGAATGCACAGTGAACCATGCCATGTACAACACTGCTATGTGCTGTCGTTCATCGCGCTCATTGAGCCTTTTTTATTTACCATTAAATAACAGACCACGAATTTGTGTGCCTTCTTGCACGCTGAAGCAGTAGAAGAGCTGTTGCGTGATTTTTTTTTCCTTCCTTCCTCTTCCTCTTCTCCTTCTCTCCCTCTCTTTGTGAATTCTTCAAATCAATTTATTGCCACCAAAAAACGCGTGTTCCAGCATCAAGGACGAGAGTTTCGCCCCTTGGAATCCAGGACTTATTTTGCATCCAAGGACCGCGTAACCACGGAAGCCCTGTCGGAAGCAGGGCCCCAGGGTTGTGCTGTTGCCCCCGTGTAATCCTGGTGTTTCGGATCGCTTGAAGATGATCGCAGTACGCTTCTTTTTTTTTTTTTCGTTCTCCTCTATCTGTTTTTTTTTGCTTCTTGCACAGTCGGCGAGCAAATCCCAATGCCTAACGGAAATTTGCTTAGCTGGAACGCTCCGGAATGGCAAAGCTTTTTATCTGCGACGCTTCGGATTTACCGACTTACGGTCAGAAATCGTTCGATTCTCCCCCCTCCCCCCCCACAAACACACACACTCAACGAGCGAAACCCGAAAAATTCACCCCCTCCCTCCCATCCAAATCGTATCTCCGTAAACCTGGATTTCTCTTCGCGGGTTTCTCGCTCCGTGTTCCGCAACAGATATAACCAGGCGAGATGGTCAGTCTTGGATTATCGTGTCCACGGCAACGCGACCGGATCCCAAGGCACGAGACCGCTCCCGTTACCCTTTCCGTGTTTTCCTTTCCCTGTATCTCCTCCTCCAAGATCTTCCTGATTTTCATGCCGAGCGTGGTCGCCAAGAACTTCTCGTGGAATACGATCCGAAAATTGTGAAGAACGTCCAACTGTGAAAAATCATCACGAGGATCCGTGAAACGCACATCCAAGGCACGCACGTAATCGCAGGTAAGGCTGAGGACATCCAGAAAGGCAGCTGGAAACCAGGGAAAGCGCCACCTGGGCGGATGGACAGTGTGGGCAGACGAGCATCGAAACCACACCTCCGTGTCGAGGAAGTTCCCTCCATAGGAGAAACATCCGAATGTTCAGCCTGGCAAAAGGATCGGACGCGGCGAATCGCACCCTTTGCATGCAGGGCTTCGTGTTGGAAGCACCCCACCCACCCCGTTCGGGGTTTCTCCGGCGCGGCGCAAGCGGTGTCCATAGCAACTTCTGGGCCTTTCCTGATGTCGGATGTCTCGCAAGATGCCCTGCCCTCCTGGTCCTCCGACCGTAGCCGTGCACCTTCGACGCGATCCTCCGGCAGGGACGGATGCAAAGGCCGCGGGCGCGCCACTGGAACCAACGGCGGCAGACGTTTTCCGGAAGACTGCCGCATCGGTGAAAGGATAAAAAAAGTAGGGCTTTTGTCGAGCGCGGCTACGAATGAACGCCCGCCAG
This sequence comes from Raillietiella orientalis, assembly GCA_036172245.1. Lineage (NCBI taxonomy): Eukaryota > Metazoa > Arthropoda > Ichthyostraca > Raillietiellida > Raillietiellidae > Raillietiella > Raillietiella orientalis. Next base: position 6,494,066 of record JAYWIR010000003.1, on the reverse strand, counting down.
CCGGACGGGAGGACTCTGAGGTAGCAGTGAAAGACTGCATCCGTTGCATCCTTCATCCGAGGGTGTTTGGTACTCTTTCAGAGAGCAACTGATTCGTAGTTCTGTGAGGAATTTCATCTTTTTTCTGGAGGCGCAGCGCCGCCACGGAAACTGAAAACGCGAAGGACGGACTCCTTGAGGAAGAATGCCTTCGTTCTAGCCAAGACGCAGGTCATTAAAGTCAGCGCTGACCAGTTTGCTCCCGGCGACCTGCAGGCCTACTGCGTCCTCGCATGCGTAATGTGGATCCGGAATACCGGGCACGTGGAACTCCTTCGCAGGAAAAGAAAAGAAAACTGAAAGTTTCGAAACGAACGGACTTCCTGCTTAAACATGAGCGAGACGTTCCCTGGAATTCAGTGCATCACACACTCTTGAAATGAGTGACGTAGAAGTTTCTTTTTCCGTTCTTGCTTGCCTTTGCACTTGATATATTGCTTCTTTTTTTTTCTTTTTCTTCTTTTTTTTTTTTTTTAAAAAAAAAAAAAAAAAAAAAACAGGCGTCGATCCAAATTAGGAAAGAAATTCTTGAAGAAACGATATCAACTTTGAAGGGAAAAAAGAAACAACGTTACCTTAAAACCAACGTGGTCCAGACTTCCCATCTCTGGTGACCCGCCTTCAGGAATCAAACCGAGAGAAAGAGCTTTGGATCGCACTCATTCGCAACAAATGCTCATCCACGGTTGCCAAAATAGAATAAAATAAAATAAAAAAAAAGAGAGAGAGAGAGCGAGAGAAAGAAAGAAAGAAAGAAAGAAAGAAAAAGAAATACCGTCCCACCCTCGCGACACGTTATTGAGCAGAAGCCTCTTTTGGGCGCCGTTGTTATTTCATCATCGCAATCGATCTTCAATTTTTGTTTTTCATTATTAATCGATTATTTTCAAGGGCATCCTTCCGTTTCTTTTTTTTCCCCCCTTTCCTCCTTCGGATCATTGAATTTTCATGCGGTTCTTCGTTTTCTGAGCAGTCGTTCACATTTCTGCGCCGCCGATAAACGTGGCGATCCTGCAATAAGGAAGAGCTCTATTTTTAAGCTAATCACGCACATGGTGAGCAAATGCGACTTTTAGTTACACGGGCAGCCAGCTGATTGCGAGAGGTTGCTGACACCGTCATTTTCATCAAAAACAATCGTAATGGCTGATTCCCGTCGCATGCAATTTCCCGCGAAAGCCTTTGCCGTCTTATTTATATTCGGCCTAATTGCGAGAGGAAAAATAATTCCCAATTGCGCATTCGCTTCGGAGGTGGCGGCAGTGGGAGGAAGTGAGGGGCGCACTGTTGCCAGTAGAGGAGAGAAAAAGAAAAGAAAGCCCGATCCCATTCCGTTCTACACCTTCGGAGGAATTTTTCGGATTTGATTGCCCTTCCGACTCACATCTCCCGGTTCCCCGTCACTTCATTAGGGATCAGGAAGATTCGAGGCAGTCGGTGATGATTGTGTGCCGCCTAGATTTTCCGCCGTTTCATTTGGTTACGCGGCCATCAGATTGCATGCCCTCGTGCCATTCCATCTAAATTACATTACAAAAAAAAAAAAAAAAAAATGGAAAATAATTGCGAAACGCTTAAGAGATTACGCTGGTTATTATGGATAAGATCCTGGGAACTGATGGTGGTATACCAGAGCTTCCATTTTTTTTTTCTCTCTCTCCCTCTCCGCCCAATTAATGAACATTACCAGAACAGTCAGAAAAAAGAAAGAAACTCTATCATTTCGAGCTCGTTGCTTCCGTTTTTCGAAGCCATTCGGACATCACACAATGAAGCTGGACCGGCGCCGAGTGGGAGGCACGTAGAAGTTGAATGAAAATAAGTTCAGAGGAGAGCACAAACCAAGGCGACTAGGGAGCATCCTAGTAAATGCAGGCAGTGCAGCCTAATTAGCAGGACGAGGAGTCGACCGAATTCTCTGGAAATTGCTGGAAAGCACGAATTCCCGTAGCAGAATCATGCCGAGACTTGCCGCGTCCGTAACCATGATCCCAAGACGAAGCAAAGGAATATATCTGCTTAGTAGTATACGTGAGGGCTGGAGCATCTCACGTCCAGAGAGAGAGAGAGAGAGAGAAAAAAAAAAAAAAAAAATGGTAGGAAATGTTTCCGACATCCTCTCAGTTCCAAAGAGAAGAACCGTGCAAGGAAAAAATCTTGTACATTCGAGGGCACTGCAGCGGTGACTGCTGAAAAGTGTGGGATGATTTTCTTTTTTCTTTTTTTTTTTTTGGAAAAGAAAAAAGAAACATTGATGAGCCTCAGTGCTTGCTGGGCGCAGCATACACTGAGAACACATGGAAGACGCGAGTGAGCCTTCCGAGCATTCCTCCGCGGCAGAGCGAGAAAAGTTGGCAAAGCAGAGACAAAGAGATGGCGATCTCAGCTGCGCTCGAAGCAGCCGTGCTTGATCTATCGGGAAAAACTTGCAAGGCTGGAAGGAACAACGTGTGCTGGATGGGGGAGCCTCGAAGTCAGATAGAGTCTCGAGAAAGAAGTGCGAATCTGGAAACTTCGAGATCCTCTGGCCGGGCCGTGGTTTCTCGCCTGCATCTCGCTCCCTCCTCCGCGAGCGTCTGTTTGCTCGGGCGCAACCAGGCAAGAAGAGCAAGTCCCGCTAGAGGATCGCTCGTAAAGTACGTGCGGACTGTGTGCTTCAGGGGACTCGGGTTGAGCAGGGCCAGCGTGGCGGCTTCAGTCAACGGGTCGTCGGCTGGGGAGGGACGGATGGAGCAGAAAACCATCGGTCCGTCGCGAGGGAAGCCTGGTTCACGTAGCTACGGCAAACTGAGTGGAGGTTCCCGCACCTCCGTCGCAGAAGCTCCGAAGAACCGCCCGAGGAATGCCGCCTGCCGTGGTAGCCTGAGAATCCTGAGCATTATTCGGGTCAAGTGGGGAGTATCTCTCTTCTCACTGGGGGTGGCCTTTCTTGCGACGACGCAGACCTCTGCTTTCGGAAGGGTCGGCTTCCTTGGCTTCGAGGTCTGGTCTGGAAAAAAACAAAAAACCGAGAACTGGGAACTGCAAGAAGAAGAGGTGCCTGAAGGAGCTGCGGGGCATCTCCGGGTCGCCGTGCGGGCGCACAGCTAGGGCCTTCCCTCCCCGCGCAGGGTGTGCGGACGCGCTCTTCGCCAGGAAGAAACTCCAGCTAGGATGCTGCCGTTGGGTTCCGGGAGCTGTGGTTGAGTTCTTGCCGGTTGACGCACGCCCAGGGATCCCGCCGTAAACAAGGCGGCATCCCTGCGTCAAAGAACAAGAACTTGTGGAGCCTTGCCTTGCTGGATCCCGGCCAGGGGGGGAGGGGGCAAGAGGAAGGAGTGGACTTGTTCCTCGACGGTCAGGCTAGAATTCTAACCGACTCAGAAGGTGAAACTTTGCTCGAGGCTCTGCGGGGTGGTCACGCACCATCCCATCCAGAAATCTGGTCACTTGCGGGAGCCAGCTTTGAGAGGGGGTAGATGGAGCGAGGTGTGCGTGCACGGCCCACACGCAAAGAGTGCACGTCCCCAAACTCGAGGGCCCCTGGCAGCGGCTCCCCGTTTTCGGTGGTGGAGGAGAGTCACTCCCGCATTCATTCGACGTTCCTTTTCTGCTTTTCTCTTCCCCCTCCCATCAAAGGGAGGAAGGAGGGGTGCAGAGCGGCGGGTTTGCTTGATTCGTGCCCCCCATCCTCTCCCCCTGTCCCACACACTTTTCAGACGTGCACCTGTGTACCCGTCTCCTGCTCGCCTGCTACCGCCGGAAGGGGGATCGCAGGGGGAATCCACCCTCGCGCCTTTCTCGGTTTTCTCGAAGACTCGGCCCAAATGAACGCGCTTGTGGTCCCTTTAAAGCGCAGCTCAACAGGAAAAGAAGGAGCATTTCGAGGGACAAGGGAGTGGCGACTGTAGTCGACTGCGCTCGTCCTGACTTATGAGCGATCGGCAGAAGCATCCACCCCCGCCCGCTCATAATTCTGCAGAAATGTGCCCTACTTCGTGCAATGTATTCGGTACTTGCATTCCTGTAAACCTCGACAAGCAGTGGTGCTTGGAATCCCGGAATCTTCCCTTTATTTTTTTGGAGGGGGGAGGGACAGGTATACACGTTCGTTCCTGCGACTTCAAACTTCAAATAGCCCAGGAGAGGGAGAGAGAGAGAGAGAGCGAACGAGAGAGAGAGGGGGGGGGAAGGAGCAACAGACTGCGGGAGGAACACCTGATTGTGGGCAGCAGGCAACAGATGGAAGGGATTCGATTCGTACCGCAGATGTGCCGTTTGGGGTCAACCTGTTTTTAGCGTGCAGGCTCACGGGAAGGATACTTCGCCGCCGAACGTTTCGAGTTCCCCTTTTGTGTCGGGCAGCGCGGATCCTGCGGGGTCACTGTTGAAGCCGCCGCCGCCGCCGCCGCCGGGCCTGTGTTCCCGTCTCCCACGTCGCCGCCGCCGCCGCCGCCGCCGCCATTCGGGACCGTCGCTCCACTCCTCCCTCCGGGAGACGCAAAAATCGCAGGGTCGCCGGCTCTGCGCGAACGAGCTGCGCTGCTCGCGACGCACGCAGTTGGTTCGCCTTCTTATCTGGCGCCTGGGGAATCTCGCGGCTCCGTGCCGTTGTCATCGGGAGGCTTCGTCCCGGTGGCAAAACCGGCGGGTTCCCTCCCGACCGGTGCACTCCAAGCGCGCCTCCAGATATTTTCGATTTAAAAATAGATTTCATCCGGACAGAAAGCTGCGTCGCTCCTTCCTCCGGGAGGCGATTGCCGGGATAATATACCCTCTGCGTCTCCCAAGCTCCTGACTGACTGCTTTGCTAATTGAAACTCATTAAACCGTCTTTTATTATCGTGCGCGATTCGGCGCTCGGTGATGTGGCAGCGATTTCCATGGGAACGCCATCTCCTGCAAAAGTTATTTTAGGTCAGCTTCCGTTCTATCACCGCTTCCCTGCTCTGTACTTCCAAGCTATAAATGCTCCGAGGGCATTTCGCATCCGCTTGAATTGTGAAACTGTTTTTTCTTTTTTCGTTCTTTTTCTCTTTTTTTTTTTTTTTTTTTTTTAACAAAACCCACCATTCTGCAGCTTATGCCCCCCTCCCCCTCCCGAAAAAAAAAGAGAAAAAAAAACAGAGAGATGTTTTCTTTTTGAACATGCATCATGGAGGGACATAACGGAATGCATTGTGCAGCGTCATCACCGTTGGTCATCACTTTTACGGAGCACTGATCTGCAGAAGCGATGAACCAAATGTGTTTATTCGACCACACACACGCGCGCGCGCGCGCACACACACACGTCCAGGACGAGCATGCACATGACCTATGCACAAGACATCTGACTTTTTTCCCGTGATACTGGAATGGAATGCTTGGTCGGAGGCGGATCTTGCAGAGTCGGTCTCTTTGCGAGAAACGGTCTCAATCGAAAGCGAACTGCGGCTCGTAGCTGACGGCAGGTCGAAGGACGCGGTCCGGAAGATGCCGCTTCCTAACCGTTTCGGAACCTCAAGTTTCCTCCTCCTCTTCAGCGGCGCCGGATCATCTCGTTTCCCCGAGGTGGGGCGCGCGGAGCATTCCCCCCCGCCCCCCGTTTTGCTGCCGAATGGTCTCGCCGTCCGCGTTGCCGGAAGAATTCGGAAATTCCCGATCCTTCGGCGATCCCTAACAGCGCTGGGCTAGCCGCAGCGCCGGCCACCGTCGCGTCCTTGCAGCGCGAACGGCCGTCACGGGGGGACCGCGGAACGCAGGTGCTCCCCATCCATTAGCACGGCACGGCCGCGTGCTCTTCTTTCGCTTGACCAAGGCCGAGACCAGGCAACTTTCCCCCCACGTCCGCCGGCGTTCCGCCGCAGCTGTGGAAGATCTGGCTGTAGCCGGGTCCCCCGGAGTGTCGGCGCTCTCCCGAGACGGGAGAGGCCTCCTCCCGCCCGGTGGGGTTTTCCTCCGGCAACAGGAAGCTTCTCGTCTCTGTGGGGAATGTCGGCCGCCGAGGGAGGAAGGGGGGGGGGAGGGGGAGAGTTCTTTCTAGCTGTACTGGCATTGCGAAGCCGTCCCTTTGCAAATGGAGCACAGAGCTCTCTCCCTTTTGGGGGTCCACGTGGGCGGTTCGCCCTTCGACAGGCGGCCTCTTCGCTCGGAACCCACCGCCTATTCCGCGCGCGTGTCTCTCCGCGCGCGCACGTATGTGTTTTTGTCCTGCTCTTCCTTCCTCTCGGAATGGCCACACATCAGCGCGATTCTCAAGGTTTCGCCGTGATCCCACGAGCGCGCACGTGCGGAAATACGCTCCTCCGACGTTCGCGCGCGCGAAACGCCGCGCGGGTGCAAATGCGCAGCGGCGCAGCAGCCCGAATCTGCGACAGGCTGCTGCGGTGAGAGAGAGAGAGAGAGAGAGAGAGGCTGCGCTTTTTGTTCGCCCGCCGGTCCCCACGAAACGGCGGCGATTGCTGTCGGGGAAAGGTTGCAGCTACGCGAGCGGCGGCCACTCGGGCGCCGCCATGAACCCCCGTTGCATAGCAGCAGCTGCAGAGGGCAATCCGGAAGGAAAAGAGCCTCTCCGCATTCTGAGCGTATAGCAACATCCCCGGCCCGACTGCCTGCCGGTTTGCCGCGGCCCCGCCGTGCCACCTGGCGGATCGTTCCAGACCTCCTCCTCGCTGATTGGCTCCCGCGTCTCGGCCGTTTGCTCACGTATCCCTGGGCGACGCACGCACTTGCCGAGACGGCTGTCGGCGGAGAGAACGCGGGTGCGAGGCGCGCAGACAGCGGTGCCCACACTGCCTTCGCTCCTTGGCAATCCCCCTCCTATCCCTGGAGCGTGCGAACGCTTCCTATGAACCACACCACCTTTCCCTCTCTTATCGCGTTCGTCTGCTCCTGCCCACTCGCGACAGGAGCGCCTCTTTTCCTGAGGAGACGCGGCTCCTCTGTCTCGAGAGCAAGCGCCGTCCGCGCTTCCCAGGGGCAACGCGCTCTCATCAGCCGTCGGAAGGAAACCGCTTGGAGGAGAGAACGAAAAAAGAGAAGGGAAGAAGGTCAGTCGGAGATGCACTGCTTCCGTTCACGGCATTGGACGGACGCTCCCGCGAGAGGAAGGGAGAGGGGGGATAAGAAAGGGGAGGAAGAGCTGCGCAGAAGACGAAGAGGATGCGGACTACGCACGGCGAGCAAGAGACGGGGGAAACCAGAGGGCAAAGGGGAGGAGGCTGCGCGGAGGGGGAAATAACCCCAGGAAGAAGAAGGAGTCCTTGAGTGGCGATTCGCGCGCGTGCGCTATCCAGCCTCCCTCGCCTCTCCTCGGACCTCCCCCGTTCCTGCGACGGATCTTCTTTTCTCTCTCTCCCCTACCTCCCTCCGAGTGAGGAGGAGCCGAAGAGCCAGGGTCCCCCCACAGTTTGAGGGTTTTCGAGGAAGGATAAGTGCCCAAGGCCGCGGTTACCACCCGGAACGCACGTCTCGCGGAGGTCGGGGAGCGAGGCACCGCCTCTCTGGGGTCGCAGTTCCGGGAGCCGACTGCGAACGCGCGCCCTCAGGCAAGGGGAACGCCGGAAGAGACGCCCGGCCACAGCGCGTGCACGCTTCCTGGCGGCACATTCCGAAGCTCGAGCTCAGCGCCATGTTGCTGCGCCGCTGCCGTGGCCGTGGCGGAGTTCGGCCTCCGGAGAAGGTGCGCGTCCCAACAACTTCCTTGACTTTCGAGACGAGGCGGCCGAGTGGGGGGGGTGGAGGGTAAATCTGCGGTGAGCCTCTGTCTCCCGGCTGGGGCGGACACGCGGACGCGTCCGCCCTGTCAGGAGACAGGGCGGACGCGAGATTAGGTTGGCGGACGCCACCTTCGCGCTCCGTCACTTTAGTCGGGGCGGCGGCGACGTGGGGAGGAGTAGGGGCGAGGGAGGTTCCTCCTTTCTCCAGCCCCTCCTACTACGCCGGTTCCTTTTGACGACGCGCTGCGCATCCCCGGTCGGGTCGTCCGCTCCCTTCCACATTGTTCCCGCACGCACACCGCCTGGATCGCCCTTCCCCTGGGGCGCCTCCGAGATCGAGGGGGGCTGACCGCGACCCTTCTCTCTTGTCGTCGAGTTTGCAGACGCGCTCCACCGAGTCCGGAAGTCGCCCTCGGACGTCGCCCCCCCCCCCCCCCCCGAGTGACCTCAAGAGGTGGGTTCTCCGAGACAGCGCTTTTGTTGACGCTGAGACAGGATCGGGCAGGGGGCGGGAGCGGCGGCTTCTCTTTCCTCGCCTCCCTTCTCCCCCCCCCGCTCCTGCTTCCCTAACGACGGCGAACCTTTCGGCCCCCTCGGCACCTGCAGTGCTGCCATGGAAGGGAGCGGTATGGATGTTCTTCAGCTGGTTTTCTTTTCGTTCTCCGGCCATTTTCTTACTTGCCTCCTCCTCCTCGACGGAATATCTGCGAAAGCACGGCTGCCTCCAAGACGAAGGAGAGAAAAGCTCCGCGAAATTCCCGAAGAAAGCAGCAGCCTCAACAGGCATCTGCCTCCATCACCTGACGGGCTTTCTGCCCAGCAGGCCCGGAGGGGGTTGGCCGCGTTCCTCTCTGAACAAAGAAACGAGTCAACGGTGTGGTACTTGGGAGAAGACGCGGAAGAGGAGCAAAACTCCTCGAAGCGGAGGACGATGCAAGTGCGGGAGAAAAAAGAAAGACTGCTGCGTCGCTCGTGGCGCCTCGTTCCGTGCTGCTGCAGCAGCTTTTGTCTCGCAACTTACAGCCTGAGGGAACGCGACGGCGACGACCACGGAAGGGGTTCCACCCTTTGCTCGTCCCTCCTCCCGTGGCACAGCTAAGTTGGTCGGTTTCCCGTTCGTTCGGAAAAGGAGGAGGAGGACGTCGCGCAGACGCAGAGCGCGCGGTGCCACGGAAAAGAGCTGCTGCTGCGTCCGGAATCACCAAAGAAGCGTCGCAGTTCTCCGCGCAACATCTCCGGCAAACCCCAAACGGCATGCGAACCGCAGCCTCCAATTGATCCGGTCTCATCTACCCGTTTCTCGGAGTGCGCTCCCCATTTTCTTGCTCTCCTTGAGCGACCTTCTGCAGCCTCCGTCCACGCTTTGTCCCGCACCAGCGGAAAGGAAGCTGCGCGTCTCCCGGGGAGCATCCTCCCCCGAAGTCCGATCGACAGCCATCTATCAGTGGGTTTCTCAAGAACGGATCCGCAATCGCAGTGCGAGGATCGCTTGTGCAACCCGAGTACTGACCCATTTTCCAAGGAAGATTTATTTGCACCTTGCAGATAAGTTGCTAAGGAAACTTTTCAGAGCAAGGCGTGACGCTTTCTGCTTTTCACTTTTGGGTCGGTTTCCCCCCGCACTGTTATTGACATCATTCCAGCAAAGCAAGTCGCTGGAGAGTACACACGAGCTACACTGATGTGTTTACACCACCAGTGGAGGAGCAACACAAAGGAACTTTGACGAACAGGAGCTGCACGTTTGGAAGAAACAGAGAAAAAGGGGGAGGAGGGGGAGAAGAGGGAAGTGAAGTGCACTGAAAACACTACTGATAACTTTTAACACCACCCTTCCCCAAAAAGGAAAATGCAACAGCAACAACAAAACACAACAAAAAGAACGACACGGACACACATCCGAACACCATCCTCGTTCGGGAAAAAACAAAGGTCGCCTACACACAAGAGCGGCGGCCACGGGCACGGGGCCGGCCTGGCAACGGCGATCGATACGGTTGCATTGTTACGCGCGTGACGAAACAGTTGCGGCGTGCACGCGCGCGCGCCCCCGTGGGCGCTGCCTGCAGGAGCCGAGCGCGCTGCTCGGAGGAGACCACCGGAGGATGGCGGCCGGGGCGGTGTCCGAGGAACTCGGGGGGTCGCCCTCGGGCGGCGGAAGGACCGAAAGCTGCTCGGGCTGCTGCTGCAGCTGCCGACCGGGCCTTTTTCGCGCTCCGCCCCGGCCGCCAGGCCAGCTTCCTCCGCGCGCCCCTCCACCAGAGAAAGACACGCCGTATCTTCAGCAGCGAAAGACGGCTCTTCGGTCTTCCTTTTTCTGTGTCTGTGTGTGTGTGTGTTTTCTTCTTCTTCTTCTTCTTCTTCTTCATCCTCCTCCGCCCCCGCTGAGCGGCTGCCGCGCGGGATGGGCTCCCGAGCGAGCGAGCGCTTTCGCCGATGTCCGCCCGAGGTTGGACGGAAAAAGAGATTGCGGCTCGCCGCCCTCCAAGGTCTCTCGGGTTGGGAGCGCAGGAATTCTCTCGACGGCTGCATTTGCGGAAAAACGGACCCGCCGCGCACTATAAAACGAAAGTGTGCTTTTCAGCAAATGGCCGTGATAACTGTTGATTTCGCATGACCGTCTTTCCGTTATCTTGCCGGTGGTCACATGATCCTTCGGAGCACGCTTTGCGGAGCCGTACCCTTATCTGAGCCGACCGTTTCCAGGCGCATCCCACGGTCCCTTCATCGGAGCTCGAGCTGCGTCGAGAGAGAGAAAGAGGATAATTATTATCCACCGCTTCCCGATAAAAGTGATCGAAAGTTCATCACGGTCGTAACCCACGCAAACAGAAAATCGTTAAAAAGAAAGAAAAAAAAAAAAAGGAGAAAGAGGAAGAAGAAGAAGAAGAAGAAAAGGTTTTCCCCAAAGTGCCTTCCGAATGCCGGGAGCCCGTTGCGTTCTCTGCAGTCTGATGACAAACTGCCTGCTGAGAGATGCTCGCCAGAGCTCCTCTGATTACCGAACGTGAGCGCCGTTTCCACGTGATTCTGACACTGTTTCGTTCCGGGCGACTCCCGTGCGTGATGAATGGGCACGCGTGCTTCCTTCCCGGCTTCCGAGACCGCCGCTGCCTGGGGACACGCGGGGGCCCTGGAGGGGATCGGAGGGGGCTCTCACCTCGCTCGCCCCCGCGCCTCGAGGGAAGTTTCCTGCTCCTCCTTGGTTTGCGCCGGCCGACGGCCGAAGCGCCGCGGGCGGGTGCCTACTGGAGTTTCGGCCCGCGGGGCCTCGTCGTTCCTGGGATGACCGTTGTTCTGGGAATCCACGCGGATCGTCGCGAGGTGAGCGGTTCGCCTCTCACTCCCAAACCGCGAGGGTTTCCTTCCAGGCAATGACTTTGTATCTGAATGAATGTCGAGGACGGGGAGGGAAAGCGGGGGGGAGGGCGGAAGTGCGAAGTTGATGGCTGCAATTCGGCGCGAGGTGCTGACTGGCGAAGGGGATGGCTCCAGAAGCAATGGAAAGGAATGCATGCATACGCACAGATGCCGTTCCATTCTGGTTGCGATGGCGGCGGCGGCTGTGTGAATGCTGCGGAAGAGGAGATAAAGTATCCTTCCCCTCCTGTTCTTCGAATTTTAAATCGCAATCTTTTTCGCCAAAGATGGATCCTTTTGCTTGCTGGTGTTCTCCCTCTCCCTCCCTCCCTCTCTCCCCGTTCCATACGATTCTTGGAGGAGGGAGAGCTTACTCTTACTTGTTTTCGTTTTCTGTTTCCTTCTTCTTCTTGAACTCGACTTAATCCGCACTTTTTGTAGGGCGCTTTCCCTCTGACTCACCACCGACCACAGAGGTGAAATTATTTGCACAAGGCCGCGTGTTTGCTCTTCCTATCAGCGCAGCGCATGACGACTGTGTGCGATGAGACTGAATATGACGCCGAAGCATTTCACGAAGCTGTTTTCGTGAAATGCCCCGAAAAGAGGAGGTGCCACCGGGAGGAGCAGCTCCCGTGCGAGAGCCGCCGCCCACCGCCAGCAACGGCTACTGCCTGCCGTGGCCAGCGTCACCGCGGTAAACGAAACTTCGAGACGACCCGGGAAGGACCAGTAGGCAACAGCAACGAATCTATGAGGAGATTGATTTTCCGGGCCTCGATTAGCGTGCTGGAGAACTCCAAAGAACAACCAAGAAGGGGTGGGGGGCGAAAGGGCCAGTAGGCCGAACGAAACGCTGGCGCTGCCCGCGTAGGGTTCGTCGCCGTTGCGACCGTGCTTCGGCTCTACGCCGGCATGCTCGACGATGTGGGATGTGGCCTGACCGCCAGTGGGGTGGCAGAGGGGATGCGTGCCACGCTGAAAGCGCAGTTCCAGCTGTGGACCCGTGCTTTCGTTCTTTAAGCGTCGGCGGGAACGCTCTCTCTCCCTCCCCCCCGTGCCGGTGCGAGAGCGGCCGTGCAGGTCGAATTCCAACTCCCCGACGCCCCCTGCGCTTCCCGACTCCCGGACTCGCGATTGAGCTGTGGTTGAAGAGCTCGCCACGAAGACGTTCCCTGAACGAAGATCCCCTCGTTCGCTTTCCTGATCGTAGCGGAAGGCAGGGAAGTTACGAAACCTCCCGGGACAGAATCTCCACAAAGTTGAAGGTCGGATCATTTTCCAATCTTCTCGGTCGTTCCTCCCATCTACTCGCACGCTCCGATGACTCGGCATCCTCCTACTACCCGCCCTTCCTCCTCGCCATCTCTCTCTCACGTGTACACGCCTTCTCCCTTTCGACCCTCGCCATTTCCCATCCACTATTTCTGGCACGCGGATCCTTCATTGGCCACAGAGAGGACGCGAACGTGGTGAAAGTACGTTCTCATCCGCATTGGTCACTGCGTCCGACAAGCAAGGAACTTATTTCCGGCTCAGAACATCCTCAGGAACTCTCCTCTTTTTTGCTGCCCAGGGCCACGACGCCTGAAGTCCCCTAGCTGTTGGGGGCGACTGGGAGGAGAATCATCGTAAAAGGAGGACAACAGGGATTTCTCCTCTTAGCCTTACTGGCTTTAAGCACTTCGGATCCGGCGGCCCAGCCGACGGTCATTCCGGTCGTCGCTGCTGCCATTGTGCACTGAGAGCCGGAAGCAGATTGCAAACGAAATCTCACGTCGGTTCCATACCCCTTGCCGTCAGGCAACTTAGTGCCGCAGGGGATGAATTCTTCGATCGACGTTCCCCAGTTGGTCCGCTCTGAGCAGCAGCAGACGTGACCCAGCTTCTTCGACGAACAGGGCGGTAGCAACAACAACGGACGGTCTGCTCCTCCGACGCGATGTCACCCTCCCCCCCCCCCCCTACAATCCTGAGTTCCTTCCCGTCCCATGACCTCCCTGATCCTTCCCTTCCCCCCCCGGAGTGCAGGTCCACTGTGCGTCTCGTAGAGGAGGTCGGTCACGGACCGAAAAGGATTCTTCCACTGGAATCTCCCCTCTGCGCTCTGCCTGCCCCGCGGAGAGGCCGCGTCAAGCCCACGACGCTCGCCCCCACGCGCTTCCCCTTGTCCTGTGCACGCGCCGCGCGAAGCCCGGGAGTGGGGAGGGGGGAAGAGGGGAGCGAATGATGCGTCCCTCGCTCTCTTGGATTTTGCGGTCCCGTTGAGTCGCACTCCCGATTCTCCCCGTTCCCTACTCTCCGCTCCTCATCGCTCGCTCCGAACAGAAAGGCGACCCTGCGCAGCTCTGCTTCAGCTGATCGCAAGCCCCCCCCCCCCTCCTCTTGTATTTTTGGCTGGCAGCGGCAGAACCCGGGATTCAGGGTGAGAGAGAGAGAGAGAGGTGTGTGTGTGTGTGGGGGGGGGGGGGCAACTGCTTTCAGTCGCAGCCTTTCCTGAATTTCCAGCGCATCCTAAGGTGCGCCACTCGAAGGGCTGGAGGGTGCGCTTCTGTTTCCTCTTCGGCCGGAGCTGCCGAACTCACTAATGCAGTGATGTGGTCCTTTCTTCGAGCCTTCTGTATCCCTCTTCCTGCTTCAGACTCGTCCAGGCTCTCTGGCAGTCTTGAGACGGTCCAGATGCTGCAACATCCTTCTCTCTCTCTCCCGCGACCTTCCGCTGGCAGATTGCCCCCGACGCGCGCAACCTCGTGCGGCTCTCGAAGATCCTTGCGAAATCCTCCCCTTCCTTCTCTTCACTCCTCTCCTCCGCTTCCCGTCCCTTCCACGGAGGAAAGTTGGCCTCGTTTGCCCTTCCGGTCTTCGACGCTCCCCCTGCGGGCGAAACCTCGAGGCTCCGGCTCGTTCCTTCTTCGCCTCCTCCTCACCTCTTGTCCCTCCGAGGCTGCCGCGACTTGGCACAAGGAGGAGAAGGGAGTAGCGGAAGGTCGGATCTTTGGGTCGGGGCCTCCTCCGGAGTTCTCCTCATGCCGGACTTTTGCTCCTCCAGGAGTAAACCCTCCTCGTCCATGCATCCTCTTTGAAGAGCTTCGATTCCACAGTTTAGCGATCCTCTAGAGATCTCTTTCTGATTGCCTCGCTGCCCTTCCCGAAGTCCACATCCGACTGGGATAACCCTGGCGCAGGACTATTTTCTGACCAGGCGGTCTTCCGCATCTCGCCGGAATTCAACCAGAAATGAGTCGAGGAGCAAGCGGTCGGATTCCCCTCTTCCCTCCTCCCCTCCCCTTCCCCCCTGCTCCACGCGCGCTCCCGTTCGGAAAGTGCCGTAGTGCCTTCCCACCCGCCAGTGCCCTCATGAGGGCTTCGCGCATTCCGTCTTCCCGACCACGGATTGTCGACTGCAGCAGGGACCTCATAAAAAATGACATAAACTGATCATTCCCCAGAAGGAAGAGCAGGAAGATGAGGAAAAGTGCTTAATAAATGAATTGATTAATTAATAAATCGAAAAACGGAAAATATTGAATGAAAATCTGTTTCCATCAGCTTACCATCTGATAGGCCACCTATCCGGTGGGCAGTACATTAAACCACATGTTGGAAGCGGACGGGATGCTTGGAGCTTGCTCCCCTCCTGTCGCGGGTCGGCCCGGTATTGCAGTACCTCCGGGTTCGACCCACTACTCTCCATTACGGGAGGACCGAAAGACAAATACGAAGCCAGATCCATCTTCCGCTCTCTCTCGGGAAGGAAGTTGACCATCCTGTGGACAAAGGCAATCTCTCTAAGCCTCGCGTCCACTTCCGAAATAGTAGTTGAATGTGCGACTTTGCAAGGGACTGGGGCAGGGACGTCGCGACTGGAGTGCGTGTGCTTGAGGAACCTGAAAAGAACTCGTCTTCCCCCCACCCCACCCCTACATGTCTCCGTACCTACGACGAGGGATGGAGGAGGTGCCCTGTGACGGGTGCGCTTCCCGCGGCTGCCCGGTGAGACCCACCAGCGAGAGAGGGACAGGAAGCTGCTTCGAGGTGGACACGGAGTGGGGCGGATGGTTCTCTACCCCCTCGAACCCTTCGCCATCGCGACCGTCGACTGCCCACGGGATGCTCCCCTCCCCGAGAGTCCTCCGCGCGAGCGGGTGGGTGGGCAAGAAGTTTTTTTTTTTTTTTAACAAAAAAAGGAAAAAAAAGGGAAAGGAGGAATAATCCCTGCTCCCACAGAGGTTCGTCGCGCGTGTGGAGGCAGCGGCGTCTCCCTGGCGGCGGCGGAGACCTCTCTGTCTTCACTTGTCGGCGTCGCCGGCGTCATCCGGCGCCCGGGGAGGGGCAGGGGATTCGTGAGCGAGAACTGCGGCGCTACGGAGCCGCTGCCACTCTTGCCGGAAGTCGCTCTCGAAGGGCAGGTTCCTCGCTCGCGCACGCACGTGCCTCTTGCTGGCGCAGCAGCTTCCCTCCCCCCTTCCTTCTCTTCCCTCATCTCACGAAAAACGCCTCCGCCGCCACTCCGAAACTCACGCAAAAAAACGAAGGGGGGGGGGGGGAAGAGGAGGTTGGACTGCCGGCCAAAGGCTCTCCGTCCCGAAGGCCAAAAGGAAGAACCCGCTTCTGCTGCCGCTTGCGAAGTTCTCTCGGGATGGCGACGACCAGGAGGATGAGAAAGGGGGAGGGTGAAACTCGCAGAGGCCTCCGCGGTCCTCGGGGAAGCGGAGTTCAACGCAGGGCAAGCACCTCCCCACTCTCGCTCGCCCCCCGCTTCTGCTCTTCCCCGCTTTGCCGGCAAGGTCCCGAGCACGTGCCGTCACTCAAGGGAACAGCAGGCTCGCCGAACAGTCCCGGAAGCAGCAGAGGATCGACTCGGTGCATCCCGCGCGCGCGTTCCCTCTGACGCAGAAAGCAGTGCAGCGTCTTCCTCCCCTCCCCCGTCGGCTCTCGCGAAAAGAGAGCGAAGGATCGTCTTGGATTTCCTGCGTACGTCCTCCCGTAGAGCGCGCACGCCCCGCGTTCTAAAAATGCGCGCATCCGGGGAGGCTGCCAAGCTGCAGTCCCATCAACCGAGCACGAAAAGGTGAGAGGGCAGAAACGCCGGAATTTACGGCCCGCGTGGACCCAACCCTCATTCCGGTAGTGGTGCCTCCTCTTTTTGTTCGCTCCCCCTCTCCCTTCCATCCCTTATCCTTGTCTCCTCCCTCCATTGCGGAGGGTTCCGGAGCCTCGCGGTGGTTCCACCAGACCATCCGCGGCGTGGAGATCTCCGGGCGGCGCCGACTCTGGGAAGCGCCCGGTGCTCCTCCGTCGGAGCAAGAGAAGACGCCCTGCATCGTACTCGCCTCGGGGCAAGCCGCGAGCCAGGGGGGACTATCTGAGGGGAAAGGGAAGGAGGAGGCGCACGCTTCTCCCTAGCCCCCGTCCCCTGAGTCAGCTGGGGGGGCCATCTGAGCAGCAGTCACGGAGGCACCTGATGGACTGTTTTGTCATGTGTGTCCTGCCCCAGCTGCGGATGCAAACGAGGGGACAAGTGAGGGGCGAGCAGGAGTCAGCCGAATTCCGGAGCTCGGGAAGGATCGCGAGCAGCGTGGAGAGAGAGCAACCCCTTCTCCCCCTTTACTCCTTACCTCTTCTTGCGCCAATCTGATACGGCTGACAGCCGGTCGGACGCTCCTGGAAGCGGCTAAGGTGCCCGCCTGAATAAGCGGACGAGCCTGCGCGCCGTGGAGACGCAGCGGCAACCTCGCATCGGACTCCCCCCCGGTCCTTGGAGTTTGCGCGTGCGGCGGGAGTAGCCTAGGTGCGACTGGACACCGAAGAAGGAGGACCCAAGGCGTCTCCAGACTGGGCGGCGCTTCCCTCTCGAGGTGCGCAACCCTTGTGTGCCCCCGTCGTCCACGTGTGCTCACGCCGAGGAGGGAGAGGAGACGCGAGCGCTATCGAAAAGAGGACGTTCGCAGGGCGAAGAACCGACGAGGTTCCCTTCTTCCTTCAGCGTTGCCCCCCTCCCACGCGCGGAGCCTTCGGGTGAGACCCGCCCCTTTTGGCATCCGCTGCTGCTCCCCAAGTGGCGAAGTGTGTGTCCTTCTTCCCTTCCCTCCCCCCTGACTCTCCTCCTTCCTCTTGTTTCGAAATTCGCGCCGTCGGCTGCAGCCAACACCCTCGCGCCTCGCCTTCTAGGAGGAGAGTGGGGCAGTCGAGGAAGGGGCGGAAGCCCCTCCCCCCCTTTTTTGTGCATACCGCCCCCGGAGATCTTGCCCGATGTTGATCCTCTGGAACGACCTGAACTGCCGACCCAGCTCTCGGAGGCAGTCCTGCAGCTTCCAGTCCACGAGACGCGCTCGAGACGCCGCGAGGGGCTTTCGTCCAGTCGGGAGGCCGCGCTGACCTCCATCGGGGCAAGAAAAGAGGGAGCCTCTGGAAGGACTGGCGGAGAGAACGCTGCCGCCAAAGATTCTTCGGGAGATGAAAGGCAGTGCCGCGGGAAGCCGCCAGTCTGCGCGAGTCGTTCCGGGTTCCCGATTTCTTCTGTCTCTTCTTTTCCTTCGCCCCATGTCGTCTCCCCCTGTTCTGCCCTAGTCAAGCCTGGGCCCGCCGGATTCTCAGCTGTCAGCTGTCTCTGAGGCCGGGCTCACGACGGCGCCCCAGACGGTGTCGGATGCGAGCTTCCAGGCAGCCCGAGAGGACGCCTCCCGCTGCGTCCCGAGGTTCCGTGCACCGCTTGGGGACAAGGGGAGGGAAGTCGGGGGGGGGGGGAGGGGAGAAAACGGTCTGCCGCTACATCGGTAGGAAAGAAAAGAGAGATGATGAACCGGATCCGCTCTGGGGGTGGGCGCCCCCACCACCCGCACAGAGAGATGGGGGGTGACTCGTCGGGAGATGGCGTGGTCGGAATTACCCGCGTGAAGGCCAGAGACGGGAGAATTCCGGTCGCGCCAGCTGCTCAGGACTGGCGAGGGGCGGCATCCCGAGGCAGAGAGTATTCCCCAGGGAGGGAGCAACCACGCCCACGGCGAAGTGGGGAAAAAAGACGAATACGGCAACAGGTTGCAGGTGCGTAGGGATCGCTTTTCGGGGAGGGTCAGCCACTTCCTCTCGTCCTTCAGAGCTTCGGCACGCGGAGGAGAAAGAGCGGAAGAGGAGGACACCCTCATCGGTTTGGGTGGTGAGCATCCTTGGACCCCCGACCGCAAACTCTCTGGGGGGGGGGGGGAGATGCAGGAGGGAGGCGAGGACCGGACCTGAAACCGCGTGGGTGGGGCGGCGGCGGAAGATGCAGAGCGAAACGGAGTGCTCCTTCGCTCACGAGAAGCAAAGACCACGCGCTGATTCGTGCCCTTCGCTCCAGCGGTCGACGGCGGCCTGCTTATGCGTGCTCCGAAGGCAACCGGACGGCTGCGTGTGACTGCGGAGCGTGCGGTCGACGGGAAGGAAGCAGCGGCAGACACGGTCCTCGCGTTCTGCCTCACCTCCGACCCTCCCTCCCTCACTGGGAGGATTCCTTCTAGGAACGAACGGACTCGAACGAGCACCGTAAAGTTCGAATCGGGAAGAAGAAGGGAGGGGAGGGGAAGAAAGGAAACGAAGAGCACGGCGCCTTGCCCCTTCCCCTCCTCCAGGATGCGCTTCCGCCAGAGGGGGCTCCACGACGAGGGGCATTGGCATGCTTGGGCCCCCCGAACGCACGTGCCCTCCTGCCCGCCGCCACCTCTGGGACTTCCCGGCAGAGACTTCGCGTATCCGGAGGGTGCTGCTGCTGGCATGCCGAACGCCCCGGGCTTGGGAGCGCGGAAACCGGAGCCCCCGAAGGCGTCAAGAACCCAGGACGTGGCCCGTAGAGTCAGGTGCTCACGCATGCTCGACTGTGCGCACGCCTCCTTGCGCACCGCATGGATGCATCTGCTGGAGTCTGTTCGCCCTTGAACGACTGCTGCTGTCCGGCGACGGCTTGTGGTGACACGCCGGGACGTGACACGGGGCTCCTGACCTCTTTTTGAGCGGGAAAGAATGGTGCACACTTCCCAGTGGGGAATGGGAGCTGCGAGCACCGAGTCCCAGTACGCGGCAACCTCGCTTCAGCATTTTTCAGTACGAGCCATGCGATGCTTGCTGATGTCCTGAGGCGTCCAGCAGCTCAAATTGGGGAAGTGGGGGGGGGGGGGAGAGAAGAAACTGCGGGAGATTTTCGCGAACCACAGCTTCACCCGTTAAGGGGCAAGCGGACAGAAGGCCGAGCGGCTGTAACCCTCAGAACGGGTCCGAAGGATCATCGAAGCCCTGCCGTAAATGCTGCAGAAGAATGCGTTGCTGGAAACGTGGCCGGCTGGGGTTTGTGGAGGCAGGGTGGGTGGTTGCCAAGGCGCTGACACCAGAGAGATCGCGGATGCTTTTTGCGAGAAATCAGGGCCTTTCAACGCGCAGACGTATCAATGACGGTGGGTGAAACAGGATCCAGTCTCTTACCTGCCCTTGAGCTCCCTGGAACGGATCTTCGAAATGGGAAGCGAGCGATGCAAGCCCCAGGATCCTTGTGCCAGAAGGGGCACTGAATTCTGGGAATGGCATCCAAGGAACAACTGGACCGTCCGTGGGCTGTGCGTGTGGTCCACCAGAGCTTTCCGGGGTATCTGTCTCTTCGATGCTCTTCTCAAGTGCAGCTGCGATCATTGTAGCTACCAGCGCTCATGTCTGCGTCGGCGGTCGGGTTCCATAGCAGCCGGCAGACTCCTCAGAGTTGGCATCGCGAGATGGCTCAACCCGAGCTCCAGGCGCTCATGTCTTGATCTCAGCGAGGCCCGAGGCGTGGCTGGAAACCTACGACAAGTACCAGCAGCGGAAGCCGGAATCGCCCACGGTCTCGGGGGGCGGAAGAGTCCCAAGCTCGTACGACGCTGGCGTGCATTACCTGTATCCCGCCGCTTCCTCATTCCTTCCGGGAAGCATTTCCGGGTCGGGTACTCCGAGGAATGTGTCGCAAGGAAACATTTATCGAGAGATCGACTGCTTTCGAGATACTCCGTTAGATGGAGTAACCGTCTCCACCGGCAGGGCTCGAACTGGCAGCCGCCCGAGCGGCCTATGCAGCGAGAATAGGTAGCAGGGGATCTGGAGGCCGTCCTGCCAGCAACTGCGAGTGAACACACTTCGAGGAAACGGTGGTACAGGGGAACGAGAGGTCTTGCGCCGGGAGAGAAGCACAGTTGTGCGCTTGGATTCTGAATGCATCCATATATATGTACACATAAATGCAAAATGTCTTCAGGATCAAGACCTCGTTCCTTGGTCGGCATTGATAGATACGCCGTCTTCAATGAGAAAGCAAGAGGACCGAGGAAGATGGCGGAATCTCGATGGCGGAAGGCAACCTGCCAGCCAATCCGCTCTCGCTCCCAGGCCGGCTGCCGTCCCCATGGTTCCGAAGACCTTGTCAACGGCGCTTCTTCCTCGAGTGCGGCAACGAGCCGCAAGCCGACCGTGTGCTACACACAGACTCGTCGCCATCCGTCGCAGAGGGAGAATCCCATCGTCCTTGGGACCCGCCGAAGTCCCGATCGATTCCCGAAATAGAAAATCGCCGATGATCCACATACCACGGAACTCGCTTTCCGCCTCTCTTCCGATCGATGGCAGGAGGTTCGCATGGGTTCCTGTTTATGAAGTGGCTCCGGGAGATGATGACCTCCGTTTACGAGTGGAGCTTCTTCCTGAGCATCCGAATGCCACATTTCGTGTGAGTCGGAGTTTCTCACCTTGACCTCTTTGACCCCTTTTTTCAGGGCTTCGTTCACCCTCCTGCAAATCAGAACGCTAACGATCGATCCGGGCTGGCCTGAGCTCCTGTCGTGACCTACTCCGTCTTTCCGAACGCAGAAAAAAAAAAAAATTCCGTGTCGACCCCGGATGGCCTCGGGCGAGTCGCGTCTTTGGGATCGAGCAGGCGGGCAAAGCGATAAGGACCTGCCGATTGCAAGGCACGGCTTCAAGTCCGATCGCCAAGCGTTTCCATGGATCCAGGCCTGGATTCGTCCCCGGAAGACCGTGCGGGGCGGGGCAGGTTCTTCCTGTCCCACCCCTGCCTGCCAGCCTGCTCCCACCCCGAGAGGCATCTGCATTTCCTGGATTCCGCCCCCAGGGAGCGAGTCGCTGCCGGCCTGCGAGGTGCTCTCCGCTCCGCGGTTGCGCCCGAACGCTTCGGGGGCTGGGCGCGCCCGGTCGGGCTCTGCTGCTGGTCCTTCCCCTCGGCAACGGCAAAGCGGTTTGCGGCTCCCCGAGACCTGGAGTGGAGGGGGGAGGGGAGAGACGCGAGAAAGCATCCCGCAGGAGACGCGGGTGGCACCCCGCAGAAGACCGCCCGCTCGAGATCGAAGAGCTCATCCGGAAGTCCTCCACGCATTCCGCCCAGCGATTAATCCCTGTTTTACGTAGTCCGCGGTTGGGCACCCTTCCTCCCCCCCTCCCTTCCTCTCCCCGAATGGCTAAATGGCAGAGGGAAGCATCACTTGGCGGGAGGGAGCGTCCCTGAAAGGATTTTCGCCGTGGAGCACGCCCCCTCGCGGGTCACCTCGCCTCCCGGTCCGCCGTCCCCCACCTGGACAGGATTGGCCGCCTTATGCTTGCCTCCTCCCTCCAAAAAACCTCCTCCTCTCGGTGTCCGCACCGCAGACGTCCCGTCCGGCAGTGCCCCCGCTCAGAGTTTGCTCTGCAGAAGAGGGCCCCGCCTGTGTAGGGACCGGGGGTGCCAAGGGCGAAGTATCCTATCCCCCTGGGCACCTGCACCCTCCCGCATGGGACAGCGATGGAAATCGAAGCTGCTCCGGGAGGTGACCGCTTCGAGGCGGCCTATCGGAGGAGAGAGCGAGGAGGGGGCTCCCTGCTCCTCAGTTTGGGACCTGCCCCTCCTGCCTGTAGCCTACTCGTGGCGGAGTTGGCCTGCAGCCCACGTCGGCCAGCCCCGGCGGCGAGCGGCCTCTTCCTGACGAGGCGAGGGAGGGGGGAGCTGCGGCCAGACTACTCTCCGCCGCCGCCGCCGCTGCAGACCTTGCCGCAGGCAGAGTGGTCATTGCCTCCCTCCCCCCTAGGAGAGGAAACCCGCGCTGTCCCTGCTGCCTGGCGGCAGGGACCGACGAAGCCTCTGCGGCGTTTTGGATGTTCCGCGGTGCGCCGCCACCCGCGCGGCGACGGCGGGGTGATCACTGGAGCGCGCTGAAGCCGCGCAGAGCGGAAACGCGGCGCGTGAGTACAGGGCCTATGAGCTGGTTGCCGGGGAGACGCCGAGGTCGCTGGAACCCTCGTTGAGGTCGCAGCACGAAAAGCCCTTTCCGGCAAGGGGGAGGAGGGGAGGAACGACGTTCCGCTCCGAAGGAGAGCCCAATAGACGGGGAAGGGGGAGGGGAGGGGCAGTCTCGGCGGTGACGACGCGACGCGCTCGTTCCCGCCAGCGAGGTGATTCCGGCGCACCCAAGCGTGGTCACCTCTGCGCCGTGACCACGTTCGGGGTTACCAAGGTGCGTCAGGGTCGTGTGCGTCGTCTAGGCTGCAGCCTACGGCGCTTCGCTAGGGAGGCATCCCGCTCGGTCGTGGCTTCAGGGGTGGGTGCGACTTGGGCAAGTCCGGGTGAAGGTGACCACGCGCCTCGCGAAACCCTTCCTAGCAGAGGCCAGGCGTTGAGGGAGAGGCAGCGAAGGAGCCTGCGGGCTTCCGGGTGCGATGACGAAGACCTGGGGGATTCGACACGCAGGGAGTCGACCCGGGCTGGGCTGCTCAGTGCCCTACCTCTGCGGAGAGGCGAAGGGCGCCGAGCAGTGGGGGAAGTTTCGAGCTCGCTCGGGGATGGGGTGAAGCGGATGACCTTGCGTATGAGTCCGGGGTTGCAGGAGAAAGAAGGGACAGGGGAGGAGGGGGGGCGGGGAGACTCCCGACTGGATTCCCGCAGCTCCCCCAGAGCGGAGGAGCGCCGTCCTATCGAACGGCGACAGGGCTTCCCGGCGGCCCATCGCAGCTGCCGCCACGGAGGCACCTGGGATCCCCCTTCCCCCCGTGGGAGCAAAGTGCGCATCCCCGGTGCCTCCTTGCGTCCTTGAGACATCCGCGCTTTCAGCGCGTAGGGGCCGCCGCAGGAAGGGTGCCCCCGCAACCTTTTGCCTCGGAAGCGACGGCCAACCCTTCAAAGCCCTCGACCTGGCGAGGGCGTCAGCAGGCCCCAAGAACCGGCGGGAGTGTCGTGGGCGTCCTCCTCCTCTGCGACGCCCCTGGGGTGCCATGTGGGGGGGAGGTAGTGAAGCCGACCCGCTCGCCCGCCCCATCTTCCCTTTGATGCAGTCCCCCGAACGCAGAGGTTCCTCGCAGCTTCCATCCCTCCCCCTCAACTCTCGGGCGGGGCACTCCTAAGCGATCCTGAGGAACGACAGTAACAGGAGTCTCCCTGGCCTGTTTTTCCGACCGATCGTGGGCCCCTGGCGCCGGATACCCCCGAGGTACGGGAGAGGGGAGCCGCCCTCTCCTGCTTCCCACGCCCTTATTGGTCGGGAAGCTCCCGCGGGCAGCCGCCCCCGTGGTCCTGTTTTCCGCCCGTTCCGTACCGGTCTGCCTCCCGCACGACTCCTCATCCTCTGTCGCTTCGAACGCCCTTCGCCGGAGGAGAGTCTCTGCTTTTTCCTAAGGGGACACGGGCCGTGCGGCCGGGAGTTCTGCAGCTCCTTCCCTTGCCGTGGGGGAGTCGCTCCCCCCCTCTCGGGGTTTCTCTCTCTTCCCGCTGCAGACACTTGCGAGGAGGCCACTGCTGCCGTCGGCGGAAAGGGGGAGACCATGCCTCTCTGTTGGCGACCCTCGGAAAGCGATGTCTCCTCGCGTCGTGCGCCACCGCCCGCGCGGGAGTCCTGGGTCCTCCCAGGGGCAGCAGAAGCGTCGTGAAGGAGGTCCTCTCGTCGTCCAGGAGGGTGAATCCCATCCACTGAGCATCCAAGGAGACGGAGGCACCCCTCTCCCTCGCCTTCCGCGCTCTCCCTCTCCTGGCTCGCTCCAGACTGACCCCGTGTCCTTCCCCACAGCTGCCTCAGGTCCCCCTCCATCTCCCTCCTAGAGCTCGCTCACTCGCTCGCAACTGTTCGCTTTTCACCTCATCCTCCGTGGCCCGTTGCCTAGAAACGCCCCCCTCCTCCCACACCCCTTCTCGGAAGGGGAGCTGCTCGTCCCGGGCGAGGCGCTGGGCTGCCTCGCTCATCGGGGGCGACATGGTCTCTGCTGGAAGCTGTCCTCCTGGACCACGGACCTCCCCCCTACACACATTCCCCTGTGTAGGCGCGTTTTGCAAGTCCCTACCCTACTCTAAGGGGGAGTTGGAGACCACGTGGCTGCCATCCCCACGCGCGCCACCAGGCGTCGCAGGTTCGAATCCCGCCCGGGGAAGGATCGACGCCGAAAACGGAAGGGTAAAGCGTCTCAGATTTCGAGTCTCCCTCCCCCCCCCCTTCCCCCCTCCCTGCAAGATGACACTGGTTGGCTCGTAACCGGGAGAGGTACCGGTGGAAGCTGGAAAAAAAAAAAAATTGATGACCCCGATGAGTGGCCCGGACTAGGAGCCGACCCTCCGGGGTCCTTCCAGAGATCAGGGAGCCCTTCAGGTGCCCCTCTGTTTTTTCACATCCCCTCCCTAGCGGAAGACCCCCCCATCTCGTACCATGGAGCTGGTGGATGGGTGACGCCTCTCCCGAGTGTAGAGAGCTGCGCCCCTGTCTGGGAACCCTCCTCAGGAGGGAGGAGGAAGAAGTAG
Organism: Raillietiella orientalis; assembly: GCA_036172245.1. Lineage (NCBI taxonomy): Eukaryota > Metazoa > Arthropoda > Ichthyostraca > Raillietiellida > Raillietiellidae > Raillietiella > Raillietiella orientalis. The sequence continues at coordinate 6,469,229 of JAYWIR010000003.1, read as the reverse complement.
AGGATACTTCCTGGGGAATCCCTCCGGAGAGAACAGGGAAGAGGTTCCCCCCCTTCGGGGTTCCCTTCGGGGTACTGCAGCAGCCAGCCGCAGCCCCAGCGGTGCTCTGCTGCATCCGCGGGATTGCGGCTGACCAGAGCAAAGCCGACAGAGGGAAGAAACGGGGGGACGCCGTCGGGCGTGCACTTCCTGTTTCTTGCGGAAGGCGGAGAGACGGCCCCCATATGAGACCTATTCGATCGAACCTATCCGAAATCCAAGAAAGGATGCAGAGGACTCCTTCCATCGGGCAGTGGTCACGGTCTCGGGACTGCGGTCTCGGTCTCCTGACATTGGAGCGGCTGGAGCTTCATCTCCAGTTCCGGATGTTGACCCTTGTGCCGAAGTTGTAGTGCACCTGCTGGTGCGTCCCTGCACGTCTCCTCGTCAAGGAAGCCACCGGGAAGATGGGACTCACGTCCTTTCTTTCACTCCATCGCTCCCGCATCAACCGATGTGGGCTTCAGCTGAGGAGGGTGGCTGCCTTGGTTCGGAAAAATCAAGGATGGATCACCTGTCGCCCCGCGAACGGTAGTGCCTGGATGCAGGAAACAGTTCGCACGTGGGCACAGTGCGGCATGCAACGCTCCCAACAGGAACGACGGTTCCTTTTTGGGTGCTACAGAAGTTGCACGCTCCGAGAGATCCTGAAGGATCCGAAGAAGCGAGCGTGGTCAGGAAGAACCCCTCTCGCTGCTGCGCTGGCCTCCCTGATGGAAGATCAGGACAGAGATGTTGCGGCGAAGTGGGAGGTTAAAGCAACCATCTCCGGAAAGGAGAAGAAGCAGGGAGAGTGGAAGACGGGTCAGCTGACTGACGCTGCGACCCCGAGTACGCCTCCCAATGGACTTCTGCGCTGGGGCGCGCTGCTCGATGTTCCGATTAAACATCTGAAGTGGCCCCCGGTGCTCATGAACACTTCCACCCTCCCCTTAAAATGGCAGGAGTCGGCTCTACTGTTGCAGCATTGGGGATTCCCCTGCAACGCCCGCCGACACCACTGGACCTGGGGAGCGGTCGATCACAATTGTGTTAGGTGTGGGGAACGGGAGTCCCTCCCCCACCTCCTTGTGGATTGTGTTGCCCTTCGGCCCCTTTGGTTCCGCTTTGCCGCGGCCATCGGTATCCCCTGCGACAACCCCAGGGACGCATTGAAAACCCTCTTCGTTGCCGAAGCCCTTCGGCCAGCGGCCTCGATAGCAGCCTTGTGCTGCCTTCGCGGGATCGTCGCCGCTTGGAGAACGGCTACGGGAGGACCACGCGATAAGGATGCCATCCAGGGCTCCAATTCCTGAGGAGGGAGTCGCGATGGCCCCACCTGGATCCGCGAATGCAGGAAGAGCTTGCCGGCATCCTGAGAAGGATGATGCGGCCCCAGCAGCAACAGTGATCCCTTCCCGTACCCTCCCACTCCTTTGTTTTTTCTTTTTGTTTAGTTTTTTGTTTTACCCCCTCCCCTTGCTGCCTTGGAGGACCGTACCGGTCTGCGAACCGATGACCCGGCAGGCTCCGTTTCTTCGTGCGTGGCTAGAGCATTGCTACAGCCACTGACATCTTTTTTGTAAAGTTTATTTCTAAATAAACGACCCGGCGAAATCTGGGTGAAAATCGGGCAGTGGTCACCTTCCCGACCCTCCCCAAGATTTTTCAAATACTCTCCTTTTGTTTTTCGTTTTTGCTTTTCTTCCCTGTCGAAGGGGGAGCCCTTTGTCACCCAGGGGAGTCCCGCCTGTACTCACACTGGCGACCCGGCAGATCCGTCGACAAACGGGGTGTGGTAGAACCACGCGCCTCCTACCACAATGTAGGTGTTTCTTTCCGACTTTAAGAGACGTCCCGGCGCGTCCGGGTGGGAATCGGAAGCAACCAGGACGGACGGTTCCCCTCCCAAGCTTTGAGAGGAACGGACTCCTCCCTCCGGAGCCCTTCTTGGATTCATAGGGTGACCCCTCGGCCCGGGTGCCTCCTAACTCGAAGAGTTAGCGTGCACCCTCCGGTGGCGTGGAGCGGCATCGAAGAGCCGCGTGAGCCGTCAGGATCGCGACGGCTCCCGAGGCACTCGGCGAAGCAAAAGAAAAGCTCGAAGGATGAGCGCACGCTCCGAGCTTCTGGACAGAGCGGCGACGGCAGCCGGAGACTGCGAAACGGTCTTGGGTCATGGTCGCCCCGGTTCCTTCCTGGTCGTCTCGTGATCCTCCCCCAAGAGCGCCCCCCTTTTCCCACGATCTGCTGCTTCCGATCTTCCTCGCTTCCTTCCGTACGATGCGGCAACAGCACCGTCGGAATCCCGTCCCTCAAGGACGCAGGGGCTGCCAGCGTGCCTCCACGCTCGTCACCGGTCGAGGGTCCTGCCGATGCCACCTGCCCGGACCTCGTCCTGGGGCGTCTGCTCCTTGCTCGGATGCCATGGAGTGGTTCGAAGGCTGCGGTCCTCACTCTCCGGCTCCGCAGCTGGAGGGGCAGCGTCCCCACACGTGCAGAGGCGGCTAGGCGGCTGATGCTGCGGCTGCGATTAGCACGTCCGCGCCCAGGCGGAGAGCACCAGCGCTCCTCCGGAGCGAACCCCACGGGAAGCCGCCCCTTCCGTTCCGGGTCAGCCGCGAAGCACGCGAGCCGAGAGGACGGCGGCGCGCACACCTTGCATGCAGACGGTGCGCTGCTGCGGAAGTACCGTATCAGAGCGCGCTCGAAAGGCTGCGCCGCCGCCTCCGCGTTGCACGCGTGGGAACGAGGCAGGCAGGCAGGCGCAGGACAGAAGGCGCGCACGTCCATCACCTACCGCGCCCCATCCTGTCCGCAGGCTGCGGCGCGAATCCCGATCCGCCTCGGACCAACCGGGCGATTTTCTGGAGTGACGACCACGACGAGAGTTCCTTCCTCTCTCTCTCTCTCTTTCCCACCGATCCTGCGAACACGGAAACCGGTGGCTGTGTTGCGGAGGCGACCGGTTGCGAGCCCGCGGAGCGCCTGGAGGGAGAACTTCGACCCGCGGTAGCACCCCTCTGGTTCGCCTCACGGGGCGCCTCCCTCGCCAGAATGTTTCGCTTTCTCGGGCTTCTTCGGACATTCGGGTCGCTCGAGGGAAGGACCGGACCGGACTCAATCCGCACAGCAGGCACGGTTCCGGACCACCCGCACCCTGGGGGGTGGCGAGGATCGAGGACTTTGCAAGAGAAAGAGGCCGGATTCACTTATCGAGGAAGGAGGAGCGAATTTTTTTCAAAGAAACCTCCAATCCGGAAAGGCAGGAGAGCCATCCCAGGTGCTTTGACTTGAGTACAGGAAAGGTGCCGGTGGGTCACACTCGGAAGCCAACCGAGAACTGAAGACTCAAAAGAAACACGCGGGCACAAAACAGGACCTGGTCAATGCACGATCTCGAGGGTCAGGAGAGTTTTCCAGATCATTTCACACTTCGCTGAAAGACAGAAAGGAGTTTTTCAGACGTCCCGAAAGCACAATCGCATCTGTTGGCATGAGAAAATCACCAGGTCGCGGAGGCGGCGCGAGAACGGCCAAGACTGGAAACAGGAAGTCATAACCTGGGGAAAATTCGAAAAGCGGGAGAAATTCCTTTTCTCTTGGAGAAAGGAAACACGTGAATGCCGACTCTGGTGCTCGGACGCCAGATCTGAGAAACACAAGAGAGAAAAGAACAAGAAGAAAACAGCTAGGTGCACGCTGCTTTTCCTCAACTACCTGAGCCACTCGACGAAGGCGAGAAAATGCCAACAGGATCATTGGAGCAAGCTCAGCCGGTCCTTCTCGGACACCCAAGCTTGCGACAGTAATTAGTCATCTCATTTGTTACCCACAGAGACAACACCGCACACAAGCTCCGACTGTAAAATCCCAAGCACGGGAGATAAGGACGTCAACTGCTGAGGCGCCGAATGAAACGAAGAACAGCAAAGAAGAGGTACGCAGGCTCGCAGCGGCAGCAACTCAGCAGCAGCGGGGAATGCGGAGGATGGACGCGATGCGTGGGCATCGGCCGAAGAGAACCTACCAGCAGGAACAAACAAAGAAACCACCACCCCAGATCTTCCCTTCTGCTAGCTCTAATTGATTTTCGATGTGCATCCATCGATTGCATAACCACTAATTGGAATTAAATGTGCAAATAAAAGTGCACATTATGCCTTCCACACGCTTTATCACGAAACGTGATCGAAGCACCGTAGCACGACTCGGTGCCTCCTCTTCAAACCTTACACCGCTTCTGCTATCAAGATGCAATTCGACAAACAGACTGCGAGTGAAACGACACGTGCCCCTGCAGGGATAAATCCAGAGAGCCTTCCTACCCCTCCCCCCTCCCTTCCCTGCCGGCTTCGCCAATGGAACTTGTTGCCAGTCTAGGAAGATCTCTGGATCCCCGGGCAACCGGATGAGGTAGCAGTCTAGGTTTCGCGCATCTCCCGAAATACCCTGGCGGGGCCGTGTTCCCTGACCCAGGTTCCATGCGACAGCGCGTTCGAGCCGGGAGAGGTCAGAGCGCTCGCGCAGGTTCGGCAAACACCCAGCGCAAGGCGGTCCGATCCAGGAAAACGCCAAAGGAAAAACGCAAACGGTGCGGCAATATCTGATCTGCCATGCGAGGGAAAGCGGACTTTCCAGCGACACCTCCAAACTTTGGAGAAATGATTCACGGCGTCGATCGAAACCAAAAAAACACTTGTTACGTGTCGTCTGGCGGAAGGCTGCCTACCGATGCCATTAACGGTGGCGCACTCCTGCAACCCAAGAGGGAAAAAAACTTCCAGAGACTCCCCGAGCGACCTCTTTTCGAAATGAGCTGCTTGCACTTGGTGAAGGAAAAAACACGTGTCCGTGGTTGGCTGTGTACAGAACCAAAAACAAGCACGCACACACCACCTCGGACACCCCCGACTCTCTGGATGCCCGCGAACAGCGGATCTAAGGGCGTCCCTCCCCCCTCCCCCCGCCCACACCATCTTAACTCTTCCCCTAACCTTCGAGTGGACTTCGGAGCACCTCGAAGCCCCAACAAGCATAGAGCCTGCATCGTGTACGAATTTTATCTACAAATCTAACATTCTACGAAAACGTTTGTTCGTGCATTCGAACTGCACGGATGCACAGAAAACCGAGACGTGAACACCTCTCAGTGGCATAAATTAGCTGGCGAATAGTCACGAGATGCTCTAGGAGGAAAAAAAAAAAAAAAATTGGTTTGCCCCTGTGGCAGGAAATCGATAAGTTCTTTTCCAAATTTTGCATTCGCTGCCTCTGGACAATCCACGCCATGCAGGGATGCTTGCTGTGAGTCGGCAGAGCAAACTCCTCCTCCCGCTCTGGAGCTTTCTCCAAAGAGACAGCTAAGAGAGTGAGAGAGAGAGGGGGGGGAGGCAACGATCTGTGGTAGTACGGGTGATCCCGAGACGAAAAGGAAACCAGCACATCCCCGAGATCATTTGTCACTCATTCTCGTAAAAGGAGCCAGGCGAGAGACGCGAGAAAGTAACAAACTGGAAACGTCTGCTTGTTCTCGGATCATTCTTCTTTTCCCTTTTCGAGGATAAACACTTTTACTTTTAGGAGGCGCGGCACATCGCCATCCAGTTCAGCCGGCAGGAAGGCAGCCAGCCCCAGGGAACACCTGCAAGGCTTCCCTTTTGAAAAGGATGGATAGAAAAATAGGAAGCTCGCTGGCAAAAGCGGAAAAGGCAACTTTCGCAACTTTTCGTGGCCTTAAACGCGACAGACGACGGAACGAATTCTCTCTTCAGGCACCTCGATAGGTGCTGCGACAACTTTTTTTTTTTTTTTTTTTACCGAGCACAACGGTGCAAACTGCGTTTTGCAAGGCGCACTTCGATGTGTGCAGGCAACGCTCTCTGAGGAAAGGTTCTTCTTGTACGCAGCGTTTCCCATGGGAGAGAGAATACTATCACACACAATGAACGTATACATACTCCAAGTGAGTGAACTTTCCCAATAAGAAGAGTGTTTGGCGTATCCAGTACAATCTCTCAAGGTGGTGCAGTGAAAATACATGCAACGTGAGATTTTTCTTTTTAACTTTAATGTTTGTTTAAGCTGTAATTTCCGGTTCAAACGCAGCCAAGTCCACTACCACGAGCACTATCAAGTAAAGGAACCTAAGTTTACGGAATGATATGTAAACAAAATTCGTTCAACACATGTCTGAACCTTACATCATCAACATCCAATGTTTAACGCACTTTGATGTGAAACCAATAAATAAAACTCATCCATAGGAATCAATGAATGGTAATTACAAGTTCAGTTCTGCTTTGGCATTAGGTGGAATGGAAATCCAAGTTGAAATAAAACAGCCACATGGATAAAATTTATTTTCAAACAGCTTGAAAATACCTGACAGGAACATCACCATTTGCTGGCACAACAACAGTTTTCCTTCCTAGACTTCAAAACTTCAAATGCAATCAACTAGAGAAAAATAGTAAATAAAATATGCTTTAGATTTTAAAAAACAAAACACAGTTCTTTATACTTTTATTAATATATTTCAGATTCATGATTGTATGATTAGTGTTGCTTGCAAAAGTCCATAACGTTTTTTGAAAAATACGAGGCAGAGTCCCTCAGGGAGTCCAATTTCTCATTCAAACTTTGCAAGTCCTCCAATATTTGCAACTTTTTCTTATCAACTTGTGTTCTTAATGTTTGAATATTGTCGCTGCATGAGTACATAGCATCCACAAGCTGTACGGGATCTTTCTAAGAACACGTAACAAACAATATAATACAGAACAAAACAGTAACAAAACAAAGTAATCCAGAATCATTTCTTCATCACTTTTGGAAAAAATAACAGATTGAAGAGTACTTTACCTCTTTCATTGGAGTAATCATTTCAGCACATTCTCTGTAAGCTTGGCATGCATACACTTTTGCATCTGCTTGCAAACCATTAAACTACCAAAGCATTCTTTAATCAAAACAGTGACATTGGGTTAACATGCAGTTGGGTCACGTTTTTATGTAATTAACAACGCTTTATGGCACAATTCACAGGTCTCTTACCTTATCCACGATTACAATTCATGCAAAGGAAAGAAATGATTTTTTACGCTAAAGGTAACAAGCCACAAAAACGTCCAGAATTAGATTTCACGAGGATTATATGACACCATACTCATGCAAAAGAGGTGTGACTTTAACCCTAATTTCAGCCTTACAATCTTATTCCGTAACGTATATACTCATTTGAGGGCACAAGATCCGAATTACAGTGTGATCGCATGCTATATGGAAATCAAATTTTGGCAACGCACAGGTGAAAAACATAATGAATATTATCTGAATAAGCATCCACAACATTCGCTCTTACCCACCTCCAACTGTACACGAGAAACGGCTTGCTCCAAAGTCATTCCGAGGCAATCTTGTGGAGAAAATATAACATCTGATCCCGTGAACCCACTCTTTGGTCCTTACAACAAATGCTACACGAAATATCTTTCGACAAGGCCAGTTTGAACACCTACAACTTCGCGCTTCGTGACGTCATGCTCACAGGGCTGTAGCAGCAGGGAACAAGCTTGCGTCAGAAATTAACCGACATTTAACCAATATAGGAAAAATAGGAAATTTTTCTTTCGAATGCAAGGGAACTGAGAATAGCATTGCACGTTCTTTTTTCATCACATAGACATATACTCTTTTTTATAGCATCGCATTTTTTTTTTATTTCATTACTGTATTTCAGCAGCTTTGTTCGTCAATGAATCTACAAAAAAGGGGCACATTTGATTAAGGGAACTTCACTTATGGCAATCAAATAGCCAAAAGCACAAAAGAAATTAGTAAAGAAATGGAAACATAGTAATTGAAGAAGAAGTTTAAATGCAGTCTCAGACAATCCGTTGCTGTAAAACTTTCGCAGGGACAGAACGAACACTAAACATTTTTCACATGAGAAAAGAAATCTGCGTGCAATTTATGGGATTAGATAGTGGTCTTACAAGAAAACTATCTAAATATCGAATAAGAAAAAAAATCATTAAAGAGATAAAGAAACAATCATTTCGAATACAATAAGCTCAAAGTGAAACGTTTCCTCGATTACTCATAGATAAAAACGTTTGTCAGATATGCAATTGGATTCGGATGAGTACAGCGGAAAAAAAATGGAAATACTGGAAACAATCACGTCTGAGAGATTAGCGAAAATCATTAGTGAAATATGAAAGAAAGACGATTAAAAAAGCGTTTTCGATATAAGTACGTTAATTAATAGATTAATTGTGCTACTTGCAAGTAAAAAAACAAACATTTAACAGGCTTTCAAGGGCTAATTTGTTAGCAAATATCCTTTACCACTAGTAGTTTCTTGAACATACGGTATTTAAATCAAAAAAAATCTCATACAATGTGAGAATCCCCTATATCCTTGTTTTTGTAATCAGTTTTTCTGCATTCTTGCACAAGGAATTATGCAGAAAAATAGTTCAAAGAAAGCTAAACTAGATGAGGACAGCATCCAAAAACTACATTTGTAGTATATGGAACCACTTAAGGAGTTAAAACTGGAAATAGGGCTCATGTGAATGATCCGGTACTTGAAAAACCTGGACCACAGCTTGTAAGAAAATTAGTATTTTGTGAATAAATAGGGAATGATTCAGGATAATCACAATACCGGGTTTATCAGTGCACAAGCCCTGGTTTCTGCTATGCAGAGAATATCTTTAGATGGACAAGGAAAATATCCTCCAACTAAAATGTAACGATTGTCATGTTTGCATATGCACGGAACATAAAATCAAAGCATGAAAGCTTGCTATAATATGAAGTAATTGAAAGAAATTTCACATTCTTTCAATTCGTATAATAGCAAGCTTCCCATACATAGCAAAACATCAAAACCATTGGATTTTAGATGGATATTTTATACATTCAATATTTCTGCCCTTAGTTCCTAGAAAATGGCAATGTCTAGTTACTATTATTCTGATCATTATTTTTTTAAGATTTATCACCAGGAACCGTTATAATGTTTGTTTAGTTCAAAAGAAGACGTCCAACTTTTACCGTCTCAATCGTTCATCCCCGAGAAACCATTTTTTCAAAACTGAAAACCGAGAACACAGCATACAGAAGTACCTAATTTGAATTCCTCAATAAAATCATTAAATTACTTGAAAAAACTTACAGTTCCATAAGTTGTTTCATTCTGAAGGTGGCTTCAAAGCAAACAATCAGAAATTCAAAGAAAATCCGTCAATGAAGTCTACCAAATGGAGTATCAAAGATTACTTGAAGTTGAAAAATCAAGTAGTTAAAATACTGGCTGGGCATGCAGAGGAAATCCATTACTTTTTATAGTTGTCTAAATTAGACAATATGCATTAAATGAACGTCATAGATTCTAAAATAATTACCGAATTCAGTGAACTGCAATAACTAAATTATACATATATCAATCCGTCTTTCAGTGTATATTGAATTGCAGTTTTCATAATAAAAAACTGTTTCCTCATAAAAATGGATGACATGGAAGATATCTCATCTACAATACAATTAATAGATGAATTTGAAACTCCTCTCAAAAAACACACTAAGTTATAAATGAATATAACTATAACATATAATCAATAGAAATGGCAATACCTAAAATAATAATAAGCAATGGAAATACTGTAGATAATATTAGTAAGTAACAAAATCTACACAATATTCATGCCATCAAAGTTAGATGCAAAATATTTCAACTGAACTAACAACAAAGCTGAAAACTGAAATGAAAGTTTAGAAGTGGACATTCTTTCATTGAAGTAGCCACAGGTTCTACTCCAGAAGTAACGAAATTCCTCAAATTTTGCTAACGAAAACTGTAAGCAATGTTGAAAGATTAAATTAACTTTTTCCTATGTTGGGAGAAAATCATAGGACATAAAAGCTACCTTCACAAAAAAATGTAAGTCTGCAAACCTCAGAAAGCAGTCATTTGAAGAATTTTCTCATACCACAAATTACAGAGTACAGAATACAGTGATTTTACATACAGAATATGGAACACAGTGATTTTAGCATCTCTTTAAATGATCATTAATTCCATTCTCATGAAAAAAATAATGTTTGAATATTTCGTTCATTTCTTAGAACCAAAGTCTGCTTGATATGAATTAGAATTTTTCCCTTACACGGCAAACGCCTTTATATTTTGAATGGATTTTTAATTGGATGCAATGTAATAAGTGAAGCTATTGAGGAGAGTATCCATGAAGCAATCGGAAACAATTACAATCCCATTGCAAGCCTAAAGTAGAAGAAGGTGCAGTACCGCACACATATATTTAAATTTGAATTGCTCCAAAAAATGCTATCGACAATAATGAAGTGATACATAATTTTGTATCTGCATGGTTTATGCACTGGATGGATTTCTGAATAGAGGGAACAAAATATCCCTTGAGGATGCACTAGCTCTCTGTGTCACAAGACTGTAACTGTTGATCTCGAAAGCTTTCGAAAATTTTTGTGATAGGCAGATAGAGAAAGACTTGTAAGTTTTCAATGTGCTATGAGAATCTCTTTGAGAAAAGAATATCAGTCTATCCTTTTCTATCGAACAGATACTATAGGTGTATTGTAGACTTCCCGAGGAATCTTCGGTTATTCAGCTCGGAGGCTGCAATGATTTCCTTTTCCTGTGAGGAAAGCGTTCTGCATCGAAGTCTCAAGGTTCCTAAACAATTAACATCGGGGAAAAGAATTGGCGGAAAAGATTCCTCCAATATGTTTGTAACACATTATCAATTAAGTATTTACTTTCGATTCAGTAAAGCAACGAAGTTAAAACTTGTTCAAGTTAAAAATGTTCTAAATTCGATTCTAGTTGTGCAGAGGCCAGCAAAAATGAGTAGGTTTCAATGATGTATAGATTGGAATTAAGTACAGATTCCTTCTAAATTGAGTAAAAGTCTCCACAGTGGGTGCCTCAATTGCTCATAGTGAAACTGCGTTAAGAAATGCTGACAAAGAAATGCAAAGTAAATATACTAGGTAGAGGGTATCAAGAAAATAAATTTGAAGTATTCTTGGAGATTAAAAAATATGTACGACTGTATCAGTTATTGCAGTAGTGGTTTTAGTTTCCGGAAGCTTTTTTAAACTGAAAAAAACGTACCTTAAAATCAATGCAAATACTTTTAATTACTAGCTCAATGAATTGTATATTCCTTATATATATCCTTAATTCCTTTTTGAAACCTCGTTCGTATCCTTTACTAATTCTCGAAACTACAAATGTTTTGCTGTCATCAGGGCAGCATTGTACTTGACAGTGTTAAAAAAAGGTTTCTTTTTACTACATCAGAACAAACAAACCATGTGAAATGGAAAAATATTTTCATACATTACTTTATGGATACTATAATTTCGAGCTAAAACTATCACAATATGGTGATTTATCCACGAGGAAGTTTTTGAAGTGCCTTTCAGAAACTGAAACGAATCATTTATAAAAATAATCCTTATTCTTCAAGAGAATTGTCTTATTCGAGTGCTATAATAATAACAATCACTTAACGGAAAACTTTGGGTGTTTCGATATAGCCTTAGGATTTGCCAAAAACTTGGCTCAAAATGAAATTAGAGGGTGCATTTATTATAAAAGCTTATGACTTATGACGAAAGTTTTCAAATGTGATTCACAGTTCTTTAGAAAAATGAATTTGATGTATTGCAATATGTAAATGCACACGTAGAACGATACTTTGTTTCGTTGAACTGCTGTTCTCACGTTACTGATTTATTATATCGTTTCGTACATGAGAATTCTGCTTTGAGTGCAAAAATGAAAGAGTGCTTAACGTTATGGATAGCTATCCGCGGTTGAAAATGATTGTGAAATGAATTTCGATATCGAATAGAGAAATTTATTCAGTGAAAAGCATAAGATACCAACTTGAGCGATGCAACTGTGGAGAGAGTGTGTGTCATGGTTAGTGTCTTGTTCACTTCTTCCAAGAGGTCACCGTCTGACTCTGCCAGAGGCAACTCTTGTTGATTTATTTCATGCTTTAAGAGATGGTGTGCTGTTATGCCAATTGTTGCATGAATTGGATCCATCATCACTGAATATGTCTCTAGTTACTCAGAGGCCGCAATTAGCCCAGGTTCATTTAAAATTTATTTATCGTTTAGTGTACAAAAACTTCTTCATGTATTTCTGTAATGCAGCTTTAGGTTTGCACTTCTTCAGCCCTATCAATTAATTTCTTATTTATCATAATTTAAATCTATATTTTCCATTGCAAACCTTTGAAGTATTAAAATAAAAGTTGTTAAGTACCTTTGAAGTTATGGATTTCCGGCTTACATGGGAATCTTAGTTGACTATTGACCTATGCTGTAACGAGGTGTTAATGTACCCTTTACTTTCAGTTTTTATGTTTGAAAAATATAAGACTGTTTCTTCAAACCTGCAGAAACTCGTTTGAATTAAAGGAAAATGACCTTTTTGACCCAATGATGTTGTTTGAAGGATTAGATTTCAGAATGGTATGATTCTTTCCCTTGTTTTTGGTATTTATCCGCATTAACATTATTATTATTTTTTTCATATGCCTTTACAAACTGTATGCTAAAAGGGCAGTAATTATCCTCCATGTATTGTGCTTTTATTGTGCTTATCACATCGTTCAGTCCATTTTAAGTAGGCCATTTTATTGAGTATTATTCCAGTGATTTGGCTGTTTTGACATAAAATCTAATGATATGTGTTAAAAACAGAAAAATTGAATAATTGCATTGAGTGGTTGTGATCAGATCTGGTGTTTATTATTCATTTGACCGTACTATCTTAATGTCTGATTGAATTACACTTGTTGGATTAGTAGTTTATGTCTGTGTGTGATGTGCAAGTTCAAGAGTTTTGATATTTTCCGATTGAAACAGTTTTAACCAATGGTTATCCACAGTATTAAAGCACGCACTTGATTATTTCCTACAATGAATTATTGAGCAGTAGTTCATGTATTTATTACTGTTGAGACAGTGCTTAACAAATAGAATTTCTGTACCATATTCTTTCAGTTAAATCAGTAATACAAAATTGATGTATGGTTTCTGAAACTGGATGGTACATCATGGTGTAATAATTAAGTGAGCAGCAAGTCAGTGGAGTTATTAAACTCCATGTGATTCATATTATGATGTGCATTTTCATGTATAATTGTTATAGTGATAAATTTCCTGTTAATTTTGTTGCATTTGTTTGCATGTATAAACATGGTTGTTTTTATATTTAAAATTATTGATTCCTATGTAAAGGATATTTTCAGTTTTTCCATTTTTCTGGGTGAGTCTAAGATATTTTGAAAGTTCTCTGACCATGAATTTGTATGGAAAATGATACAGTTTATTATCAAGCATCTGTAAATTACAGCATGGTTACATGTTTACTATTTTCAGTTTTGCAAGTTTTATTGGAAGGATATCAAAATCTTAAAGTAAATCATAATAAGTAAATGAAATAAATGAAATGGATGTCTTTTTAAGTCTTTTCTGTTTCTTTTTTTTTTTTCATATTACATTTCTTGTTATAGATACTTTTTTCTTAGCTATAGAGATCTTTCTGCAACTTGGTATTTCCAGCTGCAGACAGATTTTGTGGATGGGTTCCATGTCCTATAATCATTGGTATACATCTCTGTCTTGTCTGTTCATCATATCCATGTACACTGATGGAGTGATGATCTAATTTTTTGAGAGTTCAAGCCTGCAAAATATTGAATGATAAGAAATATTATTTGCATCATTAAGGGCATATAATCAATCATGTTACATCATTGTCAATCCAAGATTCTAGAACTGAATGAGTTTCCAGACAGGAAAGAAAGGTTATCATTGTGTGTCTGCAAGGGCACCATTTCTCTTATGTGTTCTTAATCTCAGAAACTTGTCCCTATTTTTGTTTTCATAAAGCTTGGTGCATACACACAATAGCACCTGTTATAAAATCTGAATCATTTGTATAAGCTTTCAGACTTGAATATAGGAAAAAATAGTTTGTAAGCCTTATGACATGATTTGAAAACTATTATCTTCATCTCATATTATACGAGTTGGTTGGTTATAAATCAATTTTATGCATAATCAGAATGTTAACGGTTAAACTAAGGTTATATCTAACCTTAGTATGTTTACAGAGAATTGCTACTAACTCTGTAATAGCACAAGATGTTACAAGATTCTTATGCTTTATTAGCACTGTCAAGGTTAATGTTTGGATCTTTTACTAAACTATTCTTGAAAGCCAAGTTGAAAGTTTCTTGAGAAAGTTTTAACCATGTAATTTTAACCATGTAAACATGCAGAACATCTCCGTTGATGAATTTTAGTTACATTTGAGGGTGTGCAGCATTACAAGGTGTATGTATTATCGAGAGTTTTAAATGTGTGACTTGCTGCTATCAGTGTTTCTTGAATTTGCGATTGGTACGTCAGTTGCTCAGTATGATTATTTTAATCCATTTTAAGGTTTTGGAAACCATATCAAAATTATCACACAGTTCAAAAGCGCAGAGGAAAGGGATAAAGTACGTATGTATCTAAAATTGCAGCTTATAATTAATATATAATTGAATATCTTCAATAATGGATTTAGTTCAAAGTAAGACTTTAATTGTTTAATTTTAAAGTATCTGATGTAAATACCTTGTTTACCTATGTATTAAGAATGTGCATGCATATATGTGTATATTTTGTGATACTTTGCAGGAGCTTCCCTTCCACTTCTTGTAGATCTCATGAAGATATTTACAAGAATTTAGAAAAAATAGCCAGGTAATTTAGAATAGTGTGTTTTAAGCAGGTAACGATATTTCATTGTATTGTTTTTCATTGTATTGTTTTCCCTGTATATGTATGAAACGTAAAAGAATGATAATGGAGATCCATTTGAAAGTTATGCTTTCTTTAAGCATTGAGCTTGTTAACAACATGTTAACACATCATGTTATGTTTTCGTTGCTTGCATTGTGTCCTCATGTTTATGTTAATATCCCCGTGTAAACGATCATTTGCACTGCTTTCGATTACGCAGGCTTCATTGATTATAAATATTTGTCGGTTAAAGGGTGAAATTTTTTTGCGGGACTCTAAAGAACGTGTAGGATGGACAATTATGGTTAAGATACATAAGTGGAAACTTGTGCACTGTATGATTAAAGAATTCCAGTATCAAAAAACCGACTGGTTGGTTAAATGTTTTTTTTTTTTCTTAATGTAAACTGGGTTCCTGCTGACATTCGTTCACAGTTCATGCAACTGTGAAGCGTAACAAAAAAAAGTTTCACCATCGGATATGTAATGCTTCACCGTAGGTATGGATGGGGCACATGTGATTCTGTCATCCAGTGATTGCTACAACGTTTGTTTTTGCAACCGAAATCAAAAGAACCAGTTGATCACATTGAAAGTCAGATATGAAACCATTATAATATAATTAAAAGTACGCGGAAGCTGTTGCTCCAGAAGTAGTACCAGTTTAGAAAAATGTGCGTACAACAGTCTGTGTCCTTTGCAAATTCTTCGTGTTGTTCGGTTTTCCACTTGGGTGTCGAATACGTGTTTGGTGGTTCCCGCAGTGTTCAGACCCTCCGTGGCGTACCGCCTAATCTTAGAGCGTGTTTTCTACCATTCGTGGTAAATCCACTGTTTGTTTTCTTCTCTTGAACTTCTCTTTCTGAACTGAAAACTGGCGAGTCACAGCATCCGATCGGGGAACCTTCCGATTTCTCACTGTCTTGGGCTGTAGACTTTGCTAATCGAAATCCGTTACCGTGAAGTCAGGGATTGTACTTTTCGAAACGAAAAATTCAACCTATTTCTTCCTTTCACTTTATTTAAATGGGTGGGAAACTTGAAATCGTTGATTCGTTTGCAGTATGCTCGTTCGAAGGATTCGCTTTTTATTCGTTCTTAGTATTCGTCTGCCCAGTAACCGGCTGATTGAAATCTTAGCCAGGTCCGACCTGGCTGTACCTGGCTCACTTGTTTTGTATACGTTTTCTGACAGCTTCCCTTACTTCCGGCGTGCGTACACGTACGTATCGGTTTCAGCTGATTATAGCTTCCATTGATGGATCCATTAGAAACCTTCGCAGATAATCGAGGGCTCATCGTTCCAAAATGAAGAAATACACAGACAAAAAGCGACGACAACCAAGGTATGTTATGCGTACCTGCAGGAAACGTCGGTGGTTTGAGCGTGTGAGAGTCTGTTCTTCAAGCAGCAAAGAAGTGATTGGCATATGTTCGATCAGCGTGGATCAGCTTCTTTTTTTTTTTTTTTACTTGCAAGGACGATGTGTGTTTTCCTATGATGTTTCCTTTTCGTTGGTTTAAAAAAGTATTGCTTTCATTCTCTCGTAGCCGTAGTGGATTTGGTAACCCTTGGCGACCACCGTTGCCACACTTGCAGACGATTGCAGTAATTTCATGTTGGGCAGAAAAGCGTCCAGGAACGCTGGAATAAACGTTCCAGAGGGGGAAACGGAAATAATCGACTACATGTTCGTTTTCGGTTCGATCTCTTACGGTTTTCATTCTAGGTGTTAATCGAAATCTTTGTGCCGATCAGACTCGTGGAGACCACCGTTGCCAAGTTCGTTTTCATTGCAAGGGGATTTTTAATCATGTATGTTCATTTATGCATTTTGGTTAAGACTTTTCATAGTGGATCTGTTCACAGGATGCTTTTGTTTTACTGATTTACGTGGCGAGTCTCACTAGTGGAAGTCCCAGTTCGAAGAACTCTATATAGTGTTTTCCAGTTATTTTAGACTTTTGTTGTCGATAGAATTCCTTCGAAACAAGAACCGAGTAGTTCGTGCGGACTATAAACAGCATTTCCTCTTAGATTAGACAGTATTGGTATTCAGCTTGCAGTTAAAAGTCTAAAACGTTAAAGATTTTTTATGTGGCACAAGTACACGATTTAGTTGCTGGATAATCGTCACCTGTCCGCAGACGGTAGTGAAACTCTCTGTGGAAAATGGCAAAAAGAGTGGATGCACTGATGGATGGCTGCACTCGCGCATCAGAGCAAATCTTCTCCTCCACCCAGATCTTTATTGACGGACTTCCGAGTCACAGCAGTTCCTGGCAAGAAGGGCAAGTAGTAGCTGAGTGGTGTATCACCCAAGTAGTGGCTGATCCGGAATGAAAAAGCAAACGTGGCTGATCGGAGGAGCCAGCGTTTGGTATTTGTGTGGTCGGTAGTAAGCGATTTCCGTCTACACGTGTAACGGATGGAATTCCGGGCGCAGCCAAACCAAAGCTCGTCTGGCTCGATTCTGCGTGTTCGTCACGGGAACGACGATGATGGTCAGCGGGAAAACAGTATGTCGGCAGCACTCTTGAAAACTCTGCCGACGTGTCTTCGTGTGTTTGGGAATGAAAATTCCAGCCGGCAACCTGAGATCCCAGAAACAGTGGCAAAAGGATAGCTGACCCGCCGCATTTGGAAACGCAAAGATGCGACCTCGGATTGCGTTGTCCGACCTCGGCAATTCGGTTCTGGAGAGGCAGATATATATATATAAAGTTCATGAAAGAAAATCCGAGGCGACGACCGAGTCAAATTGGTTTTTCTGAAACTTCCCCGAGTTGTTTGCGGTGAGCACGCAACAGTTCGAAAGGCATTGCATCAAATGAGCAAATAAGAAAGTGCGGTCAATAAGTCACAAGAAGTGAATCCAAGTCTTTAAAAAAAAAAATTCAACTCCTGTGACTTAGCGATTGAGACAGCTTCCAAGTTCCATCTCATCGCTTGGGTAACTCACGTATTCTCTCTCCATTTGGAATGCAGTCCGCCCCCCTCCCCACCCCACCCCACCCTTCCAACTTCGAAACGAAAGAGTAGCGTGTAAAAGGTTTCGGAAGAACCCACTGGTCAGAACGATTCTGCGTGAATAATTTTTGCCATCTTTGCTCCTTCGTTATCGTTTCCCGGAAACGGCGGCTTGAGCTGAGTGAGATTTCTCTTTCAGTAGCTACACGTACGAGGAATTGAATGATTACTGCAGCATCCCAATCGGAGATTCCCAGATCTATGAAGATTTGTGTGCACTGAATTATGAGGTCTGTACTTGGGCCAACTTGTTGGGAGATTTCTGTCATTGTGCGGCCCAGAAACGTTGCTGTTCTTTTAACCAAGTCCCGGCAGACAAGCAGGATTTATGCCTGAAGGAATTAGTGGAATCGGAAACGAATTATTTAGAAGTTCTTAATAAACTGGTGACGATGTTTGTGGAGCCCCTGAACAGTTCAGATATTATTTCGGATCCACAGCACAAGTGTATATTTTTCGGTATCAAGGTGTGCATTCGCGCAACTTGAGTTTTCACTTCATAAAGGGGAATTACCAGGAACTAAGAGAATTGCACAGTATGTTCCATGATGAACTCCAAAAGTCCCCTGGTATAATTTCGAAGCTGCAGCATGTCGCCGTTACCATTGTGAACTGGAAGATGAAATTTGTGTTTTACGGAGAGTTCTGTACGAACTTACCGAAAGCGCAGCACACTCTCGATGAATGTTGCCGCAATAACGAAAGTTTCTCCCACCACGTTTATGTCGGTATAAGTAATGCATTTGGCGCCCACCACGGGTTAATGGTTTCAGGACTGTCAGCTCAAAGCCAACAAAGGCAAATTTCACCTTCGAGATTTGCTGTCGATACCAGTTCAGCGCGTTCTGAAGTATCACCTGCTGCTGGACCGCTTAATGAAAAACACGCCCACAGTACGTATGGTTTTGTCTTCGAAATTAATATTTGTCTTCACTGAAGAACACAGATGACTACTTTGCTGTTGCACGTGCCTATGATGCAATGGTCGATATTTCCGAATTCATAAACGAATTTAAAAGGGATGCGGATTGCTTCCAAAACGTTGACCACATCCTCAACAGCATTACAAATTGGCACACCTCGGAAGTCCTCAAGCCCAAGGATTATGGCCGCCTGATAAAGGATGGTGAAGTAAAACTAAGATCACACGAAGAGAACAAGATGAAAAGCAGGTAAAAAGTACAAAATTTATCTGCCAAGGAGTACGAACCGCTTTTCAGATACATATTTTTATTCAGCAAATTATTGGTGATCACCAAAATCAAAGTAAGTGCAGTGATCCCCGAAATTGCGGAAAATGTTTTTGCTGTTAGAGCGACGAATATAAATTCAAAGCCCTGTTGCACTTGGAGCGTCATTGCCTGGAAGACATTCCCATACGGCGGGAAAAGTGGGGATATGGATGGCTGTTAGTTCCAGAAGATCGTAGCAATGCTTACACATTTGCTGCCAAAAATGAAGAAAGTTACGTTCTCTGGAGAAAAGCCATGAGGAGTGCATTGTAAAGAAAATAAAAGGAAACAAAATACTGAACTTTGGACTACAGGATTGTTTTAGGGACCTAATGGTGGTCTTCAAGTGCCCCCGTACCCACCATGAGCTCCAGTACAGTAGCTTCAGTGAACCAGCAGTATGTAATGTTTGTGGGAGGCTGCTCAAAGGTGTCATCTATCAAGGATACCAGTGCCTCAAATGCCGCAATGCAGTGCATCACGAATGCCTTTTGTCGATTGTCAATGTTTGTACATTGCTACCAGCAGTTCCTCCACGCTTTTCTAATGAGTATGGGACTTTTGAAACAAAAAAAGTGATCCGAATGATTTGTTTTTCAGAGAAGAAAGTGATAATTGTTTTGTAGATTTACCTTATAAAGGAAAGGTAGAAAAATTGTCATTTGTCTCAACAGAATTGAACAATTATGTTGCAGGCTGGATTTACCGTGTGCTCTCAGCATAGAGATGACACACACGTGCCACATGTGCAAGCAAACAATTTGCATGTGCACGATGAAACTGTCTTGCTTAAACAGTATCCTTGGTATGTTGGCGACATGGAGAGATCTGAAGCCGAGTGCCTCTTAAGTCAGACACCAAATGGGTGCTTCTTGTTGCGCAACAGTGTCACCAAACATCTTCATGCCATTAGTGTGAGCTACAATGGTGTTGTTCGCCATATGAAGGTCTTACGCTGCGGTGTGAATTCAGTTTACCTATCAGAAAAACGAATTTTTAATTCGGAAATTGAACTAATAGAATATTACATGCTGCATAGCCTTATGGAAATTTTTGGAAAGTAAGTAGCAGATAGAAGACAGTACACATGATTGAGCATATTTTCAGCCTGAATACAACTCTTCTTATACCCTATAAGGAAATTCGTCCAGCAGCCATTGCACGCTGTAACTATCGGTCTAGCATACCATTTCATTTAAGTTTTAAAAAAGGCCAGAGACTCTTTATAATAAGCAAAGAAGAAATAAAGAAAGAATTATGGAAGGGTCAGATAGGAAAAGAGGTTTGTTCTTTTTTCCAGTTTTGCAATGGCTTCAGTAATTTATTAACATGCATCTTTGCATGTGATTGCATAGTTGCTGCAGATGTGTTTCATGTTTCTCTTTCACTTTGCAGATTGGTTTCTTTCCAAAAGAATTAGCAGTTGAAGAAATCCTGAGATGATTGTTGCTTTACTTTTAGTCGTCAGGAAGTCAGGAGTGCAAAATCTAGTCATCTGAATACATAACTTTCAGTGATTTTTTTAGAATATTTTAATAATGAACAAATAAATTTTTATTTACATAGATATTCCCGTTTAGTGTGTTCTGTTTTGGTACACGAAGACACACAGTGTAAGTATGCACTTTTGTGTGTCTTCGTGTTGTATAAAATTTAGTGCAACTCGCAGCCAATGGAATAGTGGAAAGAATAGCAGGCAAGTGAAGCCACCACTTACCTGCCATTCCTTGCAGCAGATAAAATAGGGGCATTCCTGGAAGATAAAGTATTGGTTTTGTTTAAGGCCGTGGTAGGCTTCGAAATATGCCGAAGGCCATTACATGAATTTGTCAGGGCAGTCAACACGGGAAAAATAGGTTGCGGCGTTCAAAGAACTTTGGGTGCTCCAAGTTGGTGCACGATCTCCATCCCCAAAGTATCGCGCGCAACCACTGATTCTCATGACGCAGTATTTGTTAATTTGTTGATTTCTGCCCTATGTGTATCACATAGCTGTGCTTTTAAAAGAACTGTGATATGTAACCGTGCGATTCGATGACTCCTCAAGTTGGATCCGGAAGACACCCTGTAGTAGCTCAACTGGAAGAGCACGAGGTAACCGCCGGCTACTGAACCTGCAGACTCTTTTTCTCAGCATCTCCGTCCCTCTTGCCTACGACTGTGATGCCGCGCTTTCAGCCACCTTGGGCCGCCATTCTGCCCTAGGTAGTAGCAACACTTCAGACTGAAAGCAAGGAGGGGGCTGAAACGAAATGCCTCGGCAGTTGCCGTGCCCACTGGATGCTGTGGTGCCCTTTGAGACGAGCGAGAATTTCAAGAACAACTTGTGACAGTTCTTTGATTCGTGTGTTTCCTGCTCAGTGTTTCCTCTTCAAGAAACAACCAGGAATGCTTCATCCGTTCTGTTTGTATTGTGCTCGAATATAGTCCTTGGTGCCGAATTCGCGGGGGACTTTCAGTCATTATACTGGATAGCAAGTTCCGATCTTTAATCAACTTGCTGATCGCAGGAAAAACCGCTCCATGCGTACGAAAGAGAAAAGGTTTAGTTGGGATTCCTAAATTCTTAAAGAGTGTTTCCCGCGTCGGAGGCCTTGTGGTTAAGGCTTCCTCGTGTGGCACCATGCATCGCGGGTTCGAATACTTCGGCAGAAACTCTGACGCCACTGCATCGTTGGGTTCCGAGTTCCTCCTGCAAGATGGCGCTGGTTGGCCGAGACATTCGGGCGTGGCACCGGCCGTGGATTAAGCCAGAGGCCCCCGATGAAGGCCGGAACAATGGGAGTCGACCTTCGGGTCCTCCCAGGAATAAAGGAGTGGGGAGTTTCCCCCTCCTGTCGTGCAACGGAGAGCGGACCCCCGTCACCGGGGGACCCCTCCAGTTTCAAGATGGAGAAGGAGCCCTCACAGGCACCTCTCCAGTTGTTCAAAGGAGCGGACCCTTCCCGTTGCGGGGGGGACCCTCCGAGTCGTCGCCTCCTGAGTTTCGGAAGCGTCCCTACGGGGTTCTCTTCAGAGAGGTGAACAGGAGCGGTTCCCTTGCGGGTTCCTTCCGGAGTCCTTCCTGGATTCATAGGGCGGACCCTCATCCCGGGGTGCCCCCTATCCTGAAGAATGACACGGTCCCCTGAGGGTTGCTGCGGGCGGAGGGGCGTGGAAACAAAACAGTGTGTTTAATGTTTAAAAAGAGCCACGTGCGCCGCGAGGCACGCGACCGGCTCTGAGGTACTTAGCGAACCAAAATAAAGAAAACTCTTAAAAAAAAAAAAAAAGCTGAAAGGAAAACAGCATACAGAAGAAAAAAGAAGAACCCAAGGATTTCCATCGTCCTAGGCCAATAGTACCGATCTCCTCGTGGGGGTCGCTACTGGCCTTTAAAAAAAAAAAAAAAAATTATTAAGGGTGTTTCCTACCAAACCTAACTCTTTAGATTCTCAAAAATACGCGTAGCATGAATTGGGAGGAACATTTCCCTGGCGAGTCTTTAATTAACTGTTTGTTAAGTGGTTAAAATATACTTTCTTGATCGTTTTCTTCATCGATATTGCGATTCCTTTGCTAATACTTAAACGCTTACTGAGGAGACTTCCAAGTTTTAATGCATGAATTGGAAACACAGATTGTGAAACGATTCAAATTTCGATTTAAGTGCACATCAGTAAAGTCTTCTGTGTTACTTTTTCCGTAATTGCATTGACTGCTCTTCCGATGTGGCGTCGGGCCCCCTTCCCGTACGATTTCTGCCCCATCGAGACGGGAGATCTGATGAGCGTTCTGCAGGAGGGCAAGCTCGAAGGGGCACAGGGCTGCCTCTCTCCTCTCGTGGTCGTGAAGTAGCTCGTTCGCATTCCGCGAGGCTATATACTCTGGAGACAGGAAGAAGCAACCTCCTGGTTCAGGACACGGGAGGTTTCAACTAGCGATAATCCCATCTCAGTTTCCGTCTCTGACTAGGGATGCTGCCCGTTCGCGAGGCGGAGGAGATAATGCAGTTTCCTGTCTTAACCGTCCGCGGAGGTGGCGTTACCGGACTCACGTTCCCTTGTTCTTGCCGTCTCTTTACCCATCTGCTCATCGGTTGGATTCAGGACAAAGTGTCCTCCGGCGTGGAGGACATGTCGTCCTCTTTATCAGGGATCGTGACCTAAGTGGATGCGAGTCCGTCTTGCTTTCGCGCCTTCGGCCGGCGCTTTCTGAGCGAATAGCGCGAGAACAGTTTCCTCTTCCGCATCGGATTCTGTAACCGAGGGTGCGGAATCGGATGTTGTTTGTCGGCATAGCGTCTTACGCTGACTTGCAGCTCCGCAGGCGGATGAGGACCGTGTCATCTAGTCTTCAGACCGCAAATTCCAGCACAGCTTTTCCCCTTACAGGAGCTGCGCCAAATGGATGCGCATACTCTGTCTTTGCCTCGGAGTGTTGTGCACTCCCATGGTCATCGCTTCTGTCTAGCTTCTTACCGGCAGGGAGGGCGGAAGCGTTCTTTGTTTTCCTCTGAAAAGAACGCAGCGGCTGTTCAGACTTCTTTTCGCTTTGTTTTGTTCTTTTTCCACCCTGTATTGCCGTCTCTTTTCCCCCTTCCTTTTCCTTTTTCGCGGTCTTCGACATCGGTAGCTGGTGCTCACGGGTTCGGTTGCGGCGATCTCTGCTGCCTTCACCTCAATCTTATATTCGTTACTGTTTTGTAATTTCTCCTGCCCGCTGCAAAGCGGGTGTGCCTGATACGACCCTTCTGGCCATGTTGCCATCACACGGTGAAGGGTCAGCGTTCCAGCAGGTGTTCCACTCCCCCTCCACATACGACAGGGAAAAGGAATCACCAATCCCCTGTAGTGTGTAGGGAATCGCATCATTGTGACGCACCGTGGTGCACGCGGCCGCTAGCCCGCAACACACGTCTTCCAAATGGGTCACCAGTTTCGACACATCGGCTCGCCGCCAGTCGGAGTCGCGAGCGATTCTTCGACAAGCCACCACAACCGCCGACGTCAACATGACGACGGCTGCCAGGCGGCCTCATCTTCCAGAAGAAGTGAGGAAGGAAATCTCCGGCATTCAACGCCGGTTCTGAGAGGAAGGAATGGCCGAAGCCAAAGACCCCTGTCCCTTACCCCCCATATTTATTTGTATTTATTCATTGTCCCCTCCCGTTCCGGATTCTCACTATGCCCGACCTGCGTGTTGAGAAGCCCTCTCCCTGAACTTCTGTTCCTTTTGCCTGGGAACTGTGTTCCCAGATGATGTGTATTTTAAATAAACGTCCCGGCGCAACCGTGTAAGAAAGGTTCGACACATTTCATGACCATGTGGCATGTTCTTTGGTGGACAACGAGATTTAAGGGCCATTGACTCGAAGCGGGTTCTTCCGGATGTGAATTACGCACGAGTGATCAACCGTCGAGGGAAAGACCTTATGCTTTCCTAGAGCCAGTGGGATACGTAGCAGGTGCTGTCTAAGCATGTGGTCATTACTGTAAGTGAGGTCCCTTGAGTTGCTCCAGCTTGCAGACATGGCCGAGAGAAACTTTTCTCCTTTCACTCCCATTTGCGTAAGCTCACTTCCAAGCTCTGTTAATACTTCTTTAGAGCTCGCACAACTTGCCCGATAGCGGAAGGTGATCTCGTGGCCGTTCTCTGCGTAGGCCCGTGGCTCTACGTGGACGGGCGACGATCCTCGAATGACCGTTGCTGTTGCCACACCTCTCTATCTGGGGGTCACTTGTTAGCTGCCATTGCACAGCTCGGTCCCGTGACGTCCTCTGGATTTCACGGGAGAGTTCCTTTCCTGGTGGCTTCCTTTCAGAGGGACCACACAAACAGAGTGCCCACCAAACTCAAAGGATAGTTCGCAGTGGTGAGGGTGGCTCGCTGACCTAAGGTCAACGGCCCGAGAATGCGCAACGTCTGCGGGTCGGTCGACACAAGAGAAACCACAGCCCGAAAAGGGTAATCGCTTTCACCGAACCTTCCGCAGACACAAGACTCTTGAACTGCGGAGCGAACGCGTCCACAAGCAAATGCGGTTGGCGAGGGTCTGGTCCAACTGCGAAGCGCGGTGATGCAGTCAGTGATCTCTCCTGCCTCTCCTGTGTCTGAACATGTGCAGATGACACATATGAGAGGCATTTGGTGTGCTCACGCTGTATTTGTTTTATCGGAATGGTAGTGTACTCTGTACTGGACTCACTGACATCGAAAAGGCGCTGGATACTGGTGGTAATTACATGATTCTCGACATCCTGGAACATCTAAGCTTTCCAAAGCCATTCTCTAGATATGTGAATACTGCTGGAAGTTAGCAAATTTCGAGATATCCAGAAGTGGATAGGAGATGAGGAACTCAAGATAAAAGGAGACATCCGTCAAGAACGACTGTAGGTTTGACAGTAGGAACCTTCGAGATCAGCACCTTGACTATACAGCGATTCCACGTGACAGCTGCAAAATATTAAGGTAACCATATTGAAGATACCTTATTTTTGCAAACGCAGCAGCTCCGGCAAAGATGATGGAAGAGACCTTCTCCTGGGTGTGAAAAGAATCCACGAAGTAAAGTAGTTAAGGCTTGACTATCAAGTAGAAGTCGAACCTTTGCAATGCAGTTTGGCACCCTAGGATGCTCTTTGATTCAATGCTTTTCTTTCCGTTACCAACGAATGCCACGGAGCGATTACAAATAACGCAGAGCAGCTTTTCCAAGGATTTAGTAAGAACAGCTGTTTCTCTCATGAAAATAAGGCTCGAAAATGAAGATGCTGGAGCATGAGGCTACAATCCTCTATGCACAAAAACTGCTCTACATAACATACAAATAGGACTTCGACTCTGCATGATACATTTAGCGTATTCAAAATGGATTCGACGGTGAAACAAAATGGTCAAGAAAATAAGGAGAAATAACCTCAGGGAGGTTCCCTGGATGAAAGAACTGTGCAGATAATTTTTCAGGCTGATCCCATTGTTCTTCTGCACGTCTGGACGCACAGTGGATTAGTTATAAAGAAAAAGCAGCCATTCAAGAAGCTATTGAGAGAGGCATCCAAAAGTGTGGCTGTGCACATATAAACTTAAGATGGGAGCGCTCATGATGTATAAAATGCGCAATTTTTGGAAAGACCGATTGGTTCCACAGGAATTTAGAATGGGTTACTAAAGAAGCTGACGTCAAAAAGGAAACTTTAGACAAAGCCACAGGAGCGTTGAGATGCCACAGTACAAACCACTTAGCAGTTGGAATAACTATAGAAATATGATGTGCTACCGGAAATACAAGTCTATTGGAGTTTTTTTTTTTCTTTTTATGGGAGTCTCTTTTGCAGCGCCACTCTACTTCTGGGCAGGTAGTCTGGAAGATTTGTTCTGCCGGAAAATGAAGAATCTTAAAGCAGCCGACGCTTCTTCACTTTGTCGAATGCAGGATTGCAATTAGAAGTGGTAAGGCAAGTAACTGGTTGGAGAGCAAGACAAAGCTGGAAGTCCTGCGAATGCTGCTAAAGGGGGGGTAACCCTGTGGTAATGACAACCATCTCCTCTCTCATCAACAGCGTCCCAATAAGGAGCAAGTAGTAACGGGGTGCTTATTTAATGGACTGGACATGAAGGAGATAGAAATTGGAATCCAAGTTTGTAGTAGAGTTTCTGCATGGATTTAATATTACATTCTCAAGATCAAAGATGCAAGTCATACCGTGAACCATAATTATTAGAACAATAGGTAGTGCATTGGCTATAAGCACAGAAACAAACAACAGTGTACAGATTTCATTTGTTTTCTATTGAATGAACTACTCCATCACATGTTGCACTAGGGGAAGTGGCTCTAGGGGTTTGTTAAAAGAAGAGCACTTGGGAGAAAGACACTGCATTCATATTTACTGTGAACATCCGGGATGCTGGTCCCCGGGATGTGCCCTCAGGACAGGTCACAGATGTGCCGCATGTGCACTTCCCGTTTTCGCTTTAGTTTCTTCTCTCCGTGTGCGGGATTCCCAGCTCGCTGAACATCTAGTGGTTCTTCAAAGGTTCCACAGCTCCGAAGTTCTACCATGGACATTGAAGATAGTAAGTAATCTTTGTAGCCTAGAAGGAGAGGCAGTCTCCGATGCCTGCTCTCCTTTCTCTGAAGTGATTCTTCCAACATTGTCCCTTAGTTATCATCTAGACGGCTCCACTCCTGTTCTGGAGCATCAGGTATGGAAATAGTCTTCTAGTCAATCACAGGCACTGGCTAGCTGAAGCCCATCAACTCTTATTTTCCTTCAGCGTCCGTTTGGTATGGTCGACCTACGATGGTCGTGTCTCGTGGTGATGCAAATAGACTTTCCTGCATAAAGACTAAGAATACAAAACACCTTCTGCTCATGCAATCATGTGTGTGCCTCCCACAAGAAATGGCGTGGGTCAGAAAGTTTAGCAATTGACAGGGCTTATGGAGAACTGAGATCGAGATTGCAGAGATCATGGAAAAATTCCACCTGTGGAGGAACCACGGGGTATTAGAAAAGGTTAAAAGTGTCGAGTATCCATTGGCTAGTTCTCTCAAGTAGTGTCAAACTGTTTTAAATTGTTCGAGGGTTGTTCTTTCTGCTGCTTCCCATAATCAGAGAAGTGCTTTACCTTTTCTCCTCACTTCACCTCGTTTCAAGATTGAAAAAACAACACATTGTTCAGTATCTTTTCATTATCCTATATGTTTTATTGAACCACAGATTCTAGAAACAAGGCACTTCTAGAAGATGCGAAGTAATTGTCTTGTGAATTTCTCTATGTTAGGAAACTAAGTGAATCCTATCAAGGGAAAAGAGATGCCCACGATGAGCCAATAAGCAGTGACTCCAGAAAAGGTGGAATTTCATTAAAGCTCAACCTAGAGAATGGAAGGAGATTTTTGTCAAGGAAGTGGAAGGAAGATTTGATGAAGTTAAGGGCTGCAGTATGCATTGAAATCAAGTTGTCACATTTCATTGATCTTCTGCCAGCAACACATGTTTTTCTCTGCTCTTGTGTACATCTCCATAAAACATCCATCCAGCTGCGAGAGGTTCTGTAAGAAAGAATTAGGCATAATAATCACAAGTGGTATTTGCTACATAGTATAAAGGAAGGCACACATCTTTTATCCACTGTATTTGCATGCTGGGCAGTTCATCTTGCCGTGTGCGATCCATAAAGGCTGGAGGCTGGATATTCAGCTCAGATTTCTCCTTATCGCCCTGAAACATCAAATATGAAAGCATGTGAACAAAACATGAGTTTGGAACCTGATCGAAGAATTCTGAGGTAACCAAATTGGCAATCTGCTTCTGCACCTCCCATGATTTGGTTGAAGCTGCCAAATCTCCAGAAGTCATCATCATTGAACAAAGCATGTTTCTGTGCTCTTCTTTGAGACTGTGTTCCGAATGAAATATTCCTTTATTCAGAAGAGTTTCAAATTCAGGTTTGAGTCTAAGCAATCAGGTAGAAATGAGTTAAATTGCATCATCGTAATATCATTATGAAATCATTGTTACTAACTGCACTTTAAATGGAACAAAAGTTCCAGTCATAATAAAATATGCAAGTTATTTCCATGAGATCAATGAATTACTTAAAATATGAAGTAAGATCTGTTGCCAGAATGCAATATCTGAGTTTCTCAATCACTTTTGAATAATCCTCTGGACTTAGCATCTGGAGAATGTTGTGTTTCTGAAAGGGCAAGCTTCGAATGAACAACAAAACACATCACAAAGTAAATGCACAAAGCATACAAATGTACATGTGATCATGCAGAGATGTCCATTGTTACACTGTGATATGTATGCTTTAGCTTCGAGGCAGATGACAGATGACCTAATCAAGAACCCTTAAAAAATCGGTTGTCTTTTGGATGCATAACAACGGTTACATTCTTATGCCATTGTTATGCATCTGTGTTGTTTGTATATCAACATTAAAGGTGAGAGCTGAGGCATGTGTACGCGTTGTTTTTTTCCTTCTAGGTCATCGGACTAATTCGTTTCCTGCTACAACAGGAATGCACAGCATCCCAGCAACTGAAGAGGTTCCAAGTTTTCAAGATCATTTCTTTCCTTCGTAGTACCAGAGCTAAGCAGAAGGACCCATAGAGTCATTTGCTCTTAACAAATTCATCATCGGTACACCTTACGTCCACTGTTTCTTTCTTTGTACATAAAACGTGTGCATCATCGTTTTTCAGAGCTATCTGTCAATTTAGTCACAAAGTGCAAATCTGGCACAAAATTATGAAAAATCATAGCGACTATGAGCTGGTGAGAAAAAATTACTAAATTACGTACTGAAAGTAAGGATTCCCCAGCCGAAAAACATTATGACTATCATTGGATCTCTAAGTCTCCTCGTAAACTATTTATGACAAAGAAGTATTGCTATCAGCAAAAAACAAAAAAAAAACACGAAAGCTGCTAAACAGCAGTTGAATTGTTAAATTACTCAGTAGCTGTCTGTGCTCTTGGAGTTTGCAGAATGGACGTTTATTAGAATGAACAAAGGATTTCACGAGGACTTGGGGCGATTTCCAGATTCCTGTTTAAATGTGTTGATTCAGCAGCTACTTCTTATCCCACTCATGCAACAACCGAACAGAATCCGAGATGAACTTTTACCTTGCTGCTCAATATCATCACTGCATGATTGAAATGGTGGTGTTCCATGGTGTTTTGGGTTCCATAAAGAAGAGCGAGTGCCGATCCTGACCTGAAAGCATACATACGCTCATCTTTTGCTAACTATTGTTCAGCTGGAATGATGATGTGATGAATAATTGTTCAACGAAAACGTCGATGTCTGTGGAGCTCAGGGAGCCATATATTTTAGGGAGGCATTTCACGCACCCAAGCATACTCTCTTACATCAAACGGAATCTGAATTCAGGGATCTCCGATTATGAAGGCCTCTTGTGGGCAGTTTGCTTGCATAATCAGTTGACCTTTATGTCGACCTTTCCCGTTCAAGCATTATTTCAAGCTCTGAATGCATTTTGTTTGCCTTCGTTGACCTTTAAGGTCACTCACGACACGAAAGAGCATGCATGCATCCGGAGCTGCACAAAAGCTTGCTGTGCCGACACTTTGGAATGGGGCGATGCACCTACAGTTCCTCGAGTTCAGCACGTAACAGCAGCAGTACTTTCGGAGCAGCTTGCCAACTGATTATGCAAGTAAACTATATGAGGTGGCAGATGATCTTCCAAGGGCAGTCTCTTGACCTCGCTGGGAGTAAACTCTTAAGTAGACGGAGAACTATTCTTCAGAGTAGACCATCTGAAGCAGACTTTTGTAGCATCTGATGCATTCGGCTATGGAATGCGGGTTGAGACTTTGGTCTTGGAAGTTAAGCTACCTCCATGATCGCCCAAGGGGTAGCACGCTAAAACGCTGTGAATATTTCTCAAATGGGTTTCCTTCAGGAGCTACGATTCATGGAGAAAGTTACTTTCCGCTTTTGAGGGAAAGTTGCTCGCATTCAGGTGACAGAGAGAAGAGGAAGGTCAAGAAGAATAGTAAAGAAAATGTTGTGATGAGAACACAAACTGAGCCCTGTAATTTGTCGCCTCGGAGACACGCTTCCATTGTGTGCACTGTAAGCAATGTTTTAATTTAGAGCAGCAAAAGGTCCTCATCGCTCAGAGCCCTCTTTGAGTATTCCGTGACAGGAGAAAAATTTGCCATTGCGATCTTGAAAAGACCGACAATTTCGAGCTTTCGATACTTCTCTTTGTTAGCAGATGAAGCCGGAGCGGAGTTTGTTTCAAACCTCTAGATTTCACACCTCAGTTCTTGTAAGTCTCCTCCTAGATCCTCTTATTCAGTTTCCGATGCCTTCAATTCTTTTTGTATCCTCTCATGTGAGTATTTCTGTGTCGTCTCCTGAAGTTTTTGTCTTTCGCTGCCTGAAGAAAGAGACAGAGCGTCAAGATCTCGCGCAAACTCGCTCTTCTCTTGTATCCACTGATCCGCCAAAAGGAGTTTTGAATGGTCCAAGCGGTGGTTCCATAAGTAAATATCAAATAACTTTGAAATTCTCGAGACCAGCGGATGAGCTTCACTCTATCTGATAGGTCTTTGTCACCTCTCAAACTAGAATATGCATTCTCTGAAGATGATACGCTCTACTGCTTTTTTGTTTGCTATCCAATCCTTCGAGATTGCTGGAGCCATTCCAGGTATCTATGACAAGAAACCGGTAGACTAGGAAGAAGCAGGCGGTGCTTGCTGACGCACGTGGACTCCACGGTAACAGCTAAAGAAAGGCCCAGTCTTGAACTCTTTTTGGAGCTCTGTCTGCACATCACTCGAGGATGATAGCATCCTCACTCCGCTGATGATCTCAGGATCGCTCTCTCCAGCCAAAAGTGTTCTTTTGAATGAATTGAAAGAAAGGCTCGTGCTTCTCATTATTGTTGATTCTTGTAGAGTTTCAATAAGATTGATCAGCGGGGTCAGATTTGCTCATCATAGGATGTGCAGTCCCTTGCTCCCATTCCTGTGGATCTTTCTGGAAGGTTTCCTCCAAGGGTGGTCACTGCACAGAGCGAAAGGAAGCTTAGAGCCCCCAGACGACGCAAATCAGTTCTGGCATCTCAAGGAGTCAGTGCGCGCTTTTCTGATCCTTCGTTCAGTCTCCACTTGGAATCCACGCAAAAAAAGCGCGTCGCTTTCTTCTGAGACCCACTCAATCCGAGAACTCCCGGGGTCTAAGCATTCGAAGAACAACTAAATCTTGCAACTGCACCCTTCCCAGACGACGGGGCAATTTGTCGATGCTTTCCTTGTTAGTCTCAAAAGACCGTCAGCTGCTGAACATTGTATTTGTGTGGCAGTTGTTTCTCACATCCCTCAGAAGGAAGACAACAGTGCCCGATACAAGGCAGCATCAGTTCTCATCATCCCTCCACAGTTTGCGTTTTGAAATGCAAAAGGCGGGTGGGGCAAACAGCATGGGAAGACATCGCTTTGAAATCCTATCGGAATTCCCTCCTACGACAGCCAAGCAGCGATGCCAGCATCAGCTGCCTCCGAGAAAGAATAAAAACACTTTAAGGAGGCTGAGCTTTCGAATGGAGAAAAAAAAAAATGCTGAGTCCAACAAACCGGGTCTAGAGATGAAGCGCAGGCATTTAGGGGTAGTCGAGATCAAAAGAGAAACAAAAAGCTCTTTGGTCTGGTCCTGGAAGTCTCGATAGCGAGTTGATCCCTCCCGTGAGGATCTAATCTCTTAAGAGTTGCGGAGAGCTATGAAAGGAAATGGGAATGAGAAAAAAAATATAAAAGCAATAAGAAAACGAGAACGACAAAAAGAAGAGAGGATGGATTTGATCCCAGACGCAAATGAGGCCCGGAACAAATCGTTTGTAAAGAATTCTCTCACCCATAGAGGTCTGCGCACATCGTTCATCCTAGACAAGTAAGAAAAAAGTCATTTTCAACAGAAAAAGTGTTCACAATCAGTTCAGAACGGAGAATTGCCATAGCACTTTGCTAGCGTGAAGACCGCCTTGATCCGGGTTGCGAGGTGCAACCTCCAGCTGCTATTCAAGCAACGGTTGCGTCGTCAAGGAAGGCTTCCCCAGTCTCCGACTTCCTTAGCAAGACTGAGACGAAAACAATTTTTAGAAAAACTGAATAGAAAGATACAAGAACGTGACCTAAAGAAGGAATATCAGGACTTCTGGTCGATACCCTCTTAATAATATTATTCCTCGGATATCGCTCATCCTGGAAACAGCCACCATTCACTACGGATCTATATTTTGCAATTTGCTATCGACCAGGCGATCAGTTCATTTCTGTGAGGAAACGTCGTTTTCGATTCCTCCCCTAAATACACTCCTATTCCTCCCGATCTCATTATCAAAAATCTGACCATTCTTTTGCCACTCCTCCTCCTCCATTTCCGTTTCCTAGATCTACTTTTTTCATTCACTTACAAGAGAACTCCCTACTCTCAAACATCCTACACATTCAAACAAGATAAAGCCTCCTACTCCCCCACGCCATATTACGGTCCATCCCTATAGAGCCAGGAGTAGCCGGCCGCTCTTTTCACAGAAATCTAAGTCTTGTCCATCTTCACATCATTCACAGGGGTACCAGAAGAAGGAGCGGGCAGTGGAAGAAAACTAGAAGGTCGCTCGTGGCAGGAGGATTGAAAGGAAAAAACAATGCGAGATCCTTGCTAAAGACTGGCCTTTCAACGGCTCCCTCTACAATCTACACGCTGGAGGGAGCACACGGTCCACCTCCTGCACCCGCTTTTCCCAAAAAGCGTGCACAAAAACAGAAAAAAAAAGGCGCCCCGTAGCTTCTCTTTAGATCACATCACGAGAGGAATTTCCGCTCTGTAGATTCCTTGTTACTAAGTAACCAGAAGGAAGGAGGCCTTCTTAGAGTTGCATGGAATTCCCAACGGTGCAAAGAGCGTCGTTGTTGTTGCTGGTCACAGAGGCGGCGAAAGCCACTCATTTCCCTTGCCTTTGTACGAGGAGGGAGACGAAGGAGGAAGGAGGAAGAGAAGGGGGAATTAATGATGGTGACAAAGAGGAGGAGAAAGAGCAAGAGTGACTCACGCGGTCTCCGGAAAAGGTTGGAGGAGACTGGGCATGTTGGGGAAGAGACAGCATGAGGTCTCATCTTGGGCAGTTCATACAATCGCGCGCAAGTGGGGTCAGATGGTCATCTGGTCATCAGAGCCGAGCTTTCTTGGTCAGTTCGATAGCGAGAAACGCAGGCGTTATTAACCAGCGTGATTCGGTTTCAGGAAGGGTAGATGGAAAAGGCCAGGATCCCCAAACCGACACCCAAGTGTTTCTTACGCACTTCTGCTGGTAGGCGTTGTTGGTTCCTCTGTGGTCCAGATCATGACACAAGCAGGCGACGAACATAGCGAGAGAATCTATGCCGCTGAAGAGATGGCAGAACCTCACCGTCTGGAGGATACATAGAAAAAAAAGAGAGAAAAAATCGTCACGTGTTCACGGAAACCTCCTTCCCTTCTGGCGCGATCTGGTCAACCCAACCCATCGTTCCATGAGGAAGAGCAAGACATTTTTAGAGCAAAAATAGGGGGCAGGTGTTCCCTTTGAGACAGGAATGTCAGCAAGGAAGGCAACACTAGTAGAGTCAGGGCGTGTGGCGTCCACTCCCTTCCTTATTTTCGGAGGTTATGTGGTCGGTCACCCAGGAACCGTCGGGACTGAGACAAGGGGGAGGAAAGGATTTGTTTAAAATGCCAGTGAGCATGGACAAGTGGCTGGAAGCGGCCCTTATTGGTCTCTGGACCGCGTGAAGAGACTGCGCAAAGGGAGACATTAGCTTCATGCCGTCATTTCTAGGTGTCTCGCTGCTCAGCCGGCCCACCCGGTCTTCTCCTACGTCCCGGAAAGGATGTCCAGAGATTCCCTGGTTTCTTCACTCCGGCTTTTAGTCTACATATCGATAGCCCGTGCGCAATGCCTCTTCCACGATAGCTAAGCCCTCCCTCTTTTTCCACGAGGTCGTCACCATTCCTTAGAAAAGTGGTCAGGGTGAGTCTTCTGGTCGTTATGGAGATATATGGAGATGGCCCGCGAGACACGCAGTGAAGAGAACGATGAGTAGGAGTCTCTTCTTGAAAAGCTTTGTGGACGCGTGGATGCTGCTGTCGGTGCTGCTAGAGAGGAGAAGATGAAGAAACGGAGGAAAAGAAAGAGATGAGAGGGTAAAAGAAAGGAAAAATGAAGGGTCACTCAGCTTTCGAGCCTTTCGGGTCATTAGAGGAGGGAATCACCCAGGCTATCCAGCGGTTTGACTATAGCTTTGCATGAAGATTCTGGTAGGGGGAGACCGAGCCAATGTGCCTACAAGGGCGAAACTCGGTCCTTAGCAGCAGCGGCATATTCTTCTTAGTCTTGTGCGCGACTGGTTGCTCAGAAGCCCCTCGCAAGGGATCCATTGCTTGCTGAGAGGAGAGGTGTAAAAACCACGGATCCCAGAAGGACACTGATGCTTTCTTGGCAAAAGGGGCATCTGGACCTCTTTGAAAGTGTGGCACTAGGCAGAGAAGGAATCCAACCAGCACATCTCTTCATGCTCCAAAATCTGGGTGGAAGCGTCCTTGGCAAGGACGGAAATCCAAGAAAGGAAGCGGGGAGTGTGGACAGAGATCCAGCTGTGCTGCTAGAGAACTAGGTGTTCTCGGAAGAGTAACTCTCGTGACCGCGGACGTCGACAAGCACGTGGCAGAAGAAACGATTTCTAAGGGAAGTAGAAAGCCATTGAGCTAGATCGGCGACTCTCTTGGAATCTCAGGCGCGTCGTCATCCAAAGAAGAGAAAAGGACACCCATCTTTGGTCAGATTCTTCCCTCGCTTGTCGGGCAGCGTGTGGTTCAAAATTGGGCAAGACCGGGGCCTATGGCCCAGATCCTGAATGAGAGCTTTTGCTTCCAATTCATGGCGGAACTCTCCTCAATTCCAAGGACAATGCGCTCATTGGTTGGCAAGGAGGGAGACTTCTCAACGGGAGCAAGATGCTTCCATCCTCTGGTTCCGTAGAGCAATGGAAGCAGGGTATCTGTTAGGACTTTCCGATTGACATGTCCAGGAAAAGTCCCATCATTTCTGACTTCCCTCCAGGAAAGCCTCGCCTCCTTCCTTGAGACCGCCCTTCCCTCTCCTCTTCAATTTCTTTTTTCCCTTCTTTCTTCCCTTAGGTCTTGCTCCTCCCCGTGCCGTCTTGCCCGAGGCGGCCTCACCATCCTCAGGAACAACAGCGCAAGGCTCTGCTACCGCGGCACAACAAATTCTTCCAGTTTTGTGATCTCACTTGCGCTACAGAGCGAATCAAACTTTGCAGTCTCTGAGCGGTACTGAAACCTTTTGGAAGATCCATGCTGATGAGCCAGCTTGATGACCTGAGGTCGTCGTATCCAGAAGATGTTCCTCGCCCTTTATGCAGATGCAAATCCCGTACTCTCTGCTGTGGAGAACACTAGTGAGAAAATCAATCCCTTGTGTCATATGGAATAGCGGATACTGATGCTGCGAACGAAAAGAGAAAACGAGACTTGTTTTTCTGCCTCAGATATTGCTTTGTCATGGCATGTTTTCAAGTTTCCCGGCCTTCAGCTCTTGAGAGTGACCTAGGGCTGTGTCAGACGGAAGCTTCCAAAGCCTTAAAGAACTTCATCACAGTTCGCCAGAGCACCAAGCTGCTCTATAGAGGAGTGACAAGGAAGTCCAGTGGGGAGATCACTTTCTGCTAACGCCTGGAGACTTGATCAAGGCTGACTGCACGTTGGCTACCGGCAGCTTTGGGGACACAGCTGTCTCCACCGGCGGCTCAGCTGCAGACGATAGTGCGCAGACTTCCTTGAAATGTTCGTTCTTCTTCTTTAGTACCCAATTTCATTGTCTCATGGCTTCTGGACAGATCTGCTAAACGGTATCCGTCCAGTCTCTCACACGCTTCTAGTGCCTGGAGTCTCGCAGCAGCGCCGTAAGGACGTCCAAGACTATTCTCTGTACTCGGTGGGGACAACGAGAGGAAGAAGGAAGGCCCAGTTCGGGAACAAGGAGGATGGTTCAAGAACAAGAATGGAAAGAGAAAATGCCACACTCCGGGAAAAATTGGCTTTCCTTCACAATGGATCTTTTTGTGGAGCTCCGCGAACGAAAGTGGCTAGGTGGAGCGACCGTTGAGGAAGGGTCTGCACCCTCTTCAGAGTGGACCTTTCTCATACCCTTTGTTTCTCCCACCCTTACCAGAAGGAGGGGTAGGAATAGACAGTAAGTCAAGCGGTGTAGCTATGGGCCACGATAGTCTGCATGGGGAACTTTCCTGGGAAGAGGAAAAGATCTGCCATGAGGTAAGGAGGAAAGAGAGGACACGCGTTTCCTCTAGATAAGGCTCACCTGTAGCATGGCGAACATGACCTGGGCTACGTTGAAAGCATGCCTCCAGTTGTGGTAGGGGACGTCCCTATAGTTCTTCCGCACGGTCAGCAGCCACTTGAACAGCATCTGGAACAGATGATTAATCTTTCGCTTCCGGAACTCTAAAAGCGAAGTGCCCTTCCCCCCGCGTCTTCTCCAGTGGGAAGGGGTTTGATCATCCGGGAAAGCCTCATTCCGCATCTCTCCCTTGAGAGGACAGATCCAACGGTCTAGGTGGTCACATGGAAGTGAGAGAGACTGTGTGAGGTTTCTCTGTTCCCGAGAAGGGGACAGGGAAGGCAGAATCTTCCCCTTCCTCCGTTCCTCGATCGATGAAATGCATGAATAGGTCGTTAAAAGGTGAAGGAGACGAGATGGCTGTGGAAAGAGGGTGGGAGCGGAGGAAGACAGGAAATGCAGGAATTAAAGGCAAACACTGAGATTGAAGCCAGAAGGAGTGGTGACGTGAAACATGACATTTAGCCGCCTTCTCTGAGGAAAGATCAGAGAGGTTCTTTTCCCGAGGGAGGCGCTGTGAGAGGTGTTTACAGGAACCGCAGTCA
Source organism: Raillietiella orientalis (assembly GCA_036172245.1). Taxonomy (NCBI): domain Eukaryota; kingdom Metazoa; phylum Arthropoda; class Ichthyostraca; order Raillietiellida; family Raillietiellidae; genus Raillietiella; species Raillietiella orientalis. Next base: position 6,431,585 of record JAYWIR010000003.1, on the reverse strand, counting down.
ATAAAACTATTGCGAGGCTAAGTGTACAAAGTGGTGAAGTGGCAGGGATGTGAATCAGTTGGGAGACGAGAACAAGATCTTCCAGAATGAAGGCAGCTTTAGGATTGGGTTGGAGAGGAGATTTCCTGTCCCTCAGCTGGAGAAAAGGCCCCGGGAGAAGTCTGATGCTCGGGCTCTTCCATGTTTTCCAAGGGAGAAAGCAGGAAAGAGGGAAGTTGGAACTACTTTCCTCCGGACGTCGTGCAGTTCCCAATCCCTTTCCCTTCCCCCCTCTGCGGCAGCAGCGGGAGCTCGGGAGAATTTCACTTGGAGGGCGCGGCGAAGGGGAAGGCATAGAAGAAGGGAGTACGCAGTGCCCACCTCCACTGGGATCTTGAACTTGGACACGAAGCCCAGCTCCTTGAACATCCGCATGCTGGCCACCACCATCTCATCAGCACTAAGGGAGAAGTCGTTGAAGCTCAGGCTAGAGAGGTCCCAAAGCGATGCATCCTGCGGATCGATCATCTGAAAAAGGAGAGAATTGAAGGTCGAGTCCTTTTTTACCGGAAGAAAAGATTTGGAAAGAAATCGGGAGAGGACTGTTCAGGCTTTTCGACCAAGTCTGCTATCCTTCCCCCGTACTCGCTCCTTTCCCAACTCTCGGCCTTCTGCGATTTTTCTCCGCACGTGGAAAGTGCTCCAGAGCCAAGTCCATCAAATTACTAGCAAAAACTAACAGCCCGAGACAAGGTGATTCTTTGAGAGTAACGGAGAGACCAATTCAACACCATCATCCTGAGGATCCCACCATCATCTCCACTATGGCGCCATCACCAAGCACTTGATAGCGGCTAGCTGGTCCATCAAGCTAGAGGATACGCATCAACGAAGGAGTTAGGCGGGGTTCACGAAGAAGGAAGTAACCGCCAAGGAAGATAAAGGGAGAATAAGAGAAAAGAGGAGGGCAAGTCTTTTCAAGGTCCAGAAAAGGAAAATCTGAAACATGAAACGGAAGCGGGATGAACCGGAGAGGGCAGAGAGGGGGAACGACCTCGAAAAGAAAGAAGAAAGAAAAAGGAAGCGACCGAACTCCCTCGGAGACCGAGTCTTCGAGATGAGATTCTAGGGATGCGTATAAGACGCCTTGAGAGTGCTTCTCACGTGTCCGATCAGCTGGCATTGGGAAGCGGTCAGGATGCTACTCTAAGCACGGATGCAGCGGTGGCGTAAAGGATGGAAGGCCCGTAGGAGTTCCTCGTAGGTATGGGGAATTCTAGGAGGACGAGACTGTCCATCTGATGACCAACCAACATATCAGGCTGGGCTCTCAGAGTCTCGCGAACACACGGACCAACAACGCCACTGCTCCCCTCCCTCCGGCAAATTCTTCAGGTGGGCGAAGTTCAGCACGAAGGAAAGAGAGCGCAGCTACAGAGGAAGAGAACAGGTTCCTTGATCACTGGATACTGTGGAATTCGTGCTGTGGGCGAGGCATCATTGAGAGGAGGGGATGATCGAGACCGGGAAGAGTCAAAACCTGCGATCACGGTTCCACACCAGGGATATCAACACAAATGCGAGGCGTCCTCTGGGTGATAATTTCTGACAGTATGAAAAACAAAAAAAAGAGGAAAGAAGCTTTCCAGGAACGCGGATTCACACGAATTCGAATCCCTTCGTGGTTGGCATGCTTTATCCTCCCACAGTCTGACAAGGATGCGAATTCCCGAGGCAGAGGCTTCGCTCTCCGAACGCGGCGTCCGACGTCAGAAACGAAGATGGTCGATGCTTCTGAGAATCTATCCGGGCTGGCAGACCTTTGGCGAGCAGCCTCCAAGTTCAAAGAGGCGTGCGCTCCAGTCTTTTGCTGGTGTAGTTTCAGGAGAGACCTGGGTACGATCCGCTGGGGAGAACGGAATGCTGGAGCCTGCTGTCGTAGTCTCGAGACTGGAGAAAAAATTTGCATCCCGGCTGTTCCGATTCGGAAGAACCAAGTGCGGATCGAACTACTTCAAGGCGGCAAGAGCGCTACCCCGAGCCACAGCAACTGTTCCATAACAGCCGAGTCTGTTGGCAAGCTCCCGCTACATCAGTGGATTAGCACGACACCCACTAATTTATTGGATTTCCTCGATGTCTTCCAGAAGAGAAAGATTCTGCGTCACTTTCTCCGTCGAAACGCGTCTCGTTCAGGGAAGGATCGCTCAAAGAGGACATCATCGGATACTTTGGATCTCTCGGATTTTCTCGGCTTGCTTTTTTCACCTTGCAATGCTATGCAGCCTTGGAGACAGACGGGTCAGCTGGGGAAATGCTCGATCTTTTTTTTGCTCCATTTGTCTGTCAGCGTGCATTTCCAGTAAGACAGTGAAGTTTCCGTTCCCTCCTGATTTCCTGCGAGATTTGCGATCTCGTCCCAGCATCAGTGCAGAGTAATACGAGAGACTTCCGAGATTCTGTCAAGTGCGCGTCTCAAAGGAAGCACCGAAAAAACGCAGAATATAAATCTGCACTTAGGCTGCAGATCAATGGACCGAACTGCATTCAGATTCTCCTTGATAGCTGCAAACTCGTTTGGCTTGTGCAGGATTCCGAAGGAAGAACAGCCAACACTGACGTATGAAGAACAGGAGAACAAGTATCACGAAGCCAGAGAGGACAGTCCATATCTGCGATGCTCTTCTTGCTATTCCTCGCTGTTCCTGACAAGATTTTGGAAAGCAGACTGAGCACACATCGAAAATTATCTTTGCCTGCTTTCACAAGAAGCTTTTGCGTAGCGATTTTCCAAAAAAAAAAAAAAGGAAAACCAAACTGAATTGCTTTATCTCCTCCACGCAGAGAGAGGGCGTAGTCCCTGTGCACCCTGTGCGCTATGGTAGCTAGGAATATCTGGTTTTGCAAAGTGACGTTCCCACAAAGATTTGCAAATGAGTGTTTCGAACGATTCGTCTTTCGCAAGAGTTGTGCTACCACTGCTTGCCTGAGAGCGCCACTCGTGTACGGAGCGGCTCGAAACGCGTGCCGGGCTAGAGCTGGCTCCAAAGCTTCCAAAAAAAGCGTTGACCTCATTTTCCGAGATCAATGTGCTGAACGCAACTCAGTCCTCATGTGTGGTTCAGGGGATTTCTTGGAAGGCACCGATGGCCTTTTGAGTGATGAACGTTTCCTTGAGTGCCTCTGCTTTGCTGCCAGTTTTGTGGCGCGCTTGTCTGTGTCTCTCGTTCTTCGCTTCCGGGTTTATTCCGATGCTTTCGAATGGAGTCTCTTTCTCGAGTTTCTCCTTCAGAAATATCTAGAAAACATGTTTCGGCGCCAAAGAAAACTCGCCTCTTCTTTCCAGGCACGATTTTCGCCACCGGCATTTCGCGGATCCGGAAAGAAGACCACGGAAGAACAGCACGAAGCTTGGTGTTCCACGCTCAGAAGACGAGGCAGCCGTTCCTGCAGCCGTCCACCGCAGATCTGGAGGAACTCAGTTCGCTCAGAAACGTGACGGTCTTCCAGTGGCAAGACTCCTTCGAGGAGAATGCGCTGACCGTGGAGGTCAACGAAGTCGCTGGAGGAAGCAACAAGTGGCCTTCCAGGTTCGGGAGAGATTCCCGTTCTTGGTTTTGATGAGAGCATCTTTCTTTCCTGAGTTCATGGCTGGTAGTGATGGAAACGTTTCGACCTTCTTGGCTCGTTTTAGCGTTCAGCGACAAGTCCTGAAGCTCATTTATTGAGAGAGTTCTTCGGGTTACCGACCGTCGAATTTTCCGACTCGTGGTCTTTAGAGACAGTGCAGGCAAAGGACCTAAAGTTCTTCAAAGGGGATGAATGCGGAAAATAAAACGGCATCTCATGAACTTATCGATAGCTTCCAGGAGTAACACATGAAGAAAACTCTTCCTCCTAATGTGGAACTGCATTCTCTGGACATTTTCGGATGCAAGCATTTGGGAATCGTGCGGTTCCGAGGGGAGTGAAGTGCACAAACTAAATGTGGCTCGTAAAGGGGTCCCGAAAAAGGGAAAAAAAAATAGCGAAAGCAGACGTAAGCCAAAAGAGGCTAGTTTGGAGGATGAGAAAAGCCTTGAATTCCAAAACGAAATTCTCCAAATCCCAACTGTAGACGACAAAGATCGCGCCGAAGGCAGTGAAGAGGTCAGACCAAGCGGAGCTCTGACTACTTTTGCGGGGCTAAAAGAGTTCACGATGAGCGTACGATCCCACGTTCCTAGCGTCCACTCTGCCAGGAAGTCTGTCCGTTCCATCAAAGACACGCTGTCTCAGTTCGACCTGCTTCCTCGAGTGCTGTGCCTGGCCCCCAGGCCATATGATCAAAGCGAACGTGTCACGTCCAATGATGAAGGTTTGTGCGACAGGAAAAGAACGTTTTCGGCAAACACCAAGAAATTCCATCAGAGGAAAGCAGGAAGAAAGGAATCAACAGGTGGTAAGTCCGAATGATGAGCGTTTGCGGATGAAGAAACACCAAAAATAAAGGAACGATGCAATAAAGTGTTTCGTAGCCAACAGCAGTGCGCTCCCATGTTTTTGACTCGTTTTTTTTTGCTTCTCACGGCGTTTTTTCTTGCCCCATTTCACGAAAATTCAAGACGGTCCACTGCCTTTAGCCTGATGCTGCGGTCCAAGCGCTGCTTGTTTCATGGTTTCGAGTATTCTTTGGCTTCTTTCCAGGAGGGACTGGAACCGAAGATTACCCAGAAGGGAGTCGTCGAAGAATTCCGTAGAAGCGCACGACTCGAAGATGATCGAAGAAATAAAAAAAGAAAAAGAGAAAAGCAATAGAAAAGGAAAGAACAACAACGAAAAAAAAAAAAAAAACAAGATTTATCGAGGTTGTCAGCAGCAAGCATCCTTCATCTGAGCAAATGAGATTTCCCCTCCCAACTTTCTGAATCCACCTTAAGGAAGAAAGCTCTCTAATCTTAAAGGCAAAGGCTGATTATTTCTGGTAATTGAGTTCGTCGTAACAAAACTTTGGGGCTTCCGCAGCAAATCCTGATTGCAAGCTGCTTCGAGATGTGTACCAAATTCTCCTTAACTTTCCCTGGCAACGCAAACTCGCCGCCGTGCTCCGAAAGGAAAACGCTTTCAAGGTCGCATAAAAGATAGATGAAATGGAGCATAACAGATAGACGATCTTGCAGACTATACATCGAACGAGGATGGCTCTCGTCGTCCGACCGATTCGTTTGCGGGTGTTGATCGAACCATCGTAGGTAAGAGGGCAACGTTTCCGCGGATCTTCCACGGTCTGAACTGCTTCCTCGATTTCTTCTTAAAGCAACCAACTGACAATAAAGTAATCCCTGCCCACCTTTTTCGTGAAACGCGGACGTCCGGACTCAAATCAGCATTGAGGAGGGAGGGATGACACCATGTCAGGCAGATTTCATTTATGGGGCTCACGTCATTAACCACCTTATTTCACTTATTGAGCTTCGGGAAGCTTCCCCTCGCCTTTCCCAGAAGATGTTTCACGGAGAGAGGTCGCTTCTTTCTTGCTGAAATACTTCTCCTGCGCCTAATGCTTGTAGCCTTGGCAGCGCGTAGTTTGCTGCTTCCAGCCGCAGAAGGATCTTCATCACGCCCTACTTCTGCTTCTCACAGAACGGAACATCCTCTTCTTCACAACGGGTACTGTGGCAGCGCGCAGCAACCTGCATGACAACGAGGTGCATTCGTGGAACGGAACTTTCCAGAAAAGTGCACAGCATCCTTGGGAATGGATTCGGTGAAAGTTCAGTGGGCACTCAGTGAAACAAACTGCACAGAAATGTTTGATGTGAACCGACCATCCGACACCCGAATGAAAAGTAGGGAGTGCAAGCAGTAGTACATCGAAGAGGAAGAGGTGGAAGAGATGCATCTAGAATGTTCAAGTAAGCAAGCACTTGTCAATTCTAGAAAATGATGGAATCTGAGGATCTCTAGTTTCTCACGATGACGCACGAAGTTGCTCACGATCCTTCCCTCGACCGTTCCCCGCACTATTTCTAAAAGTTGGGAGCATAGATAATAAGCATGATGAAATCCGTATATCAAATGAGGGCAAACTCGGATCAAGAGTTCGACGGATGCTGCCGTTTCACATCATCGATTCCATTAGATATCGAGCGCCTGCTCCATGAGACGTTCTATACGAGATTATTATTATCGTACGCTTCCGATCCTTTGCAAGGCTTCTGGGTATTTGGAATAACCGAGTCGATCCATACGACTTTCACCTACTTCACTTCAAAAATGACCGCATGCGCATTGGTACAGCGCGACCAGCCAAGAGGATGATGCTTTTGCTCTCATCGGACAGGAAGTTGAATGCAACGTTTTCTCTTACCATGATATCTTCAAGCTCCTTCTGCGACGCTGTGGCATGGTAGGATAGCACCTGGAATATACAAAAGCAACGGTTAGCTGGAATGGAGGGCGGCAGCAGCACACACTGTAGTGTACGATCACATGAAAGAGTCCGGCGATTCCCGTGAGAGTGTTGTAAAAAAAACAGACAGAAGTCGCCGCGAAACTCAAGTGAATTTCTCGGTTCCCCATCTTCGGTAGGACAAATAGGCGTAGGGCTACTTTAAGTAGAGCAAGTGTACGAGGAAAGCCAAAAAAAAAGGCCGTGTCCTCATGGATGTCTAAAACACGAGCACTTGGAATGCATATCGGCCTTAAACGCGTGATGTCATATGCATTTCGTCAACAATTTCTTGCTTATTGTATTTTATGTAAGCTATGTATGGAAGTGCACTTGAAAAAAAGTCTTCCGTCTATCCAGGAGCTTCCAGGTGATACTTTTTAGACTTCATGGAGACTGCACACGATTCCAATCTCTTTCGACATCGAAAGAGCATTCAGAGATATTCTGGGAATTTCGAAATGGGAGCCAAGGATGATAACCGGGCTTAGCTATCCAGGAAGGGAGCGTTTTAAACTGATCCTCTTTCGATCTGCGTAACTGATACCCCTCTTTATGAATTTCCGTGTGATTGTGGAAGGAATCATAACTTTGTGGAAATTGAAATGTTCACCTGTCTCTTTGACATTTTGGTTATACACCAACGTTATACACAGTGCGTGTTGTGTACATGTTGAGAGAATCCCAACTTCGAATAATTTTGCATAAATTGCATAAATCGCATCCATTCCCAAATACACGAGACCGTGGAAATGGAACCTTACTCGAACTGGAGGTCAAAAGTCACGAGGGACGTCCATTGAAAATCAAAACGCCTTAGGAGGAAAGGAAACCATGGCTTAATTCCCTGAGGTGGAATGCCTCTTCCTTTCATTGAATCCTTCCGGATCTTCCGAGCCAAACTGCAGTTGGGTGTCTTCCCAAAGAACCGCCATTTTCTTCTGCAGCGATCTTCGCTGCAGAGACCTCGAAGGCCATCTTCACGTAACGGTCAATCTCGGATCATCGTGGAAACGCACCGAGTAAGGAAGGTTTCGCGATGAATCATTTGGAAAGGTCATGGTCACACGCGGTATTGACTGTGGCCACTGAGTGCCTGACTTTCTCCTTGGAAAGAAAAACTGGACCGAGGGCTTTAGAACGATCTTAAAAGCGTAGGAAAGCGAAACGACTTCAATTAAAAGTTCAGTGATCGTGGAAGAACAAATGCAAAGGTCGTTTTGGGGAAAAGACCAGAGAGAATGAATGAATGAATGTTGAATGTAAGAGGACCAGAAAAGCATGCTGTATTGGAGGGCTTATCCCAGTGATCAGAAAGAAAAAAAAGAGAAACATGGATGATAGTGACAGCAACTTTTTTTTCCTGAGGTCTTCACAGTGCAGGGAGCTTTTTTTTTTTTTTTTTTGATCTTGAAAGGATGCGCTCGGGGCTCGCAAGAGATAGGAAGATGGAAGACGATGAGTTTGATTGGACTCGAGAGGCTAAACGCCCCAAGCAGCAAAGGAAAGAGCTTCCGGAGACACAGAAGGAACCTTATTAGCTTAATAGAGGGGTTTGGTAGTCTTTACCCTGTTGGGGATCCATCACATCTTGTATTCATTTCAAAATTTCTGAGGAGAGAAAACTGCGCTCTTCACACGATCTTTCCACACGTTTTTCTCCAGCTCCGTCTTGGCCAAGAAAGGACCAAAACTCATATGGAAACTGATTTATTCTTCAAGAAGAAGAAGAAGAGGAAGAAAAAAAAACAACAGTTCCCGAAAGAACTTAGTCATCGATTCCGCCGCCATAGTGCTGTCCAGGAAAAGACTTCTGGGACTTCTTGTTTCTTCTCTCTGGAGATGATGTCTATGATTCTGCAGGGCAACCGTGCTGACCGTTGTTTCTTCTTGCTCACGCTATTAAGAAACAGTCCCAACACTCTCACTTCTCCTAAGCAGCCACTTCTCCAGTCTTTGCCATCTGCGACTGAGAGACGCGACTTTTTCATCTCTCTGTTCCATTTCGCTAAGCGTTCGAAGGTCCGCTCTTTATTGTGGTTCATCTGCACCTCCTTTCCATCAATGGGGCGAATACGTGCGATTCGATGCTGCTCTTCGTGACTGTAGACGGATCCGTTATCTCACGGATTGGCGTTTTCGAGAGAAGCGTTTCTGACGTGCGGAGGGATGACGCTGCTTGCACAGGACAGGCTCACGGATTCAAGGATTTTCGCGATCCACGCACGTGTAAGTTTATCCCTGTTAAACGCGGTTCCGTCCGTTTTACGATTCGTTAACTCCGCAACGAGAACTCGCGGGAACCCTCAAAAAGCCTCCAATCTCTCGAGGCAAACATTTCCGCTCTCATAAAAAATGATGAAGACTGTGACTGGATCGGAGGAGAGCCCGGCCATGATGGCGAGACCCTCCCCATTGAATTCTCTCGATGGGAGCCTTCAGAGCAAGAGTGAAGAAAAAATGAACCCTCGAAACCCGTGGCGTTAAGGATTGAGGTAACCTCCTGCGTTTCAATACAGCATCCAGCAGTTTCCGGATCAGCTCTGAAGACAGCGTGAAGAATTTGTGGTTTCAGCTTTGTTTTACCTGTCACTGAGAGCAAGGGAGGATCAAAAAAGGGAACACGTGCAAAGCCGAAAAAGAGGAGCTCTCTCGCTCTGCCTTTTCCCCTCAGAGAAGGGGGGGGGGAGAAGAATCAATCCACTGAGCAAGCGAAGAGCAGCCAATGTCTCTGAAGATCGTCTCAGATGAGAACGTCGGATATTTTCTCTCGGAAATACTCGGATCCTGAGCTCGCATCAGAGTGGTCAAAGAATTTGGATTTCATCTTCTGGGGCAGCTGAGATCCGATGGCACAACTGACTAAGCATTCAAGCATTTGGGTTGGAGGGTGTGAGATATAATGGAACACTAACTCTTATTCGTGATGCTCTAAAACATCTTACTTCTCCGAAAATGCCTTTCAACGGAAGAAAGAAGCAGATTTGGAAGGCTAGTAATGCCAATGAGATGAGAGAAAAATCTCCGAAGAACCTCTTCAGGGCATTTCATAACGAGACACTCCAGGAGCTGTTGGATGGCAATCCTAAAAAAGAATGGGTTCCCGTGGTTCGCAATGTCCTCCGGTTTTTATCCCAAGCGATGGAAATTCCCAGATATCGTGGCTATAAGGGCTCAGGAAACACCGATCTACTCAGACCTAGTTCAGCAGAACTGGAGAGCGTATCCCTGCAGTGAAACACTTCAGTGATCCCACCTTTTTCCAGGCTCACGCTCAGTATCCCCGTGCATTTACAAGACTTTGGAATGTCATCCCTGTTTGCAGTAGCAGTTAAAAAGCGTCTTAGAAATGAGATGAGGGAAGAGAACTCCCTTTTTCAAAGAGAAAAAAAAAAAAAAAAAAACAATGTGTAAAAATCCCGGAATACTCCTAAGGAACTCTCCAGTAGGCACAGTTTTGAACAGAGAGAGGAAGGAAGTAGAATCGCTAAGTGCAGCAAGAGGGGCAGTTGACAAAGAAACTTGGTACCATATGCTGCCAGCGTTATGGACGGCATGACTTGTTCCAACCGGAGGGTCATCCTGGGCAGACAAGTCTTCCATGCCCAGTGTGTGTCAGGTAACGAAAATCTGTGTCTTGTGCATTCAGTCTGCGAAAACCCCTGAACTTCACTGGAGTTTCGGTTCCCTTTCAACAAGCATGTTGGCGTCACAGCCAACGTGGAGCAAAGGAGTTGCTGCAGCTCTGCATCACGCGAGGAAGGGCCGAAACGGCCCCTTTGCCAGATGCAAAGGGGCCATTGGCAACGGCTCGATTCACGCCCTGCTGATTGCATTCTTAGCAAAGTAACGGAAAACGTGGTGGGAATCGGAACCGTTCCGATGCCAAACATTCCCAGGATATGAGCATGAAAAAATGGTCCAGAATCGGGGAAAACAACCACTTCTTCGTCCCGCCTTTTTTTTTTTTTTTTTTTTTAAAGTAAGCAGGAAATAGAAAAGATCTGTTGAAATTGAGCACCTAATGTTTTGTCAACAAACTCATCGCATCCCTTTTGCCTTTTGTCATTGGCCTTTTTTGAGAGAATGCCTACTCATTCGGTTGGTTTCAGCTTCCTCCAGGAGACGACTCAACCTTCAAGTCAACCATGCAGTTCTCTCATTTCATCCCAGAAGCTGCTTCCTAGGTTTCCTAGGACATGCGTCTCCATAAGGTTGCATTGGATCAGGATGTCATAGGAATGAAGCAAATGACTCCGCACAAGAATTGGCGGATAGAAATCGGCAAAAAAAAAAAAAAAAAGAAAAAAAAAGAGAGCGAAGGAAAAGAAAGAGAAACGGAGTGAGCCATCGGTGGAATTGAACGGAGGAATCCAATGCTGCCTTGCCAAGAGGATGTTACCATAGGCGCAGACAGTGGACAAAAGAAAAAGATACAGCAAGGAGTTTTTCGGACACGGAAGTATGATACATGGCAGGCGGAGCAAAAAAAATCGCTATCCTTCCTCGCGGTTTGCTTGGAAAACGGTGACAGGAATCGGAGGAAATTTCGATAAGAGCAGATAGGTACCTCGAGAAGATGAGTGGAATGCAGCTGCCGATTCACAACGATCTCTCTCGAACAACCATCTGCATTTTAATGTTCCCTCCAAAATGAAACGCCGTCTTCCGAGAAATCTTTCTTGGAAGACGCCCTGCTGCCCATGCAAATCCTCCCATCTCGAGCCGCTTTGTGCTGAAAGCTCAGATCATTCTGCACCGCCAAATCCTCTTTCGACTGTCCTGACAGCTCGTGCCCTGACAGTCTCTCGGGCGGACGCCGAGTTCTTTGCGGAAGTCTGACCTCGGAGGTGCTTCCGTTTCCGAAACCTCGATGGCTAATCTCGACTGCGACTCTTTGTCACCTTCCCCGTGAGATCACCGCCTCCAGCAATCCGGCGAAGGTAAAAGAAGATGTTGGGAGGCATCCGTTCAACGAGCATCCGGCCGCTCCCCCCAAAGCAGTCGCGAAACGGCCAAAGAGTTTTCATGGTAAGAGCTCATTTCCGTTCTGCCAACGGCTTCCTCATCGGAACAAGGAAGAGACGCCCAACCCAGAAAGAGGAAGCACCTGCAACTCGACAGATGGAAGGATTCGTTGGTTTCGAGGGACAGTCGAGGGATTTTCCATGATCGCCTGCCCACACTTCCATCTGACCTCCGAAGCAGACAGGTGAGTGAGTTATTTGCCATTTGCGGAGCATTGCTGTTCAGCAAACGAAAAGGGAAGAAATTCGGAACGGGGAGGACCGCGAGGCGGCTTTGGCGAAATTCGACTTCCTCGTAACGACCGAAAGATCACGTGATGAAACCAAAGGGAAAGGATGGTCGTTTGAACTCACGTGCTACCAAGTTTGCCGCATGATCTCCTGATCGTTCCCACAGCTACCACCCACAAACCGAATCCCATGGTGATGGGTGAGGAAGGGAGGAAAAATCCCCCCAGTGGGATTCTGCGAGAGGCTCGCTTTGCAAACCCGCCTCCTTCTTTTCAGTCACATTGCCGAAAACACATTTAGAGCGTGGAACGGAATAGAGTCTCGAGCAGAATGCACGGAAAAAGAATTTTTAGGATGGAAAGGGAAATCAGGGATCGGATCGTTCAAAACAAAGTGATTCCATTCATCCTTTAGAAGAGAAAGATCTGAAAAGTCCTGCGAATCGTTTTACACTCCATCCTCCGAGACGACTTTAAATGCCACACAAACGTACACTGCAGAGTGAAAAATCGAAAATTCTGCGCGGGTCGCACATTGGCGTACTTCCGTGTTATCTCGAAGAGGCCCCCCCGCCTCGAAATCCCGGAACTCTTCACTCGACCGAGAACTTACCTCGAGAGACACCTGTTGCCTTGCCATCGCTTTCACAAGTTTGTTGTACATTAAGGTGTGGGAGATGCCCAGACCGCAAAAAATGACGAAAATCTTGAAATTTCTCCCTTCATCTTTCTGCGGTTCGAAGCAGTGCTCTTACCTCCAGCAGCTGCTCTTCGGTCTTGGTGAATTCGTTGCTGAAACTTCTGTTCATCGCCACGACCACACCTGGAAGCGACCTTCAGTACTTCTTCCGCACACCCACCACACATGACCATCCACTTGCCTATAATATGGAAGTTGCAGTTTCTGATTGGCATGGCGAGGACGGAATTGATTCCTTCATCGTTAGACAAGTTGGAGATGTTGAGGACTTTCTCTGCAGAACTCACATTCTCCGCCCAGGAAAGCAATTTGCTCTTGAAAGAGCACTCGGAAGTGTCCAAATGTCTGCCAAAGAAAGAGGTAGACGTACGCATTGGTACGTAAAAACAGTGACTTGGCATTGACGGATTCGCGACTCGTCAAGTGAGCAACCGTTTCTGGAGCAACCAGAAACTCACATCTGTTCCTGGTTTCCCGGGAAACTACCCTTGAAAGCCACACTGCCGGTGTTGGGCATGAAGCCGTCGTCTCCTCGTTACCTCCTCCACCGTGCTTCTATTCGTACGAGTTGGGATCGGTACGGGGTTCACAAATGCTCGTTCCCAACTTCTTAAAAATCCCGAAATGAATAGCGAGATGAATTTCAAGAGAGAAAGAAAAGAAGATCGAAGGATGCCATCGGGTTTGACTTGTTAAAGTCCATAGAGAAGAAATCTCTCCTTTCTCCAATCTGACCTCGGATATGCAATGGAATCTTCATTGCAAGGCGGGAAGGGGTCATTTGCTCCGTGACCTTATTTTAGGGCACACGAATAGTCGATGCACGCTGCGATCAAACTGAATTTCGGCAGGCATCATTCATGGCCATGCGATTTCTATAATTTAAGGCTTAGGAGACTCTCAAAGAGCATTCCAGAAAGGGAATGGTCCCACACCCCCATACCCCTTTGGACTTTTCGTTTCTTAACTGGAAAATGCGGAAATTTTTTCCTCTCTAAACTTCAATCTCTCTGTCCTTCAATGGAGTTCCTATCGTCTCTCTTTCGTCTACGTTCTTCTGAAATGGAGAGCCGGCAAAGGAGAAAGGAAGGAAAGTCCATTTGTCTTCCATGTGAGACAAATTTGAGAAGGCAGTATGAAATGTGAGAAGACAAGCAGAGAGAGAGAGAGAGAGACCTGATGTCGACCCGCCCCTCATCCCCATTCCGTAATTTTCTGAACGTCTGCTGCTCTCACCCCAGGTGAACGTTCCACCTTGATAGACTTCCCTCCTCTGCGATGGGTAGCTTCTACAGACTCTATTGAATTTGCTCTGCTTTCACGCAGACGTGTAGCCCGCAAATCACGCAGCTCTCACCGTTTACTGGGGCCAACCCGGGGTCGGTTTCGAACAACCGTTGTCCTTCAGCCCCTGCAGGATGACCTCCGGGAAGGCAGCCCAGCAAGTCAGCAACTTGCTCCATGCCAGGAGCCGAAATTTGTCAAAGAGAAGAAAAAGCCTTACGCGATCCATTTCTCAGCAAACCTTCATCTTGCTTGCACAGCTTGCTTTCTTTACGCGCTTGAGCTACCAGTGTTTCTTCGAACCCAGGAAATAGCCAGCGGTCGCCCCTATCACAGGAGTTAAGGGCCTTGGAATGGATGATGGGAATGGTCCATGGACAAGTGCGGAAGCGCACAGCGAAAATCGTTTCAACCACATTGCTCGTGTTTGGGACTCTCACACTCGGTATAGTCTTATTTGATTTGGACTTTGCTGAGCACGTGATCGATTCCTCAGGCTTGCTGCAAATCAGGTGGGATGCTTGGAAGTAAAAGCCACTTGAAACACTATGAAGGAAGTCATCAAGCGCTTCCTGAGAGAACCCTCACGTCCTGACTCGTGTTATCACGTAGGAGGAAACACTGGAAGGAAGTAACATTGCTGAGGATTTTCGTACCAGGATAAAAGAAGCTCGAATGCGGACACCAGGAGTTCGTGAAAACAGCGCACGGAATAAGAAAAACCTCCCTGATTTCAGGAAGCTGGATCCTGGTAACCACGAGCACGTTTCCAATGGTAACGAGTGGCACTGCCACCTGGTATCGGCGGAGAGAGAGTCGGAGCTTGCAAACCGACGGCCGCCTCGTGAGACGAGGAATCGAAGAGAGAACTTAAGGAAGAGGGGGGACGGATGCTGCAAAGATGCGACGGAAGTCCAAAACGTGGAAAACAGGCGGATGGAATTCGGAGCAGAAATATGGGGATAAAGTAACACGTGTCCACGAATAGGGAAAATTCGAGGCTCAGGATGAGAGGATCGAATTAGGAAGCAGTAAGGGAGGGCATGTCGGTATCAGTTGAGGGTCCGTCGACGGAATCACGCTTTCGGGGTCCGTCAAACCAGCTGATGAAACGACTCGGTATTGCAAATGTTAATTGACGATCAATTCGAAGAATGGGACACTCAGGCAAGGTCGAGGTGGAAGATATGCAGCCATGTTTCCGTGGCAGGGGAATAATCCCCTACGAATTCTTCGACGCCCATGACCGCTGTCACGGGCAACTGATCACGCAGTTTGGTGTCGGCCACTGAGATCAGTAGCATTTCATGAAGGCACCGACTCTTGCCTGTTCCGTCATGCCGGATCTTCTTTCCTGGAAGCGAAAGTAAATTCCCTGAAGACTTCGTGGAAATGCGAACGTCGTTATTAGCGAGGACGCTTGAAGGAATCTTTTCGACGGTTCGAACGAAGAGTTTACGTCATGGTATGATGCTATGGTGTTGCCGACTGCATTTCTTTTTCTTCTCCGTCTGAGAAATTTCTTCCTGTCCAGAAAAAAAAAAAAAAAAAAGAAGGAATCCGGTAGACATAGAGGAAAGCACGATCATTCGGTACAGCGATTGACTAGAGGACTCCTAGGATTTTCAAAGGCCACAGCACTCCAGCTATTCCTTTCAGCGCCCAGTACCTGTATACGGAAGGACACGCGTGTACACAGACACGAAGGTCTTCCCCAGGTTCACTCAAAGCCCTGCAGATGCGATGGTGCATCAGCAGCAGCAATTACTTCGCAAAGGCCCGAGCATCCATCTCTGCCGCACATCATGCCAGGGATGCCACGAAACATCTGCAGCTACAGAATCCGCAGCACCCGTGGTGCTGGAAAATCGAAAATCAGAAATCCTTTTTTCCTTGCGAAGAAACGAAACCACGCTGTGAGGAGGCTCAGACCGAGTGCCACAAGAAAACTTCAAAGTGCAGCAGCAGCAGCACCTTGATCTCCCAAAGTCCCCCATTTTCTCCCCACTCCTAGTCAGCGCACTCGTGAAGTGGCGATTTTTTGGGGTCTAAATTTTCCAATGTTTTCACGTACTCTCATGAGAATCGCGAGAAAAGGTTTGCAGGCCTTAAAACTTGTTGCAGATACCGGAAGGTAAAGATGCAGCACGAATTCAATTATTTTCCCTGACAAATGCTCGGTGGATGGGGGAAAGAGGGGGGGGGGGAGAGAGAGAGAGGGGACGACCAACTTTGATTACTTACTTGAGATTCTCACTTTCATGGAGACTGTCTTGTTTTCCATGGAGGAATATCTTCGTGAAATTGGGAACCTGAAATGGAAAATGGGATGAATCCACTGAAACCCGAAGGCATTGGACAGCCTCTGTAAATCTTCACCATAGGAGGTGAAAGTCTGCCCTGACGAGCGAGAATTATCGAATGGAGCAAAAGTAGCAAAAGGACCCCCCCCCCGGTGCAAGGAAGCGCTCCCACAGCACGTGGTAAGAGTTTTTTTTTTTTTCCTTCCTGAAATCGTTAGCCAAAATATCGTAAAGATGAAGCAAACTGTTTAACAAAAGAAAATGGCGCACGTATGCAACACGTATTTCCCTTCAGCACTTTCGATGATGTTCGATGAGGGGAAGATGTCACAGAATCATAGAATTTTTCATCTCTTGAGGCCCCCCGTTTCATCGTGCGATCACTTCAGACCCGATGAATTTTCAAGTCTTTTCGCGCGTCCTCGCCCTTCATTCCTTCTTGCCCACGGGCCACCTTGCTTATTTTTGCCTGCGTGTTTGGTTTGGCTCCTGCAGCATCCTGAGAACTTCGCTTCCCTCGCTTGTTCGCGTCGATGCAGGCTGCATCTCTTCGCGTCGCTCATTCCTCAGTCTCGTGTTTCCGTGCTGCACCGGAGGCATCGACGCTTGATCACTCGAAAGATCGGTTTCCTCATCTGCAGTCCCCACCCAGCAACGTCTTCACGTCCGTGAAGACCGTGTTGGAACAGAACAGGGACGTCGAACCACCTTGGCCGCGTAAAGAGGAAAATCTTTGCGAGATACTTGCTGGGGGTGGGGGTGGGAAGGGGGGAATACTTCGATTTCGCTGCCTACGGAACTCCATCCGTCTTCCCGCCTGCATACGCAGGAACGGTCGTCCGGGATAAGGAGGCTGACCAGAAAGTGAAGAATGAAAGTTCTTCAGCGGCATCACTTGAATGACTGCTCTGACGCAGAGCAGTCTCTGAGTAGCCATCGTCCATTTCGTGTTCCTCGGCTCTGAAGTTTCCACGTTCTGCATATGCCTTTCATCCACGGAGGTGTGTGTCTCCCTTCCCTTAAGATCCCACCGACTCTCGCACGCTGCCTGCGGGCCAGAGCAGCTGATGCACGGATGCGGCGTGGAGGGAATTGCCGTTCCGGTTGACGACGTGTCAACCACGCAGAGTAAATAATAGGATGGAGGTCGTTGCCGGAATTGCCGCGATTGCGCCCCCCACCGGAAGCGATCCGAGTGTTCCCGTGCTGCTGCTTATGGAACAGCTCGTTCCCGTTCTTGCAATAGGGGGGGAGGCACACTCACTCATCTTGAGGCACTCGTCTGCAGCAGGGACCGATCAGAGTCGAAAGTCCTTCTAGCTGCATGCCAAATCACATGTTCCGAGATGCCCTGCCCACTTTTCTCCCACGCTCGGCAACGTTTATCAATTATTTGTACCGAACAACGAATCGCTGGATGGAAAAAATTCTGATGCTTCCGGAGTTCTGCAAGACAACACGGAACAACTGCTTTGCTCGAACACGCGACGGGAAAAAACTCTCTCCAGTTATCAAATGGTGGACCATCCAGGATCCTGACAACCACAGTTAGGTTCATTAGGATGGACAAGCGAGCATCGTAAGAAAGAAAAGGAAAATTCCCATTTCGCATTCCTTCCCGCCTTGAAAGTTTGGGGGACTTGCGGATTCAACTGGCCGAAATTTTTCCTCATCTAACAAAAAGATTGCAGAATTTCGTTTTCCGCTCCGAGACGTCGTCATTGTGTTAGCAGGAACGTCCGTGCTGCTATCTCCGTTGTCTTGGGAACATTCGCGGAGCATCCTATCGATGTGGAGAAGCCGTTCGAAGGAGCATCATTTGAAAGTGTCCATTTGGCGAAGATGCTATCCCGAGGCCCGCGCCGGAGGCCCTGTGGTTACGGTCTCCGCGTGCGGCACATGGCGCTGCGGGTTCGAATACTCGGCGAGAATCGACGCAAAGAGTTTGTGCGCGTCGTGGGTTCGAGTCGGAGACCCGCGAGATCGCGCTGTTCGGCCTACTTCCGGGGGCGGCGCCCAGTAGCGGTTCAAACTGCGTGCCCCCGACGAGGTCCCAAGCAATGGAAGATCCATTCCAGGAATCAAGGAGTGGGAGTTTTCCTCCGGTTGTGCATAGGAGCGGACCCCCCTTGGGGAGGGACCTTCCGTAGAGAAGGTGTGTCGCCACATCTCTAGAGTTCCAGAGAAGCGTGCCGCTTTCTTCGGGGAGAGCCCTTCTGAACTTCGGAAGTGTCCCTTCGGGGTTCCCTTCAGAGGAGTAAACAGAAGAGGTTCCCTTGCGGGTTCCCTTCGGAGAAGAAAACATGGAGCCGATCCCTTCGGGGGTCCCTCCGGAGAGAGTAAAGAAGGGGAGGATTCTCTTTCGGGTTCCCGTCGGAGACAACCAGGGCTGGGAGGTTCCCTTCGGGGATGCCTCCCCAGGCGTGAGAGGCGGTCCCCTCCCAGTATCTTGAAAAAATTACCACACGTACCCTCGGGTGGGGGGGGGGAACAGTCTCAAAGAGCTGCGTGGGCCGCTTGAAGTACTCAGCGACCCCCCCCCCCACAACAACAACAAAAAAAAAAAAAACCTGAAAGCGAAGAAGGATTTCCATGGTCCCGGAAGTGCTTTCGCTTTTCCGCTTTTACCTTTCCGTGGTCGCAACTCTCTCGATGTGACCCGTCAATGTACACAGACTTGAAGTCTACGCAAAGTACGCCTGAGGAACGGATGAGTCATTCCCATTCGGAATGCAAAGCACAAAGTCCACAGCCTGAGTTCATTCGCACGGGACAAACAGATGTGTCCGAGCACGTGACGCCCTATGCACTTAACGAAAATGTTTTCATCATGCCGCCCGATATGCTCCGATGCTTGTTGAGCTCATTTCCTTTCTCCCGCATCGACAGATCCCTTACTTGCAGCACCGTGCAGCTTCTGGTGGACCTCGGAGGTGAAATCTGCCAGCATCCCGCTCAAGTGATGTGACGGGAACGCAGCGTTGAGATCATTCCATCCTTTTTTTTTTTTTTTTTTTTTTTTTTTTTTTGCAAACGTGGGCTAATTTGCCATCGGAATGAAGAAGTCGTTCATTCCGAAAACAGAAAGGGAAAACAAAAATCCCTCATCTCCCATAGCTCACCGGAAGAACTTTATAGATCGGAACGATAAACCCACGGTGGAGATGCGAAACGCGCGGCTGAGAGTGCCCGTGTGAGTTTGACGCCGGAGATGCTAGAGTGAGAAGACAAGAGGACGAAATGAATTCCCAATGACCCTTATTTTTCTTCCAGGGTTGCCAGCTTTCCGAAATGAGCCGCTAATAACGAAGAACAAGCAAACGCAGCCGGCGCCAAGGGCTGGAAGCCGTTTTGCAAGAGAACACAAAGCTGAGGACGGGTGTTCCTTTAAAGAGGATGCAGCAGAAGTGTGGATTTCCCGTGGCCCTGCTCCATCCTCCATACCAACAACAGCAGGAGGAAAGAATCACAGAACCAAAGTTTCTAGCACGTCAGCTACTCCAGCTGCCATAGAGTGTATGCACCGGCAAGGACGTAGCCAAGCTGGGGAGGAGG
The DNA here is from genome assembly GCA_036172245.1 of Raillietiella orientalis. NCBI lineage: Eukaryota > Metazoa > Arthropoda > Ichthyostraca > Raillietiellida > Raillietiellidae > Raillietiella > Raillietiella orientalis. The sequence continues at coordinate 6,412,077 of JAYWIR010000003.1, read as the reverse complement.
ACTGAATGCGGGTTCCGTAAAGCAGCATTCGGGGAAGATGCGAGAAGATGGTGCTTCTCGAAGCTGCCCTTGTTTTCCCTCTGCGCTCTTGGCGGTTGTTCTGCCGAAGGATTTGGGATGTAGCGAGAGGTCCTCAAACCCTCCGCCGTCACTAGTAAACCGAGGTCTCTTCATCAAAGTCCGATGCATATTTCCACAATTTTTCGTGGAAAATGCCCATTTTCTTCTCCCGTCTGTTACTCTTTTCCTATGAATCTTGGACCGGTAAGATCCTCCGAACATTTTCGATATGCTTCGTGCTCGAGAGAATGCGAGGTGCCTCATCGGTCACGAAAAGCCACTAAGAGCAGCACACTCGGAGAGCAACCGGAAGTTAAGACTTGCAGGACCGAAAGCGTCGGAGCAGCTACTTATCCTCCGGGAACATGCAGAGCACCAACCACGTGTTCAAATGTAGTCAAATTCAATACCCCATTTTATTTACGACTGAGAGTCCCGTGGAATACGTGTGGAAGCTCAAAAGAGAGGCGATGCTGACAGCAGTTGACTCATCTAAAAGAGTGAACGTAAAGACAGCGATTTTTTTTTTTCAATGACTGTTGCGTTTGTCCAACGCAAAGTCGGCCCGGGAGCAGCTCAGACACCCAGAGCCTGAATCGACCCCTTTCGTCCCTCAATCTGGGATGAACCGGCTTTTTCCACGCCGTGAGTCTGCCTTTTGAGGAAACAACGCTCATCGCTAGCATTGCAAGGAATGCACGAAAGGCCGCTTTCGCCGTGCGCGTCGCCATTTTTTCTTCGCGGCGCCGCTTCGGACGGTCTCGTGAAGCTCGCGGGGCCGTCGGCATTCCCCGGAAGAACCTGCGAACGCTCCCAGTCCTTCTTCCACGCTTCCGAGCATCGATCGTTCCGCTCTCAACCACCACATCCCGTCGATTCCCGCGTCGGTCACCACGCCTTGCAAATCTGTTGGTACCGTCCGGGGACGGAGGCCATCCTCAAAAGCTGAAAGTCTCCAAACGTGCGTTTCGCTCCAAGACTGACATGGGGGATCGCAGACGGTGGTCGCGCTCGGCAGCCGTCGGGAAGTCGAGCCACACTCTTACCTGGAGATGCCATTCTCATGACATCTCGTTTTCCTTCCTCTTGCACAGTCTCCATCGCGCCGCCGCTGTTTTGCTTTCCGTGGAGCCGAGGTGCGTTTCCTCAATCTTCGACAGGTCGCAGCTGTGCAGAATGCACGGACGCTCCCGGAGTGGGGTGTCAATCGATTTTCGAGTTCGTATGAATTGAAGGCAGAATAACACCCGTCAGTAGATTTCTTCCTCCCGCCTTCCGTTTGCCACGACGGCTTCCCCTCTGTGACGCATCCCTGGGACCCGAAGAGGGAAGGAGGAAGGAGGCGGCAAGGATACACGTAGAGCTGACGCAAGAAAACGAAATTTGCCGAGTCCGACCGAGGAAGGAAAGCACGAAGGATAATCCAAGGAGCGTGGGGAGGACAGCGTTCTCGTGATTTCCCTTTTGCTGCTCGTATCCTTCTTGCTGCAGCGGATGCAGGTTTTCTGCAGGGGGGAACCGAACCAGCAACAAGCAGCAAAATCCCTTCTGGCTGCAAACGAGCCTTTCTGTTAGATCGACCTCCGAGGACGCGGGACTTGGAGGGTGCCAAGAGACTAACTGGTCTCTCTCTCTCTCACACGCAAGCACGCAGGCACGCACGCACACACGCATTGCTGAGGAGAGCCAATTCCCTTGTAGAACTTCCACACTTCTTTCCGGTTTTTCCCGAAGCGCCGCTTCTTTCAGTTTGGAAAGGAACGGAAGAAACGAAGTTTGGAAAGAGAAAAACGGGAGCCGCTGTCCGTTCTGCTGACGAAAACGGGCTCGTCCGATGAGGGCACGCCTAACATAATGCAATTTCGGAGTGATGGATGACCTCGCGGGGAAGCATCCGAAAAAAGCCAACAGCTCGAACTTCCATCAAGAATGCGACGGCGTTCCCTGCGAGAAGGCGCTCATAAGTCATCGGGGCCCAACGGCACGGGGCAGGGCGCCCAGGCTGAGGGGCATGCAAAATTCATGAGGACCGAGGAGAATCTGCGTCTTTCGGCGACAAGTCGGACGAGTCGCCCTTCTCGAAGCCGAGGGTGCCACCTCTCGTCCCCCCTCTGCAGCTGCCCGCGTCGGTGGCTTTGTGGTTGAGGCTTCCGCGCGTGGCACCGTGCGTCGCGGGTTCGAATACTTCGGCAGATAACTGACGCCACTGCGTCGTTTGGGTGCCGAGTTCCTCCTGCAAGATGGCGCTGGTTGGCCGAGACATTCGGGCGTGGCACCGGCGGTGGATAAAGCCGGAGGCCTCCCGATGAGGGCCGGAACAATCAGAGTCGACCTTCGGGTCCTCCCAGGAATAAAGGAGTGGGGAGTTTCCCCCTCCTGTCGTGCAACGGAGAGCGGACCCCCGTCACCGGGGGACCGCCTCCGGTTTCAAGATGGAGCAGGAGCCCTCACGGGCACATCTCCAGTTGTTCAAGGGAGCGGACCCCCCGTGTTGCGGGGGGATCCTCCGAGTCGTCGCTTCTTCACATAGTGTGCACAAGGAAGCAAGCGGGAGCGATCCCCCTGCGGGAAGCTGCAGCACCCCTTCTGAGTTTCGGAAGCGTCCCTTCGGGGTTCTCTTCAGAGAGGTGAACAGGAGCGGTTCCCTTGCGGGTTCCCTCCGGAGAAGAAATTCCTACAAGCGGATCCTTTCCGGGTTCCCTTCGGAGAAGAAAAAATGGAGAGGACCACCCCCCGTTAGGGGGGTTTCCCTCCGGAGAGAATGAGGAAGGGGAGATTCCCTTCGGGGTTCCCCTTAGGAGACAACCAGGGTGGGAGGTGCGATCCCTCCCCAAGCGCCAGAGGAACGGACTGCGAGTCCTTCCTGGATTCATAGGGCGGACCCTCATCCCGGGGTGCCCCCTATCCTGAAGAATCACACGCCCCCCTGCGGGTTGCCGTGGGCGTGGAAACAAAGAACCCAAGGATTTCCATCGGAGCGGAGGTCTGCCGTCTATTCGTCTGCCCGCAGCCCCAGCAACCCCTGCGCAACCGGCGTGCGGACACGCTGCCCCTTCCTGGGGAGCGTGCGAGCCCCTCTCCCGTGCGTGCAGTTGTCACGATCGGGGTCCACGGCTGCTCATCGTGAGATGGCGGCGGACGACGTTTGCCCTGTCGCGTTTTGCTCTGGAAGCTTCAAGAAATCGCTACCGTACCTCGCATTCCTCCTCCGTCAAAAGAATGGCAGACGTTTCGCAGTTTACGAGGTGATGGACCCGTTGCAATATTTTTAAAATGATGTTGTCTAAGTGTGTTTGCTCCTCAAACAGGTCATGGACCACCTCCAACAGTAACTAAAAATGCACAGTCCACATGATTCGGTGTGTTTTGCTTTTTCCTTACACTCTCTCGCATACTAATAGCAGGCGGAGAAGGCTGCTGACTCGTCGATTAAAGTGCTGACGTTCCAAAACGTCTCTTCGGATGCCGCAACCGCAAGACGCCCACTCGAGCGGCGGACGTTCGAATTCCGATGGGCTTGACAAGTGGTGTGCCGTTCTCTTTTTTGTCCAGAAGGAGTTTCCGCAGCATCATTCTGTGGAAACTCCCTCTGCATCGAAAGAAGAGGCGCTTTTCCAGAGTCGCACGCAACGCGCAGCGGTCGGTGTATGCGGCATCCCGCGCTGTTTGCTTGAGGGTCCCCTATTAGGGCCCAGCAGTGAGTGGAACACGCGTGTTTGATCACACCGCCGAGTAGGAGGAGCAGTGCATCTCGGCGGCTCGTCCAAAGAGCACTCTCCGGAAGGCGTCCCGCATGACGCGTGGCTTAGTAGCTGTGAGGTGTGACCGCGCGTGTTCCGAACACTGCTTATGCGTTCGACACTCTTTCGGCCCAAAGGTTAAAAATTTGGATTTCCACCGTCGCGGATTAACATAGCAGGATGGAGAAATCCCACGCAAGGCAGGGATGTAGAGAAGGGATTTCTCCATGTGGAAAAGCACTCCTGGGAAATTAAAGGGTGCAGCCAATGCTTTGTTTTTTTTTTTTTTTTTTTTAAAAAAAAAAGGGGGGGGGGGGGAGGGGAGGAAATAGATTCTCATCCATTCTGGAAAATAAATACCTTCTCTTTCCCTCCGTTATTCTGTGCTTCTGAAAAACGCAGTGCACGGAGTATGCATTCCGTGAAATCGAATCTATCATCTCTTCAACTCACCTTGTTTCTCTCGTATTCCCTCCTGGATGCGTCAAGGATCCTGGCGTTTGTCAAAGCGATCCCTGCAAATTGCAGATAAGTTTCCACCATCTGGGAGAAGAAAAAAAAAAAAAAAAAATTGATCTCATATATTATTTTCCTCTGCTTATGGAGCCCTCCTCAGGAAGTGATTCCCAGCGGCGACGAAACGCTCGCATGCTGCTGGGCGAAGAAGGGTGGCGGTCGAATAGGTCAGAACGCGACGTTGCGCACGCGACCAAAGGAAGCCGTCGACAAGAAGTGGGTGGTGGCAAGTGCTCCGTGTTACTCCGTAGGTGATGCACCTTGGAGGTGAAAGATTCTTCGTTGCTATGGGTTCGGCACGAACGAGCATCGGTTTGCTCCGTCGGAAAGTCGTGTTTTTGATCAGTGCAGTTTATGGAAAGAGTCCTCGCGGGAATGCAAATTTCAAAAGCGATCCGCAAGTAAACCTATAGAAAACAGCCTATTTTTCAGAGTAGGCGTGAAATGCTCTTTCGATGAAAGTTCCAGGATCGCCAAAGATGAACATCATATGGGTGATGGGGCAAAACTGCTGGAAGATTGAATTTAGGATGTTTCCTCTTTTTGCTCCGATTCATTCAATGCCTCTGCGCCTTTAGAAAATGCCTTCTTTGCTTTTTTTTTTTTTTTTTTTCTTTTTTTGCCGATTTTTTTTTTGCACAAACCAATACAGTGCAAGATTCATGTTAGCAAGCATCAGTCTCGAGCTTAGTGAACTATGAATATAAGTTTCGCAATGTCACCCAGCTTGGAGGCATGAATGATGACGTTTCATGTCATGAATGATGTCTCCTTAGATTAAAAGCATGGCTCTTGCTAATTCAACGAAGAGTTTTTGCTCTGAAGAGAAATCAGCTGTGTCCGAAAGGGAAATTTTAAATTTGCAATCACGAAAACTTCGCAATCACCTCTTCTAGGCCGGAGCTTCTTCATCTGAAAAGATTGCTCAGATCAGCATCTTCAGTGGTTTCCCAGGCTGCTCGATCCGATTTATTTGCAAGGCTGATTGCTAAAGCGGAAAAGCGCCCACGGCACGAGAATCCCGACCTTTCGCGTCACGAAGATCGACGAAGGTCATTCCATGTCCTGTTTCCTGATGTTCTTCACGAGACATCACACCTTATTCGTCGAGGGGTGGGGGGGAAGGGCAATGGCCTACGATCCCTGCATCGAGTCCTCAGGGCAGGTTGTCGGCTGAAAGTCAGCTCCTTGGAAGCAGCGAGAAAATTCGAAGGGAATCACTTTGCAGAAAGGCGATGGAATTTCCAGTCGCCAAGATGAATTGCAACTTTGGATTTGGACCGTTCCTCGCGTGAACCACCGTTTTCCAACCATCGGTTTGAGACGCAAAGAAATAGCTCGAGCTGAAGATCAGACGCAGGATGAGAGGAAGTTGGTGGTGTCAAAAACCAGATCAACTAAAAGGGCAGCTTCCTCTTCGAACGAAGAGCACCGAAAGATTCCCAAGAGGATGATGCCTCTCACGATGGTTTCAGCTACAGGAATTCGATCTGCATTTCATTTCGGTCAGGACTTTTCGTAAAAATCTTAACGATGCTTCCGTATCATGAAAACCCTCTGCTGCAGAAATCTGTAAGACCAACAGCTCTTCGAGAGGAGGTTCGTATATTACCAAGAGGATATCGTGAACAGTCAATATTCCTGAGATGGAAGGCGGACATCGTGCATGCCACCATTTCCGGGAACAGCACTGGTGTCCACAAGCGAATGTCTAAGGATCGATCTGTGCACAGTTTCCACACACTGGAAACACGCTGCAAGTACCGTACTACCGGATCCTCAGTGGATACCGAACTGAAAAGGAAATTACTTGGTGGATCGAGTCCGCTCGTAAAATCCTCCTCGGTTCGCCTCCTTTTGCTTTCCTTTGCACCGACTCCAGTTGACCTTCACCTCTCAGCATCACCCAGTGCCGCTGCAGGGCTGACATTTTCAACCCGTACGTCTTTCGGAACTCTTCAGTCGTAGAAGGAGCCAGTTTTAGGGATTTCTTCCACCCAACTTGGAATTCTTCGGACAGTCATCGGACTTTAGCTGTTATCCCTTTCTCAAGTATTACTCTCTTCTCTCTTCCGAGATGAACTTTGGCGTTCAACGGTTTCCCTTAGCCGATGATCTCCTAAAGAAATCCGCCTTGAAAGTGTGTTTCCAGTGTTTTCCTCGTTTCCCAAGCGAGCGAATTAGATGATACACAGAATTGCGCTGCTCGTAAGATGACTATCCGAGGAACTTGGAGCAGAAAGGCCCGATTTCGTCGGATCTGCCTGATCTTCCGAGTTCCTTGCAAGTTATCGTTTCGAGAGAAAACTTTTCTCGAGGAACGATCTGGGGAGCCCAGGGCAACGACTTTACAATCACGCAGCTTCAGTGGTATGTATCGGTGGGTGTGAGTCACAAACTGCCTCTTTCTCCCTCAGGTTCGAAATCACGCAACGGGATAAAGATGCTGGGATTCCCGTTTCATGGATTCCCAGGTTCCAAGGAGCCGTCTCTCAACGTTCTCACGTTTTCAAGGTGCTGACCAGCACAACTCAGTAATCCCAATCCCAGTCTGGGAATTCCTTTTTCGTCTACGCCCAGATTTCCATCATAGTAGCAGATTTGTGCGAAGACACACGGAAGAAGAGATGAGCGAAACTGCATCACGCTTCAACTGGAACGTCATGGAGTTTCCCCCACTTCCGCGTGGGGAAACGACGAATGAAAAACGGAATCGGGTGCCAGGATTTTCGGCGCGTCCGCAACCCCTAGAAGCTGGATGGAAGAGCATCACCAAGAGGGACCACTGGATTCACCAGAGCGGTATGAGGAACAAACACCTCTACATGGAAACCCCTGAATTCGGAAGCGAAGCAATAAGCAGGGACCACGGCTGCGCCATGCCACAGAATCACCACAAAGTCGAATCCGAAACGATGAATTTCTTCCTTTCCTCAAACTGCGTACGCATGAGATTTGCTCTGGAGATCACGTGTTCTCTATGAGCTGCAGGATTTTTTACTCATCAGTCAACACCAACTGGGAGCTCTGGGAGCTCTTCGGTGCACTGTGAACTCTCCTTTCTCTTGCCTCCCAAGTGAGCTGATTTAATAAACAGAATTGTGCTGCTCGTAAGATGACTGTTCCAGGAACTCCGGGTTTACCGTATCAGAAGATCGCGTCAGACCCAGCATCTCAAGCTCCAACGCCACTAAAAGCCTCGACTCCGAAATGCCGTGAGCGCCACCCTACGTCATTTCTTTCCAGCAGAGGTTTCCGAAACGAATATATATATTATTTTTTTCCTTCTTGATGATTGGAAGGACACCTCCATCCTTCCCACGCGAAATCGAAGATCGACTGAACTCACGGTGACAAGGAATCAAGACAGTGCGAGACAGAACTTGAGGACACACCCAGCTCGTCGCTAGTGAAATACCTTCCTGTCTAGCGTGCTGAACCCAGGTGCGCCTATCCTCTTGATGGAAATCACTTGGGCGATCACGTCCCCTCGAGGATCTTTGACGGGCAGGGACAGTAAGGAGGCGTCCTCGTGAGCCGCTGGCTGCTGCTGAACTTCGGCGTCATCTTCCGCGATCTTGAATAAATAAATACATATATCAAGAGAGAAGCGTAAACATGTTGAAACACCATGCGAAAACTGGACTTTCACGAGCATCTATGTGTCACAGGTTTCCCAAGTCGTCCAATGTGATACGAAAGAGAAGTTGGCATGTTATTGTTTTTTGTCCACCCATAAAATTTTATTTGCGTCTTCCAGCTTCGGCAATCAAAAAGGAAATGCTTTTCCTGAAGACGGGAATCCGCCTTCTCTCGCTGCTGCCTCTTTGCTTCCGGATCATGAGGGAAGGAGCACGTTTCCAGTTTCATGTCTGACAGATACTAGGAAACCATCTTCTTCTGTTTCCGAGCACGAATCCTCCCCCGCAAAAATTAGCAGAATGACGTGGAGAGGCTCTGGCCAACACCGCTGCTAAATCTGAAAACCTCTTAATCCACGGAAATTCTTCGGGTGTCTCGGTTTGCGGATGATGAAGCGGAACTTAAGATGCTCCTGGTCTTGATTGGAGCCTTGGTTCACTTTGAGCAGAAAACCAGGAGAGGATGGTGACGTGGAACCCTGTGAGCGTCCTCACGCATTTTTTGCATCCTCGTAGCTTCGTACGTTCACCTTCCCCTCAGTTGTCAAACTCATCCCTTTCTGCTTGTTTGAAACCCCGCTCTTCGGCAGGGCTGCAGAGGATCCCCTCGAACGAAATTCATTCTTCGACCTGGTGGTGAGCAGACTGATGGCAGTCAGATTCCAGCCGTTGATGAGAGCTGAACAGTTCATTTCACTGCCAACCGCCATCTCGCAGCAGCATCTTCGAGAAATGGCTCCTCGACGATCGCGTGCAACCTGGATTCGGATGCCTCGGCTCTCTTCAGAAGCAGCAGAGGACTCTCTACTCCTCTTCCGAGATCCCCATGAGGTACATGTGAATCAATGAAGCAGATTCTATCGAAATATTCCGCCTTTACCTGTTTTGTACTCTGGCCTTTGCCGGAGTCCCTCGTGGAAGAAGCTTCCTTATTTACGAGGAAAATGGAGCATTCGCTGCAGTCCAGCAAGAGCTTCAAATTCATCGTGATCTTCTTCTTCAGCGTCTCTATGCACAGTTCGTTTGCTATTTCCTTCACGATTTCGAAGAAGAAATCCTCTACGTCCCGATGTTTAATCTCCAATTTTTTCTTCAAGTCGGTAACGCCGTACTGAGGAAACTGCACTTTCGATTGCAGTAATACGGAAAGAGACGCTGCTGAGCGAGGCGGCAGGCTGCGAAACTTCTTCACTTCCCTCAGCTTCGGCGGATGCCTGGGGACTCCGTAGAGGAACGGATAGTCATTCAGCCTCATCGAGCTCTTCGAGCGGCACTTGCCAAAGTCTTTCCTAAGATGGGCCTTGGAGGCTGTCGAGTCCTTCGCGAACCTCGAGTCCAGAGAGCCTGGCGGGCAGGACGGGAGGGACGACGAATGATCTCTGATCTCTAAGAGTTCTGCGAAGGGTGGAAATCCTCTGCAGAGCAGCCATCTGTTGACGGTTTCCACTGTGGCCTTTTTCAGGAACATTTCTTGAAGCTTCTCCGGATGTCTGTCCAGGAATTCCTCGCATTCCCTCCAGCCAAGGTCTGCGCTCATGATGGCCTCTCAGTGGGACCTTCCGCACCTGGAAATGAGGGTTCAGAGGATCATCGAGGAGGCAGAGGGCGAAACGCGCTTCAGGGCGATGACGAGCGCGTCCAACAGACGAGAGGGACATCGATCTCTAGCTTGCTCGGGTTCCCATCGGCGCGCAGTGGGAACGCGAAGTGAATGCCGTCCTGCTCCTGGGCAGCACGGGTTCCGGCAAGGCGCTCTTCGGATCCGCGAGCTTCGAGTAAAAGCATGGGAACCGGGAAAGCAGGGGGTGGAGAATTAAGGGAGGGCGGGAGAGAAGGAAATCTGTTGGGAGTTCACTGATGGCAAGGGGTCCGCAGAAAGAAAAGCCGTCCTGGAAATCTCCAGGAGGAAGGGAGAGAGGGAGAGAAGGGGGGGAGAGAAAGGAAGCCGCAGGAGGAAGAAGAGAGATGCCAATTCTTCTTCCCACGGTTTCCTCCTTGCACGGGGCCTGTCAGCATCTCTGGCCGAATCGGAAGCGAAAGCGATGAAACTGATGCGCGCAGAGGAGCACAGGATGCTTAACGGATGGACCGAATGCTGGAGAGCGTGCAAAGCAACTCCCCAACAGAGAGCGACCTTTCTGGAGTCCCCTGTGTCCCACAACCCAGGATGAGCTTCCTCATCCTTGACCGAAAGAGAAGCACAAAGGGCCAGCTCAGAAGACAATGTCTTCTTTTGATCTTTGCTTCACAGGCCTGGTTCATCTCATCTTTCTCGCCGGTATCCCCGCATCCACATTATTTTTTCACAGCATTTCAGTCAGTCCTCCTACTTTCGAGAGAGGCAGCTCCTGCGTCCAGGAAATCTGCTGTTTGGGAAGGGGAAGGGGAGTTGAGGACGAACGATCCCTCTCAGCTGCGTGCTTGGGGAGCCGGAGGAGAACTTCAGGAGGAAAAGGAGAAACACCCGCGTTATCGAAGTGAACCGTTCAAATCAGGAAAGTTGCGCGATGGTAGGGATTGGTAGGACATCACGTCGACTTCAAAATGGATGTTCGCGCACGGGGCTGACGGAGACTGCCCTTCCGAGAGGCCTGCCGCTGCGCCGGCTGGCAGGGGAACTCAGAGAAATAGCCGGGAGAAAGGTACTGGCGTACAGAGCGTGGAAGCAGCGGTTTCTTCTGGGAAGGCTGCTTCCAGCTACGCTTCTAATGCCAAGGCTGTTTTTCGGGCGAGTAGTCTTTGGATGGAAAGGCTCGCAAAGGGTCATATTCAGTGATCGATGGGTCACATGCCGGGAGTACCCGCTGCTGCGGTGTGGATGAGGCGGCCCTCCGTGCAGGAATTTCTGGAGACTCCAGAGAGCCCACACGCGTCTGCGAGCCAGCTCACCCAGCTTCCGGATCACGGACACTCCAGTCTCCAGTTGACAACCTTTCTACTTCTCCTTTCCTCTCTCCAAAGGTAAGCAGAAAGCAACGTGCACCTGCGAAACCATGGATGCAACAAGGGATTCGAGAAGGGGCTGGAGACTCCCTGCTCATTCCTTGGGCGCTCCGGAAAAGGGAGGGATCCCACTGCCTCCGCGTCCCCTCGCTACTGCAGACATGTAGGTGGCATCAGTCCGCAACTTCCCTTGTCTCTCCAGGTTCAGTGAGGGAGTACGGAGAGCCACTTTCTAGGGGTCAGCTGTCCGTTGGTGTTTGGAGAGTAGGCTCTCGCATTCTCTCCTGCAGGCGCGGGGAGGAGCCCCTGAGAAAGGATTCGGCTACCTGAGCCCGAGCTACTCTGAGGCAGATTACCGACAGCTTTGGTGCAAGAAGATGAGTAAGAAAAGAAAAGAAAGCACCTCTGGCGGAGTCCACAAAGGCATGCCGTTCTCTCCCGTGCAGGAGCCGGACGAGGAAGGACCTAAAGGACCGCGAACAGCAGCGATCGCTGCCGTCCGGTCTTCTCCCCTTTCCTGCTGGGAATCAGAAACCATGGTTTATTCAGATATGACTCGGGAAGTTGAGAGAGAGAAGGAGACGTAAACGAGCAGTTTGCGATGGAGGCGCTGGGGTCTGGAGTGGAACAACGGCCTGGCGCTCGAGGCATTCGGGACCGAGAAAACGAAAGTGGGATCCTTTTGTCCCGAGCCGGATAGAAAAGTGACAGGGATAAGGGGGAAGGGGCCTCTGTCATTGGAAGAATCGAAGGAACAGAGGCGTTCCAGCTGCCTTCCGGAATCCTCAAGCCTCCTGCACTTCTCAACGATTAGATTTTTATTTTCTTCTGTCTTCCCATGTCCCCGCAGTCAGTGAGTCTTCCCAACAGCACCTATACCACCCTTCCAACTTCCTCACCCTCTTCCTTCCTTTTTCCATTCTTCTTTCTATTCCTCCTCCTCCTTTCACCGCTACTGCTACTACTACTTCTATTACCACAATTACTGCTTCTGATAATTCTACCAACACTATTGCTGCTCGTACTGCTTCTACTATCATGATTGCTAGTGCTACTGCGACTGTGACTGCTTTTCCCAAGAGCAGCATCTGAAACGCGACTCTCTGGTTCTAAACAGCACTTCTGCATGTTATCTTTATTCCTGTTTCCTCTTCCAGGATATTCCAGCGTGGGGCGCAGAAAATCACAGAATGCGAGAGCTCGTGCAAGTTTTGCTCCTTGCTTCGCTCATCATTACCCCCTCTCTTCCTCTCGACTGCCACCTCGCTCCCACCTCTGCATGAGAGCTCATCAGGCGGGTGATGAGATTTGTCCCACCTCATCATCCGTGGGTGGTGCGAGGATTCTTCTCCTTACTATTTCCCTCAAGGTTATACGGGGGAGCTCACAGAAGAATGGGTCGGTAGATATTATGAGCCTGAAGCAGCTGTATATTACAAACACATCAGCATCCTCTGCAGGTCTGTTCAGTGCTGGGCATCCCTTGTTACGCTCTCATACAAGTATTGGTTTACTGACTCAGCGGGGAAAATTCAGGAATTGTGTCACCGCGGCTCTGATTTTCTCATCACGCGACGCACGCTTTGCCCGTGATGCGCGTCCGCAGGGCAACTCACTCTTCACTCTTCTGATAGTGAGGTTGCCATGGTAGCATGGATAGCATCGCCACCTGTGTCAGAAAATGCGGCGGCCCTCTTGTAATCTCGATCGGACTAGCGTATTGGCGCATCTTTTCATCTTTGATCTCGTACCTGTACTCGATCTTCCTTTCATTTCGTTTTTTAGAAGTTTTTCCTGGTTTGCAGATCATCTTCAGTGGTGCAGTAGCAGCAATCTTCTTCTCTTACAATCCCCTGCCGGTTCTTAAAACTCGGAACATTCTCCACAACAGCTGGGAGTATAGCCTGAGGCGGGAAAGGCGTATCGTGGCATAAGCGGATCTGCAGCAAGACTATGGAGACCCCAGTTCTGCGTGCTTTCTGGCTCCAGATCGTCTTTTGTTTCTCGCCAAGCCATCCTGTACGAGAAGTTGATCCTTCCGTAGGAGTGGAACGAGATAAACCCAAAGAGTGATTGGACACTGACAAAAGGGGATTGGACACTCTCTCGGTCCCTTTGATTTGATGAGCTGCGGGATCATGCTTCTTGATGAATTGCTGACAGATCACCCTTCATGGGAAGCGATGATTCTTAAGGGTCTCGGTCCTTCTCTGGAGCGAGGATTGAACTCTCCCTTAATTCGATTCCTTTTCAGATCTGTTCCCTGGCGGACGTCCTTCCCCTTTCGCCGCGAGTTATTCCCTTCAGAAGAATCCATACTGTTGCATAAGCTGCGTCTTCCGCTCCATCAGCCAGGTCTGATCCCGCTTTCCAGTCACAGCCCTTTTCGCGCGGGGAAGATGCAGAACTGATGCTTAGTGTAAGAGGTTCCATTAGAGGAGAGCCCGGGCTGATCTGCCTTGCAGATTGGAGGTGTGCCGTTCTAACGTAAGCTCGGATGCCGACTCCACTGCGCACATCCCCAAGCTTCTTCAGACAACCGAAAAAGAGGGATCGCGGATTCGATCCCCCTCTCCTCTCAGATCTAACGTCCGGATGACAAAGGTGGGTCTCGAGCACGGTCGTCTCTGTTCTTGCAGCGTAGATTACGAAGGCGCCTCGATAGGTTTCACCGCAACAAGAAGCAAATGCTGAAGAGTCGAAAGAACGAAGGTACGAGCTGATATCCACCTGTTGATCGGTGGTATTCTGAATTATACAAGATAAAGTACGCTGACTTGACTTACACCGGATGCTCGAAACAAGCTTACGCAGAAGAGGCAAATTCTCTTAAGAGATTTTTTATCGTTTCAGATGGTCGCCAGACTCGAAAACAACTTGGATAAAAAAAAAAAAAAAAGCCAAAACCCAAAATGGGTCATCTCCTCCCTACAACGAAATGAAATGTCAAGCATGCTTCAACAGAAGTGGTGATGACATGGCCTACGCGCTCGTGGACTACCGATGTCACCCACACTGATGGGCCACGGTTGGCGTGAGCTCCGAAGAGTTGCTAACGCGTCTCCATTGGATCCCATCGCTCGTGTGCTCCATACATCACAATCACTTCGAAGGGGTCACACTGATCTGCCTGCAAAAGTTGGCAAGCGCTTTGGACTTGAGCCACTCCCAACTGTTTACCCGAACCTTCTTGTTTGGTTGAGATTTGGCACCCACGTTCGGCTGGTGAAATTTCTCGTGTGTCACGGGTGGGTTTTCCCTCATCTCCTGATTGAATTTCCTCCAGACCTTTTACTCAGGAGCCTAAAACCCGGAATCTGGAAACTCTCTCTTTAAGAGATCCCAGGAGCGAGACATTGGAGATCGCTCGATTGCTTACGCTTTTCCGGTCTGCGTGATTCGCAGGTTCTTTGGGAGAGTGTTTGCTACTCATTGGCCGATGGCTAAAGTCGAAATCAGCATGTACCAGCCGGCCTGAGTACCGTACGAATTTGGCTTTGCCGTTCAGAAGCGCCTCCAGCAAATCAGAGGATAACGACCGGTGCTGCCAGACCAACTTTCAATCTTCTTTGGATTCTAGAAATTCTTCAACAGGGATGTGTTGGAAGTAATGTTTTGTGGAAATTCGCATTGCACCCTTCTTATTTATCTTCTGATTTGACTTCTGAGGATTCGAAGACTACTTCAAGCCTCTTGGTAGCTTCTAGAATTTCAGTCAAGTCCGGCGAAATGACAGTTATTGTGATGGCAAATTGGATTGAATTCTCGGCGTTAATGGAGCTACCCAGCATCCATCATCTCGGTGAATCTGCCGGGAAAGAAGAGGAAAAGGGCTCTCACTGTGACATCCTCATCTCTTTTCATGAATTGACAAAGCTACACGTCCCACTTTGGAAGGATGCTGCGAACCGTGAGAAGATCAAACGTGATCGCTTGGTAGGAAACTCCACTAGGAGGATGCTGCTCGGGGACCCTCCAACCTTTTCATGCACAGAACTGGAAATGCCATACACGCTGGAGAGACCCCCCCCCCCCCAAAGAGATTCAGACAAAGTTGCAATTCAAGGCAATGATGAACCTTTTTCCAACTGATTTCGCTGATGCTGGTGGAATCTTGAAGAAAAAATGATGATAATGATTATCATTATCGCCAATGTTCGAGGGCAAAGATGTGGACGGTGTTTTCATTGCCCAACTGATGGTGATGGGAATTTCTATTTTGCTTCAGAAAAGACTTTCCCTTCCCTATCACTCCCGAAAAATATTTCCGCACGTAAAAGCGTCGTTATTTTGGAAAGTAGCTGGGAGCTGAAGTCTGTTCTATCAACCACGAAACACCTAGGTGCCTCCACCAGGTCGACACCCCATCTGTGAGTTTCTTTTGCCATGTCTTTTCTTTAGTGGATCCGCCGATCCTCCTTCCCTTTTTCTCCCAAACAGTTCTCAAAGAGCAAGAGGATGATCACGGGGCGCTCTCCTCCTCATCACCATGCGCCTTCTGCACTTTTAGCTTGGTGGCCAAAGGCTCGCTGATGCAACGAACCACGACGCACCGGTCTTTTCGTAAACTTGTCCTCGTAGTCAGGACCACAGATTACCAGTCTCACAGCCGCAACCAGGAAGAGATCAACGTTCTTGGAACCAACGCCTTCACAGGTAAAATGGAATGGCCGAAAAATGAAGATGGAGGCAGCTGTTGCTCTCATCCACGAGGCAAATCCCGATTTCTGGTGAAGCTGCGTTCCATTGCGGAGGAGGAAACATCGACAAAGACAAGGAATCCCTGCAAAGAGTCAGATGCCGTGGTTTTCAAAAAAGTCATTCGAGGATTCTGTTCCTTCGCCCCTTTTCCTGAATGATTCGTTATCGTTTGTCCAAGGAGCCAAGCGCTCTGCTGCTGAGTGGACCCGATGGGCAACACGAATAAAAGGATTCAATCCTTTGGGGACTTTCCAATTACTACAGTTCTTCAAGGTTCCGTTCCCCTGCTAGCAGCCGAGGGCATGGAGAATTGCAGCTATTATTCGAAGGAAGCCACGAAGGACTGCCAGCACCGAAGCAGTCCATTGAATAGCGTCGTTCCAGAAATTCAGTGCAATTCCTTTCCGGGTGTTTTGCATTCTTGGCAAAGATCCTAACAAAATAGCAATCTTCCCATCGAGGAAACGGTAACCACTGTGCTGAGAACAGCTTCCAGAAATTCTGATATTTGAGGAACAGCGAGACCCTCTCTGAGTCATTGGACGTGGTCTACTCCGTCACCGTTGCCCCCACTGGGGGGAAACCCCCAAATCTGCCGGAAATTTACCTCGCCCGGTTCACAGTGAGAGCATCTCAGCCATCTCCGGAAATCACTTCACCGAGAGCGTAAGGAAGAGTCTCAAAAGGCTGGAGTCACGTGCTTGGAATCTTCGATCATGGAAAGATACAGTCAAGTGCAAAGTCCACACGGAGAAAGAAACAGACCGACATTTAATGAGTTTCCGTCGTGATTTTTGCCCTGTGGGCAGAAATTAGATGAGAATTTGTCCCCTGAGAACGTGTACGATGTTGGTTTCTTTACATCAGGGCTCGTTGATTTTGAAAAAAATAAAAATAAAAATAAAATACTCGAGCCACAGCAATACTTGTTCTCATTGCACTCACTTTTCATCTCTTTTCATAGTGTGTTCGTGTTTTCATAGTCTTTCGGACCGCAAACACTCTTCCGTTGCGGCCCTGGAGGTCAGCGTGTTTTCAAAATAAAATGGAAGGGAAGCCGAGGAAGGAAAAATTTTGGTGCATGTCGTCCGAACTGATTGGGAGGAAGGGGGGGGCAGGGGTCAGCCGCTTCTTTGACTGAGACGACAGCTTCGGATGCAAAAGAGACGTAGGAATCCTAAATCACCCTCTTTTGCAAGGTGTTCTGCCAGGGCTTGGACCAGAGCTGAAGTAATCCTCACGGTGCTCATTTACGCCAGAAGACCTTTTTGAAGAACCATAACCGTTTCTGCTTGAAAAACTCATTCACCATTGAGGACCAAAACACAAATTATGGATAGGGACGATGGGCGCAGATGCCTGAATTGCTCGTACATAGGATGCTTTTGCAGCAGATCTGTGCATTTCTTACGATGAGCACACAACGCGTTTTGAGTGCGAGATGAAACGCTGAGGATGCGATGGAGTCTGTGAGTGGATCATCCGCGATTCTCTCTCTCTCAAAGGGTCAAAGCAATAAGCATTAATGAATCGCTCATTTGGTAGCCGGTCGTAGTTTTTATTAACGGAGACTGGGAAATCATTGCTGGAATCATCTCTATGATTTAAGATTTCTGGATCCTCTGAAAAAACCTTGGCATATGACCTCGGCGATTTCAAGGAAACGCCGCCCAAAGTGTTTTAAAGAACTCTACCAGGCTTTGTCAAAGAACCCGACCGTCGAATTTTTTCCAAAAGTTTCCTCTAATAAGTATGCAGTGGCGGCTGAAATATTATTATTATTATTATTGTTTCATTCCAGAATTCAAGCTTTTGAGTATATCATCGAGAAACTCCTCGTCGCGGCTGGCGCTGCCAGCTCAAACCGAAAATCGGAATAGATGGTTCGTAGATCAGCGAGTCCAAATCTACAGTTACTTAGTCGCCGAGTAAATAAGTAAGTCTGATGAAAATCGACCTCCTATGCTGCAGCCAGGTGAATACAGCGGGGTTAGTTGCCGACCCCAAATTCTACAACCTTACCAAAAGGTGGAAATTCCGTGAATTCTAAACAGTTTTGGATGCATACGACAGCACGCCTTAGGAAAACCTCCACGAAGAACTCTTATGGAACGCTCTCAGTTCAAGCAATCACATTTCCATGCAAATAGGCCTTGCGCAAGGATACTCATCATCTAAGAAAAGAACTGTTTATAGAAGCCATCTGCTTCGTGTTTCAGTGTAGTCGACTTTGAGTAAATATTTGCAAGTAGTAGGTTCCAGCTAGTAATAGATTGCTAGAAACCTCCATGTTTCCGTTTCTCTTGCTCATAAGACAGTATTTATGTATCGACTTCTTCATCTCATTAGCCGTACGGATATCTTCGCGTGTTTCTACCAGCCTGAACACCAGCCGCGCACCCTGACCTTTCCCGACACATTTTTCAAGCTTCTTCCGTCCGTCTTCTTCTGCTCTTCCTGATTTTCCGGTGGCAATTATGACGAACAATCCTTCCGTCCGTGTCGTCTCGAAAAAAAAATGTCCCATCTCGTTGTTTTCGGTACTGGATGCTGCGGGTGTCGGCGGAGCGACCCACCGGGACCTTACAAACTTTGCGTGTTTGTGTTTCCGCTGTTCGGTAATCCCATGGGATGCAGACGCGCTGACGGATCTGATCTTCATCGATGTTCATCTCTAAGCGCTCTTCAATGCTCACTCCTGAAAATTCATCTCAATGGAACCTCACAGAATGTGTGCACCTCGGATTTTGCTGCTGGCAGGAAATCGGTTCTCTTTCAACACATCGCGTGGTGTTTCTGCCACCTGCGCCCCAGGGTCGGACAAGATATAAGGTAGCAGCAATCAGCGGTGGTTTGAACACCTGAGATGTCTTTCCCTTCACTTCCCACTACTTGTGCTGATTCATGAGAAGGAATAAGATTCGGCAAGAGGGAAGATTGTTGCTCGACCTTCGGTTACGATTCGAAAGCCCTATTTCCCCCACAAAAGGAATGGAAATGCCCCATCGCAGATGCCTTAAGGGTCCACGTGCGAATCGAGGCGTGGCTCAGTTTTCACAATCGATTGGCCACCATTCCGAGTTCATAGTTCCTCACTGCTTGCACGAAAGCAACCGATGCAAGGATGGATGATCTTGTGGTGGGGATGGAGAGGGGATCGGAGAAAAGGGGCGGGGGAGCGAGGACGAACTGCGTACCCTGAATGCCTTGAAAATGAAAAAAAAAAAAAAAGAAGAAGCGACGTGAGCCGATGGACTATATTTTTTTGTGACGCAGGAAAAGCGGAGTATTCGCAGTTTCTTACGCCGAGAATCGCAGATCCGTTTATCCCGAAGAGAGGGTCCGCCGTCGAAGATTGCCTTCCTTACCACACTGATGGCCGTGTTGATGGCAACGTTCTGTGTACATTGGAATTCGAAGGAGGAAATTCACTTCCAGTCACCTTGCTGATGAAAGTGGACGAATGAAGATATCGCTCACGTGCCAGAGTGCTGATTCGGGACGCTCGGAGATCGGGGTCAAGTATCCAGCATCCCTAGTGTGAAAGAGTCGTGCCCGTTGAGGGTTTCCGAAAGGTCATTACGATGCTGAGAAGAAGCGGTCAAAACGAGAGAAAAGCGGCGGAACGAATCGCAGCAGCACTCGATTTCAGCTAAGAACGTGGAAGACGCACGGAAGAACGAATCGAAAACGCTTTCGGTTTTGTCCCCTTTTTGTCCATCTCTGCTAAGATCCCTTTTTGTTTCCCTTTCACGAAGACGATAAGACCGCCTCACGCACCCACTTGATAGAAATGTGACGGATCGTGGAATCGCTGCTTCCTTCTACATTCTGGCCACGTATCAGAGCGATAGCATGATTTCTCATTTAGCACTGTGCATGTTGGCATCTCCATTTCAGCAGGCGTATGCATTTGCATTCGCGCTGAAGCCATATATCCCCTTACGGATCATCAGGGGCGGATCAATGATTGGGAGTCACCACGTAACGCTCCTTTCCAAGGCAATCTGCAAATCAATTCGAAGGAAAGATCGAAAGCCCTTAAGAGGAGGACAAGCTCCGAAACGCGTGACTCTGCATCTTTCTTTTGTCCTTTTGATTTCAATTACCAGCTTCCTCCGGAAGGCAACTCTCGTCGAAAAGTTGCCACCATGCAGTCTTCGATCCGAAGGGAGAGCCTTCCTGCTGTCGGGAACGTGGAAACAGCCCGCGCGGGTCGGCCTGGTAACCAGCCATCTTTGTCCGCACCTCCTCGGTTCCCTGCAGCAGCTCGTGATCCATTCCAGACGAGGCACGAATTTCGTACGGGCAGCAACGAGTGTGGATTCGTTGCTGGAAACGTTACTCGCAACCGCCACCATTGGTAATAATCTGTTCCCCTGATGGAATGATCCTCTCCGGGAGAATGTTTTCCTTCGTGACCGAGTCTGGGAAGGAGCTAAGGAGTGGGAACTTTCTTGTTCTTGGAGAACGTCCGCCTGCCGTGGGAGTGCCCCCTCGCACGCGATTCGTCCTTCCTGGTCCGAGTTCGTTCTTCCTCGCTTTCGCAGCACTTTCGCCAACTGCTGCTGCTGCTGCTGCTGCAGCAGCAGCAGCAGCAGCAGCGCCGGAGTGCTGCCCATCTCATTTCGGAAACTGCTCCCGGCAGAATGAACGAACGGGGATGCGAGACGGAGAGAAGAATAAAGCCAGCAGCCGTCGTACGAGTGGGTGCTAATTACAGGCAGATGGCTTGTTCCGATCCACACTCCCGTAGATCTAATTACCGTAATTACAGGATCCGATGATGACGGCTCCTAGCGTGTGCAGAGTGCTTAAGAGTGTAACAAATCCCCAAGCGCACGACACGTTCACGAGTAATAGGGACTTTTTCTGGTGCTCATAACGTGAAGTGCATCTGCCGGTCCCATGCTCTCTAATCTTCCTGTTTCCATGGTTAGCTGAAAAATCATATACCTTGGTTTCGGAGCTTCCAGAAAAGCAAGAGCCCAACTGCCCTCTCCCTTGTAGAAAGTACAGGAACCTGGAGATTCACCTTGCCAAAACGTGCTCGATCCTCTCGCCCCCCACTCCAGGAAGAGAGGGGAGAAAACCAATGAGGAATCCAAAAGATGCACAGATTTCACCAGCGGCGCGAAGTCACGAGCACGGCCAGGACTATCCCGAATCCGACTCAACAGCGGTGAATACAAATGACCTTCCTTTGAGGCAGACTCTGTGTCAAGACGTCTTCGGCCGCGGAAAAGTATGCTGAAAACACGACTTTGAATGAAAGCTGATTTTTCCGCGTATGGACCTCAGAAAATGCTTGTGCTGCTCTAAAGGACACTGTGAATTGTTCGCACGGCATGTCCTGTAGAGAGAGAGAGAGAGAGAGAGAGAGAGAGAGGGAGGGAGAAAAGTTTGATTTTTCACTTAAACCTGGCAGACCTCCCTTCCGAAGAAGCACGGAAAGTTTGGAAAAGTTTTCAGGAGTTGAGGGTAAAAAAAAAAAAAAAAAAAAAAACAAACTTATTTTCCCAGGCGATCAACCCTTGGTTCCCTCCATTAGGGCATGCCCCCATCTCCCGAAACGTTCCTGGAAAAACGTTCACAGCCCCGATGATACTGTGGCTGGACTTGGGATCCCTCCCCAGGACATCGTTTCGTCGGCTTGGCTACAGATAGACAATGGGCAAGGGAGATCGCGAAAAGCTCGTACGGAGCATCCATTGGGTTACTGCGACGCGGGAAGAGAACGAAACGATGCGCTCAGATTGATTCGCCCTACGAAATCGGATAGCTCTCCGTGTCAGACTGCTTGCACCCCACAAGCGAGTTCTGCCAGGCAGTCCCGGAACCGGGATTCTGGACATCAACTTTAGAGGACGCTGCTATTCTCGAAGCCCACTCTAGTGCGAGCAGCGAGGCGCTTGATGCACTTCCCGTTACTGGGAAGCGCCTGCGGTCCCTGACGAGCTGCCTATTCGGAAACCTATTCGAGGCCTACCTCAAGCCCCCGAGCCTCAGCATGCCACCGATTTCTTTCGCAGAAGCGTCGGCCACTTTTCAATTCGAGTCGAGTCCGAATACGAGACTCCCGCCTGCCGCCAGGAACCCGGAGGAACGGGGGATAACGATCGTGTTGGCAAACATATGAAAAGGGAACGTACTTGATGCACATTTCAGGACGAGCATGGGAACATCGCTTGCATCCCTCTTCATGAAAAGTTACGATAGGTGCGCCTCGAGGACATCCCGATCCACACTGGTCTGCACCGGAACTTCAAACGGGCTTGCCTCGAGTCACATTGGATATACCACTCGGCCCAGATTCAGACCATAAAATAATCCTGTCCTTCAACATATGCACTGATAGACTCCACTTTGACGCGCTTGCGTGACTGGAAACCATGCTTTCGCTGACCTAAATGTGGTCGATCAACTTTTTACGTCTATGGCATGAGTGAGACGAGAAAAATCAACTACGTCTCTCTCTCTCTCTCCCTCTCCCTCCCTCTCTCTCTCTCTCTTTAAACAGAGGTCTGTGCTGAGATGGGTAAACAAATCTTTACGTTACATATATTTCCTTTACGCGGTCCGATTGGCAAGACGTAGTCCGGATGGTTTTTTTTTTTCTTCACGTTTGATGGATCTCACCGCACATTGAAACGTGCGTAGTCATCGTCATGCATCACTCATTGACACGCGTGACTCCATCTCCACCAATACGCTTCTCAATGAATGAAACTCTTCTCGCAGCCGCGCGCAGATCGGTCGAGCTGCCACCATGCATGGGTGGAAACTCTCATTCAAAACCTGCAGAATTTCGAAATGATCTTCAGCGTTTCCCGGCACTAAGCATAAGGGTTTCTCCGATGTCTCAGGTCGGAAAAAATACCCTCGCTTCGGAAGATCTTTGCATCCCGGCAGCGTTTTTCTTAGCACCGGGCATAAGTTCAGATGAATCTGTGCATCCCTTCTTTTGATGGTAGCGAAACGGAAGTGATAGCGTAGTGAATTTGGAATGACGAAACGGATCGTTTTCTTCTTCTCCTGATTTCCATTTCCCCTCCAACCTACTGGAAAACTCATCAATGGGACACAAACCTTCGATGTTGCCCTAAGGATAACTGCATCGGAGATGAGAAATCAGCAGAATGAACCATCAACTGAGAAGGCAAGATGCCGGTGAGAGAGCAGTTTTCCTGGATCCTGCTCTTGGATGCGGATCTGCGCCTTGGGACATCAACTTTCCGGCTCTAAGGATTGTCCTCCGAACCAAGAGGTCTTTCCTGGGTCAGCTCTGCCTCGGCTGCTGCTTCTTCCCCACGGAAGCGATTGATTGTCCGTTATTCCTGTCAGTCCTGTGGAGTGAGAATTCGAAAAGCCAAAAGAATATGCCATCAGTCCGATTTCCCGCCTATGCGATGGATTCGAATTAGGCCTCAGCATGCTGTGGTGGACAGCAGCACAATGCCAGGATTTAGGGACCTCCGAGGAGATGAATGCGTGCAAGCATTCCGCAAACGGAACAGAGTGGGATGAAACTCGCAGGCGGAAAGTGCCATTCGTCTCCATAAAGAGTCATCGACAGCCTTGCTCTTGTCAGTCACCACCCGCACGCCCCAGCCTGACACAGTGAATCTGTCTACGTAGTCTCTTAGGAGGCCAGCTCTCTGACCCATCCCACCACGAAGGTCACATTCGGCACCCATCCAGCGTCGGCACATCCACGAAGGGCATCAGGAGGTGGATGAATAGTGAACAGCACTACTGAACATTTCACGAGAGGAACACGTGTTTTAGAGGTTTCTTAGAGGGGCCTCGCCTACTGCTGCGTTAACATCGCTGACCCGATGCCTTCGTGCTAATTGGATTTCCTTTTTTTCCGTAGTTTGTTTTTTTGGTCGATCTTGTTGATTTCTCAATACGAAACTTTAAGTGCGGATTGGTTTTCCTTATAGTTCTTGGAATCCTCGTGTTTAGCATTAATAATTTCATTCTTCTTCAGAGAAAGCATTCTAGCGTTCTCTCCATCAAATCCAACGGACGCAGCTTCACCTATAGCTTTTTTTTGCAGATGGAAATATTTCATTATCGAAAGGCGAAATTTATGGTCCTCCCTAAGGACTCTGCGCGTCCTTATCGCTCCTTGATTTTTATCATCTACAAGGATTGATGGTTTGAAATGGTGTGCTTTATTATTGCTCAAATGCATCTCGCAGTTGTGAAACGCCTTGGGCTGTTCTTTTCTATTTTTCTGCAGCTGCCATTCAGTTAAAATGGAAAGCACATGGAAACTTATCGAAATAAAATGGCAGAAAATGGGACCCTCCCCCCCCCCACCACTAAATAGGAGCGATGAGGTGCTAGATCCCACCCTAGGAACATATTTGGTTAGGAACATTCCGGTCTTAGTTAGAGGATGACGCTCCTTCTAAGACACTCTAAAACTAAGAGACTGCTGTTTTCAAAAAAAAATTCCTGGTAATTTAGCTGTGAGGTTCACCTCTTTGTCCTTCAGGAAAATGGAAAGTCATGTTGTAACCTCCTAGACATTCCAAAAGTCAAGTCAAAGAATAAATTATAAAGAATGCTAAATAATCGAAAAACCAATATGTCACTGGTTTTTCGATTGTAGATGATTACTTAAAATTGTGGATTTATTCTAGAACGTTCAAATACATTTACATTCTGCGGGGTCTTTACGGATGCTGTCTTTAGACCTCCTCTCGGGACCGCGCCTGGAAATTCAGGCGTATTCTTCTCTATCAGAAGTGCCTTTTCACTTAATTGGTCGCAGAGTAAGAGATTTTTTTTGCAAGAGAAATTTGCCTCTCTATAGTGTGCTGTGCAGATGGCAACTCTGTGATGATGACCAGTGGTCCTGACCAGGAAGTGCGATTTTTTTGCAGCTGCGAAGAGGCCTTCCAGCAGATTCCGTACAGCGGTTACGTGGACCTCGCACCGGAGGCGGACGAGATTTTCTCCCTAGCAGAGGCAGGATTTTCGTTGCCAAGATAACGAACATCCGCTGGACCTTCCGCATGCACAGCGAACACGAAACGCCTTATGAGCTCCCCGAGAAGCGACGACCATTTTCAGTGGAATCGATCCTGACATCGTTCTGAATGCCGTCTCTGCATCGAAAAGAAAGGCTTCTGATGTTTCCAGGACCCCATTAAGCGTCAGCCAGCATCTACCCCGTTGGGTATCATCCCTGCCTCCCATATGAAATCCTGGAGGGAACCACCTTACACTCTTTGTGATTTTCTTCATTTGCATTCACGTCCCTGAATCAGCTCGTTGTGTAGTGAATTAACTTTCTGTGCATTTTACTGCTAACTGTATCAGGGTTTTTTTTTTTGTTGTTGTTGTTGTTTCTCTCTCTCTCTCTCTTTCTCTCGACGAGCTTACAAAGAAATGAACGTCTACCTGTTTCTCTTCCTGTTCTTTCTTTTGCCCGACTTTTCTCGCGCTCGCTGATTGCAGCAGCAATCTAAGCACAAAGGGCAGCAGCCCACGTAACATGTGAGCTTAGAGCCGAAACGTCTCCGGACTGCATCAAATTATTCATTTCTTCCGTTATTGGAAAATCGATGGAGCAGTGATGCAAACGGATCCCCCATCTTTTTGCTTGCTCGATTCCTAAGTACTTTTTTGCGTGGTGAACAGAAAACTGTGCCTAATGGGTCAACGCATCCCTTGTAAACGGCAAGGTAAGCCTGACACATCACACACTGATTCCCTGCAGAACCCCTCAGCGAACGAGATCCCTGAAGATCACATACTCCTCGGAGGGATATACTCCCCGAACCTACATATCCCACACTTTGGAAGCCAAAACACTTCGGCGTCCCACGTTCGATGCTTCCTCCACCTTTCTCGCCGATCCGCAAGCGCTTGATGGATGACTTCGCTGTCATTGATGAATCATAAAGAGATCCTTCGCTCTCATGGGCCAGAGTTCATGCACTCGCGATGATAAATGAGAGCTGAGTTCTTCAATATTCTGCCTTGCTCTTATTCATGATTAGAGTCAAGAGATGGCGATTTAAGATGAATGCTGGATCTTCGTGATCGCATCGACCGTCTTTTGAATTTCACACGTGCTCTACCTTTCACGATTCTCAAGCAGCACACGGAATTATTTTCCTACGGCAGCTCTTGAGCCTTCTCGGTTTTCTTGGAGCCTGGTCGGAGATTACAGCTGCTCTTTTGTTTCCAAGAGACTTGACATCGCTGTAAGGCCACACGGAAATACATCTTTCGAAACCGTTTTCGTCGTGAGATCTTGTCTTTGTCAAAGAGCAGCTGCCTTCATCTCAATGAGTCGTTTGCTCGATGGCATCTCCCCTCGACTTCCGCTTGCCGATTTCTTTGCGCCATCCTCAGCTTGGAGAATTGCGCTCTTGCTTTACCTGTGTCTACTGGTCACCACAATCCGTTCCTAATCGGCCAGCATCTGTGGACTTGCATTCGAAAGAACGGAGTATTGAATACTGATCGATGAATATTATGGCATCGTTTTTGTTTCCGATGACGATTTCCAATCCTTGGTCTTATAGCAGCCATTTCAGCAGAGTTTATTCTCAGTGTCCGCAACTATTATAACGCATGATGACCATAATTTCACTTGGCTGAATGGCATTCACTTAGTTGTTCCCGGTCTGAGCAGGGAGGAGTCCTGGATATTGATGGCCATCCAGTATATTGATGTTATCCCTGATAACGTGAAGGAGCTGTACAGAACCGTATTAGCCAGAAAGCAGTTCTTGACATGGCAGCTGATGGCAGAGGCGCTTTTATAGGCCGCAGGGCCAGTCCATCAATATTCGTTTAGCTGAACCTAATTTCGGCAAGCTTACTTCCATGCACTTTTGTGCCAGGAAAGTGCTGCTCTCTATAGCAGAGATCAGGGCGCAAAAAAAAGATTGTTTCCGTCCCTGAAACACCTCAAGTGCACGCGCAGCTTGGTGTTCCGTCAACACGAGTAAGCGGGAAGCATTATGCGATGATCACGACGACGAAGTTCAGAATTGCTCTTCTGCTTCGTTTCGTATCACCGGCGTTTCTTCCGGAAGGATGATTGCGTGGAGACAAAAGTAAACAGTGTACATCTGGTGACTGTACTCTCCCCAGAGTCAGGTTGTACTTCCTGGCTTGTATGTGTTCTGCAGAGTTGAACACAAACAACGGTTTCAAGAGGAGCTCGGCGCCTTTTCTGGTCCTTGCTGCCGATTCGTACTTTGGAATCATTCCTACCTTTCGGCACATCTTCACGCGGCACTGCGATCCAGAGTGACCGTTCCGAAGCTCATTCGGACGTGTGCCACGTTTGCGAATCCAGAATCATTCAGGCTTTGCGGAGATCACGGAGTCATTCACGTTTTGAAATTCCGGAGACGTGACGCAACTCCTCGTTGGCACGCACAAATGCTCGCAGCGATTATTTGCGTTTTGGCTTTGGACAACTCGCCACAGTGGATGGCCGTAAATTCTCATACCTGAGGGTGCTCCGGGAGCCTGCTCCGAACGGGAGGAACTTCCTCCCCGTTCCAGGGACGGCCACGCCTAGTACCAAGGATCAAACAAGCAAATCAACTCACAAGAACAAGTAGAAGGACGCAAAGATCGCTAAAGCGTTCTATGGAAAATCCATCGAGCCGTCTGCGTGAGATTTGACTACTGCTTCCCATCACAAGAACTCGAGTCATGGATAAGAATAATGATTCCTCTGGATCATTTTCAGCGCCTCGTGGTGTTGCGGAAACAGCACATTTACATCAGCCTTAATAAATAAAAAGAACTGATCCGTGTTGTTGGCAATCCTTATGCCTGCTCCTGCTGCTCTTCCTGCTGTGTCGCTTACTCTCCATCTGATTCTACCTGGATGAGAAATCATGTTCCTCAACGTTTCTTGTACCACTTGCAATTACTAGGAAACTGCGGCAAGGAACCTTGTCGTTGCGTTTCTTCCTGACTCAGCTCCTTGATCACCAGCATCCCACGCCTACTAGGAGATCGCAGCCTGCGCCGCCACTCGTCCAGTCTGGAATTTTTCCTACCTTCCTCATCATGATGCAGTCCACTTTGCTGAAATCTGTGGACTTGGCGTCAATTCATGGAGCGAGAGACTCGCCACTTGTGCTCAAACGGCATCTGCAAGCGGGGTACTGCAGAGGGATGGATCTTTGGGGCTCGGAATCAAATTGATAGGCATCCGCAACTACGACGACCACGAGCAGCTCGGAAGGAAAAATTCTACTGGGTGACCAGATGTGTGGACATTCATAGTCACGAGTTGTTGGCATCACGGCATGCATGGTGGAAAAAAGATAGAGGTTCGCATTTTCTTCAACCTCCTTTTTCAACTTCAGGATTGCTGGCCAGACTGCTTCTTCCGGCTGGAAAAGAAACTTTGCGCCACCTTGAGTTCCCCACAGCCCTTTCTGGCGCCAGGAGAAACTGAACAGTCGGGTCTGAACTGCATCTTCCTCTTTGTGATGGAAGCCGCTGAGGAGACAGCGGACTATCGTACGACTGCTGTTTGAAGGGTTTCTGCTCTGGCCACCCCATGTCGGGCTTTCGTGCTTCGAACTCCTCTCATTAAATGAGGGTTTCTGGATGAGGCTCTCTTCTCACGTGCTGGGAGCCAGCAGCTGAGATCAGCGTTCTATGCGATGTGTTGGTTTGCTACCATTTTTGAACGAAGGAATTTCGAGAAATCTGTAGTTCCTCCTTCCGTGGAAACTTCCATGGAAACCGCCTTCGATGCAAAAAAGTTCAAATATTGACTATCTCAAATGACTGTGCCACCCGCCATCCGCTTTGTAAAGTGTTTGGAAGTGTTTGGCTTGAAGTGAAGAGCGGCAGACTTGGATTCTCACGAATGCTGAAAACTGGGAAAGAATTCCCGATTTCCTAATGCCGTCAGAAAATCTTTGGGGTCCTTTTCTTTTTTTTCCTTTTTTCTCTCCTGGGAAGCCCTTCGAGTGTGGAATCAATGGTGCGTGCGGTTTCAAGGAAAAAAAAAGACTTCCGAGAGCGATTTCACGGAGAAGGAAGCAGTGAGAATGAGAACCGAAAGCAGCGCATTCGTCGGTGCTCATCGATCCCTGAATAGGAGGAGGCTTAGGAATCTGAGATCACTGAATTATTGATAGGAAAACGGATAAGCACTATTACTTGGTCATTACTGCTAATGAGTTAGTTAGGTGCAAAGCGATGTTCATTAGCAAACATGAGAGAAAGCCCACAACTTGAACGGATGCTTCTTGTACGAGGAGACCGTGGGCACGATGACACCTGCAGGTGAGTGACAGCCCATGCGTTTTGTCTCCCCATTAACTTCGCTGCCTCCTTCATACACAATGGGCGTTCCGTTCGTAGGGATTCTCCTTTGCCTTGTCAGATAGATGGATAGAAAAAAAGTATAGATGCGCACACAGGCAGATCGATCGATAGATGGGGTGTAGATGTGCTTCGCGCTATGTGAGGAACTGCAAAATTGGTGGAAGCAATTTCCTCGGTTCTCGAAAAGCTAAAGAGAGGAAAGCAGAGGCATCCGAACCTTCGCGTCCTCATCCTCATTGCTTCCTTCTCCATGGAATCGCCCTCGAACGTGCTCTTCTCCTCCCAACGGCACGTTTTTTTTCCCTCCCCCCCCTTCAGAAATTTCCTCCCACTTTCAAACTTTCCAGCGCACTTTCAAAAGTTCGCGAGACAGTTTTCCAGGTTCCC
This sequence comes from Raillietiella orientalis, assembly GCA_036172245.1. NCBI lineage: Eukaryota > Metazoa > Arthropoda > Ichthyostraca > Raillietiellida > Raillietiellidae > Raillietiella > Raillietiella orientalis. Next base: position 6,382,751 of record JAYWIR010000003.1, on the reverse strand, counting down.
ATGGAACTTCGACGCCTCTGAAGATGGACGCTGATAAAGCAGGAAAAAGGATTTTTACATCCGTTTCTAAGAAGGAAAGAGAAGCGAAACAAGGAGTCAAGTTGCAGTGACAGAAGCTCAAATCGTCGAATGCGATTATCTCTATAAGCGTAACCATACTGTGAGCAGCGCAACACGCTCCATACTGATGGACCACTCGCAGAATCCTCTTCTTGAGTGAGGTCGGCATTTCGTTTCCCAACATTCCTCTGAGATGACTTCACATCTGCATTCAATCCTTCTCGTCTCTGTTGTTCCAGATAAAGTCCTCAGATGCACAGGTTGATAAGCTTTTTATCATTATTATCATTCTCTGACTGATCTCCCAGCGTAGGGCACTTTTCTTCCGGGATATCGGAGTTCATTTCATACCGAAAGACTCGCATGCTGATTGCGTGCCGATAGCGTCTGACCAACTCACGCGCGGGGTTTGACCCATTTGTCTTACATTCCCAGATCGTTCATCCGCTGCCCTCGCTGATGTGCACATCGTAGGGCCCCTTGCATTCCTGCCTGGAACCGGTCGTTGCTGTCCCAGTGGAACGCATCGCCGATGCTCCGTGGGGATGATCTGACCGACCGATCGGATGTCAGCAGCATGATGGACGCAGCAGTGCAAAAAGTTTCGCTGCGGAAAATAACGATGCGTCGTATGGATGATGCCAGGAGGCCTTAGAGGCCTCTTCTCCTGTTGGGGTCTTCCGGAACACACCAAAAGGGTGCGACGCGACACCGCGTCGCACGATGGCTAGACGGAAGCTCGAATTTGCCAGCGATCACAAAAGATGAAGAGCGATTTGGGGATGCTTGTCGTGCATGCTGTGCAGAACCGGGTCGGCTGGGATTCAGCTCTCGGATCCCAGCCGACGTTCCACGGCTGCCCTTTTCCGTTTGACAGGAAGGAACAGTCGAGGGCCATCAGGAAGAAGCGGAAGAGAGACTTGGGAGTTGGAACCAACACCTTGCAGCTTAGGGAACGTGGAAAAATGCTCCCTGGTGGGAAGCTGAATCAAATAGGTGGATGGTATCAAATTGCAGAAATCTTCAGAACAGAGATGTCAAAGCTTAGCCCGAGAGGTATGAAATGAGCGCAGTAATTGCTCTTGAGAACTACATTGAGTGAACTGCGAACTCTTATGAAATCCGTAAACTGCTCCCTTCCGCGAAAGAGTGGCAGAATCGAAATCGAGTAAGTTTTCGTTTCCTCGTTATGTTGGCAGCCACGGAAAGCATTCTTCACACAATCGACAGAGTACGGTGAACTGTGAAGATGAGTCCAAGCGTCTGAAAATTGGAAAAATATTATCCCATGAGCTCATCACGAGAATGATTCATGAAGGTTGGAATCAGCGATGGGATGAAATCCGAGACAAAGAATAAAAACTTGCCATTACAAAAGAAGGATTCTTCTCTTGAATGCCGGAATTCTTCCCGATGGCGGAGGACAACACAAGGAAAACGAGTTGGGTGTATGAAATTCATGGGTAGAGGCATCCAAAGTGCCATCAGAATAAGCAGTTAAGAAAAGAAATAAGCAGATCGGAGTTTTCAGGATCTCAGGAAATCATTTCTCTCATGGAACCCATTGTGGACTCATGAGGATTAGTCTGAGAGCCTTGGTCGAAGCGCATGCAGCTTAATCCACCGATAAAACACAGATTAGCAGCAGCCTCAGAAAGACAAAGCATTTGAATACAAATTGCAAAAAGCTCGAGATCAGAGAGGTGGAGGAAATGGGAAAATAATTATTACTCGGCTCTTCGAAGTTCGAACGCATCGCGAACTGAGAATCTTACGAAAGCGAGATGAATGAAGAGCGATGATGATATTATTTTGATCCCTTTTGCTTCCTTCTTTTCACTGCTCTTTTCATTTAATTATCAAAAAAAGGTACATGTTTCCCGAGGAAATGAGAAAGGGAAGAAGCATCCGTCAAACTTCATCAGGATCCGCGGCGTGAAACACACGGAAGAGGATCTGCAGAGAGACGTATGAAAACCATCTATGAAGTGGAGCACGAAACCGCCTCCACGGGAAACCTTGGGAACATCAAGTTCCGGGAGCCATGTTGAAAAGAGGGATGGTTTCGGAAAAGGAGCTTCCCGGATTTCTTCTTCACTTTGCCCGCAGCGGCAATGGCGGCACGCTGCTGCTTCCGCGGGACCTCCGAGGACTTGGAACAGCTTCCCGTGTCTCTCGTTGGTATCACACGCTGGAACGCTGGACCACGACCGAGATCGAAACCGAGCTCCTCCTTCATCCGTCGCTGAAAAGACACTTCCGGTTGCAGGCGAAAATTCCGACGCGTGGGATTCTCGAAGTGTGCGGCGATGACTCGCTTAAGAGTTGTCAGGTCATCCCACGTTGTGGGATGACCTGACAACTGTCATCTCCGACATCGTTCTTCGCGCAAGACCCAAAGCTTCATCCATATTTGAAATGGAAGCAAAGTCTCGTAAGATCCGAATTTGCTGCGATTGAATTACTGCTTTTCAATGGATTATAGGTAGGTCGGAAAGTCAGCATCTATCTGATTTTCTAACGTTGCAAACAATCCGATTGCAGTCAGTTTTGTTTTTTTTTAAGATAATCTCAACGGTTTTTCATTTCTTCATTTTATTCATTTATTTTTTTTTTCATCTTTCTTCAATTTGGGGTGCATAATGAAATAATCCCTCAGGCCGTGACCTTGGTGAAAGCACAGCTTCTGGAATCTCAAGCAAAGTAATCCTTGAGGCTCCTTTCTTGCTTTCCCAATAATAGAGTCTGTACGGAACCGAAACTTCAGCTGCGAAGATTTCCAGATTATAGATGAAGTAGCTTAGGATTGTTTTGCTGCCTTTTTTTTGGAAACCGATAAAGGAAATTCTTTTGCAAAAACTGCCCTCTTCCTAAAAATGAATCGGGTTTCATAGATTCCTCCCATGATAGTCCAGTTTCCCCGGGATAGAAGTGAAAGATTTCCTGATCTGAGATCTGTACTTGGATGTGGATTTCTTCGTGTCTAAGAGCTCAATCTGCGCACTCTTCGGTAACACATTCCGGTTGATCGCATTCCTTCTTGGACGGAAGAGCAACCTTCGAGTTCCATGGAATAATCACATCAGTGCTCGCACTGGAAGCTTGACATGGCAACGGAATCCCGGAAGTACAGAACAATCATCAATACAAGAGGAGGTAGAAGATTATATTGATGACTTTTGGAGCACATTCTCTCCGAAGCCTTCCGAATAGTTGGGTCATTGCCATTATCCGATATAGTCAACGTCTCTGGGAAAAAAAAAAAAAAACAGCTCCTTCCCACCTTTTCCTTGTGCAGCATCTCCTTTGACTCCATCCTGCCTTTCTTCGTTTCCCCTCCATTCTGCTTCCGCCCATCTTTGGATTTGGACGAAACGAAGTTCCGAGATTTTTCTCCCAAATCCTCAAACAGCGGAAAAATCCCTGCGGCTTCCTGGTTAGAAATAGTGATCAAAAACGCAAAGAGGCTGCTTTTATTGCAGCTTCCTCACGGGGCTCCCTGGGAACGTCTCTTGCCTACGAGCACCTCACTGGGCGTTAATCGTTCTTTGCAACGTGATGATGATGGCACGCAGTGGCACGTTTCGAGGCGCAGAACAGATTTATGAAGGGAAAAGTTTGGGGATACATTTGCAAACGCTTTGGATCGCTTTAAGCACTTCCGCAATCTGTTCGTTCGCTCCTGGAAAACGGTGTTGCGCCTTCTCGGTCCAGAGAAAACTGCCTCTTTTGCCGTCTTCTGCCGCTGCTGAGGACTTCCCGGAACCACTTTTTGGGCGATGTCCCGGAAGGCGTCCTAAGTGTCTAACAGATGTCTCGAATTGAAACACATTATCGGGCGCTTCATTCGGTAGTCACACACGGGGAGAGAGAGAGATGGAGTTCCGACTCGTAGTGCACCGTTTCCTGGACCCCAGGTAGCCCACCACCACCACCAACGCTCAGAGGGGTGCTCGCACTCCTCCGGAAGGAAGGAGGGCCATTGGAGCCATTGGGCACTCCTTCTCTTGTCGCGTCTCCTCGCGAGCTGCTATCGAATTTGCGAAAGGCAGCAAATATCGAGTGGATCCTCCCTCTGAGATTGGGTGCCAATGGCTTCCCCACTGTTTCCAAGTTGCCTCTTCTTTAACAACGCCACAACACATGAGATGGATTGGTTTGACCTGTGTGGTTTCATCGACCCGAGCTCTCAGTTCGCCGTTGCCTGTGGAGGTTTGGACCAGCATGCAGCAGCAACCTTGGGAATGAAGAGAAACGACGGGAACCACAGTCATGCCCTCGATCCTCGAAGCACTGGAATGAAACGTCAACCGTGGGGAATATTCTTACCAAGAGAGCAGTGTGTTGCATCGAAATCATAATCCTACTTTCAGTTTGCTTTCATTTACTTCCTTCTCGAGTAAAACGGCGACCAATACCTCTGCAGAGACAATCCCTATGAGCTTTTCTTTGACACAAATCACAGAATCATAGGACTGCGAATGTTTTTCTTTTAAAATTTTCCATTATAAAGGAGAATCATGAGGAGGGGAGAGTAATGTTTTCCTCTGACCGAGCGATCAATGTACTGTAGAATAGAGTCCATAGAAATCCATAGAAATCTTTTTATTCTAAGCATAATGGCAATGCCCAAGACTGCCACCAATGGAAGGAATGCACCCTATGGAACGAAAAGCCTCTGCTTCTTACTCCAGAGGGAAGCGGTCGATGTGTGAAGGAAACTCGCAAGACATCCACATTGGCCATGAAGAGCGAGATCTTGTTTCCGGCTCACATTCTCCTCTTCCCTGTGTGCAATGTTCCAAAGTCAAAATCTCCTCCGTAGGACTCCTCCGCCATACTTGCCATCGCCTCATCGACGCACCGTCCGTCTCTCCGGTCTTTCGATTGCACTCTGATCCGTGGTCATGGTCCAGTCTTTGTCCAATTATGGAAATTCGAAGGAGTGAGATTCCCCGTTCATCTTTCCCGGAAGCGTGCTTTAAGTCCGCCACCATAAATCGTATCCATATTCACACATGCACGAGCAAAGAACTTGTCCAGGCATGAAGGCAGTGGACCAAGTCCGTGAGAAATGCAGATTCCACCGAAGAAGAAGACTGTCCCCGGAATTTTGCTACGGTTGTCGGAAGACGTTGCCGGTTGTTGTTTCCTCCTCACTACTCGCAGATCTGTGAGGAACTCTTACCGACGCTGAAATGGACTCGAGGCTGCCTCTTTCTTGGCGGCTTGGATTACCAACGCAGTCCTTGGAAGGAGACGTTCGGAAACACTGTTGTTGTCTGTTCTTGGATGGACAGAACGGCTACGGTGCGTGAACAACCCTTTGGTGCAGCCCCGCACTACGGTTGATGATTTGATAAAATGGGCAGAAAGCATTGCTCTGAAGGAATCTCACCATTGAAGCGCTGCGCATCTCACTGCTGATCCCACCAAACGAATGATCAGTAATGGGATCCGAATAGTAAATTGGATTCCATGGATTTCGCGTGCCATACTATTCATGCTGCACGCTGGATGCTAAAGGTGATCTTCCGTTTCTGAAAAGACTCGATTTCGTGCACTGTGGAATGGGATTGAATCGCATGATGGTTTATAACGGTGCCATAGAAGATTAATGCACAAAAGTAATTTCGTGTTGTCGTGGCAAATATGTATTGTGCATAGATGCTGGTCGTTCCCAAATTTGTTCCAGCAAAGGGAGAAGCACTGATCTTCTGTGCTGCTTTCGCCTTATGGCTAAGATGTTTTTCAAAGATCATGTCGTATCTTGAGGAGCTACTTTCGAGAAATGCTATAGGAGGATCAAGGAGATAATTATGGGAATCTGTTCAAAATGCACAGTAACGTAGTAATTAAATGGCCGTGGATGAAGATTGCAAATCGTGTGCTGCGTGGCTTTTATTCAGATCCCCCACCAACAAAGAGACCAAAGGTTTCCGGAATTCTAAGGAGCAATTCGAAGCAGCTAGTTGCCAAAGAGTTCTACAGCCGTGAGATAAACCTTCCACGAAAAGCGGACCAGCTTCGTCCTATGAGGAAGAATACTGCTCCAGCTTCTGAGGAAGCAAGTATCATCACGTTGTATGATACGGAAGTAATGGAACACACTGGAAAATCGTTTCCAGTGTGTTCCATTTCCGTTTCAAGTTTACAAAAAGCTTTTGCAGATTCACGGCTTTACTGTGCATACTCGTTTTGCTACTGAGGGCTACATCCATCTGCATCCTCAATCTGATTGCTACCCACGTGGGATCATTCCACCCCATATGTTTTTCAAACTGGTCGCCAAATAAAGATGAAGATAGCAAGGACGCACGATGAGCCCGTCTGGAGATTTCAATTACACGTAAAAAAAAGAAATGACCAGCAAAGTCCACAGAGTGTTTGGCCTTTGACATTGCTCTTCAACCGTGGTTGCTTTTCGTTTGCGAACTGCTTGACAGCATTAACGAAAGATCCCATACGAGCAGTCGGTTCTGTGCAGAGAACTCATTTGCATCTGAGAGGGCTGAATATGGGAATTTGTTTTCACAGGTAAGCAGCGTTGATTTTTGTTTTCCAAGTGACACCGAAATCTTCCATTGTAAAGCAATGGAGATTTCGGAAAATTTTGCTTGGAACCCAAACTTCTTTCACGAAGATCCACGCCTCGGTTCCGAGCTGGAACGAAACAGACGCCGAAGGCAGGTGATTTTTTTGGCAAAACCTGGGAATGGTTCCTACTCGAGTCATCTCCAGCTAAAAGCATGTGCAAGGGTAGATGATGGGGAAGTCCTACCTTTGTCTCCTTTTTTTCTCTGCATTAGGAAAATCCGCCCTCTGATTGCCGTTCCACTGACCCCCATTTTGTTTACTGCAGTGTGATCTTCAACAAGTCTTACGCATTCGTGGTCCCTGATTGAACCTCGTTTTTCCAGTCAGCCGATGCTCATTTGCTCTTCCTCACCATTCAATCCATAATTCTTTTGTATTCTTCTGTATTTGTATAAACGATGCATCGCTTCCAACAAGACATTCGTTCCCCCGATAGATTAGATTTGATGAATTTGGCACTCATCATTAATGACCATCCCAGAATTCACCGTGACTATGGGCAGCATGCATAAATAATGCAAAAGAAACAGCTTCTTACAAAACAAAAGATTGGGAAAAGGATGCGTATCTGTTTCCTTAATCGTTATAAAGAACACAAAGATGAAACGCGGAACAGAATGTTGAAAACTCGGAATTAGCTGCTGTCCTTTCGCCTCTGTCCTTTCGACGTTCCTCTGGTCGCACAGTTCCCTCGTCATGAATGAAATGAATTCCGAGTATTTCTATAACCAGGATGAGTTGGGAACAAGCTTGGCTACGAATTGCAAACAGAAGAGGTCCTTTCTCTGATGAAGGAAGGATGTGAGGATGCTGACTTCGAAAGGAAGTTGCCGTGGCAACTCCTACACAGAGAAACCCTGTAGGTGCAAAGCCGGAAGTTTCTCATTTCCACGCTGCAATCAGTTAGTGTCTCGCTGATCTTCATTTGCAGCAGTTTGCATCGTACATCTAGAGGATCCGGAATTCTGGATTAATTGCGCAGAATTCTCAGAATCGAATAAATGCCCTGCTTCCCCTCATTAGAGACAAAATGAATTTCTGCAGCACGAGCAGTCGGTTCCACTCCATCACTTGTCTCTTCCTGAAAAGATCCATCTTCCTAATGGATCCCGATAAGGTGTGTTTACATGGTTTTGCTGCTGTTTCCCACCCGGATGCGCCGGGGCGTTTATTGCTAAACTATCCGGGAACAGGGTTCCCGGACAAAGGACACAGAAAAACGAAGGGACCACCAATAAATATATAAAAAATATAAAACAAGATATGGGGGGATTGGGGACAGGGGGTCTTTGGCTTCGGCCGCTCCTTACTTCCAGAACCGGCGTTGGATGCGTGAGATCTCCTTCCTGACGTCTTCTGGAAGATGAGGCCACCTGGCAGCCGACGTCATGTCGTCGGCTATTCCGGTGATCTCTCGAAGAAAGGCCTGCGGCTGCAACTGGCGGCGGGCCGCGACGATGGCGCGGATGCAACAGATCGTTGCGGCAACCTCACCTAACGATGGGCCTCCTGGCGCGAAGAGGCGGCGCGTCAACATCCTTGCGGCGTCCCCCTGGTGCAGGAGAGCTGAGGCCAGCCTCCTTGGAGGACACCGCAGTCCAACAGCAGATGCGGGAGCGTTTCTGCTTCTCCGCACCTTTTGCAGTTCGGGGAGACAACTCCCCCGGAAACACGGTTCGTGCGCTGGTTGCAATGGAAGCCCCAATGCACCAGCAGGAAGACGTCCTGTTTCCACGAAAGGGGGAACACAGAAGTGCCCACGCACGAGGGAGGGACCAGAAGTCCTTCGGGGGGCACACTCAAAAGTTCGCTCCACCGAAGGAGTCCCTTCGGGATGTTGCGAGGCGTGGCGGCGTCTGCCACCTCGCTAATTTTCCAGCCGCCCATGGGTCGGGTTGCTCCTGCGATAGTGCAGGCGAGCTTTCACCTCGCCGGTAGGCAGCTGTCATCGCTCGCCCTGAGGGCAGACAGCGCTTCGGCGAGGGGCGTGACGGCCAAGTGAGTCCACTTCTCCTGGTTCTGCATCACCTCCTCCTTTTCCTGGTTTTGCTGCTGCTGCTGTTGTTGTTGTTCAATTCACACAAAGAGCAATTTGAGATTCGTGATCTACCGATGCGGTCTGTTGCTCATTCAAACAGAATCGTCCTTCCGAGGATGCACTTAAGGATGAGGACAGCAGGAATCATCCGAAGTGTTATCTCCTCTCTCCTTTAGATTTTTTTTTTTTTTGCAACACCAAGGTAACAAATGAGAAATTTATCCAAAAGAAAGCTGGGAAGCTCCAGATTTTGGGGGATCCATTCAATCTCGGATAAAAATCTCGGAAGATCCACTAGAAAGCAGCTGCCTCCAGCCTGATGCCGATGAAAATTTCATGAGCTTTCTCGATTGCATGAGGGAAATTGATGATGGGCAGTAAGGTATGTGTCTTCGAAGGGCGCTAAAATTGCTGGTAGCAATGCATGTCAGTCTTATAAGTGTTCCTTCGAAATATGGAGATCGTTTTCTGACTGCCCAACTTGTTTAGAATAGACGTTATATGCGGAAGAAGGAGGGCTCCTAATTCATGTGGTAAGCATTCCAGGGCTTTTGATGATTTGATTAAAAGAACGGAATCGGGATTGCATGCCACTGATGCACACTGCCAGATTTATACAATCAAAGGATTGCACTCATTTCTGTTGAGACGGAAAAAAATTACCAAAACGAACGGCGAGATGTGCACGCGGTGTCTGAAAGGTGCACACGATGATCGAATCACCACGGACAAACTCACACGGTTGCTATTTCAAGGAAAACCGATCAGCCAGCTTGGAAGAGTAAGAAACAGTTCGGCAGTTTGGCATTTCAACCGGAGAGAAAAATCACCGTGTAAAACCAAATGGATATGCACATTCACATTCGCGAAAGATGACGACAGTACGTCAGTCACTCAATATCACCCGCTCCATCACATTTGAAAAAGACAGCTTGGGAAAATGGAATGGGGTATTTAACATGTTCTTCGAAAACTCGATTCGTTCATTCAAGAATTTCTTGGGAAAGAAATCATCGTCATTGAAGCCGCACTTCTGGTTGATTGGGTGTTCTTAAGGATGTAGGAATCGTTTATTAGACATACGGCTGATTACAACCTATCAAATCCATAATCATAGTCGGTAATTTTTCTGCTCGACGGACGTGCTGACCATGATCTTCATTTTCTCACCGATGAAAGCACTACCAAGAAAGAACCTTTAGAACGAATTTAGAAAACAAAAGCCGCCTTCTCTGAGTCAGTGGCTTCAGCATATCGGCCCCCTCTGCGCATGTCTTATGGAGGCCGATGAAAAAAGACTCGCCATGACCGTGGCGCACCATCAGACGTTAATTACAACGTGAAATGATAGAACCGATGCGATTGCGCAGAGGTATGCTCACTACAGAAGTTCCGATTCGAGATGAATCCGTTGCCAGCTCTTAGTTCCGTCGCCATGGGAGAAACTGCACCGAAACTTGCGATCTCGAATTCGCATCCATGAACGAAAATCTGCGAGTCCTTCGCGAAAAAGGACGCAGATGCAAGGAAGAAAGCACGCACTTGTCTGAGGTGAATTCAAAAGATGCTTTTACACTGGCAAGAGTTGAAGGATCTGGGATCCCGTGGAAGTTTCTCAGGACACACCGAAGAGTTACCTATCCCGGAGTTACGCAGAATCAGGACGAGTGGAACGAACAGCAACTTCGCTCACTGCCTTGCCACGAGAAAAGGGAACAAATCGCGCGAAGGGACTCTCCAAGTGCACTCCCGTTTGGCCTGCCCACAGATGCACCGCGGAAGGGGATTCAGTGGCCTCGAGATCCTGAGGAAGCTGCATCGTTCAGAGAGGTACAGTCCAGCATCCGGCCTCTGCAGGAGAGCGACTCGTCTCCTGAGGAGATTCGTATCTCCAGACCACATGGAATTTATGACCCTTGAGAAGTAAATGGAGACATCTCCATTCGCTCCATGAGGGAACTGGGGAGCAGGAGTAACCCTGGAGGAGGAACACTAGGCAGCCGAGATCGGAGGCAAGCAAAGGACTCGAGGTCACCGGACGAATGGAATCAATTTCAAAACATGAGGTTTCGAATGGAAAATGCCAACTGAGAACCGGAAGCCGACAGGTCAGCTCCAAATGCAACAACTGGCCAGCTGGAAGAGCTGCGAAACGAAAAGCACAAATCCTATCAAAAAGGGAAAATGAAAAAGCAAAATAAATGGCGATTTCCGCAAAAGGGAAGCGCAGGCCTCTGGAATGAGTTGCCTCTCTTCAAGCTTCTTGCTAGCCATTCTGAAGAGCCTTCGTATGCAATGAAGTTGGGCAGACTCGAAAAGCACTCGTTTTGAAGGGGGAAATAGTGGACCTCAGGCACTTGCACAGACCAAAAAATCTTGAAGTACTGATGTCGAATCGGATCTGCGTAAGCGCCTTCAAACAGTAATCAGAGTAATCCTACGCGTTCGGGAAGCTGAGGTTGCTGAGGCTGTTACGGCTGTACCTACAAGTTATGGCCTAGTGGTTAGAAGTGATCATCTTCATGAGGACAACTAGCAATGTACCGGAACACAAAGCACTCAGAGAGCAAACTCTGAGATCGAAAAGTATAATCACAAAGAAGAAAAGGTCACGACAGCAGTTTTTCAGGACCAGTAATGTGTAGCGTGGAAAAAGATGGAATGAAAATGAAATTCCAATTATGTGGGATGAAACAGACTGAGAACACAATGCTTTCCTTCCAACATTCGCCACCAGTAGGAAGCTGACTTTTTTGGGGAATTGCAATCTGGAGTTGAAACTCGTGAGAAAGAAAATCTTGACAGAATTATATCCGGTGGTGACTTGAGGAGTGCTGGCCACATGATCGAATCGAAATCCCGGAGGATATGTTTCAATACGAAGTTCCCTCCTGGCGTGGCATCTGAGGTGCTGTGGCATAGCATAGTGTGGTTTGAAATGGAATTCAAGGTATTTCATGTGGCATGTTAAAGAGAATCTGCATTCACACTCTCTGCTGTACCAATCTGCCACTCCTTACCCTCTGGCTTTCAGGCAGTAGTAATAATGCACAGTAATTTTTTTTCCTATTACATATTACATGGGCAGTGCTTATCAGCGTTCTATTTTTGAACTTTTTGTTCTTCACTCGTTGAACGGATAGAACGAGGGAGTGTCTGCTTGTTTGTTTGTTTTTCACACTATGTTTACATCTTCAACTTCACTATGCTGTCCCAAAAGGTTTTTTCGGAACGAAGCAGTGTCCTGTGGAACGCGCCTTTCCCCACAGAAGGAGCTTTTTGTTATGACATGTATTTCAGTCTACGGTACTATTCCGACCAGTGTTGATGAATAGCGTGACAGAAGCAGTAGGACCACCATCCTCGTCTCTTCAGATATGTACCCATATTGAACTTGTCATGAATGAAATAGCTAAACGCTTTTAAAGATGAATATGCTAGCAATTAACAGATTTGCTTATTCCCTCGGCCAATCGTTGCGTAGAGAATCGACTCAGAAGCAACGCATTGCAGCCTTCCATCTCAACACTCATCTCAGCACTGGACAAGCCACATCTTCTATACCTCGACAGAAACATTGCATCTGCGTTCCCCCTTCCATGGAAGCTGGACGTGATCTTGCTGGTGCATTGGGGCTTCCATTGCAACCAGCGCACGAACCTTGTTTCCGGGGGAGTTGTCTCCCCGAACTGCAAAAGGTGCGGAGAAGCAGAAACGCTCCCGCATCTGCTGTTGGACTGCGGTGTCCTCCAAGGAGGCTGGCCTCAGCTCTCCTGCACCAGGGGGACGCCGCAAGAATGTTGACGCGCCGCCTCTTCGCGCCAGGAGGCCCATCGTTAGGTGAGGTTGCCGCAACGATCTGTTGCATCCGCGCCATCGTCGCGGCCCGCCGCCAGTTGCAGCCGCAGGCCATTCTTCGAGAGATCAGCGGAATAGCGATCATGACGTCGGCTGCCGGGTGGCCTCATCTTCCAGAAGACGTCAGGAAGGAGATCTCACGCATCCAACGCCGGTTCTCAAAGGAAGGAACGGCCGAAGCCAAAGACCCCTGTCCCAATCCCCCCCATGTCTTTTTTTTTGCATTTTTCATATGTTTATTGGTGGCCCCCTCTTTCCCGTTCCGGACTTTCGGATTTACCGACCTGCGTGTCGGGGATCCTTCCCTCCGTACCTCTGTACCCTTTGTCTGGGAGCTTTTGTTCTCGGATAGTTTAGCAATAAACGCCCCGGCGCGCCCGGGCGAAAAACAGAAGCATTGCTATTCAGATAAAAAGAAGAAGAAGAAGAAGAAGCTCTCCGTAAAGGAGCATCTGCAGAGGAGCAAACAAATTCCAACGAAGATGACGATGGCCAGCGACTCCTTGGATGTCTCCTTGGGAAAATTCGTGCACGAACGATAGGGATCACACACTGCAAGCGATGCAAATGTCGCCGTGGTGTGTATAGAAGGGGAACTGATGCGATATTTCAATCAGAATCACTGCTGAAACTTATACGGACTCAGAAAGCGAAAATTTCCCATAGGAAATGTAAAAAGAAATACTCTGAAAACTCCTGCAAATTGTGCATCATGTTGTCAAGAGGGAAAAAAAGATGGAAAGTGTTGAATCGTCACAAAAGCTGCTAAGGTTAGACGTGCAGCAATAAAGAGAATCCAACCCGAAACCCTAAAAGGAATTCAAACCTTCAGAAGGATTAAGTTTTCCTAAAGCAAAAGAAATGTGTTGTGTATTTTTGTTATTGTCTTGGTTTAGACAAGCCAAATCCTCCTTCTATGAATTGAGTGATAGAATGCTCTAACTGGAAATTTTCATTCAGTGATAAATATGTAACGAATCCAAAAATGGAAAATTTCGATCTTTTTGAAGACAGCCATTTCTTCAGCTCCACACGGAATTTCAATGTGCTGATGAGACAAAGGCCAAATGGATCCAACATAGTGGGAAGAAAGTAATAACCTCTAAAAATACTATGCTCTATAGTTAGTTGGTGTTGCACTATTCACCCAATCCACCAGCCTCTAAGAACACTGATCAGAGAGACAACCATGCTCTCACTGAATAGAATAACATAAGAAAGTCGATTATGAATGTGCTTTTTGTTTTTCATTAGTAACAAGGAGACTTTAACCAGCAAATGTTTTCAAGACTAAAGATTAAGCTGAAAACAGAAGTAAGAATAAGGGAATGATATTAGAAGATAGACGGGAGATTTCCAGGTTTACCAAGTCAGAAAAGAAATTATAAAAGCAGGTTTTCAATGTTGGAAGGAATTTTTTTTGTTTTGTTTTTAAATCTAATAATGGATTCTAGCGATAAACCAGGGATAACAACTCCAGGGATAAAAAACACGACAGTAAGCACCCGAATGACGACACCTGAGCTTCGATTTATGGTAAAGATCTCTTAGACTGAAATCGATTCTTGGAATGGCGTGAGAAAGCGTGTAGGATCTAAGATAGTGCCAAGGTTGAAGTCCTCGTTAGTTCACCTGGATAAGTGAAAGAAGAAAGCGTTTGTCAAATCAAAAGAGAAACACTATAATTTTTTCAACAAAACTCATTCTATTCAGAGAGTGATTCAGAATAGCATTAAAATAATGAAGTCGGGATAGTTCAATCTAAATGTTTGTGACTCTATGAACTAAAATTATCAGCATCTTTGGTTGCCTATTTAGAAGGAAAGAAAAGTAAATGAAATTTAATCATACTCATCACCTTCGTGACGAATTCATTGCATCTCTGTTCATGGGGCACATGGTAATTTTGAAAATCGTGGTTAGCGATGCGATCGGAGGAAAGGAGCTGCCACGTCATGAAATAAAAAAGGGAAAGAATAATCGAATGAGTAAAGGAAAAACTTTAGATATGAACTCAGCTTCAGGAGATACGAAGCTCATTTTTTTTTTTGTTTTTATAAAACTGATGTAATCCTATTTCTGATGAATGAAACTCTCACTATGGGAAAAATAATAGACTAGTTTTACAAGAAGCGCTTGTTAAATTTGTTCACAAAGAATGCTTTTATATATATAAACTTATATACATAAAATTATTTACATATATATTTATATATACTTATACATGCTCATATATGCATACCATATAACTAATTATACATATAAGTATATATTTATATAGAATATATAAGTGTATATTCATATATAACATATAATTATGTATTTATATATACTTACATACGTATGAATATGAAAGTTATATATTCAAAATAAGTGTTAATGCAAAATACGTATTCTTAAATAAAAAAGAAATGAGACATTAGGAAGGATATCAGAAATATTAATGGAACTCAATGACAAGCAAATGCTATGTCAATTTAAAACAATCACTCCTTTCTAACGCTCATTTTTGAAAATTTCTCTGGTGTTTTCAAGAATGGGAAATAAATTTTAGACTAATTAAGGCTAACATGTATTTATTTGGCTGTTATAGTTGTAATGTGTTTTTATATGGTACATAATATGATTTCCAGTATCTATGCAAACGATGTAAGGAAAAGGCTGATTATTAATACTTTCTTTCAGTTGTAAAATTTATTTTCCTTTTGCAATGGCACATACCAAGGCAAGCAAAGAGTCCATTTATTTATTCGAAAACTCTAGCTACTTAGTAAGAGAAAACATATACTAAATACATAAACGTTACATATCCTTAATTTTTATCAAAATTGTAAACTTGTCCTTTGGAAACAACTATCAAATGCATTGAAAAGTGATAAGGAGCTTAAGAGGCGCGCTTATCCTCTAGCTACTTAGTGAGAGAGCGTACCTATATATACTTACTTATACATTTACACATATATATGAATATATAAATACGTACGTATATATTATTATACAAACATAAGCTTATATATAATATGCATACTTATTTATATAGTATGTACCTATATGAGTATGTATAAATATACACGCATATATAAAGAGTTTACGCATATGTATGCGTGCGCATGTGTACGTGTATGTGTACACGTACCGATTACACACTGCGCCGCAGTTCTGTTGTAAGGTATGCATTTTTAATTTAAGGACTGAATTCTCTGGTTATCACCGAAGCTTCGAAATGCAACGGGGCAAGTGGGAGCACACGTTTTGGACAGATCTGTTGCTACGAACGCTGGGCCGAAAGAAGACGAAGACGATTCCGTACGGATAAAGAAGTTTGCTGCGCAGATCTGACACTTCTGATTAGTGGGCGGATGCTCCGGAAGGAGGCGATGTATTCTCTGTGAGAAAATGGTGTGCATGAAATGAGAAATCGTTTTCGTTAAATGGATATCCACCTTAAAATCAAAAGTGAGAGTGGAGAATATGAGCTTGTTGTGAATGATTCAGCTTCAATTAAAGATTTGTTGAAAGAAATCGAAAAGTTAACGGGAATTGCGTTATCTGCGTTAGAGTTGAGGATAGGATTCCCACCGAAAATTGTTGATGTAACGAAACCGAACAAACTATTGCTGGATTGCCAGATAAGAAGTGGTGATGCCATCACAGTTCGTAAAAGGCAGTTGGAATCGATTCCAAAAGACCAGTTTGACGTTACTTTATCGAGACTTGCTAATAATCCCGTGAGTGCTCAGTCGGACGGAATTCTCATGAGAAAAGTTGTTCCTGCTGATAATTCGTGCCTATTTAACAGTATTCACTTTTGTGTAACAGGTATTTATGCACTCATAATTTGTTTACATAGAACTGTAAGAGGTTTGCTGGTAATTATTTTCATAATTAATGATTGTTGTATTGGTGTTTTTCTTGTTTTTCCCGATATAAATTTTGCCCTGTAAAATGAGATAACGATAACTATAAATGGAATCATTCCTCCTGTTATACTTATTAATAATATCTGTTGGATGCTTATAATTATTGGAGTAATTCCAAATCGTCAGGAAGTAATTATAATTAACCAATTTTAAAGCCTAACTTGCATCTGACTTCGTGCTCACTTGAATTTACCCGTTCAACTTGTCGTCATTCACAGGAGTGCTTACACCTACAGCAAAGAAGTTGCGACAAATTGTTTCCAATTCGATTCTTTCGTCTCCCGAGATATACAATGATGCCTTATTAGGTAAAAGTGGTGAAGATTATGCAGCATGGATACAGAAAGACAGCTCATGGGGTGGAGCGATTGAACTCTCCATTTTGAGTGGATATTGTAAAATCCAGATTTGTGTTGTTGACATACAAAATGCAGTATTAAATAAATTTGGCGAAGACAAAAAATACGAGCATCAAATGTTCCTAATTTATGATGGAATTCACTATGATCCTCTGTACTTGGAATTATATGAGGTGAGTAAGATGTGATTGTATTCTGAAAATGTTACTGTTCACTCATTATTGATAACTGAAAGCTTTAATAGAGTGTGCGTTTTGTAATGGTACGGAATTTAATCCATTCCATTTCTGAATAAAGTAGTATGCTTCTATTTATTTGTAAATTTTAACCTGATTTTAACCTTGAGCTTCATCGCACTGTGCACAGTCGTTTTTGATTGGATGATAAAACTGGAAATGAATTTGATTCATAGTGTGGATCATGAATTGGAAATGCGTGAGCAGTTATAAAATAATGCTCCCTTGATTGACTTTAAATTTTCCAGCCTTCTGGGGAGATACAGACCATATTTTCTGTATATGATGATGGTGTGCTAATACAAGCCCAGCAGATTGGAGAGGAAGCCAGGTGCACTGGACAATTTACAAACACAAGTCAATTTGCTCTCATGTGTACTGTATGTGGTGCCAAATTACTAGGACAGTTGGAAGCTCATAAGCATGCAGATGCTACCTCCCACTGCAACTTCACAGAAGTAAGACTATAGTGAAACTGCTTCGTAGTTCCGAAACATATGTAGTCCAAAAATACTGAATGAAAATGTTTACTGTGATATAAATTACTCGGTCAAGAGTTGCTTCCCATTATACATCAGCTGCCATTATGTTTTTCCATCCCAAGTATCTTGGTAAATTATAACTGTGGAAATACCATATTTATTATTCTGTTATGCGGCGGCGAATGTTTGAAAATTTATTCCCAAAGTTGCTGTTGGTCAGTTTCATTTGAATACAATTTAACAAATTTGTAAGCTTTTCAAGCCTTTTTAATAAAACTAGCCCATTAACTGGACTTTCAACAGTCCGTACCTTCTATGGAGGATTGACTGTTTGTGCCTGAAACCTGAAATGCAAAAGTTGGATGCTATGGTTTGGTTTGTGTGCATTGGCACGGTGCATTTTTTATCGAATGGCATCAAATAGGCGATTGTATCGATGTACTTTTTTGAATTCCTCCGTGCCAACTCCCAAGGAAAACTGGAAATCTGGAACGGCGTCTTCTCGATGCCTACCGGGCATCCGGAGGAATTGCAGGACCACAGCGGTTCTGCACACGAACTGCGTTCTTTCCATTTCCAGCAATCTGTTCATCCGACTCGAACGAAATTTTTTCGGTTCGTTCTTCGGTTTGTACACTGACGTATACGGTATACCAGGTAAGCGTTTTCTTTCCATTGCCGACTTGTTACAGAGTATCCTCGGAAAAGGAATTTCATCAATTTAAGTCTCAGGTTTGGAACATCGGAATGCGTTTCCGGAAAGCTTCCTGCATGCAGAAGCTGTTGCCAATGGAAGTTCGAACATCTCTGAGCGTTCCCCACCGCCCGACTGAGACAGCTGATTCTCACGTGGGTGGGAGTTCGTTGGGAACACCGTGTTTTCGAAACACGTGGAGCCGGAGCCGAACCGGAGGTGCCTTTTTTTTCCCGCCCGGGGAAACACTTTGCTGCGCTCGTGCGATTTATTTTGCGAAGCAAAACCCATTTTCAACGTAAGAGCGTGTCGTTCCGAACATCTCCGTACGTACGTTGCCATTGATCGGCAAGCAAAGAGCGAAAGTGACGGCGTAATCGTCACGGAGAGCAAAACTCGGATGTTCACCCCGGGCTCCGCCGGTGCGTTTATTATGAAAACAAACTTCGACAAAGACGTGCAGCGGCCGGACCGGTGCTCCAGCCACGCACGAAGGAACACGGAGCCCGCCGGGTCACCGGTTCGCAGACCCGGCACGCTCCCCCACGGCAGCAGGGGGAAGGGAGGAAACAAAAAGTGGGAGGGTACGGGAAGGGATCCCTGTAGCCGGCGGGGCCGTTGCATCCTTCGCAGGATGCCGGCAAGCTCTTTCTGCATTCCTGGATCCAGGTGGGGCCATCGCGACGCCCTCCTCAGGAATTGGACGGCGGAGAGGGAAACTCGAATGCAGCAGCGGTTCGCTCCTTCCTGCAGTGGGAATCGGACGTAACGGCGGGTCCGAGGCGCTGTCGGACCGACAGCGAATTTTCCTGGCGAGGGAGGTCCAGGTCCGAGGAAAACGGTGGAGCCGTTCCGTCTTTGGGGAACACTTCCTGCGAAGCGGCCTTTCCCGGGAAAGCACGCGGCGGTTGTGTCCATGCAGAAAAGGTCACGTCCCACCCGACCCCCTGCTGTTCGTAGTAAGAGCGAGGAAGGAAAGAATGGACGGCGACCTGGAAAAAAGCACGTGTGCTGTGTGAAGTGCCGTCCATCTGACATCCCCTTTGCCTTGGGCGGTTGGTCCTCCGGTTCCTGGCTTTAGATTAAGGGATTGCCATCTGCACTCCGATTTCTTTTCTACTTCTGCGTGGTAAGAAGAGCTGACTGAAGCGTTCTCTTCTTGCAAGTCCCCCAAAAGTAGCAGAGTATCTGAATGATTTTTCAAAGCAAAGTTTGACTGTCATAGAAAAAGGAAACCGCCATTTTGAAATTCTAGTTTCTCAATTTCCGCTTTCGAATGTGCGTCCCCATCCCCTACCCCAAAATTTACGGCCGTCACCTGACAGTTTAGCTCCTCCGTGTCCATCAAGTGGTATTTTTCAACAGAACATCTCAGAATCGAATGGAACAAAGGGAACTTACTATTACAAAGTCAAGAAGCCTTGGTATAGTTTATCCGTTTCATTCCACAGTAAGCGGGCGGGAAATTGTTTCCGTGAACGGAAAGCGTATTCTCGCGGGGACCGCGAGAAACGGCAAGGATGGAGTGTTGAGGCCACACCCACTTCGAGTAACCCACGGCGAATTCATAAACTTTTCGTAGATCTGCGCGCATGTCGAGAATTGGATTTGGTGGTTGGGGAAAGGCGAAGAGCAGAGGTGCTCTCGCAAAGACTGCTGCATTTTGCATTCCGACCACGTTCGTTCAGACCTATGCAGGCAGCACCCATCTCCTGGACTGTGTTCATTCACTTTCACTGTTCTCGTGCACACGTGAATGAACAGTAGCCAAGGTGGAGCACCCACTTCACGTTACGTTTGAAAGGAGAAACCAAAAAAAAAACAAAACATCCCAGCCGATGACCGAGTTGCCATAATCGAAATGAAACTGACCTCGAGACTCGGAGAACAAATGGCGACCCCAGAAATTGCAAGTTTTTCAAGTCTGGAAACTTCGATTCTTGGAATTTCAGTACATCTTATTCGCTTGCATCAACCGTTAGGTTTCCCAGGCCGGGGTCTCCATGACACGGACAATCTCTTACAGACATTTTCAGCGCAAGTTTTCTATTCGTATCTTTCTAACTTTTCTTTTAGACTTGGAAAAAAGCTCTTCTGTTTCAGAAACCGGAGAGAGATGGAAAGATAGGCACTAGTTTAAAGATAGAAAGTCCCACAAGGGGTGGGGTGAATTTATTTTCTTTTATCATTCACTCTACATATTCATGCATTCGTTTTCTCCAATCATTCCACTTACGTCACCTGGAAGTCTGCTTCGTGGGATCATCGCTGGGGTTCACTACACTTGGGGAGCTGGGCGTCGTTCATGCCTGGACGTCGTCCTCGGTCCTTCTCAGGATATGTCGGTAGTTCCAGGCCTGTACTCTTCCACAGTTTCTTATGCCGATCTCCTTCTGGATAAGCCCTTTCGGGATTTCCATCGGAGATACGGCGGTGCTGGTGGTCTTCATCTTCCACCACCGCACATGGATGGCGGTGATGAAGAGGGCGATGGTCGTCCTTACCATGGGATTGTAACAGGGAACGTTCCCATTTCCTTGGAACACGCTTGCTAAAATTCCCATGGTCGATGTGGTGGGCAGTCCGATAGCCCTTTTGAGGGGGTGCCACTCTTGTTGCATAGTGGGACGTGTATCCTTGTCTCCACATGCTTTGCAGGCCTCATCTTCTCTTCTTCCCGTGAATCGCTTCATGGACGTCCCGCACAGGATTCCTCCAGGATAAAACATCAGGGGGTTATCCTGTGAATCCAGTGACAAGTCACTCTTCCAGAGCGTCGTTCCGATCGCCAACAGGTTTATCCCAGCACTCCCGTGGCGATCGGCGGCTTCTTGGAGGGCACTGGTGTCTTGGTCCTCTTCGACCATTGGTCGGCATAGGTTTCTCTTTGTTACCCTGGACCACACGGAGTTGTGTTGTGGTTTTCCCACGCTTCGCGGAAGGTGAATCTTCCAGCTATCCTGTCAATGCATCGGAGTACTCAGGAGTGGTGAAGGTACTCTCCTCGTCTCCATGCTTCAGCTGCTTGCAAGGTAACCCTGGACCGCCGGTGGATCCAGTATTCTCCGTATCCGGAGGTGCCGGGAGCATCCACGGGATCACTAGGATGGATTCCTCCTGCCAGAGTTCCTTGTTCCTTGGTATGATCTTCAGCTGGTGCTTGTGTGCCGGCTGTTGCTTTCGTCTCCAGGTTGAGTCGATGGTCCTCCATTTACCCACTCGGCCGAGCAGCGCAGTCATCAGTCCTCTCGCGCTATTTATCAACAACGGGTAAGCCCTGTGCGCTGCATACGGCCAGTCTTCCCAGTTTTCCGACATGTCCAGCAGTTTTCGCACGTTCACGGTGTCCACAGCGTGTGCAAGCGACTTCATCCCGGTACCGCCTTCCTCCTTAGGACGACACAGTGGCTTGAGGCGGACTCTCGGTCGAAAGACTGGCACTATTATTCAATCCGTTGGATATACTCAAGTGGGCTGAACACATTCAGAATGTGAACGGTCACATCGTCTGCCTGCAGGAAATGCATGACTTGGCGGAACATCGGATTGGAGCTGCGAAGACCACCAACACCCAACTGTTGCCAAAGACCCAAGCCGAGGACACAAAGAGGAAAGAAAACCAGTTGTCACGCAACGGTTCTGGAGACGTCGAGAAGGCCGGTTCACCATGGTCTGCGTGTCCTGGTTTGGAGGTGCTTACCTTTTCCTGGTAGACGTGTACGAACCACTCAAAGGGAGCACTGGTGCGCGGAAGCTATGCCGACCTTTTGGCCTTCGGTCTGTTTGCGGGCAAACACAATTTATGCAGTTGAAGAGTTGCATTTACGAGAAACACCCAGTCGTTCAAGGTTTTGCTTATAAGAGGTTTCCTCGAGTTCGATTTCAAAACGGGCTGGCACGAATTTTGGCATTTTTTAGCCTCCTTTGAATCGAATTTCAAGCGGAAGTTGTTTTTTGCAACACAGAATGCGTCTTTTCTATGTGCCAGAGTGGCTGCTGCACATCATGTCCATAACTGACATTTTGATTGTGCAAGTGCATCATCAATTCCATGCTCAGTTGGCACCAAGGAAAGTTCATTATGCAACCTATTTTCATGGCACTGCTGACATGGGGTTGCATCCCGATTTATTCTGGGTGTTTTGATCCTTCGGAAACGCAATCGAAGTGCTTTTCAAGTCGGCAGCTTCCGAGGTGACTTCGGTTTATGAAATGTTCTTCCTATCTACGCTGCCAATAGGTAGACGGCCATTTACAGTGCTTATTGCAACGAGAATTCATGAATTTCAAATTGCTTTGCAGCTGAACGTTCGCGGACTTACAAAAGTGTAATTTGCGAAGAAAGCCAAAAAAAGAAAGGAATGCAACTCTGTGTTGGACTCCTTTACAAGCATTCCACCTATCCGCCATCTTTCATCACGTTCTGTCTTTGGATGGGGGGTACGGTCATCATCCTGCGAAATAGTCAGACGCGACATTGCATCCATTTCATCTAGTGAGGAGGCAGGGACCGGAAGGACAGGGCGAATCGTCTTTTCCTGATCATTTCGAAATTTTCCTTTCCAGTACCACCGGAAGGCGCGCTCTTGTTCCCTGTTCAGGCCATGCATGGGGTTCCGAATTCTTCTTTCTCTTGGTGACAAACCCCTTTATGCACGTTTGGTGCTCCCCTGCCAGAAACAATTCCATTCTGAGGTCCGACACAGCAAAGAGAGATTCAGCGTGGGTCCTTCGCGAATGTCGAAACGTTCGATCGATTGCTTCGACTCGGAAAGACCTCCGACAGCCACGCTGTGCCTCCCAAGTCGAGAGCGTTGCCCTGTAGCGAAGCGGTGACAGGTCGCACGGATTGACGAAATAAAGGAAATTCGACGACTTGCGTCCCGATGAGGAGGCCGTGTCGGCTGGCCAGCGTCCGTATCAAAAAAAAAAAAGTCCGTGCTTTCTTCTGACCACTCTTTCCGCCAGTGAGCACGCATTCCGGAAAGAGTGCAGTAAATTTTGGCAGCCTCGGCAGCCTAATGGTAATGCGCAAATGTTTTGTTGGGAGGCATTCCTCTAATGGAAGAATCACCGTCGATGCGTCCACCATTGGATGTCATGGCGAAGCGATTTCGCAGCTGCAGGGAAAAGGCTTACTGGCGGTAAGGATGGGTTTGCTTCCAATGTTCGGAAAAGTTCTACTTTGAGAAGAACGGACAAGCTGCGGGACGCAAAACGTCGCCTGCCGGCTGCGACCGCACCAGGTGGTCAGTCTGCACGTCGCTACGTAACCAAACGCGGCGTCCTCTTCTTCAAACGTGCGGAAGACTCCACCGCAGACGCGGCAGGGGAAAAGATTCGATCCCGAGAAAGTTGCCAAGCAGTGGGCACACAGACGAATCGCATTCATCGCTTCGCAGATCGTTCCCAAGGGAGCGCGCAGAAGAAGATGGTGAGGAATGGATTCCCTGACATGCAGCTGCCGACGGTCACTTTCTTTCAGCGTGACCAAACTTGGAAAGAACGCGCTCATCCCGAAGAGAGGAATTTCCGTTTGCGATTATCCGATTCTGAGAGCCTTCGATGGCAAAATGATTTTGCAAAATCGTACTGAAATGAGGGGTAATTTTCCTGCGAAAGACAGCTTCACCTTTCGACTCGATGCGTGCATTAATCCTCGCACAGATTACCCCCCCTTCCCCGATAAATAAACAGCAGGAATGTTCGCAAGGTCGGGGGGGGGGGAGGGGGGAGGCAAAAGTTTAAAATGATTTGGTGCCCCCCCCCCATTCCACAGAATTCGCTGTGTTTTTTTCGGTGGCAAAGTCGGAAAACTGAGCCTTCCGGCTGCTGCCTCGCACCAAGCAATTCGCGCTCGCGAGCAAAAGACAAAAGCTGTTGTTGTTCGTGGTCGTTCCGGAATGCCCGAGGGGGTATTCTTCTGCTTCGAAAATGATTGAATCGGACGGGAGCGACCTGTGCTTTTGGTTCCGCGCCGAGGAAGAACAGCCCGCAAAGAACTGGCAGTTTGACAACGTTTGCATTCACTGCTCGGAGGCGTCGAGGGAGACTCTGAAAATACTTTGAAGATGAATTTCATGTCACACGCGGAAAAACCTTCAACCCATTTTTTCTTTCTTTCTTTCTTGGCCTTTTTTTTTTTTTTTTTGCGATTTTTTTTTCTTCTGCCCTTGCCCTTAGCCACTGCTAAAATATTTATAACTCTACGTTCCTGCCAACGTGGAAACGAACACCGAATAAGCAATTATGCAGACTCGACTACAAGTGAACCTTTGGGCCTTTTTTTTTTTCTTCCAATTTTCGGTTGCAATATGAAAAAATGGACGGCGAAATCGATACCGAAAAAGAGTACGCGCATTCTTCCCACGTACGTACCCAGAAAGACACCGGCGATGGACAATATGGGCATAAGAACATCCCTTCTTCGAAAAGCTCTTCCTTCCTTATTTTCCGAAATCGCTCTGAATTTTCATTCCACAGCTTCCCAAATACCGCCACCGTCGCGTAATTCCAAAAGCAAAATGCAAACAAACAGAGAAGGAACAAAGCACGAGCGCCTTCTTTCATCGAATCGTGCCTTCTACAAATGGAACGACTGGATTTCTGCCGAATGACACTTGACCACCTACACGAATCCTCAGATTTTTGATGTATGGGGGGGGGGGGGCAAGGAACGCTACGACGGAAACACACATTCTGTGTGGACACACCCTGTAAGAGCAATCCTAAGAAGCAAGGAGGAGGAAACAAATGGTCCGGGACAAATGGGCTCGAAGGAAATAGCAGAATGACAAGACCCACGAAAACAGGAGGCACCGTACAATTAGCATTATGAGGATCCATGCATCGGATAATCCTGAGCTCCATCCTCAAAATGGGAGGGCAGTCCACCCACAGAAAATGGGGAACTGCGAACGGGGGAAGGGGGGAGGGGGAGAGAGGGAGAAAAAAAAAAAAAAAAAAAAAAAACGAAGAAAAATGGACGAACAGAACTTTGAGAAATTATTTTATTGGCAAAACATCAACTAGGAAGCCTTGGAAAAATGGAAAGGCCACCAGCTTCACATAATGCCCAAGAACCGCCGGGACCACAATCGAGAGAAACAGATACTGCCTCCAGGCGTGTTAGTAGAGAATGTATTTCTCCTCCACCGCCACTGAGGATTACCATGTGGACAGAGGCTCTCTTGCACTGGCCTCAAAAACCACGGCGGACCACTACTGCCCCACGAGCCGAGAGATGGTGGCAAATGCACACTTTTTCCTTGCAGCACTCTGGACGGCGACTGGAAATATGCGAGAAGTATCACCATTCGAACCGGTGAGGGCCGAGGCGTGCTGGGCCGGAAGGATAGAAGAAGGGCAAGGAATCACTCCGCAGCACAACCCGCAGGGAGAACCACCATTCCTCACCACGACGAATGGCATGAGATCAGAAGGGGAAGAACGGAGAACGAAAAGGGCGGCAGAAGCGGAGGTCTGCTGAAGAGGGCGATTGCTGCAGCAACGGAGAAGCGTTCCTTTGGAAACGCTCCCACGAGTACAGAGGAGAAGCGTCGTCTCGGCACGGATTTTGAAGAGGACGGAAGCTTTCTCGTGCAGAGCGTAGAATCAGCATTGTGGAAGGTGGAAATACCCTCCCCCCTCCCCCCCTGATGTACATCAGGAAATCGGGGAAAACGTAACCCGAAACGGTGGTGGTGGACCAAGGAAAACGCAATTTTACAATCTTCGACACAAAAGTTGCTTTACAGCTTCAGATTACCACAAGAAAAAAGAAAAGGATGCAGCGACATCGGAGATGCAAGGGGAGGGGGGGGGGATTATAAAAAAAAAAAAAAAAAAAAAAAAAGAAAAGGAAAGTTGCTTCGAATTCCGAGTCCGCAGCTGCCATTCCAAAACATTCAAAGGTTCCATTTAATTGTATATTACATATGCGATTCTTCATGCGCAGTCCGACGCACCTTTCAGCCAATATAGGAATGTTTTCCTTAGCGCACCCTCGAATGGATGAAAAGTACTCAAAAAAAAAAAAAAAATCCGAACCATTCCACAAAACGCGCTGTGCTCCACTTTAAATAGAAGTTGGAGAGTTGGCTGTTTCGTAGAGGTGGTCAACGGAAAGTTGCTGGGACGCACTTGACCTCATCCTCGCAAAAGGTCCTCGGAAGGAGCTCTGCGTTTTGACATTATTATTATCATATCGGTTGTGAGATTTTTTCCGCCCGACTCACCCGCGGACTTCCCCGACTCACTCGCGTACACACTTCAAACGCAAAAAATCAGTGTTTCGCTTTGCTCTTCGAAATCCGGGATGACCTTCCCTCACGGGAGAACACATCTCCGATTTTTCATTACATTACGTGAAGCAAAACGAACCATCACTTTTCGAAAACCACGGAAAAAGCGCCTCGCCACACGAAGACGTTCGTAAATGAAAAGTGGATGAAAGCATATCGTAACATTTCATTTGCATTGCTTTTCTAGTAATCGAAGCCGTGCTGTCCATTCTGTACATACGCGCACACAGATCTGCTGACAGATCGTGAACGATGCCCACAATACTCAATGAAAAGGAAAAAATAAGGAAAAAAAAATTCGCAAGGACTCTGTAAGTAGGAGAAGGAGTTTCGATTACCACGACACGAAACTATGTATCTGATAAACTTCATGAATGATTGATTGGTTTTGTTTCCCCCCCCCCCTCTCTCTCTCTCTCTCTCCCAAAGGTATACCAAAGCAGTGTTTTTTGGTTTCACTCGAGGTGTGATTCATTTGAAGTAAACCAACATCTGAAAAACATCACTGACAATATGTTGATTCACGTTCGTATTTGGGTTAATACAAAGGAAATAAACAAATTTATATGCAAAATTTTAAACTTTTAAACTGATCATCTTCCTTCAGTAATGATATATTTTTTTTCTAGCAAAGCACACTAGCACACTGGTGAAGATTTATAAAAAAAAACAAAACAAAACAAAACAAAACAAAAACTCTTTGATAATTCTACCTCTTTGCAAGAATTATTCCTTAGTTTTTTTATTGACCATGTATATTGATGATCACAAGAATCGTCACATCTTTGATAAGATAGGATTTTCTGACATAAGTCCCAACATATATGATTCACATGGCCAGCAAGGGTAAGGGTAAACATACACACTGAGATCAGACCCCAGCATGGCCATTATAATCATTCTAGCACCACCACCGGACTCAGACTCAATCTACGCCATGGTTTTCGAGCTGCACGACGTAATTCAGCAGCAGGTAACTGAATTCGCAGTTTTCTAAAATGGATTACAAAACAAACAAATCAGAAGAACACGGTAAATAATTACCGAATACAAGAGGTGACCTGAAAATATACATCATCTGGGGCATCAACCCAGGATGATAACTGTTTTCGTGTTGGTGCTAAGCCTTGATGACTCATTCGGTCATTAGGTGATTTAGCAGGCTTCCCGTTATAATGACTGATAAACGGTCGGCTAACTACGGATGGATACAAATCTATCGGAATGCTGGACCCATCTCGAGAATTACTAATGATTTTTTTCAATGCAGGTGCTGTTCAAACTTAGTTCTATACAACACATGTTAGTCAACATTCTATCTTACCATCTACACCATTCTGCTCCTCGTACCTTCGTTTCAGTAAAGAGGGAGACACATGATTGATGGTGGGAGTAACAGAGCGAGGGGGTTCATAAATTAAACTACCATCTGCAAAAGCCAAGTTGAAAAACCAAAATTCATCATAATACAAGTTACCTTTGCGCTTTGGAGGTGCTGGAAATGCTATCCTATCGTGTTTTGGCAACTTGTCTTTATCTGTTGGAATTAGCCAAGCAGGACATGGCCCCAAAACATAACCAAGATTGGCAACCACTGTTAGCAGTGTGGGGCGGGGATGACCAGGTGATTTGAGAAATGCTATTAATTCTTCAGGAGATTGGCCTATGCCAAGATGGGGAAACAAATTGGCAACTGAAAATGAAATGTCAATTTGCAAATCTAATGTTACACCTTACATTCCTGTTTGATCGCAAGGCTATTAATGGCCCAAAAAGGCGACCGTGAAGCATGTCTAGAATGTAAAAGATGTCGACAGACACGCCGTGCTACTCGAGTTAATAGAGTAGTCCACAAATAAAAGGCAGCACGTGTCTTCATAATAGGTCTTGGTGATCCATTTCTTACTACAACACCATGGAATACAGCACAGTGGCGTGCTAAATGAGCTTTTAATTTGAATTCTTTGCCACATCCTGGAGTAGAGCAACGGAAAGGACGATGTGAAGCCATGTGAGCAGAAAGACGTTCTTGCCGACTGAAACATTTATTACAGTCTCGACACTGATATTGACCATCGGACTCTGCTACTGGTGCAAGCTCTCCATCTTGAGGAATCACATTAAATGAAATTATTTGCACTACTTAAAGAAAAGTAACTAACCTTCATCAACAAAGGTGGAAGGATTCTTTAAACCACCAAATTTTTTCCAGTATCCCCAACAGTTTTGACAAAGACGGAGATTGAGATGAGAGGGGCCCCAAGCATACCATTGGGTACTTGACATTGCTGATATGATAAGATAATCAAGTAAATTTGATGACTAATATTTATTACCATAACAAGATTCACAAGATTTTCCACTTAACAGACCATCTGTATCCCCATTGATTATTCCAGATTTAGTTGGCATAATAGCAGCCGGATTAAGTTTGTTGTAGTTAGGAATGTACACCTGTTTCAACTTGAATTCTGCTTCAACAGCTTTTACTCGTTTCTGCTGCACATATCTATCAGTGGTCTTCCACATGTAATAATATTCAATAAGACTCTTTAGTGATTTCCAAGGGAGAAAATCTTGACGGATATCTCGGAAATCCTTTCCATACTTTTCCAAAGCTTCTTCAAACAAATTTGCTTCAGATGCTGACCATTCTTCCATTTCATCCCGGCAAAGCACAGGACCAGAACAGGGTACAAGGGCAGAAACTGCTTCAGAAAGACGGTATTTACTAAAGTGAAGAGTGTCCATAGCATGAAACTGTAGCAAAGGTAGTATAAAATAAACATGACGTCAAGATACACACCAAAGTGATATCACGTGATGCTGCAGCAGCACTCATATGCAAACTTGGTTGCTTCACTGAACTGGAACAATCAAGAGCTCGAGCAAACGTACCTACAGATCTGAAACACTCTTTTTTGAATATAATCTTCGTTAAATTATTCAAGTAGTACTAAACAGTTTTGGCATACATGTCAAACAAGAAGCCTGGGGGATAAACTGATACATACATAAATATAAATGCATATACAGACGTATCAAGAAGGAAACTGAAAGAGTGAATAGACAGAAACAAAATAAACAACAAATCCAGAAATTTCTAATGAACTGATTATTCGCAAACACAAGCATGTACATTCTTTTTCTTAACAGAAAATAAATGTACTTTTATATTCGTTTTTGTGTACACAAACATAAAAGGCAATACAGAACTAAGCTGCGATGGAAAAAAACTGTTCCTTTAGCCTTACTCACTTTTACTCAAGAAATACTAATAACAAATGGAAATCCTTTAAATATTGCAAGCTAAGATGGTTCTTATACATATTTTTAAAACAATACTTCAACTTACATGATCCCCATATAATTATCTTCTAAATTTTTCTTTAACAGTGTTCTTGGAATAGATATAGCAATCTATGGCAATATTATTATTTTTTTTTTGTATGTCTATTGCAATGTTCTTTTATCTTCATTTTCCTTCTTATCTAATTGAACAAATAACACGATCATCCTAGCACACTTTGTCATACTCTTGGCAACTTTCAACTCGTCGGTTCAAAGTTTTACTTTGACAATCTTGTCAAGAACATTTAAATATAGGATATTTTTGCACTTAAATACCAATCATAAAGTTTTTATGTAATAGTTTTCCGTTTTCAAACAGAAAGATCGAAACAAATACTTAAAAATAGGGAAGGCCAAACACCTTTACTGCTTACTAAGAACCTAATGTTCAGACTGGATCAATATTTTTTTTGGATATGAAATGCTGTTAATGTTGTTTTGTACCCATGCAAAATGGCATTACTAACATAATTATTGACGGCATTGTCTTACAAGTCCCAGAATAATGGACTTGAAATTTCATTGAACTTAAAATTACTTCAGCTTTCACATTTTCATTACAAACCTTCAAAACTAAATTCATCGCTTATTAATTAAATTCTCTCAACATGATTTTCCATGTTGCTGTAGTTTCATTGCAACCGATACAATTCTTCTGCTAATAAATTTATTTATTGCATTTTTTTCTTTAAAATCACAAACCTTATAGAATAGCCGAAGTAATAAAATTACTTTTATATACATACTTCGAGAAACTTAAATATTTTTGAGCTTACTAAAAAGCACTTTATTTTTCCCGATTGCACGCATCGACAAAGCTTCTGAATTTGCTATTGTTTTTGTTTCAACTTAATAGTCGAGAGAAACTGGAACTCGCAATATATTAAATAACAATCTTCCCTTGCAAACCAAATCTCAAGTCAAATATATATAGATATACATTTGCCTCACTATATATTTGATTAACAGCATCAATTGACATAAAATTTGGCTTTCCTTAACTTTAAATTCTGGTAGAAATACAAAATTATAAATATTTTTGGCTAAAACATTAATTTTTTCTTTGTTATCAAAACCACTGAATAACAGCGAAGGGACACACAATTTCATAACCCAAAAACTTGACATGCTTCATGTAAAAAAATTAATGAGTGAAATTATAAAAACACTTCATCTGTGAATGCAATCAATTAAATACCTTGAAATTACGTCAGTTGTAGTTTCTGAAACTTAATAGGGAATAAAAACTGAGAATGTCCCTTTCTCTCCCTTACTTGGCACAAGCTTCTGTAAAATTTTCAGTTTGGGGAATGGTTTTTGGAAAACAAGGAAATTAAACACTTGAACAAAACGAAAAAATATTTAATCAGAATGTGATTTCAGAAATGAAAGATTTGGAATCAAAATGCTTTCACTTCTCAAAATGTTTGCATAGTTTTGTCATATTTCCATCGAATATTTTGAAATCATACACTGAAAAATAAAAACTTATTCCAAAACAAAAAAAACAGAAGAGTCTACTGCTTTCTAGGAATATATATAAATCTCATGCTTCCATTGAAACATTCGTGATTTTCGTGGCAAATTAAAAAACAACAGACAGCAAATTAATGGACAAAACAGAAGCTTTTGCCATTAATTTCCTAATTATGTTTATATTTCTAGTTGAAATGAAAAATTCATTATGAGGCCATCCTATGTTTAGCAATTATTATTGGTGTTATAAAAGTCTTATCTGGCATGCTTTTTACAAAAAACACACACGCACAATTTCATCATTGCAGCAATTCGAACTTGAAAATAATTGAATTCTTCTATTATTTTCAACAAAGTGATGATACAACTGCATACCTATGCTATCTCAATATACAAGTCTACTGAACCAGCAGATGAACAGTGCTCCTTAAACAGTGATCACTAATACTAAATAGTTTGTAAACACTTAATTCAACATACATTCTAATATGTGTTTGTTTATTTAACCCACTTATTTTTTAGAGCTTCTAAATGCACTAGTAGGTATTTTATTGTGAATTGAATGAATATGGATTTTACCCAAATCAAACAGATAAAGAACAGAACAGATGAAGAATTACATGAACCTATTTAAATTACGACATGGAATTACAAATAAAATCGAAACATGGCTTCTTATAAATTCCATTAGTAAATATTTCCATAAAAAAACAAATCATTCATTGGATCTAAAAAAAATCTTTTGAATTCAACAAGATATTTTTTAAATTATATTCACAAAGAACACTGAAGTGAATATATAAAAAAACAACAATCTTTTAAACCAATTATTGAAGTATTTTCACAAGCTGTGATCCAATTATTCGACTTGAAATTCATTTAATCCATTACCCTTTAGTAACTTAATAAATTGCTACATTCAGTATACAACAAAACAAAAATAGGAACTCAAGCATTCTTTTTCCAAACAATACACATGAAATTCTAAAATGGATTAGGCAACAAGTTCATCAAAAAAACGAATCCTTTATGCAAACCATTATAAACAATGGTTCTTCAGTTTTGAAGACCAGAACAAAAGATAATTTAAGAAAAGTGGTCAAAATAATCCTACAGCAATTTTATCTTTTTACTGTTG
This sequence comes from Raillietiella orientalis, assembly GCA_036172245.1. Classification (NCBI taxonomy): domain Eukaryota; kingdom Metazoa; phylum Arthropoda; class Ichthyostraca; order Raillietiellida; family Raillietiellidae; genus Raillietiella; species Raillietiella orientalis. The sequence goes on along the minus strand of JAYWIR010000003.1, from coordinate 6,350,239 downwards.
TTGAATATTCCAGTACATCAGATTCAGGAAGACATACAAAATTACCCAACATGACATGACATATACAATTCACTAAATGCTACATGTGACAAAATGAGATTTTCATTAAGTAATCTGTCATACAGGCATTTTCTCTGTTGCATGTGAAGTGCATGCTTGTGGCATGTACTGGTCATAAATTGAAGTTCACCAAATCGAAATAAATGTCCTCATTGACAAGTCAATATAACTTCAAGCATTATTTTCCAGCAAAGAAATTACACATTCAGGGTACACGAACAATCAATCAAATGAGAAATGAACTTTTAAACAAATGAACTTTCAGTTTTCACTTTTCTTAACTATCTCAAAGGTTTAACAAATTTCACATTATGAATCAATAGGGATTTGTGATTTATACACAAGGAAAGCTGCAATACTCATCAAATATCTGAATAAACATAACTGTGGATTCCAACAGGCATCAAAAACGAAAAATCACAATAAGGTGAAAACCACATGGTAAGTCAAGATGCAATAAAATCAAGTTCTCTTGCCCTATTTTATTTCTACATCCATCACAATGCGAAAACAAATTGCAAAGCAAGCAACATAGCAAAAAGTAAAGACAAAAAACAATACAATGCAAAAAAGTTAAAAGAAAATTATGGCACAGTAATAACTGGAAACTGAACCATCCCCACACAGATTACCAAATTTAGGAGAATGAATGCATATTCATTATAAACAATGGTTCTTCAATGAATGTGTATTCATTCTCCTAAATTTGGTAATCACCTATAAAAGTTCATGATCCGCCATTTATTGTAAAGCGATACTTTAAACTAATTCCAATGGTCCTCAAATAATAAGGTAAATCTTGACAAAGTTTTTTATTTAAATAGAAATCTATTCATTTCCTCAGCATACAGACACTGAATTTTGAACTTCTTTCCAACTATTCGAGAGCCCCTACTTTAAAACAGTACTCAACATTCCTTATAGAGAAATTTGGAGATACTGTAGAAATTTGCATTCAGCTAAAATTAGAAAACCCAAATACACACATCTGGTAAGCTTACCTTGCTATAACCAAGAACTGATCAATTTGACGATCAGATAGGCTATTTTCTGGAGACCAAATGAGAGTTTCTAAATCATTTAAACAACGTCCATCAGATTCTCCTTCTGAAAGTACTGGGGGTATTACTTCTGCTTGATACTTATTTCCAACACGAATTTCGCCACGATCTGCCAGCAAGGTCTTTTGCTGTGGATCATACACTAGTGTATAAAAAAAAGCATCCTACAGAAAACATCTTCATAAAATAACATTAGCTTTTAAAATACCTCTTTTTTCAGATAACTTTGGAGTGATTCTGTTTCATTAAGCAATGTAACAACACATTTTCCACGAATGTGGGTAGCTGGAAGTGTTTCCAATTGTCGCGATAAGAATAATTCTCGATGCTTTAATTGATGCTTTTGAAGAGGCTGTAGCTCTTCACTAATATAATCAGATTCTTCTTCTAAGGCACCTATAATACAGTCAATTAGTCTACTCTCAATAGGTTCGTGAAGAAAGTAAGAATTTTTGCTGTGTTAACAATGAATATTAAAACTTCAGAGCCATCTCACACATATGAACATTCTAAGCAAATAAAACACTGAAGTAAAAAAAGAAAAAAAAATGGAAAAAAAAAAAAGATAACAAAGTTTATATTATTGATTCTTTGAAACAGCATTGAAAATACCATTGAAATTAGCAAGAGTTTTGTGTTCCATCACTTGGAGAAAAACATTACACACTGAGACATCTAATAACTTTATGATGTACTTCAACACTTGTTAAATACAACCTGGATCATACAATTTTTTACATATAATGCTCAGAAGTTTGAAGTTTAATTTTATTTAGGATGATGCACCATTATTCCACATCATAATCTACACAACTTTTGTCAATTTTATTGTTTGAGGCTTTCAACAGTACTTGGTATTTTGGTTTTGTATAAGCACTACACTATAAGTTTCTTTGCAATTACTCATTTCAAATGAAAATTACTAAAAGTTAAGTTCAAGAAAAATGGTATCTAAAACAAAAACAAAAACAGTCTAAAAATCCATTTCATCAAATTAATAAATTAACCTACATCAGTTTCTTAATTCACAAAAACAATCCATAAAAATGAAGTTACTTGAAAACATAAATGAACTGCTAAATTAAAAAACCACTTTTGAATCAAGTGACATTTCTTTGCACAATTAAAGGATACATGAAAGGAGATAGAAAGAAAGAGATATCAGATACAAGAAATTTAAATATGAATATGAATCTACTTCCACCTCTATACATCAGAACTTAAGTGTCAATGATCCAACTAAACTAACATCTGAAAAAATGTTCAAAAGTATATATATATATATAAAAAAAAAAAACTTCAGAAGTAAACAATACTAAGAATTCTCAATATAAATAATTCTCAAACAAAAATGAAATACATTCTTCATTCCCATGAAGAACCTCTGTTGTGAAATGCTGAGAAACTAACTCATAAGGGCAATAAAATAATCAACAAAAGCAATGCCTGCCCTGCATGAATGCTCAAAACTACTCTTGGCTGCTCTTCATCTTTTCAGATCTTAGAATTCTATTTTGTTACACTGAAATCCATATGTACGCAAGAGGTGTGGCTTATAGAAAACTTTTGGCTGTTTAAGAAAATTGTTGCCCCCTTAATAAGCAAATACCCAAATCTGGCCTTTGAGATTTATGCACAAGCTTAAATTTTATTTTTATCTGAGATCCATCTTCTTTCCTCAAATTGAATGAATGACCTTCTGCATAATGATCTTATCGATATTTCATCAGAATCTTTGATACAGTATGATTATCATGAAACTCCTCCAATGTATAATAATCTCATGAGATAACATCAAGTAACAAAAGCATAACGTTCTTAATAAATGGTAATCAGAAATATTCCTAATAAAATACACGAGAAACTACTGTAATGACTAAAACATATGAACATTTCTTCACAAGACACGCATTACCAACAGGAAATAGTTAAACCTTAATCACAGATGGTGCATTATTTAAATTAACTAAATTGTGCCCAGCACAGATATTCTTATTCCTAACAGTTGTTTACTGAAGATTGGTTCCAATTAAAAGAACCCACTGAAAACCCCTGTGGTTCACTACTGTGGCAGTCTTCTCATTCTAATTCAGAAACATACTTAAAAATCTTTCATAACATAGATCAAGTTCTATGAATAACAAGTACTTCAATTCAACTTACAAAGTTGCATTTCATGTATATAATTCTTTACTAATTTTAGGTACCAGGAAATTTCGAACTTCTATCCTGACATGAATAAAAAAAAAATTGCTTTATATACTAAATGCTCATCGCAATGCTTATCTTATACCAGAAAATAACCACTTCAAAAGCAATGTCTGTAATTAAGGATTTACTGGTTTTCAAATAATTGACATACAAGGAGTTTCAATTCAAATGCATAATTATGCATGTTCAAATTTAGTACTCTTCATGCAAACCCAGAATTTCCCATTAAATCGAATGAGTTACAGCAGTAATAAACTCTCTAATAATGAACATGAAGTTTGTAGTTCTTTCATTAATACTTTCCCTATAATTACTGAATACCTTCAGAAATTTCCATTATAAATATTGTAAATGCATATGATCTTATATTACCATCAACATTCTCACTTAATTTGTTGGTACATTCTAACAAAAATCATCATGTAATATGTGAAAAGTACACAATGAACAGGATTGAATTAAACTTAACCAATCAAACAGCTTCCAGACTGCATAAACTAATAATGAGATTTAAAAGACAAAAACAAAAATGACAAACCATTAACATTCTCACTGAAGACTTTAATGAGAATACATCTGCTGAATTAACCAAAGAGCACAAAAATACATAGACATCTTTAATGCCAGACACTAATTTGCAGTAACTAAAAAAAGATCCTATCCAAAAAGTCCTATAATTACCAAATAACTTTTAGTCTTTTTTGGGGAAATATGTATTTCAAGATGCATAATCTCAATCTCATTACTATGAATAGTGATAAGATTTGTCCGAAAGGCATAATTTTGTTTAATCCGAATTAACTTGCTGTTTATGTTCAAAGAACTAAAACATGAAATGTCATATGAACTATGAAAAGGCACAGCAAGAAGAAATTATTAATTTTCCTGAATTTCGATTTAAGATGATCTTTAAATGATTGACTGGTTCAGATATATAAACGGATTTGGTGATTTCAGATGTTCACTCAATAAACTTAATCTTTTGTAGCTCATAGGAAACATTATTAATCCAGCTTACAATCCATTCTTTATAAGAAAACCCACAATGACATCAACAGAAATTTTTTTTAATCCAGGGCTTGTTATTCAACAAATCCTATAGAATCTCCTTGCTTTTTCTATTAACAGTGAAAACTTTCTTCATCAGAACTTCAGATCTTCAATTTTTTGAAAATAATGCAATGCAAACATCAAAACAATCAAAAGGAATCATATTACATTCTCTAATGACTTAAAACTAATCACAGCTGATTCAGTATCAATTAGCACACTCTTTAACAAACGAAATTCTATGCAATGGAAACTTTTATCTGCTAGTATCCCCTCAAAATATGGTAACAAAGTAAAAAGTCACAAAATAAGAATGAGAAATATTCCTAATGAAATTACATGAGATATTAATTAATTAAAATGAGGTACTAATTACATGACATATTAATTAATCTTCTATATTAATTAATTGAAAAATGGAAATGTTTAGCCATTTCTTCATGATACACAAGTAGCATCACCAAGAAATGGCTAGAAACCAATCACATTAGGTTACATTATTCTAGATTATTATCAATATCCTACTGTGATACTGATATTACAAATGTACTATTAAGGATCACTTTTTTGCAATGAAACTAATTAAAATGTAAAAAACATAGCAGACACATAAGCAGAAAAGTGATCTCTTGTAAGAATTGAAAACCAATTTAAATTTCAAGATGCTGACACAAAAAATGGCTATCATAAAAGTAGCAACATTAAGTCACTGTTCTGAATCAGGTATTGTTAATATAGGACTGAAATAGCACCATCAGCTTGATTTGTTGTTGTTTCATAAGAATGCTCAAGTTTTAAGTACTTACTTTGATGCTTATCAGCAAGCAGAACTAAAGAAGATGAAATATCTTTTCTTCGAAAAAAGCAAATTACCTTTGCATCGACATTTCCATTTGGATTCTAGAATATAAATAAGCATTTAAAAATAACACCTGGAAACTTTTTACCTTAGTCAGTTCTTCAATTCTTCTAATTTGATATGGGGCTGTTGATAGTGTTTCAAAATAAACATAGTCTGGAAAAAAGATCATATAATACAAATGAAAAGATTCATTCAATGCAAATTACGGCAAAGTCCTAGTCAAAAAACGAGGAAATTGAACCAACGACGGCTAAATAAATTAAACTTAAACAATTCACCGAATTACCAAATTATCGTCTCACGGAAGACATTGTGAAAAGACAACAAGAATTCACAAATATATTACACTAATATCTCTTATTCTTTTTGTTAAAACATGCTTTCATTACACTTACATATCAGTACAGGGAAATAAAACGAATCTCAAATTCGGAGTTTCTCAAATGTATAGGATAAAGTTTCAGTTTTAATAATCATAACTCGAAAAAAGGGCGGCTAAAGACGAAAGTATTACACATGTAATTTTTTTATATAAAATTATACGTTTATTTTGAACGTTACGATTAGCACCCAGTAGACTTTGAGTTTCTCAGTAAAATATCATCAAGCCAAAAAACTCTACACATAACACATGATTGTTGATCTTTTCGTTTCGTTCCATCTGAACTGACTACTTGAACCACATAATTTAAAAAGTTGAAGAACAAATATCGAAACTATATACAGATGTGAAATACAAACCTCCAACTCGATACATATTCGCTGCCATTGTAGTAGTTATATACAGATATTTCCTATCATCATGAATTCTAACCGACACTTAGATTTAAGGACAATAGTAAACACATAAACATACTTCCAAATATCATGGCAATTTCATCTAACGACACAACGTTACGCCATTTTCATATACTACAATGACATCATCCATTAGTATTGGAACGCTTTATAATAAATGTGCAAAACACAAAATCTTAATTCAGCCGATAAACCGCATAAAAAAAGAAACAAATTAGAAGCAAATTTCACAATTCCTGGACTGTCTGCTTCAAATTTTCCTACTGAGTTAAAATTGCTCCGGAACCGATTTGAAATGCATAATAGGTCGTTACTGTGAAACAAATCACATTTTCTGTTATGTAATGTACTGAAGTGTTCGTGATTCGGTTTTGGAACTGATTTTGTTGGAACCAGAAAATCAGCTCGCTTGAAGAAAAAAAATCGATATTTAAAGTACATGGCATTTTTTCGTGTCAGAAAAATCTTTAAAAATATTTGAAATTTCTGGAATTGTTCACATTCTTTTTAATTAGCAACAAATCATAACGAGGGCATGTCACTAATTACTGTGATGCTTCACTGTCCGAAAAATCCAAAATTAGGGATTTCCTCATGAATTAGTTTTATGGGAATCCAAATCAATATGTTAATGAATTCTTTTCTTGAAGGCTGCAAATTCTGACTTTTGCTAGAATCTAGAATACTGCGTTGTTCTGTCTAAATACTGCCTAAACTTGAATGCAGCTCAATTTTTTGATTCCATGATATCATGCTTCTGGTAAAGTATATCAAAACATAAGGCATGATATATATTTTTTAACTTCATTTAACTTTTGAAGAATCGAACGGATAGCTCAGTTACCAAACCGAAGCAAGAGAGATAAGAACAAGTGAGCTTCTGCTTCCATCTGTTTTCATATTATTTCAAATTTCGTTACGAATCATTTTTTTTAATTTCAAGCCTAAATTTATGAATTGGGGAACTGTGCCTCGAAAGTTTTAAAAAAAGTGTTGTTCCTGGAAGAAACATCACTTGTCATACTCTAATGGAAAGCAAAATATTCAACTATTATCCTGGATGTTACAGTTATTTCCATTATTTTCGTCCACCGGTGAAGCGGCTGCATAACAAGCGTTTCTCTTAAATTTTCGAGCAGTGTAATAGATTTTGTAATCTCATAGATATTTCATTTCACTCGTTTGAATCCTTCAGTTGTTCTGCTAATCCTTAGCTGATCGTTGATTCAGGCAATCTGAATGAAACTTATGTTTCATCGAACGATGACATTAATAATCAAACACCGGATTTCCTCATGGAACCTAAGTAATCTGTTAATACTGATCCTTTCCTGAATGAAATATCTTTTTAAAATTTTTGTTCCGATTTCCCTTCAATTTCGGAACAGAACTGTTTCATTATTATCCGAGTAATTACAATGAGTCTATATATGAGTGGACTGATTTGAGGTCTTCGGGCAACATTCCCTCACATGAAGAGTGAGATATTCCTCTTAGTTTCAAAACTGCTTAATAGCTGAGATCACCTTCAACTACATCATACTTTTCTGGTGCTTTACTTCTGATATCCTCGTGGAGAATATGACCTTGACTGTTGATTCTCTATCACCCACCTATTTCCGAATGAACACATCAAATTAGTTCATTTGTGCCATTTAATTCCTTTTCACCTTAGCTGATTTACATACAAACTCACTGCATTCTCGATGAAATCATTGGGACTTTCGCATTTTTTTTTTTTTTTAAATGTGTGCACTTTTATTACATAATTGTTGAGACTCTGTAACCGCACGAATTCACAATGAAAGTTGGTAATGTTCATTTTGGGCATTGACTGAATCCATGCTCCACTGAATTTTCTACAAGCAGTGGATCGCCAATCCACGGAGCACTCAGAAGGAAGGATAGACAAAGAAAGACAGCGGTCGAAAATCTCTTGGAGTATTAAATGAAAATCGTAAGAGAGAGCTTATAATATGAAAATTGATAAACAAGAATCAGTGTAAGGCAAAAATGAGTGATTCATAAAATACTACTAACGATTAAAATGATGTCTAGCGGGAAGAAAAATTTGTTCCACGAAAATAAAACAAAGCATCTGTGATTAAACTGGGAGGCTTTCAAAATGCTTATTCATACATGGATGGATATTTTGGATTCTTTTGTGCCCTGAAGTCTACGAGGCTTCTCTCGAGCGCGATTCCTTAATTATTTGAGTGTATTACTGTTCAGTATGATGCTCTGTTCGCTGATGGATGTTAGGAAACTTCAATGTTTGCAGTCGAAAATTCCATATTTTTGTGAAAATGAAATGACACTCTGTGGTCTGCATCTACTGATAGGAAAAATACCATGATGTGACATAAGGTAGTTCTCGAAGTGGTCTTTCGAAATATCAGCTCTTGATGGAAAGCAAACATATATTCATTGCGGTATCAGGTCATTTGAGAATTCTTAAAGCTGCCTATGCAAGTGTCCTGGAATCCTATGAATTCTTTGAACGTTGCATGAATCAAGCAAAAGTAATTCTATGATTAACGTACGTAACATCCTTGCACCCGTTTTGTGGTTCACTGACTTAATGCTAACCCTTGTTCCTTTCTGTGCAGATTCCAATTTTGTTTTTGTAATTGGAAACAACACTTTGAGACAATCTGTTATTGCAGTATCAAATCTCCTCCATCTGACTTGAAAACTCAATTATTGGAGAAACTCTCTATTGATCTCATCTTATGGTTAATCGCTCGAAACATTCCTCTCATTTTGTTCCTTAGGTTGATTCCTTATGCCTGTTCGAGGACTTTCAACATTCCTATTTTCTCAATTTATTAACTTTATCCATTCTACCGAAAGCCCATCTAAAAATAAGCAGCACTTCTATAGACTTTATGGTGTTTTTTTCACCTTCCTTGAGGTAACAGGAAGAACTGCACTCTCCTAGTCGTCTTAAGTCGACTCGTCAAGGGTTGTCGAAGTGCTTGCAGATTTCTTTGTAATCTTGCTCCGTGTACAAAGACTATACCTTTCTTACACAGAATTCGGAGTTTACCATAGACGGTCACACACTTTCTGCATGATCATCTACATCTGCTTTGCTTAAAGTTGACTCTACGGTCACGGAAAACGGATTCTGACGGACTTTGCAAGTGTTTTGGATTCCAAGGCTTGGTAGGATTTTCTCAGAACGATGAGGCAATTAAGCATGGCATTTGATTTTTTCATCCCAATAGCCATCATAACGAGACCACAGATTCGAGACAAAGGTAGTACGCATGCTCTTGTCAAAAAGGGAGATAAGAGAACTGGTTGAAGATACACCTCAAGCTCTCCGAAAATGGTAACTGCGCAATTATAAATACGACTTTGGTCAAGAGAGAGCTAACATGTTGGGAAGAGTTCGAAAACAACACTGTAAGTGTATTTGCCAGGTAGTACAAAATGAAATTCTAATGGAATTTTTCATTTAGATACATTTTAATTGTTTGCTAGTTTGGTAATAATTACTACCAATCGTCCCATACCGCAGGAAAAAATGATGTTTTTCATTTTTATCTTTTATTCGAATAATCTTCGATCCTTATGATTTGTATTTCGTCTTTCTGGCTGATCATTCATACTCTCATTTTGCTGCATTCCCTCATGTTCATGGCAAATTTCCAGTGATCCGTGTATATGCACTTTTCATTCAGCATTTATTCTTCCATTTTTTTTTCTAGCAGAATATAATTGATCATTGCCCACGTATCACGAGAGCGAGAATTCTATGCTTTATGATTGGAGGCTCCACTCACATGGAGATTGAGAAAGAATAAAGCAAAGATCGCATGTTGAACAAAGTGAAGCTGGTAACTGGTTTCGTCACCAGAATTAGTACTATGGGAAACCTAAATTACTTACTACTCATTGAATCGTTGCGACTTGGAGAACAATTCTTTTGATAAAGTTGCCGCAAATAAACCGTAAGCAACGTCTCATCCATCATGGATTCTGAGTGAGAATCTTAACTGCGCCAGAATTTCAAAAGCAAGTCATCACTAAAAATCATATTGGCCAATATCCCATATAACTGCAATTGTCAAATAATGTAATAATATATATAACTGCAAACAAGAATATAAAAATGATAAAGTGAAAACGATGAGGAAATGCATGCACGTAAGGAAGTATTCTGGTGCATAAAGATGAACACTACATGCTTGACATTTTAATTTAATTCATTTAACGAACTATGGAATGTAAAAGACATTGCAGGGTTCTTCAAAAACAAAAAAGAAACTCAGGGGAAAGTACTTCTTTTCGAAATTAAAGCCAAAACGTGTTTTGCAATTTCAGCATCCGAATGCAACCACACCTATCGAAAATTTGACAAATTTCACCAATCTCATCGAATTTTTCTCTAGGATATGTAACCCCAAAGCTTCTGAAAGCATCAGAAAGCAAACGATGAAATCAATGAGCTCAGAGGCTTTAGGATGTTAAAGTGTGAATTCTGAGCAATTCGCTGAACGAATTTCCCGTGAGTTAATTCACCAAAAAACCCTGCAATATTCCTGGCAATTCTGCATGTTTTTCGATGGTAACCTTGTGCCTGCCTCAGCTCATCAATTGAGATGATCCGCATAATTTTTGGAGACACCATACTAAAAAATAGTAGCGATTTGAGAAAATCTGCACCCTTATGATATGAAAATAAACAGAAAGCACATGCGAGAAGGAAAATGCACGAGTCGATCCACAACGATTTTTGCATTATTTCTCACTTTGACTTTGAGGCTTTCGCGGTAACTATGCACAGTCACACATCTTAATCTTATGGAGATGATGATCGCTTTTTTCCCCTTTCTCAAAAGGAGCACTTCTTACCTATTGCATGAGACAAAGGCAAATATGCACGCGAATCTTCACTTCGCCATAGTACGTGTCCGCTTTTCACCACATCGCTTTATTTTGCCATTTTCCGCAAGAATTGCAGAAAATGCAGAAATTTTTTGCAGGAACATTTGTAACTAAGAATACATCAGTTATTATGGTGAAAATTGAACCAGCTTTGCAATGGCATACTCCGATAAGCGTTGCATTCAGCTCGTAGGAGGAAAACGTCAAGTGCCAAGTGGGGTGAAGACAAACGCGTCTTCTAGAAACAGATCATAACGTCGGTGGTTAACCGGAATGACTCTCGCCTTCGGCCTTCAAGAAGCAATTCCGTTTGACCCATCGACGAGCAATGCCAATGTCCAGACAGTATCTCTAGAATCAACTTTACCCGCCGTTGAATATAGGTTGGAGCCACAAACCATTTCAATGACGCCTTCGGCAGTTGTGGTACAGCACCTTCGCATCTTTTGACAGCAGCCCCGCATCCTCAACGACTCTTCACTATCCCAAATGAGTCGTTGAGAAGGAGCACAGTGTCACATTGGTCATAGATGTTCTGACACTTCGAGGAGGTTCGTTTGCATGACAGATGGCAATAGCAACGTAAAGTTTCATACCATTTCATTTAGCATGACATCTGCGTGTTTTCCAATGCAGAAATAAAATCAGAAACTAAGAAAACCTCCTTTCAAACTAAACTTCACTAAATTGGAAACAACTGTATCCAATTATTTTTCATTTGCAAATGTATTTCCGTGTCTAGTATTAGAAGCTTTAGAATGCTAAGCGTCTTTTCAATCTTCCATGGAACTCCTATTTTAAGTTTCAAAAATAAGAGCGCCATGAAAATATTTCCAAGACACTGCAAATTTGCAAGTCGAATATGAAAGAAAAAAGACAATGCAATTACTTATCATTTACCCGGAACTTTCACTCATGATCTAATCGCAATAATAATTTCTAAATGCTCATGTTTGTAAATTATGGGAAATACTGTTGGTGACCTAGGTCTACAAATGTTCATTTAGCTCGTAATCTACGATAACACGGAATCGAATTGAATATGGAGTTATTAATGTAGTTCAAAGAAAATTTCTTCCTTTTGAAGGCATGGTCCAGTCTGCGGCAAGGAAATAGAAATCAGCCATTAGCTCCATGGAAAAACAGAGATAACATCCATAAACGAAGTCCCGCAGAACAAATTCTGTTTTCTGGTATAGACGAATGTAACGAATCCTTACGAAGCCTCCGTTTCCGATTCTTTTCATTTCTGAATCTTCCAGCGCAGATCTTTCAAAACTATTCAGAGCCGAACTTATAAAATAATCGTTAATGTTCTCTTTTTTTTATTTATTGTTCATTTGTCAATTTCGACTTGTTGCACTATGAAGCAATATTAGTAAGCCAGAATTTTCCGGGTTTTCCTTCTATCCTACTGATGTATTTCCAAAACAATTCAAGAGTCATATATTTCTATATTTCGTGAGGTAATTTTTGTCCTTATTAAAGCATCTATCCAGGTAACAAACTCTGTAAAAAGATAATCTAAAATTTCTAGAATTTCTCTTTCGAGATTTGCATGTGGTTACTGTGAACGAGAGCAGCTAAGAACAGTAATATACGTGAAGCAACTTGCCAGGAAAAGAAAACATCGGCAGCCCTTAGGAATAAATTTGACGAGAATGGAGTTCAAGCACTGAATTCTGTCGCAGGCAGCAAGACCAAAACTTTGCTGCCAATTCCACTCGGACGTGGAAAACCCACATTCATTGAATCCCACGCATCGCTGTTAAGAATGCTCCAGCTGGCAATTCAATTATCCCATCAATAGGTGCACAGTTTTCATTTCAACGGACAGGTGATTTCATCCAGATCCTCCCACAAAACGGTAATGTCACAAACCGTACGTCAGGTGTCCCGTTAGACGAACGGATGCGGCGAGGTGGTCGCCTCGCGACGACGCTTTGTATTGCAAGGATTCCTAAAATGAATCTTGCATCAAAACTTGCAGCAGATACTCGCCTGACAGTGTATTATTTATGCTGCTAATTCACGTTAATGTACAGAGATAAGGGAAAAAATTCCTTGATCCCCAGAGCACCGATTCGCACAGAAAGTATTACATAACCAATGCAGGCAACACTGATGTTGCAGAGTTTCGGTAAAAGTGTGGATTCATGACACTTTATTATGCAATGTATGTTCTGGAATTGGAATGCTGAAGAAAAAGCTGATATATTTTATTCTAGACAGGTTACTTGTAAGGTTGCAAATCTGGCAATGCAAAAAAAAAAAGAAAATAATGAAAAATACACTATCTTTTTGATACAAAGTCATCTCTTGAGAAAGAAATATATTGGAGACATGAGAGTGTTGAAGATATTCTTGTGAATGAAGTTGGAAGACTCTCATCTGAGAGACTCCAAAACAGACAAAATGCCAAGTTAGTATCAAGAGTTATTTTAGGCAATCATTGAATAAACTCTAGAAATTTCTTTTATCTTCAAGAATGTATTTCTTGAAAATCGATGGTATTCTCTTTGATGAAATTGTAAAGGAAAATATAACCATGAGTATATTAGCACCGATTTTCTGATTCATTGATGTCTGATCCTTAAAACATGAAAACATCCTTAAAGCATCCTAATAATCAAGTGCATCCTGAATTCAAAGCACATATTTAAAACATGATAGAAGACTTTAATTTTCTTAATAATCCATTGTTTCAGATGAATTTGCGTCCTAATAATTCAGACTCCTCATTTTACTAACATTGTCATTAACATTGAAAATTTAAGATCTTCATGAAACAGATTACAACAATTAGTAGAAATCATATTACACTGATGAACTTCTAACGATACACTAAAACATGAATACTATCTTTGCGGTCGTTCGATCTGAATTAGTGTGATTCAAATGCACATAATTTTCTTTTACGAAATATTGGGGCGTTACATTTGTTGATTAACCATATCACCATTATCGTAATTACTCTTAGAATATGTATAATGGATTTCTTACATCATCATTTATCACCTCGAAACATGATTTATAGAAAATTAATTTAAGACTTTCGTGAACGCAATGAGTGAAGAGCTTATAAAATGCATTCGCCATAAGTCTTGAGATGCTCTCGATAAATATCAGTAGCTTGTTTATTTGCACTAATTACGAAAATACAAAGAAATTCCGAGATGTAGGCAAGAGCGAGGTTTAGCTTCAGCTTTGCCGTTTGGTGTCTATATTGTCCTCGAACGGCAATCTAAGAAAATATTACTAACAACAACACATAAAACTAATGGAATAGTGATGGATACATAAAATTTTTCAAAAGAGCAATCTGGAATCTGCTTTAAGTTACAGATGTGCATGCTTTGAAGTTCACATTTGCTTTTGTAATTTTATAGATCTTGATAATGAGATCATACTGGAAATCGCTTACATAGTCATGGAATAGTGGCATATGAATATAGGGTTCTTAAGAATAGTAATGAATTCTAAATATGCCTCTAGTTTAAACAAGCAAACAGAAGCACTTTCAAGTATCCTAAAAGATTGCAGGTTAAAGCCCAATTATTTGGGAACATAAAAGACTAAACATTTGCCATTTTAGTCAGAAAACTTTGAATCTCTTGTTTTTTGAAATAAACAGAAATTTATTTGATATTCTAAAGAATTTCATTCTTGGAAATCGTTGAATTATTTCACTTCCTTATAAATTTACTCAGATTATGGAGAAAAAATAATAAATATTTTACTTGCTTACTTTCATTGAAAGTCAAAGTAAGGGAATTCTCCATGAGTTTTTTTTTTTTTTTCACTGAATGTTTTTAAGAGAGTCTTGCAAGAATTTCAGTTCATAATTGCCGAAATAAGTAAATAGACTGCTTTTCCATTCATTTCATATTTCCAGAAATCGTTGATGTTTTTTTTTTTAAATATTACTAATAGATTGCGCATCATAATACAAATTTAAGCCCTTTGGTGAATGATACATTAAAGTTTCTGCAAAACGATTTAAAATTTAATTTTATCCAGTCAGAAGTATTTGGTACTTGTTGAGTTGTCTGTGCACGTAAACTCAACGTGTTGCATTGGAAGATATTTGTGGTTACTTTGAACACGTTGAAGGTCTCTTCATGTGAAGTGCAGGTGTTTGCAGTAATTTAGAGAAATATTTGGTTTGCCTCTTAGCATTATCCTGATGTCCATTAGATTATTTTATTGTTTTAAAAATCACAATGTAACGAAGCTGAACTGTAGCTCCGCTTAGCTTCCAAACGAAATATGATTCAGCAAGTCATATAATATCATACCACGAGGAGATTCATAAATAGAAAATATGAATACTTTCCAAGACTTCATTCAACAATGTGAAGATAGGGATGGAATTCGTATGAGTTGGAATGTTTGGCCTTCAAGTCGGATAGAGGCCACGAGATTAGTTGTCCCCCTTGGAATTTTGTATACGCCATTAAAAGAAAAATGTGATTTGCCACCGATTCAATATGACCCAGTAGTATGCAGTCGCAACAGCTGTCGAGCCATTCTGAATCCCCTGAGTCAAGTTGACTATAGAGCCAAGCTTTGGATATGTAATTTCTGTTTTCAGAGGAATCAGGTTAGATTTCGATGTGGTTTTTTTTTAAAATAATCCTTGTGCGCAGTTCCCACCACAGTATGCAGCAATTTCTGAGCAGCATCGGCCTGTTGAGCTTTTATCTCAATTTTCAACTATTGAATATACTATTACGGTATAGATCACATGGTTCTTAATGAAATATTATTTGGAATTGTTAGAGGATTCCTCCAGTTCCACCAGTGTTTTTGTTAGTTGTTGATACGTGTTTGGAAGAAGAAGAATTGACTGCGCTGAAAGATTGCTTACAAACTTGCTTATCATTGCTTCCATCAAATGCCTATGTAGGGTTAATTACTTTTGGAAAAATGGTTCAAGTAAGTGGTTGTTAAAGAATTACAAACTTCAGATCGACAGGTTCATGAACTTGGCTGTGAGGGATGCTCACGAAGTTATGTGTTTCGGGGTACTAAAGATCTTACAACCAAACAGCTACAGAGTATGTTAGGCATTGATAAGATACCTGTTGGAATGCACCAGCAGGCCACTCAATCCCAGCAACAGCTGAACAGGTAAATCGTTTATGAAGAGATTTGAATGTTACTGTTGGCACCTTAGGTTTTTGCAACCAGTTCATACATGTGATGCCAATCTCACAGATATTTTGGGGCAATTGCAGCAAGATCCATGGCCTGTACAACAAGGGAAAAGACCTTTAAGAGCTACAGGAGTTGCTTTGTCAATTGCTGTGGGTTTACTTGAGGTAGAAAGCATTTGTAACATAGTGAGCTGCATAGCCTTTTTAGGGATTGTTCTCTAATACAGGAGCCAGGATAATGCTTTTCATTGGAGGGGCATGCTCACAGGGTCCTGGTATGGTTGTGAATGA
Organism: Raillietiella orientalis; assembly: GCA_036172245.1. Classification (NCBI taxonomy): domain Eukaryota; kingdom Metazoa; phylum Arthropoda; class Ichthyostraca; order Raillietiellida; family Raillietiellidae; genus Raillietiella; species Raillietiella orientalis. Next base: position 6,333,851 of record JAYWIR010000003.1, on the reverse strand, counting down.
TGATTTAAAGGAGCCTATTCGGTCACACCATGATATTGAAAAAGATAATGCCAAATACATGCTTAAAGCCATCAAACATTACCAGATGCTAGCTGATAGAGCTGCTGCCAATGGTCATATCATTGACTTATATTCATGTGCTTTGGATCAGACTGGTTTGCATGAGATGAAGTTATGTGCTAGTAGCACTGGTGGACACATGGTCATGGCAGACTCCTTTAATTCCTCCCTTTTCAAGCAGACATTCCAACATGTATTTATTTGTGATTCAAATGGAGATTTCAAAATGGCCTTCAATGGGATTTTAGAAATCAAGACCTCTCGAGAACTAAAATGTTAGTATCCTGATTAACAGCTTGGTGTTATTTATTCATAGTGTCTGGAGCTATTGGACCATGTGTATCTCTTGGAACCAAAGCTGCCAATGTATCTGATCTAGAGATTGGCTTAGGTGGTACTAACCAATGGAAATTTTGTGCTCTGAACCCAAATACCACATGTGCTTTTTTACTTGAAGTGGCTGCTCAACATGGAGCATCTCTTCCTCAAGGAGGATGTGGCTGTGTGCAATTTATCACACAGTACCAGCACTCCAGTGGTCAAAGACGAATGCGTGTTACTACCATAGCTAGAAAGTGAGCATCCTGAAAGATCTGCATGCTAAAATGAAGTGTAGTTGGGTAGATGCCACAACAGCCATGACACATGTAGCTGCTGGATTTGACCAAGAAGTGGCGGCAGTTTTAATGGCACGTATGGCTGTACACCGTGCAGAAACCGGTGATGATACTAGAGACATTTTACGTTGGGTGGATCGGACATTGATCCGTCTTGTAAGTATTTGAATGCAAAAATCACATTATATAATATTGTTTCTTTCAAGTGTCAAAAGTTTGGTGATTACAATAAAGATCAGCCAGAAAGTTTCAGACTATCCGAGACTTTCAGCCTATATCCACAGTTTGTCTTTCACCTGCGTCGCTCACAGTTTTTGCAGGTGTTCAATAACAGTCCAGATGAAACATCCTTTTATCGCACTATGTTGTTAAGGGAAGACTTAACACAATCACTCATTATGGTGCAGCCTGTGTTGTACAGTTATAGCTTCAATGGGCCACCAGAACCTGTTCTTTTAGATACATCAAGCATTCAGAATGATCGTATTCTGTTGATGGACACTTTTTTTCAAATATTAATTTTCCATGGGGAGGTCAGCTTCATCTTGTAGTGTGTGTGCACTTGTGCCTTCAGACCATAGCAGCTTGGCGAGCAGCTGGGTACCAAGATCTGCCTGAGTATGAGAACTTCAAGCAACTGCTTCAAGCACCTGTAGATGATGCACGTGAAATTTTATGGATGCGTTTTCCAGTTCCTCGTTATATAGTCACTGAACAAGGAGGTTCTCAATCTCGTTTCCTGCTCTCCAAGGTGAATCCTTCCCAGACTCACAACAACATGTATTCTTTTGGACAGGTGAGGTTTTTCCTTTGTGTCATCTAATACTACCAGCTAATGCCACCTCTTTGCTCATCCAGCCGGTGTTGAATTCTTCAGCTTCAAACATGGTAGGATGGGCTTGGTGGTGGAATTAAAAATATAAGGAAAGACATAAGTTGCTTGTTACTATTTCAGGAAGGAGGAGCTCCTGTGCTTACAGATGATGTTAGCCTGCAAGTTTTCATGGAGCATTTACGGAAGCTAGTAGTTTCATCCACATAAGCATTTTAGTGAATTGCTTGAATAGAAGCAATCTTAGGTAAACAATTATTTCTAGAATTCTTTCTAAGAGTTCAACTTCTGTATTGTTGTGAGTGAGTGCTCTGTATTGTTGCATGACCTTTTCTCATAGAAAATTGGGTTTCTACACATATTAAAAAAATTATTATTAATGGTATAAACTGTAAAAGTAAAATCAGTGCAAAATTCGTCAAGATCCGAATTTTGTATTGATTTTACTTGACTAGATGTATGTTTCAGATGATGAAATATTCCATACCATATTTTTAGATGATAGCTGGAGAAAACACTAGACATTGCTCAGAATGAAGAGATTAAATACTGTTGACTGGAAGCACTGAGAAATCACGTCATGCCTGTGAATGCTGTTTTTGTCACCGTAATCACGATTTTTCATTTTTTAAGTTATGAGACTAATTTACCATACTTATTTAAAATTTTAAAATAGCTTTGGATGGATTAAAAAATCAGAGCAATATAATTTTGGAGTGTGCGTGATTTGTTTTGGGAAAAGAATGTGCATTTCGTAAAGCATTTGGTTGAATGCTGCGTATTTCATTTATTTGCAAACTTGAAAGGGGAATTTTGCTAGTTTGAATGATCTCTTGATCAATTATTCCCAGCATATTGGACAGTTATGAAAAGTTACTTTTCTATCATTAATCTGTAGATTAATCAGGTCATGGAATAAAGTGCAGTTGATTCAATGGCATGAATATAAATTGTTGCAGCATCAGATTTCTGGTAATTATAGGTACACTTGGTATATTGAAAACAGCGTAGAGGGTAACTTATGGGTTGAAGGAGTAAGTTCGTGGTGAGGTCTTAGTGGATTCGACAACGTTGGGTATACTGATTCTCGTTAACACGTGGAGTGTCCTTGCGCTTCAGTCCCCCCCCCCCCCCCAACCTTCCCCTCCCTTATCAAGTTCAAATGGCTAAATAATTATAAAAATGATAAAGGAGCGCATGAAATGTTATCACTAATTTTCTGCTTGTAAAATGTAGTAATATCAGGTCCCCCTTGAGATCCAAATATCAAAAAATGAACGTTTTAAAATTTTCTTAGAACAAGCTGAATGCGCACCGGTAAATTTCATTTGCATCAAGTGTTACCAAGTGTCCCCTCAGTTAAAATTTTCTCATTTATTATGGCGTAAAGAACAGGTATGATCAGCATTCTGTCAAACTGCAGTGAACTATGCCGGTACGAGCAAGTGAGGAGTGTGTCTCTGTATTTGGGAACATGAAATTGCAAGCCCTGGCAATGTTTTTGCAGCATCCAGTTCGAAATGACAACGAGATGCGTTTCTGTGTCGTCATGTATGTGGCTTATGTATTCCGGTTTGTTCAAAATTGACCCATGAGCGCATATTAACACTGAATTTTCAGTGGATTGATTTACGCAGTAAAGTACCTCAATTCCTCATACATAGCAGAAACTAAATTTCAAATCGAAGACTTTTGATGTAACAAAAAAGGCTTTGTCTTTAAGGAGATGTAAAATATAAGTTTTCTTGAAAAAAATTATTTATCTAAGTTTTCAAGGTGCATTCTATTAATTTACCTTAACTCACAGCTCATAGCAGTGGGTGATTGAGTTGCTTACAGCAATGGATAGCATCTTCAATGTTATAACTGAGGTCAGTAGAGCAGAGGTTCATCGTAATTAAGCAATGGGGGACATAGAAATAGAAAATGACCCGAAACAGTGCCCCTGCAGTTCTTATGTTGAGAAGTCTATGATTTTTTTTTTTATTTGGTCATTGAAACCATGCTTGAGAGTAAGATGAGAAACACAACTAGCGCTCAGTGACTCGAAAATGTTTTACCAAGAATGCAGTCAATTGCATAAAGCCTTGTGGAAGTACACGAAGTTGGATGGATGGTGGTCACCTGGTTACTCCGGGGCAAAGTTGGGTGTACGAAGGAAGCGAATCGCGGGCGATAACACCAGCAATTGGAAACTTCGCGCGCGCGCATAAAAAATAAAAATAAAAATTGATTTAAGTAATCTCATCTTATTCAGGTCACTTGATAAGGCAAAAAAAAGGGAAGGTCACACCTTGCTAGGGTGTAACCAGCAGAATTTCCTTATGTTAACTATGCTCATATCGATACATAGCTTGGAACAGCACTGCACTCCGCATGGGCGTGATGGAGGAATATGTACTTCGCGTGCTTGTGGTAAATTGGTGGATATGATTTTAAGATTTTCTTGCATGGAAGAAGTAAATATAAGATGAGTGAAGTAGTAAAGCTGAGCTTTGTGCGTATTTATCGGTATTTATCTTTGATCTAGTTGTACGCAAATTATGATCCGATGCCAGTAAATCCAAACCTCTGCTTAAAATGCATATGAAACTTTATGTGAATTAGAAATTAAATCAACCATCCTTGGTAATAGCTGTGATTCCTACATACAGATGGTGTATTTTTTTTTAATACGAAAAATTGCCTTCAGTAGAGGACTCCTCGTGCACATTTCCCTTTGAAAGAGTAACGGGTTATGCGGAATGATTCCGAAAAGTCATCCCGTTTTTCCATGTGGAGCCTGAGGTCGAGAGATGTATTTTCGAGTTTCACTAGTGGCATGGTAAATTCAATCTCTCCGATTCATAGCACAGTACGAAACGTGAAGTACAAATTTTGCGTTTCCAAGTACCACTGCGCTTTTCAAGGATGAGTTCCGTGCTTCGGAGCGGACATGCCCAAATGGGCGTGTCTGCTCCGGGGGCTTTGTGAAAATGCCCACAGATGTGCCTCCGAGCATGGACAATTTCAAAACTTATCACCGCATCACTCTCTAGATGCCCATGCATTCCGGAAAAAAGAATTCTTTTCCAAACATGCTTTCATTTCAGTTCGCTCAGCTCGTTTTTGCGCATGTAAAAAAAATATCTCATAAAACACAGTCCCTTCCAGAGGTCAACAAAATTTTGCAACAAACTTCCAGAGATCCCCCCATTTCGAATGTTCCCTAAACAGCCTTTAGGTACAGACTCAAAAATGGTGTGGTGAGGTTTTTTATCATTTTCATTAAGTCGTTTGCATGTGACATGCAACTTTTGATTTTTTTTTCTTTTTCGGGTCATGTCTTTTTTTGGTTCGCCAAATGCTGAAGAGCCGTCCATCTCCTTAGGGTGAGACCCTCCAAACTTCTTTAACACTGTCCACACCACCACCCGAGGGTGCATGTTACTCTTCAAGTTAGGGCTAACTCCAGAGGGACCACCCTATGTATCCAGGAAGGCTCTGGAGGAAGGAGTCCTTTCTTCTTACGCTTGGGTGGGAACCCCTCGCCCTGGTAGTCTCCGAAGGGATCCCCGAAAGGAGCCTCTTCCTTATTCTCTCCAGAGGAACTCTCCGGAGAAGGCCACTTCTCGTTTCTTCGCCGAAGGGGACCCGGAAAGGATCTGCTCCTTGTTATTCCTCTTCAGACACGGGGCTTCTCTGAAGAGAACCCTGAAGAAACACTTCCAAGTTTCTCTGAAGGACACTCTCCGAAGGGAGCAGCGCGCTTCTGTAACACTCTGGAGAGGCAACCGTCTACCAGGGTACCAACCAGTACGCGATGGAGAATCCCTTCGCCCCCCAAGGGGGGGACGACTTCATTTTCCCAGGAGGAGGAGAACCCCGAAGGGAACCGACGCTCCTTGATTCCCGGGAGAACCTTGGAGGGTCAGCTTCCGGTTTCGGCCAGTCAAGGGGGCATCCGGTTTCCGGCTTCCACCAGTGCCTCCCCCGAAGCCAACCAAGGCCAACCAGCGTCATCTTCCGGGGGGAGACTCAAAACCCACGAAGGCTCCCATTTCTCGGCATCGATCCTTTATTTTCACCGGGTCACTCCGGGGCGTTTATTGTAAGGAAATGTTTAAAAATAAATAAACAAATCATATAAAATATAAAATGTCTTTCTTCGTAGTGGCTTCGCACCACCACTACGAAGGGAGGTGCCTCGGAGGCGCTGCTTCGCGTGAGCAGCTCCCCGATGAGGGGCATCTATCCTTTGTGGGTGTTCGAACCTGCAACGCTTGGTGCTACGCTTGGAGGCCGTAGTCACAGGGCCACCAACGCGGGTCGTGTGACTACGGCCTAAGGTCTCCGCAACTTTTGATTTCAAAGTACTCAGGGGAAGGCAAACCTTTTTCCAAGTGCCGCAGCTAAAGTTCCTCCCTCCTGAAGTTTGTCAGCCTGCAGTGGGTTTTGCGCCATCCCTTCAAAGCAAAGTCGATAGAAATAGTCAAACAGTCTCATTCAGTTAATTATTTTCAAAGCAGAGTTGCCTTAGAAAGCGTATTCAATAAAAGGGGCTATTGTTCCATAGGCCGTTCACTCATGGAATCATCTGAAAGCAGTAGTAGGCGTTTTCGTAACTGCTTACCAAAGTCTTTTTCTCTTCCGATCCATCTATTCATTAACCACTACCACTTCGATCTTAGAATGCTATGCAAGAAACTTGACCACGAGTCGAGGAAATTTCCTAACATCATTTGCAGCATTCAGAGTTATTTCTGCTCCTGCATGACGTGATGCGTTACCGCGCGATGTGGAGCTTCATATCCGTGATAGACTGCGAAGTGAGATGGAGGTGAGATTCCATTGAGATTGAGATTTTAAACGAGATTCCATCTGATTCGAGTTGGATGCAGACCCTTGGAATCATCCAACTCCATAGTACTTGGATTTGACTGACACCTCACAACACCTAACAACCTGACACGCCCTATTCGCATTCCATGCCGCTGCTTGTTGCACGTTGAACCGATCTCTTCGGCATCTTCGGATCTCCCAACTACTGCTCCGCCCACGTCTTCTTCGGTGGGCAGCAGCGCTGCAGGTGGCTGATAGCCAAAGGAGACTCACCCGGCAGCGTTGGAAGAAATCAAACATATTAGCCGACTATTTAGAAAGAAAGAATCCTTACTCTCACTTGTTGACGTTCTGCTTTTGCGGTTTCCTTGCTTTCTTTGAAACAGTTCTTACTTTTTTGTAGCTCCTCCCGATTCTTCTTACTTTTGTTTCGTCGGTGTTCCATGTAGATTGGTCAGTTGACCTTCGCGAATCGTTGATCTTGTTCTTTTGCTTATGCTCTCCCTCCTTTGCTGAAATCAGCGACCTCCAAAGGCACCTGGAAATCTGCATCGTGCTGTCTCATTCCGCTCGAAAGAAACAAACTGCTTCTTCGACTCCATGAACATCTAATGGAATGATCCCTCTTGCAAATGCATCGGAGATCACCGAAATGGGGAAGAACCAGTTGCTATGAGATCAAAAAATATTCGTTTTTCGAATGGGTGCTTTCAACTTTGCAGAGACGTGTGAGATACCTTTTGGCATTGCTTCTACCAAATATACAGTTAGAGAATGATAAAGGGATTTGCGAAATTCAGGACATCCTGAGAACCATTCGGAAAATGAGTCCTCCTTTTTAATGCCAAATTCTATGCAAAGAAGGGAACCTGATTTTCAAAACTTGACTGCAGATGATTGAAAGGACTGTCACGGTCAAAAATTCGACAGCATCCACGCTTCTTCTCCGAGTGGAGGCCTATGTACCTCATGGTTTTCCACCTTCTTCCAAAGTTCGATGTTTCCATATGACAACATCCAAAAGATGATTCACCTTTGAGCTCCGATGGAATGGAATCGGGAAACGCCCGCGTCCGGTTGCGACACCTGCATCCCACCCCTCTCCGCCGCCTGGCTTGTGGGCAGAGGAATTGCTGGCTGCGGTCCTCTCTCTTCCCGATGACCGCCGCGGCGAAGCCAGGAGGCGCTAGTCCCCTGCTCGGCTCAGGTGCATCCACGAGGACCCGCCATCACGGCCGGAAGGTGGCAGCCACGGACCGACTCCCCGCAGACTTCTCGAGTGCTCGAGCGTGGAGCCCTCCCCGAGGTCTCAGCCGCGCTCGGTCCCACGGTTACCGTTTCTGCCTGTAGGCACCCACCCGCCCGGAGACGGGAAATACCGTATGTTCCGAATTCGCCTTCCTGGTGATCCCTCATTCGAAAGTCGGGCGTCGTCTGTTGAGGCAGAGCTGCGACCTCTGGCTCGAGAGGAAGGTCAGTCCGTCTTGCTGCCCAGAATCCTCTGCAGCCGACCAGGGGGGAATCTCTCCAGTCGGTTAAAGATGAACCGACCGTCGGGATGTTTCGGGAAAAGAGATTGTCGGACTTATCCCTCTCGGAGAACACTCCTTCTGTCCCTTCCAGCTCATGCCGCGTGACCCTGTCTGTCCCTACGCTTCAAGCTCTTTGAAATGAGGAAGAGAGGAAGGACTCCTGCATCGTTTTCGTGCTCTCTTTCCCAGTCTCTTACCTGTCACTTTTTGAGGAACCAGAGATGCTGCAAAGGAAAAACACCGCGGTCGTCATGGCAGCTTTCGTCCTCATTGTGAGATGGGGAGCTTCGGGTTGGGAGGTGGGGTGCGTGTGCAAGTCGCCACCTCACAAAGAGGGAGCGAGTCGCAAATCCTCGGGGCAAGGAAAGGGGGGGGGGGAACACTGCAGCAAACACGGACTGGGCTGCTCTGTCTCGTGCGTGTCGCGCGTACTCTGCTTCCTGTTCCTGCCCGATCGAAGCATCACCGCCGGGCGCCGAAGGGCAACCGATCGGCAGCGGGGCCTCACCCGAATTTCCAATGCTTAGCACATAAACGTGTGACTTGGATATTGCAAGGGAAAGATGTAAGCATCGGGAAATTCGGGACCTGTCGTACCGCAGAGAGTACGGGCACCAAGGGTTTGCAGTCCATCTTCCCCTTTTCCGGTTCGTGAAATGCGACTCGTACTGAATCATGTGATGTACTGTGATGCCGTTTCCTGGAGGCTCGTTTCATCCTGACAGCTGTTTCAAGTAATTCTGCATTTTCAGTTAGGAAAGGAGATGAAATTTCCTCACCCAACGGAATAATCGAACAATAACTGAATTACACGAATCCTTTTTTCAGTTAGGAGCTTTATTTCCACATCTTCCTCTCTGTTCGTTGAACCTTTCTCCATTCAGTAAGCACTGCCACGTCGATCTGTAGAGCTCTTGTTCCAAAATCACTTACTGTCCCGGTCATAAAAAAGTACGGCACTTTCCACTTTGTCTGCGAACCTCTGCAAAATACCCACACTGCGGCAAATGAAATTCCGATTCTCGGATCTTGTTCCATGTTGGATTGCAGCTCCAGTTAGACCACAGCAAGCGGTGTGGCCCCTCTCAATCCCTCTCTTGCAAAAATGCGTTTCCCATGCACGGTACAGTTCCCGCCATGTGCTCGCGCGCTTTTTCCTATAAAGGATAAGCCTATCCCCTTTGCAGAAATTCTGGAGCTTGCTCGAATGTCCCTATCAGCTGATTTCATTCGAGACGCGGTATGTGTTTCAACGACTTATTGACACGTCAGCAAACGCTGGAAGACGTATCGCCGAATGCTGAAGGATGGCAACCCTTTCGTTAGCGAAATGTTTGCAGATGGTTCGCGCCCAGTCGGCTTGATTTTGTCCGTACACCACCAGGAGCATCATACAAAGAAGATCGCATCCGCACAAAAGTTGCGGCAGCATAAAAGAAATCGGCAATGTGGAACGATGGTTCTGAGATCCGAGTGCACAAGAAGGGCGCAAGAAGAAGTGACGACACTGTGCACGTTCGACTTATGGACAGCCCTTTACAACGAAAATGAAAGGGTGCATCTCCAGTTGAGATCCTCATATGGCAATTCCGATGCCGTGATACACGAAGAATGAGTTATACCAAGCATTACATTGAGTGCCAAGCACTTGCTAAATGAGAATTATGAAGCAGGGAAGATGATGAAGATAGCCTCATGGCAATGAGAGCGATAAGCTTTCGATTCCTATATTTTCTATGAATCGAAATAATCTGAGCGCATTATCACATTGTGGCCACATTTCATGGAATCAAACCGTTAGCACGATCTTTTTACTGATCGAACCCGATGGTTTCTCTAAAGCTATGATGCTTATTGATTTCCACTTGGGGTTTTGGTGTTTTCCTTTTCCTTTTTTTTTTTTAATCATTTGGATTTTGAAGGATGCAGAAGTGTGATGGTGACAGTGAGGTTCCCTGGACACTCCTGATCGTAAGTGCACGTCTCCAGCCGATGTGTACAGCTCCTTGTACAGACGGACACCTGCAGAGGGCGAGCTCGAAGGCAAACCGACGATCACGGGGGAGTTGTGCGCGGCCCTAGAGGAGCCGTCCACAAAAGATGAAATACTGTGACTCAAGGAGGACAGCCTGTCTTGGGGGCTTTACATTTGCGGATCTCGCCTTCACAGACGAGAAACTGACCCGGCTGATTCGCAGACAGGTGGGACTCCTGCTTCCTCAAAACCAGAGGGGGTGCGTCTTCCGAAAGAGTGATGTTTGCGCAGCGTCAACGGCTGGTGTCCAATCACGGTCGTGAACTCAGATCTCAAGTTGCCGCTCAAACTGCGAGCTGTGAGAGGGCGATGGTCCCGGGCGACGGGACTCATGACCAGCCCATGGCGGACACATGCTGGACCCGGAAGTGCCGTCGAAGCCAAGCCGCTCGCTCAGTCCTGTTTCAGGCCGCAGAGAAGCATAGGGAAGGATAAGTGCATCGTGCGCATTCTGCTACGAGCACGTCGAGATCACAAAAAGAAATGCTCGAGGCACTGGAGATGACATGCGGTTGTGTCCATCAGAAGCTACTCTTTGGAAGTCCTGAGAAGCATCGGCCTCTGGAGTGCCTTGCCGGTCTATTCGAGCTCCATATGACAGAGAGCTCAAGCCAACGTTTCCTTCAGCTTCCTTTAAGTGTGCCGTGTGTCGGTGGGCAGAGAGATTCAGCCCCAGTCTGATGCTGTTTAGTGCTTATCTTGAATTAGCGATGAATGGATATCAGAAGATTCTGTCTGACAAACCCACCCTCGTTCTCCTGTATGTCGGCCTCACGACTCAGCTGATCATCCGAGTAGCAGCTCTGGCTATCTTTTTTGTGCTCATAAGCCGTGGGGCCAGCATGCGCGTTAATAAACCGAAGTAAGTGATCGTCCCACTTGCAACAGAGTGAGAAGGGTAGATGGACCACTCGGAGTCCCAGTTAGTTATGTGTTCAAGTATCTTGGCGTGCCCCATGGATTGTCAAACGTGGGATCGTGGTCGGGCTGCCTTCAGTAGGCGGTAAAGGCATTGGACCCGTTCCTGGTGAGCGGACTTTCTTGCTCAATGGCTTCCCTGTGCTACGCTCCTTGAGTCCATACTTTACATCGAGTTCTCTCCTCCGGCAGTGAGACATCGGGAAAACTGTACTGCTCAGAAAGCCCTCTTGGGGCACCGCGAATAAAGTCTGTCTAAGGACTTGGTAGTCAAGAACGCGGGACTCGGCACGCAAACCTTGTAGCCCCACTTGCGTATTCGCGTTCGTCGTGCGACCCTGGAACAAACACTGGTGCACCCCCACGAGAAACGCCTTTGGGCTCCAGACTGGCGGTGAAGGATCGACTCCCTTTTGTCTCACCGCGACTACAGAATGGAAGCGTGGAAAGAGGAATCCTTCCGCAGTAAGTAGGCATCCATGTCAGGGAGTAGCCCGAGAGTTTACTGCCGTCCAACGAGCTCCAATATTTGGCAGCAAGAGGAGACCAACAACTGGGGCGCTACTCCAACCACTTCGAACGAGTGCCTTCTCGGCCAGCTTGGAAAAGGGCACAAGGAGTGGCAAGGATGCCTCTAGGCCACAAACTGTTCATCCTGGGGGACCACATCGACAGTATACAGTTGGTTAGATGGGAGTTAGGGCTGCTAAACTACTAGGAGAGTGGTCTTTTCGGAAGTTAGAGCGTGGGACTGTGCCCAGCGCTCGAGCACAGGGACTGCTGCGCTATACCAGTATCCTATAGCTTGCTTCCGATGATTCCTGTGCCCTTGGAAGACGTTATCCTACTCCTCAAATGACGGCATACAGTGATCAGTTCGATGGTGCCTACATGAGCAGGGGTCCATGCATTGGGCCTCCTCTGAATGCGCGGCAGCAGGAGAATGGAAAGCCCATGGAAGGAAAGTCCAGTCCCCGTCGTCCGTGAGCTCAACCATGCCGCCGGCTGCCTCCGGTACAAGGGAGGGCTCCTGAAAGGTAGGTGAAGACAACGCGCTTTTTGAGGAGAGGGCCAGGGGAGGGGGAGACGATTGCTTGTCCTTCCAGGGCACGTCCTCAAGAGACGCCTGCTAGAGACTGCCTGCGCCTTAACAACGAGGCTGCCTGGGCGTAAAGGATCTCAGGCATACACATCCCAAGCGTACTTGCATTCCCGAAAGGTGTTTTGGAATGGAGTTTTACCCGAAGTGAACTTATGAGATTGAAATAGGTCTTTTTATGTTATGGAACATTGGGATATATCTGAATCCAAGCATTCAGCGTATTCATGCTCTCAATCTATCCAAACTCTGGATCCAAAGCTTGAATACATTCAACAGATATGATCAAACAATATGAAACACCCACACATTCCGTCGTCAAAGAACCACCATGTACGGTTCGGTAAGGCCTTCCTCTTTCTGACTGGCCACCGTGGAAGGCCTGCTTGTTTCTCAAGTGCCTCTTTCTTACTGCATTCTTGTTCCCGCTGGGCTTTGCACATAGCCTTGCGGCTGCATTTCTGTGCTTTTTGTGACCAAGATTGCGACTGCACTCTGTTTTCATGGGCTCATCTGGGAAAGTCACTTGCCTCTCCTGCTTTTTGATCAACTGCCGTTCCCGTGAGAAGTACTTTTATCGTTTGGAAGACAATTTTCTTTCCCGTCACTTCAGGTGATTGTGTTTCAGCAACACTTTCCGCTTTTGTTTCGTTGCACGAGGACCGTGCCTGCAGCGTGTTCTGAACGTCCCTGGAGGCATCATGTGCTGGGATGTTTCTTGCATGGTGGGAAGTTCTCCTTTACAGGTGTAGAACGTGAAGCTTCGGTACATAAGTGCTTTCCGACAGATCAACTGTAAGCAATGCTCACGCAATGTTGCTGAGCTAGACGCGGATAGCACGAGGACACCGTCCGCGTCATCGACACGGGCGGCGTACAGAGACAGGAAGACGACTGCCGAGTCGCCAGGGTTTTCCCATGTGAGTTCAGCACCACCTCGAAGAGAGTGGTGCTGAACAGCAAAGGACTCGACGTATTCCAATTCGCACTGGCGCGCAATACACGTGCCGACTGCTGAAAGACGTGCAGCTTAGAGCGTCCGCTCAGAAAAAGCACAAGGGTACCAACAAGGTGGGTGGGAGATTTAAGAGCTCCAGCTGGTACTTCTGGTTCACACAGTCCAACGCTTTGAACAGATCGATTGTGACTTCCGGAGCACCCGTTGCCGCCATCTCCTGTGGGATGCCGCTTTCCCAGGATCACCATTATTCTTACTGACTCTCGCGGGGGCCTCGCTCTGCAGCGCGAACCAGGGTTTGGGAGAGGAACAGATCTGCCTCCATGTTCTGCTGAGGAGCAGCGTGCGAATGCTTAAAGCTCGCCAAGGGTTATGCTAACCGTTAGAAGCGACGGGGAGACGGTTGCAGCAGTGGCATGGCTCCCGATCTCACAGAAGTCAAGGGACCCGTTGCTGAGCCTGCGTCATTCGAGGGCGCGCCTGCTCTTAGGGAGGAAACCTGCTTTCGCTGGACGGAAAGAGGAGGGCCAGTCGCCTGCCTGCCGGAAGAGCGAGGGAAGCTTCCGCAACAGGGGACCTTGCTCTGCAGCGAAGCATTGAAAAAAAAAAAAAAAAAAAAACAGCTTGGACAGCACGCCATCCTCTTGCGTGTAGCGCACACCTGAGCTTCCCAAGTGCCCTCGTGATGGCGCGTGTACCTTTCCTCTCCTTGCGCGGGAGCGCCTTCTGGCAGGGATTGCCTCGGAAACGCGAGCTGTGCTGGTTGCGTCGCATGGAGGGAGGAACAGCAAGAGCCAGTCCAGGGCCGCACTTGAGCCGGAGCTCGGTGTTCCTGCCCTGGCTCGCTCAGTAGACAAACCGTCCTATACTGCCGAACCTACTCTCGGCCTTGGCCTGAAGGCGCACGCCTGCAGACCGAGGCTGAGAGAAGACCCGCAGCGTTGGCGCGTGCAGGGTGGGTCTCTTTCAGTCCAACTTGCTGAGAAAAATTCAGCAAGTTTTTCTCGACCTTCTTCCGTTCCATCGTGGGTTAATTCCTTCTTGAAGTTCAGGACGCGAACTTCCGTTCCCATTGGCTCAAGTCGATGAGCCCAGATATTCTTCTGTGTGGTGTTTTCCTTTCAGCTTTTTTTTTTTTTTTTCAAGAGTTTTCTTTTTTTTTTGGTTCGCTAAGTACCTCAGAGCCGGTCGCGTGCCTCGCGGCGCAGTGGCTCTTTTTAAACATTAAACACACTGTTTTGTTTCCACGCCTCTCCGCCTGCGGTAAGGGGGCGTAATTCTTCAGAATAGGGCACCCCGGGAGTGGTGGGAATGGGTCCGCCCTATATGAATCCAGGAAGGGCTCGGAGTCCGTTCCTCTCACGCTTGGGGAGGGATCGCACCTCCCACCCTGGTTGTCTCCGAAGGAGAACCCCCCAATGGGGAGGGGCTGTCCTCTGCATTTCAACTTCTCCGAAGGGAATCCGGAAAGGATCCGCTTGTAGGAATTTCTTCTCCGGAGGGAACCCGCAAGGGAACCGCTCCTGTTCACCACTCTGAAGAGAACCCCGAAGGGATGCTTCCGAAACTCAGAAGGGGAGCTGCAGCTTACCGCAGGGAATCGCTCTCGCTTGCTTCCTTGCACTTTGTGAAGAGGCACGACTCGGAGGGTGACCCCCGCTCAGGGGGGTCCAGCTCCATCGAACAACTAGGAGAGGTACCCGTGAGGGCTCTTGCTCTATGTTGAAACCGGAAGGGTACCCCCGCTGATGGAGGTCCGCTCTCCGTTGTACGACAGGAGGGGGAACTCCTCACTCCTTGGATTCCTGGAAGGACCCGAAGGTCGACTCCCATTGTTCCGGCCTTCATCGGGGGGCCTCCGGCTTTATCCACCGCCGGTGCCACGCCCGAATGTCTCGGCCAACCAGCGCCATTGCAGGAGAAACTCGGAAACCAACGACGCAGTGGTGTCAGTTTCTGCCAGAGTATTCGAACCCGCGACGCACGGTGCCACGCGCGGAAGCCTTAACCACAAAACCTCCGACGCTGGCGTTGATGTTTGTGATTCTCTGTCAGGGGAAACGCCACGGCACGTTGCTTTGAACCGCAGAAGATACTCGATGCAGATTTCTTCCTTATGGTGAGTCGAAAGTCATTCCATGAGCAGTCACCCGAGACTCTCCCTGGGCGAAGATCCGACGTGCGCCCACTCTAGCCGACTTCTGTAGTCCTTTCATCCCGGGACTGCGCAACTCTTCCCCGACTTGTGGACCCCAAGGTCCGTTTCCGCGACACGAACCAGAATTTCCACTGCACTCAATCTCCTCGGCGAGCGTTGCCACGAAATCATGCGGAGAGCTCTGAAACAGCTGCCCGCGAGAAAAGGGTCTGCCACGTTGGATACGGATGTGTTGACGCCGAACATCCTTTAGAGGAGCGCTCGCCATTCCTAAGTGGTAGATCGGGGCATTTGTCTACAAATGGGCGCAACTTATCATGAAACAAAATCCCTCGAGGTACGTTCCAAGCCTCGGATAACGAATGGGTCAAGGGAAACCTTTACTTACCTTCACTTTCCACGTGCATTTCGTGTTGCTGGCGAGAGGCACCAATGGATTTCATGTTCGAACACTCTGGTCTTCCCACGGAAGATTCAAATTCCAAAGACCACATTTGCGTTGCTTTCAGTGATACTTCCGAATACAGTGAACACTCGGGAATAAGAGAATGCGCCCTACTGGTCACACGCATTTGAATGTGGTCTTTAGGGTTTGGATCTTCAATTCTTACGGCACACCTTTCAATGAACAGATTTGTTAAAAGGGATGCACCAAGCATACTGAATACCTAGAGGCTCTCAGTGATCGCAAAACCGCTTTTTCGTATTGGATGGCATGCAAAACCCTTAAGACTGGAAGGAGCAAAGACTTCAGACTGGTCCTCAGCAAAGCGCAATTTCCAGCCCAGTAGAGAGTAGTAAAAGACCAAAAGCGACCAGAAAATTATCGAGTGCGTGAAAACAAGGAAAGGAGTTGCTGAAGATTCTTCAAACCTGAGCCCACGGTACCTTCGTTGAGGAGCATTCGACTGAAGCCCGGATCCGGGCTAGTGGCGTTGATTGCCTGTCGGGATTTGATGGCACGGACTTCTTTGAGCACAAATCATGGGTTTCGATGCGTGCGCAAAGGAGTGGTGAACGGATTTTTGATTTAAAAAGAGTTCAAGTACACGAAACATTCCCAAGTGCGAGTAAGCGGACGAACAGAATGCGTTTGCAAGGGGAGTGCGGAACGATGATTTTCATCCATGTCTTTCTCACTCATCCGCAGCGCAGAATCCACTTTCAAGATGGCCACGGCGAGCAGGAGAACGGATGAACCTGCGGACGAGATGCTGCTCCACGGTCACCACGACCGGAAGTAACCTTTCCCTGAAAGCTACTTTTCATTTGTCGTCTTGCAGAAAGCTTGCTCTGTCCGGATGGGGGCGCATTTTTACTCGCGCACCGGTGCCCACACGCGGACGCCGGGATGATGGCGAGGTCACTCGAAATTGTACGGATGGCGGCGGCGCGACTTCCGCATCCTGCGGGCAGGGAGGAAGAGGGCAGCATGGATTTTCAGAAATGCACGTGAAGCGGTGGGATCAACACCATCTGCGACAGCATATCCTCCCCGGGTCAGAGCCCCGGGGTCAGCATGCACTTGGATCGGTTTTCAGCAACACGGATCCGATCTGAGTGGTTCACTGGGACGCTAAACGCTCTGCAACTCCACAGATTTCAAACGAGGAAGTGAACTTTCTTCGGAAATGCTGAACACAAGGCAGACGGGGCCAACGGGCTCTTCTTGCTCCAGCATACCCCGACAGGTCAACGGTTGCTGGCAACCCGTTTTTCTTTGTACATAACGCTTAAGTGTCTATATGCCTTCCGCATGGGGTCACAGAACGACGCGACTGATCTCGCGTGGGGAAACGATCTGCCCAATCATAAGGACATCGACAGGAAAGGACACTGACACCTCATTCTTTGGCTCCTGCTCCATGTGCGAAGAATGACAAAAGGATGCGAGATTACGGAGGATGCACACATCCACTGCGAAGAACAAATGAAAACAGCACAAACGAATTGATCTGTACAACACATGAAGCCTTGTGTGTCGTTTATTTCTTTACACATTCGGTGCTGTATATGTTTCAAGTACTGAAGAACATGGAATTTCATAATACAAAACGTAACACTTCTTCCGAAATTCAATGTGCGCTTCACATATCCCACTTTTTGAACTCCATTCCATCCGGAGGTTTCATTGCGGTTCGCTCTTTTGAAACTTCGGACCAATTCGTGCTAAGCACAGTCCCTCCAGACTCCATCTGAAGCAAACAGAAACACTCAGCAGCAGCACCCCCACCCCCACCGTGCCAAAAGACACGAAGGCACGAAAGACAAGCAGTTGACGAGGGAGTCGGAAAACTAGAGATGAGACGCTCAAAGTGCTCATGGGGGATAAGCAAGAGATGTAAGGAAATGGTAAACGAAATTTTCGTGCAACTTTCAAAGAAACGACAAAAAAGCCGATCTGTAGAGAAACGAAAAATTGCCTTACAAAACTCTTATTCATCGCTTTTTTCACTTCATCTGATCCTTCGCCGTATATATTCTGAAATAACTGAGCGAGCGCGGCGTCTCCTTCTAATTTTTCGTGCTTCTCTTCTTCTTTCACATCGGCTTCGATTTTGTTCCAGTTGTACTTTTTTGGAGCAGACGTCGGATACTCTAAGATAAATTGAACATCAATCACAGGTCATTCGTTCACAGTCGAACTCGTAAATTCCATCGATAGCAAAGTGAATCGCTAGGATGTGTGTACTACGATTTTAGCCGAGTCGAAAAGTCCGTTTTCAATACAAGAGTAGCGATATGAAGGAAAAGACTCGAATACTGCCTTAGGATTTACCTCAATGTGTAAATAAAATGCGTGTGTGTGTGCGTGTGTTTTTAATGCAATAGTCATAACGTTCACGTAATCCATACAACCCATAACACTCGCACTTACTCTTGCCATGCTTTGCATTACTTTCCTTGAACCCACGATCGCAAGTTCCTGATAGAATGATCCACAGGAAAATCCATTTTCGCCTGCACTCTACGGTTTCGTTCATTTTGGTGCAAAAGTCCGCATTCCGCGCGGTAAAGTCCGCTGCGAGTGGACGGAAACTCCACCGCAGGGGAGCGGAGGAAACGCACACAACAGGAACTGTACAGTACCGCGCGTACAGTATCGAGAAGCGCGTATCTCCCGGCATCTCGAGGAAACGCAGAAAAGAGTTCGCAGATCTGTAAATTTTGGCGCGCACCCTGCCGGAGATGCTGCATCTGCACGCCTTCCTCCTCGGTCGGTGCCCACGGCGGGGCGATTCTGCCGAGAAAACAAACGCTTTTCGATTTGCGGACGGAGATCTTTCCTTTTCGTCTTTTCGTCGAGATTCCGCCTCCTCGTCGCACAATCCGATCCGAATGGCCGGCAGCCCCGATTTCGAGGTCCCCTTCCCCCCCCCCTCCTTTTTTTTTTTTTTTTTTTTTTTTGCCTTTTCGACACGGGGGGGTCACCGGGCAGCTGGTCACGAGAGCGAATTTTTTTCGCGCACGCCCACCACGCGCCGCACACATTTGCGCCACGGAACAATTTCAACATTTCCCATGTAAACACCGCGGTTCACGTTGTTTTCTGCCCACCGGTCACGAGACAGGGCGTCTGACGAATCCGAATAAATCACCCAGCACATGACGCCCCTTCGAATAGGCGACTATTTTCGGAAATTTTCAATTCACGGAGGCCCATCCGATCCGAATTTGCACGAAAATGACCAAAGGTCGACCCCTTGCGGTTCTGCGGACGGGGCTTTTAGCGAAAGTGAGTCAACCACAGCCGCTCCAGCGATGGATCTCCAGCAAGCAGAACTTTGCGAGACAACTCGTCTTCGAACAGCGCACTTGCACGCCGCCGCCGGGCGACTTCCGGCACGGCACAAACACACCGAAGCTGCAAAGGGGAAATGTGCTGAATCAGGAAAAGCTAACCTGGAATCGAACTCGGGACCTGCGATTTCACCAGAGATTTCCATCGCACACCGCTGCCTTTTTTCAACTTTATCTCCACCTAGAACATGCAGAATGGTAAAAAGAGAATGGGAGAACTTTCCACGCGCGCGACAACAGAAACGCGGTTTTTCCAAAAGCACGCGAATTCCCATTTGGCGTCGCAGCCGACACCGCCCGCGTGGATCGAGCCGCACGAGGTGGCAGACGGACGCTCCGTCGAGGACTCTCTTCTTCGGGAGATGAGCGCAGCTGAACGGAATGCCGTCGGAGGACGGAAGCACCGTTTCGAGGACCGCCTTTGGAAACGCGCGGGAGGCGCCTTGAGAGTGAGGTCGGCATCCCGTCAGCTGGTCCTCGGGAAGAATCTGCCTGCATCTTCCACAAGGCAGCTGGCCCATCGTCCAGCGCACTACGAACACGCAGGCAAATTCGAGATTCGGGCGTCGGGATCGAGCCTCGCGGGAACCACCACCCCCACTGAACCCACGGGGGCCCTATCACCGCTCGCTTCAGCCTCGCGAATGTGAGCGGCAGCAAAGGTGAAAGGAAAAGTTTCTGACTTTTGCGAAATGAGAAGACGACGCGTTCGCTCGACAAACACAACGAAAGAAACGTCTCCGGAAAGTGAGAGAGGGGTCCATCGAGGAGCAGCACCCGAATTCTTTCCGTGCCATTGGATGGAACACATACACACACAAAAACTTTTCGCTCGCGACGAATCTCTACGATCAGACCGTTTTCTGAAAGACCTTCCCGTTCAGACACGAAGTGTTCCCTTTCCAACAGAACGGGGCAACTGCAAATGAGGTACTCGGAGGATGAGCGCTTTCCCTACGAGAATGACGGCGCAAGCGATGCAAGAAAGTGGGGTGGGCAGTTGGGTGGCGCCCCACAGAGATTCGCTGATAACAACAAAATGTGCCGATCAATACCGAATTACGACCATCTAGAAAACTGCACAAAGAAGTCACGTTTGAGCGCGGCAATCCATTTTCCAAGACACACCTTCACGGAAGAGTGCAATGAGAAGACGGGGGAAAGGAAGGCAGGAATGAGGAGCACCACGGACAGACCGGAGGATCAAACAGGAAGGATCACTGAAGATGAAAAAGAAAGCACGTGGAAAATAATAATCCCCGAGGACGTTGCGACGCGCAACACACTCAAACGTCTGCCTTTGCATCTTTTCTCGATTCCTCCCATCATCAAATTCGAGATTTAACTAAGTGATGGCTATAGAATTGGCAGAATCAGGGACGCCGCAAAGAGAAGGCCGAAACTGTTTCATGGCGAAGAAAAAAAAAAAAAAAAAAACATTACTTTGGAATAGCGGTGCTTCGGAGATAACAGAACGAATTTTCGAAACATTCCTCGCAAGATCCCTTTGAATCCAAAAACGTGCATTTTACAGGAACTTTACCTTTGAAGGCAACAGCTTGAAGCCAAAATCGTCTTTTGAGATAAGTTCTGACAATTCGATCACAATATCACTGATCTTCAGCTGGTCAGCAAAGTAGATGGCGACCTGGAAAACCAAGAAGAGTTACTTCGGGGCACGCAAAACCCCGCAAGTGAAAGATCACTTATTTTTTGTGCACCCATCGGTGCCAATTCGAGATGGGCACAAACCAAGAGCCACAGTTTCAACGGGCTTGCCGAAGTGCAAACCTAATGGAAACTGCTCGATTCCTAAATCATTTGTTATTTTCAATGTATTCATTTTTATGTATCATTTTCAGCAACTGCCAACGTCAGCCGCCAAACAGCACGCGCCTGGAATGGAATTGGAGCTCATGTGAAAGAGGAAAGGAATGAAAAAAGGTAACAAAAAAAGTTTTGTAAAATAAGTTTCCATTCGGATGCAGATCGTTCTTTTTTTTTTCTTTTTAAAGGAAAAAAAAAAAAAAAAAACGTTTCATGAAAATTTCAAACTGTGAGGGTGTTCTCACATTTGCTTCCGGAATTATGCACATGGATGTGTGTCATCGGCGTGGAAGTGAATTTTTGGGCACCCATCCCATTTCGCAGTCCACCGAATTCGATACAGGAAATACAGAGTCCGAATTCGTCGTCGTCGGCCAAATGTACGTACGTCACTGTGACCTTTTGAACGTCAAACGCCCGCAGACTTGACTACGAAGCCACGCTTGCGCGCGGGCTTGGCATGGGCAAGTCGAAACTGCACTTATGGATTCGGACGCACACGAAGTAAACAAACAGCGATTCCGATTGGCATTTGAAATTTCAAGAAAAGACATTTATCGTGAGAATCGGCTCACAGACACTTCATGGGGCCACTTGGGCAATGGACAACTCGGAAGCAAGACAATTAACGATGTGCTGAGCAGCATTATCGTCGCCATGGGATACGCGACGCACAGCATCCGAAGTACGAAGACGTGTACATACGTCGCCGAAGGAATAAATCCCAGATTGTTCAGGCGGCAGCTTCCAAGAACGGCGGCTGACGAAAACTGATGAAATAAATCACGCAAATATGGAAAATGACATAAAAATCCAACTCGCGCACAACTTGTGCTCTTCCGACCACCATTCTGGGGAACGGTAGACAACGGCTTCCCTGAGCTTCTGAACGAATTCGGAACCAAAGTTCAGAAGACACGCTGACGTGCATTTGGTAGTGCGTTTCATCACACCGTGGCTGAGACGGACGAGCTTTATTTGCAAGATGAAGGCTGAAAGATGTGTATGCGGCTCATTTCCCCTCAGGCGTCCCCCACAAGCAACCAAAAAGAAAGCTCCCTGATAACACACGGGCCTTGATCGCACTCCCAGAAGCACAACGAGAGGTGAGAAGGCAGCTCCAGTGACAGAACCATCTTGTAAGCAATCAACCACCACTTCGATTTCAAATACCAGATCCACCACACGTAGCCACATCCTCTCGCAGTGGCAAGTGAAACGTCAAAAGAAGCCCATCCCACCGCTAGTTCCCCAGAGTTGAACCCCCCCTAGTTAACTGGACACTTGTCAGTGACGATATATGTTGTCAACAGGTAACAAGTGTGATACAAAAACAGGAAACGCGGAATGTTTGGTAATGAACGCATATTCATGAGTTCCCTTTCCCTTTCTATGCTATTTCAAATTTTTTTTGGCGCCTGGAAAGCAATTCGGAAGACGAAAATGGGATAGGCGTGCCCAAGTGTCCTCAGGAAGTACATAAACACCCAACTGGTACTGACGCCTTCTTGCTCACATGCAGGCATTCCGTGCTGAATGAAGAAATACAGAAGAGTTTTATTTGTGGAACGTCTGAAGCACTTTCCACAGCTGACGTAAACAAGTTTGGAAAGATTGGGATTAGGGCAAAAACGACCTTCCTAATTTAAGGTAGAATAGCAGACAAGGTTGTGTACTGATTTTCGTAGTTTTCAAGGATAATACTCGCAAGTAGATGAACACAGTATGTACCTGAACATGAGCTTTTCAATGTACTCAGTTGGAATTGTGAAACGGCTAAAGATCTAAGAGAAAAATTACAAGATCATTCCTCGACAGCAATTTTATTCTTTCCATTTTCCTTCACGAGCCGAAAACGAAACTCTGGAACTGTTTGCAAAGGGGTCACAAATACATTTATACAAATTTGGCAGCAAGAGAAAACACCCATCTCTCCACAAAATGCTAACTGGTGCAACAACAGTTTCTGGAATGTGAATTGAAAACTGTTTGATGCCAATTGTAAACTACAACTTCATCCCCTTGCATAAGAAGTGCAGTGAGGCAATTCACATGAATGCAAAACACAGGAATAATGAAAACCATTCACCTCACTGGCTAGCAACAGAATTATTCTTTTTCATACCATGTTCCTGATGCTATTGCATGCGAATAGTGAAAGACTTTGAATGAAGTTGTGGATGCTAGCCCAACAGTTTCTGATTGAGTTTCAGGGAAAAGAGTGGTGTCTGCACCATCTTTGGATGCCAATCACATGATGTAAAAACTGCTTTCAAATAATCATGATCAAAGATTACTAGTCATTACATAAAAAAAACTTAGAGAAGCTAAAAGTGCTTGGATGATCCATGATAGAACACTGAAGATTCGAGTCACTGAATATTCAAATCCGGGGGAAAAAAAACCTTTGTATCATCAGGGACTTCACCATACGAATGAAATTTTGCATGAGATGTAAATCTGTCATTCTTGAAAATTCAATATGCTGCTAAACATCATCCAATGGTTAGTGATGTTTACAAACCTCTCTGGATTTTCGAGGTTTTTGAATACGCTTGCAATGTATCATTTCTCATGAAATCAGATTGTAGAAAAATGTAATTCCACTTTAGAATTCCATTCTTTGAGAGCACTGACTTGCCCAGCCTTTTAATTCCTGTTGAGTCTGGATGATATTTTCAGATTACTGAATAGTTTTAACAAAATCATACCTTTGTCTCACAATATCTATCTGATTACTGTTTTCACAATGTATGCATCACTAGGAGTGTTACATACATTAGAATAACCCTTGTGTATACAATGAAAACAGTCACAAGTAAGACACTTCTCAACATAATTTCCTAATAGAGCTAAACTATGCCTACCAGGGAAATAACCAATCCATCAACAAACAAAATATCCATCCTTTATGACTCAAAATTTTTTAACTAAACATTTACGTGACTTTACCATGCAATTAACTTGTCAAATTGTTGTCAAACTAGCATTCCCAATAAATGCAACACCCTTTACGTCAATTCTTTGTTTAGAATCAGTACCAGAATACTTCCTAGAAGCTTTGTTAATACCATAAGATATTATTCTTCCCCCTAATCTCTATGTACTAAAATATGAAAACACTGGATTGATTTTTTCAAAGCACTCACATCATTTGAAAACGTTTCCGAAGAAATTAATCCCAAGCAATGTCTTCTTATTAAATTACTAAACACACTATTAAAACACTTAGGAACTTTTGCTTTTCATGTGGAAACTTGCAGAGATTTTCTAGAGCTTTTTCCAAAATGTGTACACCAAGGAACTCATGTATCTGTCTATCCATTAATTATCCTTTGTTGTATTTCCTAATGACATTCCAGGCATCCTTTGTATAATTGTCTCTTTCTACCAAAAATTTCAATACAGTTAATACATCATGCTAACCAATTCAGATGATACTAATTCTTTCATGAGTAAAAATTGTTTCTCTTCAGATTTTTCAAAGTTCGTTTTTATACATCTACAAGATTCTAAAAGCAGAAATCCCTAAACAAGCCTGAAATAATCACACTTGTAAACCCGTATACATTCTACTTTGTGCATTTCAATCTGTATGGAATGTTAACAAGCCTTAATGCATGAATATTCGTTCATTTGTTTAATTTTTCCAATTAAAACACTTAATTCATTTTATAGCTTTCCATTTATGAATTAGGAACAGAACCAAGACTGTTGCATGTGCATGGATTCTTAACATTCCAAACAATACAGATTTTTTCTGCACTAAACTGAGTTAACAGCTAAATAAAGTTCATGTAAATAAATTTTCCACAACCTTACATGACTATAAATGCCTTTTGCATTCATGAAATTTTCCGATATGCCCATGGTTGGTGATCTAGCATTAAAAAATTTCATCTCTTCCTAAAATTAACTGATTAAAATGAGTTCAATTGTACATCATCGCAAACATAAACACCACATCAATATTTTTTACATATAAACACAAAGTTTCAAGATCAAAAAGCAACTGCATTTTATTCAAGTAACAAACTCTCTGATAACCACATCAAAATTTCAAACTGCACAGTTTGAACCAGATTCGAATTTTTCAAATTTTACATTAAATCAATTCTCAATAATTTAATATCGTATTCAGTCCAAAAACAATCTGTGGAGCAGCATGATAAAATCTTTTAGTAGTCTGCTTGATAGAACGTGTAATACCAGTAGGACATGGAAATGCAGAAATTTTGAAAACAGCACAAGCAACTTTGGAATAAAACACTGGAAGCATTCATAAACTGCAAAAATGTTTCAATTGAATATTCTCTATGTTTCGTATTCTGTGAGCAGATGCTATTGCTCTATGTATCCTACATTAAAGCTAAAAAACATAATGTGCTATAAGATAAGCTATTGATCTCAGTGGTGGCTAACATGAATGTAAGTTTGTACTTGCAAAGTACAAACTGGTCTTTGCAAGTACAAACTTTATTTACTGCTTACTTGCACAAGGTGATGTGTTGAGGAACATTCATTGCAAACAGGCTCGTTACGAAATTATTCATTTTCTATTCCATATGAGATGTATTCTTATGTGGCTTAAGTCTATACCTTACTTCTTAAAACAAATTATCAACACTGTAGGTTATCTTTCAATTTCATTACTGTCTAGCAGTTAAATTTGTAACCCTTCCTCGAAAATTTACTTTGAAACACAGAAAAAGAACTATTGTGTAGTTCTGATCTTATGACTTTTTTACCTTATAAACCAGAAATAGGAATTGATTTGGGAAAGTTAACGTTGTAAGTTGGAGTTGAAATGAAACTGAAAACCAAGTGTTTCGAATTGAAAACCACATTTTTTGTTTTTACCGTTTTAAGTGGTATAAATTTTTCTGGGTAAAATAATACCTTTTCTATCGCAGCGTCCGGCTACAAGTTGCATTCACGGCCTGAGCCAATTTTATTTGCTCCCAATTTCACTACTAATCACTTGTGCTTTTGCAAATAAATTTTGTATTAAACACTAAGTTTACAAGCATCTTGTTTACGAAAAGCGGTCGTAATAATCTTATTAGTGAATAAATTTGTGGTACCTGTTTGTCGGAAATTTGGATTTTAATGTCATTTTCCTTGAGCCCTTTAACCAAAAGATTGATAAATACATGAGTTTCCGATTGATACCAGTCATATTTGACAGTTGTTTTCACTGCTGCTTCATGTTCAGCTAATGGACTGTTGATTTCATTCATTTTGTAATATACTTATTTCATTGACAACCTGGAATGAGATTTTCGTTTACTCACTTTACCAAAGTTCCTGATATTAACAGAAATACCAAAAATCAGTAAGATGCATCTTGGAATGTTTTTGTTGTAGTATTTATTAAATACAAATTAAATTTAGGCTCATACAATTAAAGCTAAAAAATATAAATAAATTATCTTAATAGATCTGAGTTAACAGCTAAACTCAGAACTACTACAGGATGGACTGCATAACTTTTAATCATTCCCATGCTCACCACGCAAACTCAATACATACACACACAATAGAGCATATTTTCTCTAAAATCGAAAGGCTCAGTGATTTAATGTGATTTCTAATTTTAAAATATTTAGCAGCACATTTCGTCACCGTGTTCTGGTCTTTTAGGTTTTGAAACCAGAGATCACTTTGAAGGATTCCATATGTCCATAGCGCATCGAAATATACTTCATGACCTGTGGATGTTTGGTCACATTTAACGTACACTGTGTACAGCTTTCATTTCAGCATGAAGAAACATGTACATTGTTGTGCTATTGAGAAATGTCTATCTAAAATAATACTGTATTTTTAATAGGAATCCATGATTCGGAATAGTTTAAAAGTTCTATACTATTATGTACTCGTAGAAAAATTTAGCTATTGAAGTACACAAACTATAAATGCATAGCATCATAAATAGTCGCTCGCATAATATGGTAGGCATGATGTGTTACATGCGTTGCATTGTAATGTACATGCATTTAGGCAGTTTTCAACTCTTTGTTCTTCCCTGGTGTATTACTTCTCCTGAAGTCTTTGGTTATGCACTATTGCTAAATTGGGCTAGGAGTCCGTTCCTTTCACTCTTGGGGAGGGATCCCCCCCGGATGGGGTGGATCGCACCTCCCACCCTGGTTGTCTCCAAAGGAAAATCCCTTCCTCATTCTCTCCGGAGGGGGCAACCCGAAAGGGGGTGGTCCTCTCCATTTCATCTACTCCGGAGGGAACCCGCAAGGGAACCGCTCCTGTTCACTCCTCTGAAGAGAACCCAAAGGGACGCTTCCGAAATTCGGAAGGGGCGCTGCAGCTTCCCGCAGGAGGATTCCTTGCACTCTTCTGGAGAGGCGGCGACTCGGAGGGGTCCCTCCGATGTGGGGGATCCAATCTCCGTTGTACGACCGGAGGGGGAACTCCTCACTCCTTGGATTCCTGGAAGGACCCGAAGGTCGACTCCCATTGTTCTGGCCTTCATCGGGGGGCCTCCGGCTTTATCCACCGCCGGTGCCACGCCCGAATGTCTCGGCGCCATTGCAGGAGAAACTCGGAACCCAACGACGCAGTGGTGTCAGTTTCTGCCAGAGTATTCGAACCCGCGACGCACGGTGCCACGCGCGGAAGCCGTTAACCACAAGGCCTTCGACGCGTGCTTAAAGGAAGCCAGATACCAGGATGTCGCCATGCAACTCGGAAACACTGGGAAAATAACCAAAGTGCAGGTGATCACTGTCGGCTCACTTGGAGCATGGGATCCTGAAAACGACAATGTTCTACAATACGTATCTACAATACCTAGGAATTCCGGAGAAGACTGATATGGCTACGGCAGCGGATGATAGCCACCTGCATCCTCTTTTCAAGAAGCATCTATGCAAAGCATGTAAGAAGAAAAAATGCAGCCCAACCGGATGATCTGGGCCATGCTCTCAACCCGGAAGAGAGCACCGAGGAACCGTGAAGAACACGGAGGAAACATAATTCGCGGAAGATGCTCGAGAGGCATTCCATCAACAGTTTTGTTAGCAAAAAAATTTTATTTCCTTAATTTCCTTATTTGGTTTTTACGCTTTATGTACCTGGCAGGAAGCATTTCCTAAATTTACAGTGTGCAAAGACTTTTATTGTGATTAGTCTTGTTGCAATTTTGTTGAAATGGGATGCCTTTAAGAAAGTTTCTCTCTAGGCTGAAGCAAGCATTTTCAAAACCAACATCTTAATGTATGAGCTTCCTTCGTACTTGGACGCAGATCTACGATTCGGTTACGTAGAGATCATTCCCGCATATAAACTGTACAATCATACATGCATCATGAAACTCCATGGAACTGGAGGAACTTCTCTTGGTGCTCTTCATGATGAAAGAACAGGTTTTATAACATTCATCTTGAGTACCATCGTTTCGTCGCTCTTGTCTCTGGACTGTCATGACAGACGTTGGTATATTTTCTGGTGCACCTTGAGAGCAAGAGTGTAAGTTCTTTCATTCTTACGATGAACGGAATGCAGCATCTTCGGTGCTCGGTTAATTAAGATGTTTTCATTAGGGAGATAACTGGACATGTCAGGTTGTCAGAATTCCATGCGTGAACGTTAAGGTATGGGAATCTTCATTTTGTTAGTCTCTTATCACAGTTTCCGAAGATAAGTTCGCCATGCACCTGAGTTAACTTTAGATTTTAGAGAGCTTTTTATTGTTTTAAACATGAATTCCATGCTCCCTACCTGAAACCCCAATGCGATCCCCGTTCTTTTCTAAAACACTTCTCTGAATATGCGCGAGGGACCATCTAATGATTTAGCAATTGGCTTGAATAAGCTCTGAATTTCTCTTGGTTGAAATATGAATCAAGGAGAGAAATGGATCAAGGTTTGTTGATTTTGTTCAGTATGCTTATTCCTACGTAAACTGCGAGCTTAAAGAAGAATCTGTATTCTCTCCGCATGCAAACGTTCGTCTTCTACTGTGTTTCAAAAATCCGCATATGTATGGTTGCAGAGATGCTGCTGGTCTCGTTTGGTCTGATTTCTCTTCTTAGCTATCGAGAAAAAGCCCATCCATTCATCTTGTCTCAAGGCGTGCTTCCTTAATTACGAAAATTCAGTCGAATTTCATCTTCTGAATTTCGTAAGCGCCGCCATTCAGCCCTTCGTCGTCACTACGAACCGACCCGGACCGAGGAAGAGTTGACCACGTGAGAGTCCATGCGTTAATTTGTATGCTTTCCTCAATGGCCAAAAGCGTTTCTCGAATCGAAGAGGAAAGGAGAGTTCAGTCGAAGTGTCTGTTCACATGGAAACTTCTTGGTTCTCGTGCACATCCAGAACAGAGGCGTTATTGTCCCATGGATACTCCTTACTAGCAAAACCAATGTGCATGCCCGTTCGGAAACGGATTTCATGGGTATTCATCTTCAGTTTTGAGGAGAAGGAAATGTTTCACATTCTCAGAGTGGTATTGGCTACCTTCCTTACAGTGCACCCCTACTTTATAGAGCATATGGGTCGACTCTTTGCCGTGTCGCTTTTTTCCCTTCTGATGTCCCATAGGGCTCACAAAGATGCTAATAGAGTGAATTCAACTTCCTTTCCTTTTTTGTTTGCTGGGAATGCCTTCTTGTTTTTCAACGCTGAATTGAAGAAGTTTTGGAATCCATTGCTCATTGAATTCTCTGCCATCCTTGGTTTCAATTTATTAACAGCTTTGCATAAATATCTGTATCCTTCTTGTACGTAAGAAAAATAACTACTGTGTCTTCTATCATCCTCGGCTTGATGGTCGTCTGCTCCCCTACAACAACCTGGTCCTCCTTTTCCATA
Source organism: Raillietiella orientalis (assembly GCA_036172245.1). NCBI lineage: Eukaryota > Metazoa > Arthropoda > Ichthyostraca > Raillietiellida > Raillietiellidae > Raillietiella > Raillietiella orientalis. Next base: position 6,304,361 of record JAYWIR010000003.1, on the reverse strand, counting down.
AACATTTATCCATACTCCACTTATCGCAAAGCGGTTTCGTTCTACTACCGGTCAAAACGATGAGGCGAGTGTACATATCCTCAACCACCTCAGCAGAAGGGCATCGTGCGTATCCATATTGGCAGACTTACACCAGTTCTTTGTCTTCGCCATGTTCATTCCTCATCTTTCTCTAAACAGTACCCAATTTGTTCGAACTTTGGATAATTATCCGACGAATCAATTTCGAGGTATTTGCTGTTCCTAAGTATACCATCCCAATAGCGTTCTCTTTCGTCTCTCTTCTTCGGCTTAGATATCAGTATGCCGACTGCCATCATCAACAATGAATAAACAGTTCAGTTCATACCTTCAGCCACATACCTCTCTCAGGCTGATTTTCTGAGGATTCCTCTCTGTCATCAACTTGCTCCGGAATTTTCCAAATGACAGACTGCGAATGAGACGCCCAATGGAATACTGGCTGCCCTCCACCGGCGGTTTTTCTCAGATTCCAACACCTTTGAGTGAATGACAGAACGATATCGGCAACGGGATCCGGCACAGAGAACATGGCTGCATGCAGCAGAGGGCCCTCCCCTATTTGGATCGCTTTGGTGGCGTTTTGAAGCGGGCACCGAAAAGTAAGGCCAATGTCTCCCTTTTCCCCCAGGTATAGACTTGTTCTTGCGTCCTTTCATGTGGCCATCACGTCCGAAGCCATCCTTGTGATCTGGGAGCTGGCGGAAGGAAGCTTTAGAAAGAAGCACTCCATCTTGCTTGGGATGTTGCACAATACATCTGCGAACAACAGACTCACGCGTGTGCTGGTGAGAGTAGGGCGCGGGTGCACTGATGAATACTCTGTGTCGCAACGAATAAAATAAAGCACGCAAGCAACGAGTGTGAGCACAAAAGCATGAAGAGATTTATTGATCTGAATCGAGAGTCCGAGGGGGAAACTTTTTTCTGTGGTCTCACGGGGGGAAATAGGTTTGCAGTGGCGTTTCTGGAGACTCATTTTCTGGAAACGGTGTACTGAGCCCATGTGTTCCTTAGTTTCCAAGGAAATTTCACGAGGCTCCCTGGTGAAAACGCGGGGCAGAAAGGAACATACTTCAGCCACTGGTATCTGTAGGAGACAAGAAGACTTTTAGCGCATGTACTCCCGATACCTACTTTGGTAGAAATCGATGCAAATACGGGACACCATAACATTTCTCCGAAGACATCTGAGAAATCTGAGTGCCTGAAGGCTTCAGATGCTGGTTCCATTTAACAAGGCCCCTTTCTTCGTCTGTACCTGAAATTATCCATTTGTTAAATTCCGAGAGGTTTCCCAAACCGAATCCGTAGCAAAAAGAGTAACCTATCTTTCTCGCTAAAGCTTGGAGTCCAAGCAGCTTATTTGCTTGCCACACAAAGTTTCGAAGGCTTGCTAAAAGAACGCCCGAGGCAAGGGGATTATCATACTTTGCGAAAGGAGCTCACTCTTACATCACTATCGAATACACAGTGTATTAACATTTGCAAGAACTTTGGCATTTCGTGAATGGCTGGGGGTTGCATTGGGTGGAAAAGGTGTACTTTGGGTGCAAGAAAATGAGAAGGCCACAGAAAATCTATTCTTTCACCTGGGATGGTGTTGTCCAAAACAAGAGCAACCATTCCACCCACGAACATAGGAGTCATTAAGAGCACTTTAACCAGCTGATCAATAAATTCTATGTCTGTCTTCACTTCATTATTTTCCAGCCACATCGGAATTCCCTAGAAATCAGAAACATTGCTTTAGTTTACACAAATAAATAAACAACTAAATAGGCACTTTTTTTCTGAAAAAACAAACTCCTAATAAAGTGTGAGGTCTTCGTTATTGGATTCTATGTGAGTTGACTAAAATCCATCACTCGAGCAATCATTTATTTTTATTTTTTTACGAAAAATTGCTTTTTACAGATTTCCTCTCCAAAAAAAAAAAAAAAAAGTTCGAGCAAACTAAGGAAAACAGATTCCACGGAACATACATATAGTAATAGAAATCTCTAATTGCATGTGCCTTCCGTAACTAATGGACACTTTCCATCCATGTACTTTGTTCCATGGGAGTACTTTCTAGTCGGCTAAGGACATTTTGGTCGTTTTTGCAACTTTAATTTATTCTCTAATACTTTTTGCAGTGTGTATGATATGAATTTCCGCTAACGTGCCATCAGAATTTGCAGCTTAAAAATGAAACCCTGCAAACCATGTCTGCTGCTTTGCGAACACGTGGTGGTCCCTGTGGTCCATGGAAATGACTTCCTTGAATACCCTCATGAAACATGATTCTGCCTTGGCACATGAGCACGTGGTGGTCCCTGTGGTCTATGGAAATGAATTCTTTGAATCTTGTTTTAGCATATGTTTTCACTTTCGTATGGACCGCGATCCATGCCAATGTTTCATGGTCAGCATCCGTTTCCGCTTTTTCTTTCCTGTTCGATATCTCTTCTGAATTCTACTAACATATGACGCCACTGTACACTAAATTATTCCCAGCAGCCGGTCTCACAGCAGAACATTAGAACTCTTGTGGATCTCATAACCCGTTTTTTAACAGGTGAATTGCAGAGTTGCTCGTTCAGTATGCAACAATTTCAGCAGGGGTAAACCCCATCAACCCACAGCAAGTGTGCGTGTGTTTACGTGGCAACAGTTTGGTAGTGAGGAGAGAAAGCGCATCAGAATGCATATTCCCAGCTTTAAAGTAAGCACAAAGCTCGGAAATCAAATTTCCTTAATGTGCTCAGAGAGCACAATTCGTTTCTTAGGAGGTCAAATTGATCAATGAGGACAACGCAAGTATAATACCGCCATTTCGAAAACTCGAGAAACTGCTTGCGAACAGTTCCCTGGATTTCCTCTAAGTATTAGGTTTACCGGACTCGAGTCCGGGATCGGGAAGTGAAGGATGCAAAAGAGTTGGGGGCATTAGGTGAAGAAACGGAAGGAGACCTTCATCCACTTTGTTCGAGACCTTTCCTGACTGCAATTCAAATGAAAGCATCGACGTTAGTCATTCCTTCTCACTCACAAATTCCCGATCTGTGGGGTTCCCGTTTGGGAAGGGGCCAAAGGTGATGACTGGTTCACTGACTACTGAGAATGATTTCTCAGTGGGCACTGTCCAGCACATCGACGTGATAACCATAAAACAAGTAAAAATTTTGTCTGCTTCTTTATGGCTGTATAGTTTTCTAAAGGATATTGCTTATGAATGATCCCATACTTGCGTTTGCTTTTAATCTTTCTAGTGTGTTGAATTCGTGGTAGAAAAAGACCCATTTTTCACAGATCCTAAACTACTTGAACTGTTCTAAGAGCTGCATCTCAAATCTCAGATAATCATAGGTACTTTTTTGATCTTCATTATAGAGAACGGTTATAATCTAAATTATGTGTCCAAGGTAGCACGCAAATGGGATAACAAACTCAGTATATTAGGCTGTATGAGTTAGCAGTCATCTCAAGGATGCTATGACTCGAAAATAATGACGTCATCACATGCTCCGTTATTTAGCTTCGATGGGAACTCGATTTGGTTCCATTTATTTTTTTTTGTTTGTCGAAATTACCTATCAGCAACATGCTTTTCTAGAAAAGACAAAAGGAATAGAAAGATATAGATAAACAGTATCGTGTTTGGACCTGATCAAGCTAAAGCTCAGCACTACCCAGCAGCAGCACTTTACCCAGAGGGTAATTGTAATTGTAATAACTATTATGTTCTGGAGAAAGATAATTTCACTTTTTAACAGCGAACCCAACTATTAAGCTTTCCCTTGAAGGAGTTATTAGTTTGACTACTGCAAAGCCTACACCCTATAATTGTGAAATCGAAAGCTCCTTGTATCTTTCGTCTGATGAAAAATCGATTCCCGCGACTGAAAGGACTGAAAGGCAGTCAAAATGTACATCAAGGTCCTCAATGTGAATCCGAATGCTGAAAGTATGTGCCCATGTGAGGTTATCCACTGAAACTGCTGATTACAAAATGAACAGACAAGAAGTCTTGTAAGACTTCTCGTGTCGTTTTTAGTCCCATTCGATCAAAGATTTCTTTGAATGCTACCGAAATGGATCTGATTTTTTTTTTTTTTTTTTTTCTGAAACCGTCACATATTATGAAGATTTCATTGCATTTGGAAGCTGCTGCTGCGTTCCCACCCGAAAAGATCTACCACGAAAGCTGTTTAGCAACTTTATGGTGCTTTTCGTTTAACGTTTTGAAACTGATTCTTTGCCAAAGACACCCATCAAGAATGGATAACATCGAAACATCCTTACCAATCCTACCGTTATGGAAACTCCCAAAACGAACAAGTTCCTCGGAGAATTCATGTCCACGAATTGCAAGTAGGATATCCCTGGAATACATGGAACCCTTTTTGAGCACAATCCCCATCGCACGGTTCGAGCAGCCAATCACACGTTTCTCTCTGAAGTGTTTGCTTTCATTCCGAGGTGGTGGCACAAAGGGCAGCCAGAGAAGAGCTGCTGAATAAGACCGAACCGAGGAGGTTCCACCTGATAGCACGGGAGAATCTCCGCAAATGTTCGATGGACGGCTGCGGGGAGTTCTTAGAGGAAGGTACTGTCAGATTGAAAGTTCGAGGGTGCACAAGTGGGACGAGAGGAGAGGGGTCCCTCACTAAAGCAGCGGAGGATTCTCCTGGTAGACTCCAGCGGCGATCAGGTTTGGAATTTTTAGTCGATGCGAAACTGGTAAAGGCTGGCCGTGTGCCACGCGAGAACACGAGTGTACACGAGTTGCTTCAGAGGCGTACTGTACATTGGGAGCGCTGCGAATGCGGCCATGCAAAGCAAAAGTTACGAGGGACATTTCATTGCAGGGCTGGCGGAGCAACACGGTAACCGGAAAGTTGGGGTACAAACTCCAAAAAGGCGAGCTGGATTGTGTGTGTGTGTGTGTGTGTGTGTGTGTTTTTTCCCCCCCCCCAACGTTCTCGAACTTTGGTAATACGTCGATGACCACGAGACCCAAATCTGAAGTTATCCTATTAGTTCACTCGAAATGGCTTCTTGGTTCATCGCAAAACCGCTTTTTTCCCATGCATTGCTTACAAGATAATCGTGAAAAGAAAATAAGAATCTCAGTGGCATCACTGTCTTTCTAGTGATAAACGAATGCTTAAAAGGAAGGGAAAAAAAAGCGCACCCGTATCTCATCCGTTTGAGGATCGATTGCTCTCCGCTTCCCTCCATTAACTCTGATTTCTGCATAATCCAATCTCTACTGGAGAAGTCACCCAACTAAATTAGAAACAGCGCACTGCTGCATGGGTCGCCAGAGAAGCAGATTCCACAGGATGCAGGAATGTTTACTTTGGTTCTGGAGATGAATTGGCACCGATGGACCAATAAGACTGGTCTCCCATTTCCCATTGAGTAGTGATTACTCAAAACGGTTAGAATCCAAAGAAGGGAAGATCACGCAATGGGAAGGATCTCGCAATGGGAAGGATACGAAAGTCGGTGCTTCTTTTGTAATGCGATGCATAGTGAGGGCACCATTTTATTACGGCTTTTCTTTTAAGCGAATTTAGGAGTGATGAATCGCATATTTCCGCATCTCCGTTGCTTTTGCTGCATTGGTACGTGGAAAAATCACACCGAGAGACCACCACTCGTTCCCATGCAAAAAACAAGAGGCTGTGCTTATATAATATTTGAGCGTGCTGAGCATTTCCTGTGTTTTGCTTTGAGCAAAAAAGGCACCGGAGGAAACGGTAAACGAGAATGGTCGATAGGTTGCAGGACCGATCCAGTGGTTTGAATTGAAGAAGGCATAGAGAATACTTTCTTCAGCGGGTGTATCCGTTAAAGGATCGACAAGGTGACTCATTTTTTTTTCTTTCTCCTCAATTCAAAGGGGTCCCAGATACAAAAAGACTTACCTACAGAAGCAATCATCCCGAATAAGGGAAAGAGGAGTCCTCCAAGAATAGGTTCCGGAAGACACACGAACAGCGATCCTACTTTGGATGTCAGACTGAAGAGGATCATGAGCAATGAGCTGCAGTAGAACACACGTCTGCTGCCGACCTGAAATTCTTTGATTAGGATTTGAATCATTTCTCAGGGAGAGTGCACGTGACATCAAACACAAGGTCCCGTGAACCAGAGAGGCAAAGGAGTCACCGTCAGTCGAACGAACAGGACTACGCCAGTTTCACGAAAGACAGTGTAGTGCGTCATGGTTTCAAGTCCCTGTCATCAATCATTAGAGATCATTCAGGCAAATACACCGTGTCAATGAACCGGCATTTCCCCGCTCCCCAACTGAGCGGCCCTCAAGCACCGCGTACCCTCAGCAAGCTGATGGCGCTGATGTTCTGGCTGTAACTTATCGTTCCCGTTCCAGTTCCAAACAAACCACAAAGGATGCTGCCGATTCCCTCGATCCCTATTCCTCTGTTGATTGCATGTGTTGGTGGACAGGGAGCACCTGAAAAGCAACTGTTACGGAAAGGGGTTTCGGATGGAATTTCGGGAGCATTTCTTGGAGATTTAGAGCAACATAGGGCTCTCCTCCTTAGTACAGTTATATGGAGAGCAACGATCTACAGATCCGTGTTAGGAGGAAAAAAAAAAAAAAAACCTTGGGGAGGTCAGCAACTTGCAAAGCTCAGGCACGGGTGACTCGTAAAGAACTTGCACGGGAGAAATCGTGTCGCGCACTTCGAACACAGTCTTTCCGGGGTTTACTCGCATTTCGCTGTGAAATGAAAAGCCGAATGGATTTAAAGTTCTGCAAGTCTGTCCCTGTCCAGTGATCTTCCAGCTCTTGGGACAATCTCCAGTTCATTCCGGAAATCGGGAAGGTTCTCCCTGGCTCTCACGCCATTCGCACCCGAAGTGCATCTTTTTTGAATCAGCGAGTTGGGAAAACGCAAAACCGGAAGGAAGCGCATGCTGAAATTTCGAAAGCTGCGAGAGCACATCGAGGGGATTCACAGATCTGCAGAAGCTTTCTTCTTGTATTTTTTTTTTTTTTTCAAAAGAGCCGCAAACATTTAGGATGAGCACAACGGTCTGGTTTCGACCTTGTCAGGGTCAGCTCAAAGCATGCCTATTAGAGGGTGCATTGGACTGACCGAAATGAGTTCTTGCTTGGGGTCTTGACCAAGACGCCGAAGCCTTTCTTCTTCACGGAAAGAGAGAAACTTAACCTGAAGGAATCTGTTTTCTTTCGACCATGTGGCCACCGGCAGTAGCCGTCTTAGATAAATCATCATCTCATGTGCTTGCTGAATGCCCTCAGCAAGAGAAATGGCGGAACTTGCGCTCATGTGTCGTTTAGCACGATGAGCTCGGTAAAGAGGTCTTTTCTCATTACATACCAATCAGAATGGCTTCCGTCTGAGTACTTGTGCTGGTCAACTGCCACAGAGCGGCGTGCTTGCGTTTCGTTTTTCTCAGCAAAGATTCGGAAACATCTGGGGTGCTGCGAATCGACGTTCAAAAAAGGGATGGCATTTTCGAGCGTCTGTCGCCAACTTCATAAGCAGTCATTCGAAGCTGTTCTGGGAGACGGTGGGCTGCAAACCGCTGGGCAAGCACACCATGGTGTGCTTCGCAAAGGCCAGCACGGCCTGATGGGTGAAGTGCTACTCCGGAGATCTGTTCGAACAGATCGGTTCGGACCGAAAATTCATCTGTACGTCTGAGTCGACAGCAAGGTAATTTTTTCAGCTGCTATCCATTTGGGCAGCGCTTCAGATTGAGGCCATTATAGTCGGCCCAAGTAATTAGCCACCTTCAATCCAGAATCCAGCCACTATCTGGCATTAAGGAACTGCTTCTCATTTTGCTTGTACAGCTGTTGGATCCTCGCGAATGGGAATCCGGTACCGTAGCCTGCAGCTATCAAAGAGATCCCACATAACTCAGGTTGTCATGGGCCTGGTTCTGCCTATCGGCATTGGAAACTCCTCTAGGAGCACAACAGGGCAAACGAAGACCCATGAAATCTGTGATTGCTTACTCCTGCCGACGGGAACGTGATTCACGCAAGGAGATGGAGGTGCGCGCGCGTCCACATGAGACTGAGTGGAACACAACACGTCAACAAGAGAGGATGACGATGGGACGACTTTAGAAGCGCTGGCTCATACCTGAGAGTTTGGCACACAAATAGTAATCTCCCACAGATTCGATGGTTCCAGCTATTACAGTGGAAAGGACTCCTATCGCAGAACCCCACCGGAAAGTGGGAGCTCCGAATTGCCCTGAATACACGTGAGTCATCGCAGACAGTGAATCCGGAAGAGGAACTCACCAGGGTAAGGCACACGGAACCAAGGAGTGTTGTAGACAACATTAATGCGTCTGTCTGTCCTTATGTAACTATCTGGAGGTGCCATTTCATAGAAGGTGAGTATGCAGCAAAGTCCCCAAGATATTGTCACTGCAATCAGTATCTGAAAGTGGATTTGAAAATCATGGAAGCATCGTTACAGGACATTTGTTCTTCTTTCCAAGAAAAGGAAAATGATGGATCATCGGAAAGCGATAGATCCGTACTTTCGACGCTGCCAAGAGGATGTTTTCTAATGGAGTTGCAACTGTCCTAAAAGAAAGAACATACTTCTCGGGGGACTCCAAAGAGGAACCGTTGAGCATGCCGACATGCCTATGGGGTATCTTTGTAAAATTTCGTGTCTGCGTACGGCATTCGTGTGTACGATGCCGCGTCGTACCTGCAATGGCATGGACCTTTTTCCACTTCGCGCGAATGTCCAGTGGGAATTCGAGGCCAAGGAGAATTTGCTTTTCGGAAGCCAAGGATCTAAGGTTTCAGATTCGCAAGGAGAATGTTTGGAGCGAACTCGTAGAATGAATGCTCAGTGCTCTGCGTTGGATCAGACGCTCAGAGGTCGCTCGCTGTTACGGCAATCTTCCAACCAAAAAGGACAGTCATCCCAGCCGCGTGACGGGCGTGCATCGCCCGGAGGACGTTCTTCTGAAGCGATTTGACCTGGGTGCGTCGATGATTCGATGGGGTGATTTATTTGCTTGGTTTTCATTTCTGCTTGTGCATTTTTGCGAAATGCGCACGCGGCTGCTGTTGATGTCCGATTCAGGTCGCGACCTCAGCACTATCTCGCGCTCAACACACATTAACCCTCGATGACTTTTCGGCTGTTTTGGTTTGGTTTCGCACTGTTTTCCATTCCTCTTGGATTGTTTGTATTGGGCATTGGAGCAGGCATTTGGCTTTATACGTACCGCAAACAGCTGGAATGCTTTGATTTTCGTGAAACCACACTTCCGGCCCTTCTCAAAGGTGGGGATGGGAACTTTGACGTTCCGGAGATACTGGGAGCAAAAAACCACGATCAGGAGCGTCCTAAGGATGTAAACTGACACTTCTCTCCAAAATTTTGCGTCTTACAGCAACGATATTCCCCAGTGCTTCGCTGAAGTATTCGCAGCAAGTGGAGACAGGGAAATTCCTATAAGGCTGATCGTCGGAACGATAGTCAGAGGTGTCAGAAACTTCAACATGACTCCGCTGATTCCTGCAAAAGTTGAAGGGTTCGTTCACTCACCACGGGAGATGCAAGAAGTAGCAGATATCCCCCCCAAAAAAGGGGGATTCTTTTTATTGCTTCTCATGGAATGATCGATGAACTACCTACATTTTTTTTTTTTTTAATTCAAAGGGGTCCCAGATACAGAGGGGCAATCACCCCAAATAAAGGAACGAGGAGCCCTCGAAGAATAGGTTCGGGAAGGCACGCGAACAGCGATCCGATTTTGGATGTCAGACTGAAGATGATGCTGAGCAAGGAGGAAGGGAGCACAGTTTCGAGTTATAAAATGCCCGACGGTGCGCCTTTTTATCGTTGAAAATCTCACTTGAGAACCAAGAAAAATTTTCATCTGAACCACTTGCACAACCGGTGCGCCTCATAACTTTCAAAGGTGAAGGAGGGGTACTTTCTGATGTCGTTTCTTACTTCCGTTTCCGCAAAAAAATTAAAAACAAAAATCAAGAAAAAAAAAAAAGGCATGGCGTATTTGATGAGATGGTTGCTTATCTAATTATGGAGTCATGGACGAGTAAATGTGCCTGGTTAAGTGAATAGCAGAGTGGAAGGTCCTTTCTGAAGTACCCTCCAGCAGTAACACTTGAGGAATTTGAAAAAAAAAAAAAAAAAAAAGGGATCAGCTCCTGGAAAGCCTCAGAAGGAAGCGATAGATAAATTAAGTGTTCCTGTGCGATTGTTTAGAAGGCAGAGAAGAGATCCGCGAATGTTCTCGAAGCGATTTTTATTTTCAAAGTGGTCCGTGATGAAGATTAAACTCCTTCTAAATTAGACCCCCCAGATCGAGGAATCAGCATCAGCTGCGTGCTAGCACGCCTCTTACGCAGTAGAACCGAAATCATCCCCCATCCTGTCGCCCAAGCTACAGACTCCCACAAAGTATGCCCTCGAGCACTTTCCCAAACACAGCTGACTCTGCAAGAGTGGAGTTTCTCATGCGTTGAAGCACCGCCTTGAGCAGTCCGTTCTTTGACCACTCCTGGTTCGGCTCAGTCTAGATTATACCTATTCCCCCTCCTCATTGCTGTTTCACCTTCTTGAATTGGTTCAGCCAACTCCTTGCTTTCCGTACGTCTTCCTCAGAACTATTCGCACCTCCACCACCGGCGTCTGCTTCTGCATTTGGGACTCCAAAGTAACTCTCTGAGGTGCTGCTGAAATTTTTTTTATCTCCTGTCGAATCGAGAAGCGAAGAGCTGCGCCGTTGCTGGAGGGAGGAGCTGTGCCCAGCTTGGAGGATGCCCTGTCTGCAACAGCCCATGAGTCATCCACAAGAGGGTCTTTTGCTTGGGAACATCAGTGCCAGCAGCTCACGCGAAATCCCAACTTCTTTCTTTTCGGCGCACGGTTTTTCTTCGTTTCATTCGCTGCCGCTTCCACTGAACGCACGCACCCTGATTTTAGTGGCACATTAGTGGCGCATCCCCACCTAATTTCTCATCACGCACACACACGTGGAGAGAGAGCACTTTTTGGCTGCAAGTGTTTTGAGCTCGCGTCGAGCTTGACGTCTTCGGAGAGCACGGCCAATCCAGCAGAGACCCAAGCCACTGGTTTCCACCGGAGTGCTCCTCCTCGCCCCACGAAGAAAGCAAACGACCTTGTTTCCGATTTTCCATGCCGCTCGCGCCCAAGATAAGGTCAACAGAGCACCGTCTCCTTCTCCTCGGTGTACCGTCAGCTGTCAGGGAGCAGTGGAAGTTCCAGTCCATCATTTGCTTGTTGGCACCGATGGAAGGGTGCACGAAATGTTGGCTATGCATTTCTGCGCCGTTCTGTGTCAGTTGGATGCCGCCGAAAGCCTCGCGTTTGTGTTTTCTCATCGGAATCACGCTGGAAGGAAGCATTGGTGTCGGGGTATATACCGCTTGGATTCGCATTTCTGTAACTTTGTGCACCGATGGCCAGCAAAGCAGGAAACTCCTTTTTCCGAGAACGTTTCATAGCGTCTTCACCTTCTGCATCCCATGAAGCAGAGGAACAGCCCAGCTCGTGTGCTCAGCTCTTTCCGCTGGTCAAACCCACCGTTTATTCATTCGCCTCATGCAGCCGTGGCCAGCCCTTGTTTTCATCGCCTTGAACTCTTTTCAGGATGAGAGCGCTAAGAGTGATGTGTGATGCGGAAGGTGGGAAAGGGGAGATTCAATAAGAATGAGCCCAGAGAGGAACTTCATTTTTTCCTCAATCCCACTCATGGATCTCCAAAGCGTTTCACCTTGTTTCCGAGTTACCAAGGACGGAAAGGCGAATCGAGTATCACGTCAACGGATTATGAATCAGCTTGGGGGGGTCCTTCAGCCAGCTGCCTCTGGTTTTCGTTTGTTTGGAATGGTTCGCAGTCGTTTCCCGCAATTCGGAACTCTGTGGAAGTCCTGGCATTCTGCTCTCTACTGCCGGCTCCGCTTGCAACCGGCAGTAAAGTGAAGTGAATGCCATTTCATTCCTTCGTTCATTCCTGCATTTGGTTTTTCTTTTTGAGCTTCTTGGAACTTTCCATAGGGAAGACCAACAGGACCTTCCCCCGAACTTGCTTACATCCACTTTCGAATCCTCCTTCCTGCTTGTTGAAATCAATCAGAGGGCGCATCGTAAGGTAATTCGAATCTCCATCCAAACTAAGATTGGCACTGAATCAGTGAGGCTGCATTCGGGTGCCCAGGAAGGTGAGGGTGTCCTCCCAGTTTAGGATGGCACTCCGTCTCTCCGTTTCGAACGAAAACTGCAGCAGCAAGAGTGCCCTACGGGTACGATTTTTTTGCATTACATGGATACAGATCTTGGAAGTTTCGACAAGAGCTGGGGGAGATTTCTGAGCCTACGAGCTCTTCGTGAGATCCGCGAGTGACGAACCCAGCAAGTCTACGCCATCCAGGAGAAAGACTCCTTATGCGTAGGATCTTCTAGGTGGGGATGGCCCGAGGCACTTCTCATTCGCCACCTTTTCGCACGGACCAACTGTAAACTCCATGCTGACTTTGCCACGATGACCGCCTGCTCTTGGAAACGACCCAAATCACATTCGTTACCTCAGCCCTCAGTTTCTCCGTGTTCTGAACACACTGACACCGCGGTATACTCTGCTCGGAAAGTTACCTAGGATACGCGTATCGACTAATGACTTTCGGATCATCCCGAAACGCTTTCTCAAATGGAAGATGGAAAGGTTCCATAGCTTTGCGTATAGAAGACGGAAATGCACGTCTCCTATGAAACAGGGATCGGACCAATCGACACTCACCGAAGAAGCCTATGAGCGCCTGGATTACGCCGCTCGAAATCAGAGCTCCTTGGATTTCTCTCATGGGACTCTGCCAAAGGTCAGCTCTGTCCGTTGCGTTCAGAAGAAGGTATTCCTCTGCTGAAGGGCACTTCAAACCCGCTGACTGAATGATCGCCAAAATTGGTATAAGAAAAATGAATGAGCCTCCTTGAATGATCGGGAGTCTGGAACAGAAATGAAACTACTGAGACTAAGAAAGTGCACGGATGCGAGGAATTGGGTCAAACGAACAGCAACTTCCTTACGAGGAATTCACGATCGACAGATTTCCGAGTTCGTTCAACCACCCGAGGTGAGCCGAGCCTCTCCCTGAATCAACGTTTTGCGGAAAATAGTCGCCGAGGAATTCTGCAGTTTGAGGGGCAACAAAAAGGGGTCACCTCCTAGGCTTCGTGCTTCTTTCATGGCGGTTGGTCTTGCGGTCAGTTCTTCGGATTCCGTCTTGGCGGTAGAGCTCTTCGAGACTCGGAAAGTGAGAGTGCATTCCAGGGCGCTCAAGAAACTTTGAAAATTCACGTTTCCATGCGAAGAGGGTCACTTAAAGTGGGGCTCTGCAGAGCAGCCAGTGAATGAAAACAACTACAAACGAGGAGGGTTGCGCTTCAATTCGACTTTCACGAGGGAAAGCGATTCCATTTGGTTCGTTCGTCGCTCGTAGGTCCGTGCGAGCAGCGCAAAGAAGTGAAGGTGATCTTCCATAATCAGAGGGGGCCTTTAATAGGTTTTCCCTCAGGACTGCGAGCCTCTGCTGGTTAACCAGAAAACTCCTTGTTTCGAAACCACCTGATGATTTCTGTGAAACGCTGAGCAAACCTCTCACCTGAACTTGTTGAGAGATCCAGAGCCGCTCTTCCTTTAACTGTAAAGGAGGAGCTTCCGTGCACAGAGTGACTAAGTAGGACGTCTGCGTAAGCTAACACGAGTGCCCTTCGGTGGCAAAACTGCAAAGGATGAAAAGTGCCGCATGAGTTCAACCAGATTTGAACCCACAGAATTCCCGTCTCATGTATCCAAGTGACCCGCATCCCTAGAACGGCACGCGATCGCCACAACCACGTTAGCCACATAATAAGGGTTTCCGATTGCTTACGGACTCCTGGAAACAGCTTCCGCAGAGACGCCAAGAAGCCAGTGGGTGGGACAAGCAGTCCCTCGCACTGGCTTCATCCCGTCGGATAGGAGAAGCCTGAAGACGAATCCCATGTAACCAACGCACCGCAGAGCTTCAGCAGAGACTGATGGCTTTCGATTCATAACTGATGGCAAATACATTGGCAGCTGTACCTTAATTTATTTCACTGGGTTTCAAAGATCGACTTGGAACTGTGCAGATGTTCAGATGGCCGTTTAACTTCTTTCACGGCGCAAACTTCTTTAGGAGAGTTGACCTTTTGTACCACTCTTCAGTGCCTAATCACTCTGCACTCTCGTCCACCATGAATCCAGAGCCAAGCCTTCTCATCCGTTCCCCTTGATCATTCCCTTAGCCTCTCAGTTCATCAAATCTTTCTTCCAGCTTCCTAGCTGCTTTCTGGAATCATCACTCTCCATAGCCAGAACCCTCGACGGTTGACAGTAAACATCATCGATGAATTGCATTATCGCGCAATAAAGTATGGTCCGATGTTCGTCTTACTTAGTGCACGTTAGCAGCTCTCTAAGCCTTCATCACTCTCTGCAGTACAATCTCAACTCGACACCATCGAAGCACCGCTGGCAACGGCAAATACACACTTCCTGAGACTGTACTTCGGTTCCTGCACTTTGCTTTCAGTGAGCGTAATCAATGCTATCATAATATTTAGTATTCGCTACGAGATTCTGGTCAAGATGGACACTTATTCCAATCGTGGTCACGATCGAGCTCAACCTTCCTATCATTCGAATCACTTTTGGTTTCAAGTTGGTTCGGTTTGCCGCGAAACTGCTCGGACCTGGATGCTCCTTCAGCAGATGAAAACACGGAGGGTCCTCCTCGTGGTCCCCCCTCGGGAGTTGCATCTTAACAAGCTGGGCTGGAAACGGATATCTGCTCGACATACTTTCTCGACGATGGACCCTGGGAAAATTTCCCGGGCGAACTAATCTTGCGAAAAAAATTCCATCCCTGAAATTTTCAGATAACTTCCCTGATGAAAGGGCAACGCGAAAGACTTTCTTTCCTTTGAGTCCCTTCCATTGGGAAAAAGGAAAACTTATGGAAAATAAGTGAGGGTAGATGCAAATTTCCAACCCTCTGTCCTCTTCCGAACTATGTGTGCCGATTGCACAGGGAGAGAGTGCGAGGAAATCCAGGAAAGCAGGATAGCCCGTCCAGGTTTTCACAGAAGACGGGAAAAGACATATCTTCCCCTTCCCAGAGAGCATCCGGCATGAAAGTTCGAGACGCAAGACGCTTTCGTAGGGGGTTTGAGAGATGGCATCCAAACCGGAGAAGCGCAAGGACTCCTTCTGTCAGCGGAACACGCCATGCTGCTCGCCGAAGACCTTATTCTATTCTGGAACGGTCAACCCTGGCTGAAGTGATTCAGAAAGCTTTCTGAACCTCCGGCTCACTTCTGGAGTTTCATCTTCAGTCTTCCTTCTTGACGCACGCGAATCAGGAACGATTCTTGTAAGGCCAGCTCGATGGACCGGGCAACAGGCAATTCTCCTATGGGGGGGGGGGGGGCTGAGATTCGCGGCAGTGACCCAGATGTGCATCGCAAGTCGGCGAGCCTCTGCTGCTGCTTTGAGGTCGCAGCTGTTGCTCGCTGCTCGCGGCGGTCATCAGCGGGTAAGATGGAGGAATCCCGCCAAGAGGAACCTCAAAGTTTCAGAACTTCGTCTTCTACCGGCTAGGCAAGCGATGCCCCTGCTCACGAGGTCACCTTTGCATGGCCATGATTGCAATCTTTGCATCTTTGCATGGAATTCCGTGAGGATTGTTGGAGGCATGACCGGGCCTCCAGGTGACCGCGCTGGCTCGGTTGGTCCAGAGAATATCGCAACGCTCACCCGGCGAGTCGGTAGAATGGGGTCAGAAAACAAGTAAAGAAGCAAAGCAAATTCCGACAACGGCGGACGGCGCAACAGAAATGGCAGACTTATGGAAGGCGCAAGGCAGTTCGGCTGACGGGGTGAATACTGACCTCACTCCCAAGGATATCTGCAGCACAGTGCACAGTCCTGACACAAAGAAGATGGTGGAGATCAAGTGGCTTCTTACCGGATCCTCTTCGTCTAGGCAAAGAGAGTCTGCCAGCAAGTACGGAATGGCTAGAGTGCTGCTGAACATCATCAAGTAATGCTGGAAGATTCAGAGTTTTTCAGAAAGGAGGGTCTTTGCCATTGCTTTTGTTTTCGAGCAAACTTCGAGCGCTTCCGCTTCCAGCAAATTTCGCGACAAGCTAATCAAAACGGATACCTGGAACCCGATGAAGACCGACATGAACCACGACGGCTTATCGTCTATGCTATAGAGGAGCTCATTCTCAGCCTTGCACTGCGCTCCTGGCTCCGGCTCCGCGCACCTCATGCTCAGTGTCCGTATCTCCGTTCCTTGGAATTCGTCGCTGCTCGCCATCACTTCTATGAGCTTTGAGGGAGCACACTGAGAGGCAACCTCGCGCCACGCACCGCGCGAGATGGGTTCTAGTGGTAGCGGTGCTACTTTCTCCGTGTAATGCCGTCTCCACAATTCCAACAACTTGTGACGTAGATGTCACGTGACACTGAATGGCTAGAAGTAAAGGAGTCGCATGACGGTGATGCCAAGGTCCCTGGTTGCACAACCCCCAATGTTGGATGGGAGGAGAGGGGAGAGAGAGAGAGAGAGGGGAAGGGGGGGAGTCAAGGGAGAGGGAGAAAGAAAGAAGACGAAGAAGAGAGCCGGTGTCCATAGTTGAGGATAATGAAAACAGCTCGAAAGGAGGGCAATCTTTTGCGTCCGTCAGCCTACGTGCAGACTTTCTGTACTCCGAGAGTTCGCTTGCGACTTTCCAGTGTATCGTGTTTCCAGGTGTCGTCGTAACTTGCGTCCTCAGGTATCATTCGAACTTCCTCTCCGCGACGAATTCCGGGCAACCACTTTTTGGTTTTTCTTCAAAGAGACCGGAGAGAAGATGAAACGAGAAGAAATGAAAACTGTGTAACATCCGAATGCAAGAAGATGGAACTGCAAAGCAAGAGATCGGCTTTGTTTCTTGCGGCCGGGTTTCCGATCTCTCTTTTTATTTCCCGCCGAGCGAAGGGACAGCGAGCCGGAGGCTTCCGACTCCGTGCGCCGAGTCCTCTTGACGACTAGATGAAGACACTACGTGCTTCTCAAGGGAACGGAGTACGATCTCGGAGGCCACATCCGAACAGAGTCGGATTTGGCTCCGAAGAGATGTTCTCCTCTTTCCTCCTCCCAAACCAGGCAGTGTCAAATGCTCTCCAGGAAGTTCCGGTGCTCCCTCAGCAACAAAGACAGCAGAAAGCGATCGTTGGACGAAATCAGCAGCCCTTCCAACGTCGATATCTCCTCCTGGAAGGATGGTTCAAGGAAAATACGGGGTGTCCATCTCTAGCAAATTCTCCTCAGGCAAAAATTCCTCCGTTTCGTTTAACTCTTTCTCCCCGGCATCCCAACTCGAAAGGTTGAGCAGCCCTCACCAACGCGGAAGGGACAGAGATACGCGTTCCACCCCGAGCACACGGAAGAATCGAGGTTTTGCCCGGTTCGACGGCAACCCAATCCCCCAAGAAGGAAAAGAGCAAAGCCTTCGGGCAAAACCGACTGAGGTTTCAATAAAGGTGCTTTCCATAGGGCCTCATTCCGGCACCCACTGCTGGCTCCGGTTCGTGCGAATACCATAATCCTCTGAATCGCAGCGCAGGGCTCTGGCAGATGACTCTTCCATGCACTTCACACGTGTGCAGAACCGGCATTCGATGCCTCCAAACGGACAATGCCGACTGATGAGATGCCGAGGCTTCTTCCGTGTGTTTGCAGCCGGAGCAACCTTACCGGGAGATCGTCGTTTCCGACTGAGGATTTCCGAGATTCGATCTGATGCCAGTAGCAGTTTCTTCTCTTGCCAAAGGAAGGTAGGCATGAACGTGAGGTTCATTCCCTTCCTTTCAAACTGAAGGGAAGCCAACTAGGAGACGAAACATCGACGAGAAGAAATTACAAGGGTTGCAAATTGGAAATATTCCCTTTGGCATCCCCACTTTCGCTGAAGGACTCATCGTGCGCCGGTGCGATGCAAGCCGATGCAGACGGTCGTAGTTAAGGAAACCAGCTGCACTGAAGAACTAGATGAATCGAGAGACAACAGATGTATCCCGATACTAAAACAGCAACAGGGAATCAGTTTCCTACCGCCGAACATCGGTAGGCTCGGACCCAGCTACGAGCAGAATGCAGATGGTGCCCTAAACATAGAGGCCTCTCTCATGGTCACATATCTCAATTGAAGATTTATCTCCAGCTCAGTTATACAGATTGCGAATGCATTCATGGAAGAATGAGCATATGCCTTTAGAATGAATCATATTCTTCGGCACAAGCTGTAGCATCACGTTGTCAGCATCAAAGAACTAGTTTGGATGTCCACTACGAAATGCCCCGTCCGTTGTCCAAAAGGCTTCCTTTGCAGCTGAATGGAATTCGCCGACTCCGTGCTCGACGCGGTCAGCAGCTCGAAGGTTCGAAGCACGGCGAGATCGCAGTTGGAGTTTGCGGAATCGGGAAGCTGTGCTTCAATAGATGCTTCACAGTGACATTACGACGAATGAGGGTCAACTCCGGGCCATTCTTTCCACTTCGTGGAGCACCGTCAGTTCATAGGCTGTTGGATGTATGTATTCATCTCTTTCTGAGATTCACTTCCGTGGAGTGAGGAAGAGAAATGGTGTACATGCCTTTTGTTCCGTTCCTGTGCTGCTTTCCTGACGCGAACTTTCCACTGGAAACCTCACCGTCGTTTTTCCCGCCCGTGTTTCGGAAGCAGGAAAATGCCTCACTCCAAAACGGACTCTGTTTCCCAGAATGCAAGCAGCTTTCTTCTCCGAGCATTTCAAGTGTATGTGTGGTCGCGTGCGCAGTGTGCGTGTGCTTTTCCGCAACAGCCACACATGGAGGTGGACGACACAGCTGCTGGCTTGGATTGCAGCGGGAAGCAGATGGAGAGGAAAAGAAAAAAACGGTCCCCATCCTCCTTGCAGAGGAAAAGAGCGGCAACTGCTTCACGAAGATCCCTATGCCCAGGTTTCTGCAGCTCCGTAATTGCTGAGCAGAGCAGCGTTATGTGTTCTCCTTTGGGTGGAACTCATGGGAGATGGGCATCCTTTCATCATCTTTGCGGCAGCAAAGTGTCCCGTCACGAACGTTCTGCTGCAAAAAGTCTTCTCTTTTGGAAACTTAGCTGAGGAAACTCGGAATGGAGCACGAATGGTGCATTCTCATGATCCTCTTTAAGAAAATGCTCTTTAGCACAAAGAGGAACACAGCTGGTTTGCTTTCACCGAGCTGCCGATTGTACGTATAAACAGCGCTTTGCCCAACTAACGAATCAAAGAATTAGAAAAAAAAAAAAAAAAAATCACTGATGGCAACTGAAGATGCTGCCCAATTGTTCTGTTGTAAGGATGGAAAATGTCCTTACCTCCATTCATTCCTCCTCACCTACCGAAGCTTCGAAAGGGAACCAATCCTTGTCCACTCGTCTTTACGATACAAGAAAGATGTGTCTTTTCCAGATCTTTCTGAAAAATTTCGAAGTGCCTGAGCAGATAGGAGTGAATAGCACATGTCATCGATATGGTGGGAGGGCTGCAATCTGCTTATCCGTCTATTTATTGCAGCCGCACACAGGCCTTCTGAGTTGCCGTGGATTTTACAATACTAGCAGATCACCCATTCCATGGGGTGAAAACTGTCGATTATCCTTCCTGATAAGTGAGTCAGTGAATGGATGACACTGAATCCGTTGCATCGAACCAATCAGACGAGCGCAGACCTGAGTTTCCATCTGAGATTCAGCTGCTGAAGGTAACGCAACTCCCGTGAACGATAGGTTTTCTTCCTCTTCCTGGTTTCCTGATCTTAGGTGAGGTTCGGAATTTCCAAAACATCAGCGAACCCCAGTGAGGGTCTTCTCCTTGGGAGAACTTTGAACGAAGAAGAAATCGCATGCCATGTTCCTCAGTCGATCGGAGATGCACTTGCGTGAGGAAAATTTACATGGCAGCAAATTGCCTCTTGACTCAGAATCATTTTTGATTGGAAGGCAGTGAAGATGTCCACGCTGCACCCCCTGATTACAGTGGAAACTAACTGGGAGGAATGGAGGTCAAAGGGCGACAGTTCTCAACTTTTGAAGGATTCTCGTTTTTCCATCCTTATTCTCCTTGTCTTTTCCTACCCGACAGCCACATCTCCTGAATCCACCGAAGCCAGTTGCAGGTCGGGATTTCGTGCTTTCTCGCGTGGATGTGATTGAGGGATGAGAATTCGGCGAGCAAGACGAACTTCTTACGCGAGAAACTGATATCTGTGAAGGTATCTGATGTCAAAGATCACTTCAGCATCGGAGGTGGCTGCTGCTTTGATCGATTGCTTCGGAGTTTGTCTTCCTTTTTTCCGAGGAAGGATGAGCAATTTTTTCGAACATGCTGCCATCTTTCGTGAGGGGCAGCGAATCAGTGATGGTTTCGTGAAACGCAGGTCCTTCTCATTTTTCTCCGTCCTCGTTGTACCACAGCTCTCTTTGCGCGCGCGCGCGCGCTCCGGAACCGACGTGACCGCAGGGGCAGCGGGGAGCGAAAACTGGCAGCTTCGCGCTATCAGGGGTGAGCCATCTCCCTTGA
Organism: Raillietiella orientalis; assembly: GCA_036172245.1. Classification (NCBI taxonomy): domain Eukaryota; kingdom Metazoa; phylum Arthropoda; class Ichthyostraca; order Raillietiellida; family Raillietiellidae; genus Raillietiella; species Raillietiella orientalis. Next base: position 6,283,649 of record JAYWIR010000003.1, on the reverse strand, counting down.
TCGATAAAGATGTCCTTCTTTCTGGGGCACGAACAGAATGCTTGACAGTGCAGGCTACCTGTCCACCCTACTTGCGCGATAGGTGCTTGGAGCAGGAAAAAGTAAGTAAACACCACGGCACCTGGAAACATGGACGGAGGATGAGTGGATCCCGAGTGAACTACTCACTCTCCTGAAGCAATGTGCAAAGCATTCCTCATTTCTCATGCATGAGCGCTCTACAGTCACTTGCTTCACAGCGTAAAGGTGACCTGCTTACTTGCTTTCTGTCGAGCTGATCCTCGAAGGATGGATCAAAACGTCTTGAGTTTTTCTCGCGCTATCCGTCACCAAGAAGACGTCGACCATGTTTCCACGGAGGAGTCCTAATTGGACCGAGAGACTCGGAGCAAGATGCCTGAAGTGGTCGGCAGTCATTGAGCCATGAAAGACGGACCGTCGATGGCCGCCATGGATGCCGTGGGAAGCTGCCTTCACTCGCAACGATATGCAACACACGTCTCAAGAGATGAAAGGATTCCTCATGCTGGAAGTTCACCTTTTCTCAGCATCTTTATCTGAGGGCGTTAACGAGCAGGGACTGATCTTATTTGGAGACAGCATGTACCGAGCATATGCTAAGTGCTTACCTTCGCGTCTGAAATGCTGGATGGTGGGGAATGGGACAGTGTGACTCTATAACATACCTCCGGAAAAAGGGATTTCTCTTCTTTTGTGGCGTTCCTGGATGATTCCAGGAGACGATCCAAGGGTATGAGACCAACGTTCCTCATGGACCTTGCGAATGTGTTTGGAGACATTTTGCATCAAATCATTCAGGTCGCAGCAGCATTGGTTTGAGCCGGCACCTGATTTTTCCTCTTAGTCGCGGATCTGTGAGGCAATGCAATAGCATGGGTCCAGCCAGATGGATAAGATTCGTGAGAATTCAAGGGGAAGTTAAGCAAGGATATCACCTAAGCACTTTACCTTTTGCCATCAGCATAGAGTTAGTTTTACGCAGCGTCAGCACCTATCTGGGCGAGGAATCCCTTCTGGCAAGCTATTTCATGGCGCTCGTGGATTCGTCAGAGGGATTGACATTCCCAGAAAGTCGATGTCACCGTGATCTTGACCTCCGTGAGTGTGCTACGCCGCATTTCTCTGCTGTGAGTTCGACGAGCAGAGTACGGATTGTCTTCCGCATCAGAGGATGGAGCATCCTACCCTTGGAAACAGTGCTGCCTGCCTATAAATACTTGGGAAAGCCGTTCGATCTTGAGGCATTCCATCCGGCCGTCGAGTGGAATGGAATGGTGGCCAAGGCAAGTGTTATTTTTCGCTCTCCTTCTATCGCATCCTGGTCCATTTTCAAACATGCTACGGATTGTGCAGTAACTAGGCACCTGATACGGTGCCTTCACCTACCTAGTCGGGCAGCCAACGACTGCTTATCTGGAGAACACTAGATAGGGTGTCTGGTTCTTCTGCATCTCCCAGTCGAGTCGGATGCCTTTATGGTTGCTTCGAGCTTCTTACCTCCTCGGTTCCTGCGGCAGCGCAAACACCAGCTCCCTCTACCCCCCCGTCTAGTGGGAAAGAAGAGGAATGCGACATTGCTTACGGATGTCGGGTTAGTTGAATTCGTATAGAGGGAATCGAATCTCCGGGAACTTCGCCCAAGGACGTCGGCCAAGGACGCGGGCGATGCGTCGCGGCGATCCTCCAGCAGGGATCTCCGCTTCCCGCCTCGCCCTCGTGGGTGCTGCGACGCCGTTCGTCTGCTCTCTGGAGCTCCCTCGCACCCTACAGGCGCCTCCCCCCCCCAATCCTGGCGCCCCGTTTCCCGGCCCTCTGCTCTGCCCGGGGCGGGAAGTGTCGCGCGACCAAACTCCTCCTGATGGGTGGCGGCTCGGATCCTCTCTCCCGCTCTTCCCGAAGGATTTCCTCGTTCCAGGGATTCGCTCGCAGGGCGAGCTGCTAACCGAAAGAAGGGAGCGCTGAAGGGACTTTGACGGAGCGAAAGGCTGCCGCGGGATCCAGGCGGCTCTCCGAATTTCGAGGACGGGGGTGCGGAAGAAAAGAAGGGAAGGCGGGAGAGTCCCGTCGAAAGACGCGCCGCTGTCCCGGAGCGCCTTTCTCCAGGGCGGAGGCCGGCTTTCGAGGCATCCCGTGTTGCGCAGCAGAGGCTGCAGAGACCCTTCCCGGCAGGAGCGTGCGCTCCGGCGGTGGTGGCGAGCTGGAGCCCGGATCGGGAGGCGAGGAAGAGAATGTCACGGAACTCCGAGGGCGAAGTCAGTGAGTGTCTCGGGAACGACGTGTGTGGGAGGCGCCGAAAGACAGGAACCGCATAGCGCGCACGCTCTTGCCTCCGGAAGGGTGGCTGCTGCAACATCCTCGGGGAAAACATCTGGCTTGAACCTTCCTCTTTCTTTCCTTTTTCGGCGACTGGTGGTGCGAGGCCATCCCCGAGAAAGGTCTCCTCCCGCCACCTCGCTGACCCGAAGGGCGGGGTGCAGAGTGGGAGACGCCTTGCAGCCATGGGCTCTCGAGGGAAATTCCCACGGGAACGAAACGGGCTGCACTGTCGGCTGCCCGTCGAAGGGGGCATCGAAGGAGGGTGCAGGAAGGGACACGGTGACGCACGGGACGGTGGGATGGAGACTTCCCGTGGGAAGGAAGCAGCCGGAGGGGCTGGTCCCGGAGGTGCAGGCAGGTGTCGCCGCAGAGCGTTCTCCTGCCTTGACGAGGCGCGCAGGGAACAAAAGGGACACGGAGTCTGCCTGGGAAGTGTCCGCTTCGGTCATCCCCAAAACAGCTTACGCTAACGTACACAGTATCAATATAATTAATGATTTGTTCCTTATATATATGGATGTATATTTTCATGCAGAGTAATGCATTATATATTTTAAGGTATGTACATTAGCATGAAAGACGGACCGTCGATGGTCACCATGGATGCCGTGGGAAGCTGCCTTCACTCGCAACGATATGCAACACACGTGTCAAGAGATGAAAGGTTTCCTCATGCTGGAAGTTCACCTTTTCTCAGCATCTTTATCTGAGGGCGTTAACGAGCAGGGACTGATCTTATTTGGAGACAGCATGTACCGGGAAGCGTGCATGTTGATAATCTAAATATGAATTTGCTTATTAGATATCTTCATATATGGATTAATAAATAAATGCATATGTATCTTAAAGATTCTAAAAAAATACATATGTTTGTCGTTCATATTATTCGCTTACATATCGTTTATATTAATATGTTGATATTCATGCATAAGTTAACATACAGAGTAATATGCAAACTTCTTTCAACACACATTTTGATTAGCATAATTGATAAGGTATATCGATATATATAGCGAAGATCATAAAAAAAAACACAGACCCACGTTTATTATGTACATTAATGTATATTTATATATATAATGAGTATATGTGAAATGAATGTATAAATATGCAACTTTAAAGCAAAAAAATAATCGGGGCAGTTAAAAATAGTAAGAGAAAGTAAAAAAGCGACCAATTTAAAAAACTTAAATGAGAAATTTTGCATTTTTGATTTTCCTATCATTTCCAACACTCAATAAATGGAACTTTCTCAAAAAATGATACATTCCATCTTCGAGAAGTATACTGTTTATGAATCCCAAATTTCATATATTGAGATAATTAATAATATGTTTATTATATATATTAACATACTCTGTATACACATAGGGTAATATGCATTACAGAGATTATAAAAATGCACATGTTTATTATATATCTTGATGTGCATACTTATATATGGATTAATGTGTAGTATTAAGAGAATAAGATATATATGTGTGTATTTATTATCGATATGGGCATAATCAACAGTATGTTTATCATATATATATATGTATTTATGCCTAGATAAATATATATTCTCAAAATTATAAAACATACATGTGTTAATTACCTCAATATATATATATATATTTATCTAGGCATAAATATATATATATATATATATAATGATCATCATATTGTATGAATCCATATATTAATCTATATACAAATATATATATTTATATATACCAAACATATTCTAAATTATATTAATAATGCGCGTGTTTATAGAAATTAATCAATATACATGTTAGAATAATGTCACTATTAATAATATGCATGTTACTAAATATGCACTTTGAAACAAGTTTTCCATTAATCTCTCTATAAATACATACATCAAAATATATACTAAGCATATATGATTATTCCATATAATCTTTATGATATGTATTGATCCCGCCATCCGTTCACATATAAATTTGTATATTAGCATATGTAAGGCATGTGGGATGAATCAGATTGGATTTCTGCATCACGAGGAAGTGGCAGCTGCGATGGCACAAGCGTGTGGCACGGATGTGATCCCAGAGAGCTGCAGCTCATCACTCAGTAATTGTGGGAGGTTTGTCTGAGGGTGTGGGCACTTCGGCAGGGACCTGCAGAAGCTCTCCAGATCAGGAGAAGAGGAGAAGGTCCCTTTCTGTTGCTTGGGGAGTGGGATGAATGGTTCTGGTGAAGCATGGTCAAAGTATGGAGCGGACTTGGAGCGATGCTGGAAGCGCTGGACCGCTTTTCCGTTTGTCTTCATTGTTTCCAGGACCGTCTTCCTGGGGATATTGCTCACCCGAAGATCAGCTTCCGGGTTTGCGTTTCCATTCAGAAAGTGTTCGCTTCGTCTTTCATACAACACCCTGGAGTTTGTCATCTGCCCATCGATGAATGCAACTTTCTACTTCCTTGTTTTATCCTTGAAAGAGTGCGGAAGGAAATTCCTTTTGTCAAGGCACGCACCGTCCCCTGAGTCTCCCAGCATCATCCCGTGCTTTGGACCGTCCTCTGAGTCGAAACTCTCCCAAAACAGCGATGGCGTCGATCCGATGGAAACGCCACGAGCTCGAACGATGATTGCGTGGAGACGATTCCAAGTTTCCTAGCCCGTGCTCCGTCTGGAGCCATCACAAGATGATGGAAGATTTGTTTTTGACCTTGACGATTCCTGCCCACGCGAGAAATTGTTTTCATCTTAATGCCGCGGTTCGCTAGTAAGAAGTCACTGCTTCTGCTCCCGGGATCCGTGACGGCACGGCCATATCCTCCCCTTCCCTCCCTCCCCCTTCCCTCTCCCAATCGGTGCCCATCCTTGGCCGCCCTCGCCCTCAGCTGCGTTCTTGAGTTCGTTCAGATGGCACTTCTCGACTTCGGAGAATCGTTTTCTCGTTTCTTCTTGACAAAAATGATTCAGAGACGGATGGAAATCACGAGATCAAAGCCGCAAAATCCTTTTCCGAAGAACATTTCAAAATCGGTTCTTTATCCCGGCTTGCTCAGCTTCATGCTCGAATCACCGTTTCCGTGAACCTTGTGTTAGGCTGCGCAGCTGATGAGCCTATCTGTGCGAGCACCGCGGAGCACTTAGCCGCACGGCGAGTGGCCGTCTTTTCCGATTGCTTCCGGCCACGAGCCAGCTTTGATGACCCCCCTTTAGCAAACATCAGTGCATCCTGACCAATTCATTTCCCCGCTTCTTCAAACAATGACTAATTATTCATACCTTCTGGCAATGATCAATAACCACGGGAGGCCCCCACCGAGTAATTATGGGAAACTTCTATGAGCTCGTGGCAACTTCCGGAATGAGCCTCTCCCACCTCGAGAGAGATCGACGTTCCCTCGTCACTTGTTTACTCGACAGGTAGCACTGGAGTCTCGGGAGTCTCGGTTGCTTGCGCGGCCCCCAAACTGGGACGGGTTCTACCCCATTTGCGGCGGTCACTCAACTCGCCGCGAGCCACCTCTCCCGTCATCTGTCTTCGTAGAAATCGAAAAGGTCTCAGCTGTCGAGCCGCACGGTGGAACACCCACGCTGCACACTCCTGGGTGTCTCCAGGAGCGCAGCCTCCACTGAGGAATTTCTGGTTCGCAGATCCTTCCATTTCTTAGGATTATCGCGACAAATGCCTTCAACGATTCTGCATCTCATTCGAAACCGGTCCATCCTTCCCTAAGGTCCTTACCTTCTCCTCGTTCTCCAAACGAAAGATGGAAACTCTTCCCCGGTTCCTCCCACCCACTCCCTCCCTCGAGAGTCCCAGATGCATCTCCCCGGGGATCTTTGTAAGTAACCAGACCGCGGAAAAGCGCTTTTCTCCTCTGCTACCCCACTGGCTAAGCTCACCGCTGGTTTCACTTTAGCAGCAAGGGCGACCCATTTTCCCAACGTTTCACCTGGTGGCTGCGTTTCCAAACACGCGTTTCCAGGGTCTCCACCAAACCTACTGCGCGCGCGGAGGATGGAACCTCCGGTTTTTGCATGGGAAACCAACGCGCAAGTGTGGCGAGCGATGGGGCAAGCGTGGTGCAGGCCACAGCTGAGAAGCAGCCCGTGTGCAAAAAAGGAAGACGCTTAGTCTCAAGAATCCGGATGCAGATGACCTCCGGAGCTCGAGGGAGATCAGGCAACTTTGAATTCCGCGTGCTCTCCAAGGAGCAAGAAACTTGGGCATTCGCTAGAGGAGTTGGGCGCGAGCGGCTGGCGACAAGGAAATGAGTGGGTACACGCAGACTCCTCGGAATTGTATGAAATCATGCAGCCTCTCTAGAATGCAACAGCCAAAAAGAAAAATCTTTGCAGATAGATAGAATTCGGTTTGCATCAGCTTTCCTTCGAGAATTTTTAGAATCCAAATCTCCCGGCTCCTCGTGACTCAGCCTTCCTTATAGGCTTCTGTCTTTTTTTTTTTTTTTTTCAAAAATCTTATGCAAAACAGAATGCAGGTGTCATCAAAAAAGAGAAAAAGGATGAAGAATTTTGGTGCGGCGTTCTAGCAAAGGAATGTACAGATGATGGAATCCGCTCCAGCAAGTTCGGGTGTCTCAACTGATTAGAAGGGCTACCAGAAATCCTTGTCATCGTTGATTTCTTTGGAATTGATTCTGAGGATTATGCACGTCCATCACCACCCCGTGATGCACATCCACGCAACCTCCCAGCTGCGATGCTGCGCCATCTTCGCTCTTGAGAATTATGGAGCGATACAAGAATTAAGTGTATTCACTTCGGCTGCAACATGCCGCCCTAAGCATGTTTGCATTCGAGAAAGCGCTCCCTACCACATGAAGGTCATAATCAAGAGTCAGGATCAGAAAGTGGCCCTTCGTGACTCCGTGAATGCTCAGAGTTGCGCTGGAAGAGAAGAGCCCCTGCGATGGGTTCGAAGCCCTGGCTCTGGAAGGGGATGATGATTCAGGCTCCGTCAGCTTCGTAATGGCCTCCAATGACACATCTGCGACGTTGGCCTTTGAGCTTCAGCGCAAAGAAACAAAGCCTTTAATGACCACGCTTTCTTTCAATCAAGCAGATACCGATTCTGGTTTTACTGCCGCAGACTCGCGCTTGTTTCGAAAAACTTGGTGGCTCTCCCTGTGGAACTGACCAATTCTCCGTATGGAACTTTCCTCACTGGCTGAATCAAGGGAATCCTTTTGGCGCATCTCGTCCATTCAGAATATGGGTCGGCAGGATCGTGCGACTTCTGACACTTTCATCCTTCCGAAGGGCGTGGCTCGCTCTCTTGAAAATCTAACGAACGCGGTCAGTGTGAAGGATGTACGAGTCTCTGGAGATTTTCTCACTCTGCCAAAGCTCCTCTCTGGTCTGCGGAAGGGTGCCCTTGGTTTGAAAAGCAAAAATTTGGCGAAATTTGATGCTGTGTCAAGGAGTCTGCTTCAATTTCCGGAAATGGAGGGAAAAAATCCAGGGACTGTCCTTGGACATAGGCACGGAAGAAAGTGGACAGCTCCCTGCGTGTCTCAGCAATGCCATTCTTATTCTTAGCAGTGCAGCCCAAGATTGAACATGGAAGAATTCTACTGTTGGTCATCTACATTTAGGAGCATTCCACTGGGTCATCCACCCTTATCACTCCAAACAGAAACGCATACCCGGATGACTTCTCCATACATTTTTGCAGTCCAACTCCTTCCTGTTGCTCCTACCAATTCAGTGAATCCTTCTCGAAGGAATGTTTGAGAACCATGTTACCCTCGGAGCCATCTCTTCAGCCGAAGGAGATCTCTTTCAGAATTCGCGAGGAACGTGTTATTCACTACGATCCCGAAAGGAAAGATTCATCATCATTCGGACGCTGCTGCTTTGGTCCTTACTGAAGAAAATAAGGGGTTTCCTCATTTGATATTTGCATTAAAGCGCCGCACCGATTCGAGCGCCCAACGTGCAGAGAGACAGCGAAAGACCCAAATGGAGAATGCCGACCCTCCGACAACATGACCGAAAGATGTCCACTCTGCAAGACGCACGGCGTGAAGGACTAGAGTCGGTCTTCAACCCCAAGACTTCATTCCTGAGCCATAGAGGAAATTGGATCCTACACTTTCGTAAGCAACGGCGCGTCGAAGGATATAGCCGGCGTTGGCAACGACTCAACGAAGCACATTGGTTTTCTTCCTTGGTCAAATAGTGATGACATCACAGGTATGACTGACGCTCACCATCAGGAATCTGACTGCACATCCTTGACGTGTAGATCGCAACGTGATGGCCCTGGAATCAGTGCAAACAAATCATTCGACGATAGATCTTGTATTCTGGAACGATGCGTGTTAGAGGATCTTCATGATCATCTGACATGTTGTGATCATGTTCTTGGACTCCAGGCACCAGAGGAGAGGACTGCGTGCTCCCCTTGGAGCAAAAAGCGAGGCACTACCGGAAAGAAGAAGAAGAAGAAGAAACAAGCTGGGCTCATGAGCACGAATAGCAATGCTGTGGGTTTCCTCTTGTACTTTGGCATTTAGCAGAAGGTTGGAGAAGTTCGATCGATTCAGTGCTCAGAATCCCTGACGGCTCAAGCAGGAGCTGCTCAAGGAGGCGGACTCTCGACTGCACTATTTCAACGCGCTGAGATGCACTTACGGATTCTGAAACGTCGGTAGCACTTCTTCACAGGGGAGCAGGGAGCCATGGCTGAGCCACGTACCAGCGAGAGAGAGAGCCAGATGGTGTTCTTTCCAATCAAAGTGGATGTTCTGATACGACGTATTTAAAGAGCGCACAACACCGAAAGAGTAATGCCAGAGAAATGCTGACGGAAATCACGTGAGTGCAGCTCATGCGCACGCCCTTTGGAAGTGATGCTCTCTTCGACGTCTGCTCAGCATGTGCGTGCCGTCGGATTGCCTCCTCTCAGCTTTTGACGGTCGACTGATACCTCTTTTCACTTTCCAAGGGGCTGTGGCTAAGCGGTCTTGAGGGACACGGTGACACTCGGAAAGATGTCAAATCACCGGTGTGAAAATCGACGCCGCTGATGCCGTCATTTTCCTGTAGCAAGAGCATCTCCACTCCTAGGATGTTTGCCGTACTTGGAGGCTGATGCGAAGATGCATGCATTTCATGTTCGGTGCCCCAGCGGCGCATTCTCTTTCGGGGAGAAGAAGGAAGAAGAAGAAAAACAGCCACGTGAGGTAGAAAGAGCAGTGATGTAGAGTGGGAGGGATGACAGTGTAGATCAGAAGGAATATGATGATCGTTTAGAAAAGAAGTAGTAATCAGTCGCAAAAAACGGATCTGTCTTGAAACGTGAACTCATTACCCATCGCCTAAAATGCACGATTTTTCAGCTTAGGAGCTCAAGGAAGTTGATGACACCGGGCAAGAGTTTCCTTCAACGTCGATTGGTGTGAAGATCTACCGTCGAAACGTTTGTCTGCACAGATTCCAGGGACATCAAATACCACTTGCACGTAGCATCTTGGTTTCAGGATCCTCACGCCGCCTAATGAGAATTTAACCATCGGCACGATGAGCGTTTCGAGATAAAGAACGTGAATTCCATGGTCCTCCGTTATTGCAACACAAAAACCTGCTTCCTTGGCAACACGGGGTCCGATATCCTTGTTCCAAAGCCATTATATTTCCATTAAGTGGAAGGTTCTCGGAATGTTGCCGGAAACCGGAACCGGTGGTGGAGCGGCTTCAGCATCCTCCTCGAAGGAAAGGTGACTTTTGGAAGAGCACTTCATCTCGCCAGGGAATCGCTGCTCGCCTAAGTAAATTAGGAGGGAGTCGACTTGGCGCTTCGAAAGCCAGGATGCAGCACCTCGGAACGTTCCCCTTCCATTATCCGTCGGAACGGTGGTCCACGCTGTTCTTCGAGCATGTCTCAAGACTGCATTCCAGAGAATTCGAATTTGGAGGGAAAATTCCCACTTGGAAATTTTGCGTAGCTCGGAGCTCCGATTTCGTGTTCCTGAAATCTTCTTTTCCTGCCGTTCAGCAGGGAAAGCGGAATTCGAAAACACGGAGACGGCGCGCGGATGGTGCAAAATGATGGATTCTTCGCGTGCCCGAATGGCGGTGACTCAGCTGTTAGAGACGCTCCCTGGAGCCGCTCAAATCGGATTGGATTCGATTCTAATTGGATGTAAAATTCCATTCCACTGAACAGTAAGACATCCTCGGAAAAAACGCAGTTTTCTTCTCATCTGTTTGGGAGGAGTGCACGGCACTGAATTTCAGGGTTCCCATCTACATCGGAGGAGAAGAAGGAAAAAAAAAAAAATCCTCGAAATTGACATTCTTTTCTTACTCGAACAAGGAGGAGACGGGGTGAATGGAACCGTAAACTGATATCCTGGCAACGGAAGCTTCGGTGGTATCTGGAAAGCGCGCATCATCGTTTCCGACAACTTGCCTCCGGCACCGAGTTCTTCGGGAGCTTCGAGAGAGGCACGGTGCTGATTCTCCCGACCCCTTTTCCATCTCTCCCGGGTGGTGGCGCGCGGCAAAACCGAACCTGAGGAAGCGGCCCGAGGTCGATTCCCTCGACAGTCGCGATCGCGAACCCTTCGCGCCCGGGCATCGGCGAAACGCTGCTCCGAAAGGAAAAAAGATGGCATTCCTCCGAGATCGGAACGGCAGGTGGTGATGCGAGCAACGGGGAAGAAGCCGAGATGCGAAAACGTCAGCCCAAAGCGGAAAGACCGTGCGGCAGTTGACGCCTCTCCGCCGCGGCGGCGAATCCAAGGGTCGAGATTTCCACGGGAAAAAGGAAAGAGAAAGACGGGCGGCACGGAGGAGGGCGCTTCCCATTTATCCTCACTCAGATGGGTTCGATTGCGCAGCGTTGCAGGCGGCCGCAGACGCCTTCCTGCGGAGACCAAAAGGAGGTTGTGAAAAACCCGCGGTGAAAGAGAGCGGCTCGACTTTCGGCGGGGGAGAACTTTCGTTTCGGAGCGGCTTTCCATTCCGCGCGGTTCGTGATCTCCTCGCCTGAGATTAGGAAACGGCCCTCGGACCGTGGTCGTTACTATGGAAGGCGGATTCTTTGGGAAATGCCACTTTTCCCGTCGGCGGATCACCCGAGGGTAAGCCGTGGCGCACGACGCGCCTGCCCGCCGCTCGCCATACGCCGGAGAACGTCAACATTCCTGCCGGCCTCCCCCGGTATCAGTTTCCCAATTTGTCAATAAGTATCTTTCGTTTACGAGCGCACACGTGGAGCAAGCGGCCACGGGAGAGAAAGTACGAGAGCGCCGATACGTGCTCCGCCGCCAGCCGTGCGACGGACTCTGCTCGCCCCACCTTTGCTGTGCAGTGGGCTTGCAAACCTGTTGAGGCGAAGAGGCGAGCGGGCGAGGACAGCCGGTTCCCCGCCATTCCGGGTTCATTTCTGGCTTTCCAGAAGGAGAAGAAAAAAGTCTCCTCTCTCTCGGTCGGGCTGAGCCCCCTGTTGAAATGAGTGAAGTGATACGATGAGTGGTGGCTCTTTGATCGAAGATGCTGCTGGAAAAGACAGCTGGTAGTGAGGCCTCTTCTTCCCCGGACGAGCTGTGACGAGGAAAGGAGACCCCCACGACATGCCTCTGCGAACCTGCGTCGGTGCACTCTTAGGTACAGTTTGAAGCTCTTTGCGAGAGACTCGAGGTACGCGGGGCTCTGGATGGCGTGCTCGCGGGAAAAGACGATCGGAGGGGTCGGCAAGGAAACGGAGAGCGCGGGAGAGAGCGAGGGGGCTGCGGAGCATCGGGAAGACGGAAAGAAGTTCGCATTCGGTCGGCCGGGAGACACGCAGCGGGAATCTCGTGGTTTATTCGGACGAGTGCGTCTCCGCGAGATTTCCAGAAGAGGCGGCCGCCGCCCTCGGAAAGGCGTTGCGCAAGTCTCCGGAATTTTGCTGATTGCTGGAGGATCTCGACGGACCTTGCTCTGGGCCAAGGGACTTTTTTTTTTTTTCTTTAAAGGGGGGAAAAAAAAAAAAGGCCCTTTCCCTCATTCCCTTTTCCTTGAAATTCTCAGCCTTCTTTCTAGTGATGCTCATTTGCTTCTTAAGGAAATGCTCTCTCCACCTTGGAGACAGAGCCTTGAGTGGACGTCTCCGAGCGAATGAGCAACAAGCAAAAAAACCACGGTGAGAGACTTCTCTTTCCACGTCATTTGGGGTCGAAAGCAGCTGAGTTTGCAGAGATTTCGGGAAACACGCAGAAAGTTTTGCTTGCTGATTCTGGAGTTCTTCTAAAGCCGGAGCGCATGACTCGACGGTGCGATTGCTCTCCGTAGACAGACAGCCTTGTGAGAGACATCCATCTTCATTTCCGAGCTCTGCGGAGCATGGTTGCAGCATCAGCAGCAGCCGTAGACGGAGGCAGTAGCCATGATCTCGTTTCCACTAGAGTGACGTGCGGCTTGTAATCGACGGCCTTTTGCGAAAGCCGAAATTCCATCTTTCGCACCTGTCACGGTCCGGATCAGGAAGGCACCCAACCGAAAAGTGGCTCTGAGCCTACTATTTCACCTCGGAAACACCTCCGGTTTGTCAATCTTGGAAGGGATTCCCCGGTGGGAGAGCGTCCAATGCGATTCCGATCATGGGATCGCCTTGAAGACTTCACTGTGCTCCCCTTCCTGTAGTGGGCTGTCCTTTCCGCCTACTGAAGACTATTCGGCAGCGTTCCGGCCAGGAAGGGAGCTTGAGCGTCCAAGCAACTCATCGTTTCTTCCGGGAGCGTTCGGATGCTCGTCTGCCTGTCCTGAAACGCGGAAATGGAGTTGGTTGGGCGCAGCTCGTAAAGGCAGGAAGAGCAAAGCGATCAAGTAGAAAAGAAGGCCACTGGTTTGCCCCGCCAAGGTGCAACATCTGAGCCCTTCTGCGTCCCGCCAGGGTTTCCCCATCTCTTTATCTTTTTGTGTCTCCCAGCTGCAGCAAACGCATGCAGGAACGCGACCGACGTTGATCCACGCTTTGGATTACCTTTTCCTGAGTCATTCGGTTTCGAGAAATCCGAATTCTCCAAAATGCTGTCTCATGTGATGAGTTTCCAAGGCGCTGAGTTGCCTGTTTGTCAACACCGTCCGAAATGTGACGCATCTTCGATCTGAGGTCGACATCACTGCTAGTGGACACCCCACCCGATTACATTTGAAAATTGAAGGACCAGGCCCCGTCATTTCTCGTATGACGCATTTGGGCTCACGCCGACACTGGCGGCTACGTTTTCTTCCTCTCTTGGACCGTTTCTTTCCTTCTTGGGAAATTTCTTATCAATGCCCGCACCACTAAATGGAAACTGACATGGCTCATAGCACAGGATGATGGCATTCTCATCGATTTGCTTCCAAAAGATACTTCAGTAGGTGCAGAGTAGGTTGCACCATCACCTTGCCGGCAAGCTCGAGTGGCTTTCAGGTGCCCCACCGAAAAATGCCGATGGTGGAAAATCCTGAACGGGAGGAGTCGTCGGACAATCGTTGTAATGCATGAAGGGGAAATTCCACCACGCGATCTACAGGGCACCAATGTCTTTGTCTTCATGGCCTCTTGTGGCCCGATTCGTACCGTTTCCACGCAAGCAGCGTACAAACTCTCTGTACTTTATATACATGCTCGCTGATTCGAAGAACGTTCGGCCTGAGGATGACTGGGACGAACCACTCCCCTTAGCTCTTCCGAGTCGCCTCTGTTACCAGAAAAGGTGGTCTCCGATCCAAAAACGCACCAAAGAATTTATGGTCTTTCTGAACTTGTGCGTTGGGTCCTCTAATTTTAGAATCTCGCGTAACCATCGAGTTCTTCTGTGCCCTTATAAAGTTCAGTTCAGAAGCAAAGACCAAAAATTCCAGCATTTGAATTTACGAAGTCCAGAAGCCTTCATCCTCATCATGATCCTTTTATCTGGATCTACATTCTCAAGACTCACCCATGGAAGGATTACACGACGGCAGTACATTTAGAAAAGCTATAAGCAGGCAAGGAGGCATCTCCAAGTCAAGCACCTTTCGCTTCCTCCCTCCTCTTCTCAGAGCTCTTCATTAATCGCAACAACTGAGCCTAATGAAATCCTACTTTTTTGAGACACCAAATCCAAAGAGGAAGAAGCAGCTCAAGCCTCGAGATGGTGCATCTTGTCACATCGATTTGATTGCCCTCCTGCAACGAGGAAAGGGCAAGAACCGCAAGCCAAGATGACTGGAAAACCGCCCATGAGGCAACTGAATGTTTTCTGGAAAGAGCTCCATCATGTGATGAATCTTCTTGAGCTGTAAAGATAAGCGAGCGCAAATTCATAGTTAGTTTCCAAGTAGGATTGAGCAGTTGGTTGAGGTGGTTGGGATGACCATTTTTTCAAGCCCACTCTTCACAAGAAGATTCTAATTGATCCTCGGTCTCGAATTTTCAAGAACAATATTTCCGCTGATGATCCACAGGGTGTTTGAATTGCCTCAAAGGCCCCTGAACAGCGCAATTTGTCCACGCAGACCTGCATGACCTATGTTATTCCAGCAGTTACGATTCTAGAGTCTTTCTGTGATTCTGGATTCTTTTCCTGGTGTCCTTTCACTCCAGACTGGTTTAACGGCCCCTAAGCATCCAATGCCAGGCCCTCTCGTGTTTTTTTCCCCACTATTTCTGTGTTCTTGGAAGTCGGAGAACCACAATAGTGTGTCCATCATCAGGGAGTTGCGCAATGTGCCAGAAAATCGAAAAGGATTCTACTGAATGCACATGGGCCGGGAGGCAACGGAAATATTACCCAAGGACCTCTGGTGGCTTCTTCCTCACAAGAGTGCATAAAAGGGACGAAAAGTTGTGAAGACTCAAAGAAAGTCGGTGAGAATCAGTTGCTGTGCACTCTCGCTCAGGTTTCCCCGGAAAAATCCACGAGAGAGCAACCTTTGCTCGCTTGAAAAAAAAATTGGAAGCGAAATGTGCCGAAATAAAGGTTAAGAGACTGGAGAGGGCGAGAGCAAGAAAGTGCCAATTAGGAGGAAAAGAAGAAAAAACGCTCCAACAAGTTGTCAGCGAGAGAAGCGCTCTGCTTACCCAAAGCTCGGTATCTGCAGGCCATAAATCAAAGAAAGGTCCACGAGTGGAATTAAGCGATTCAATTAGCCACGTGACTTTAGGTGAACCCTCGGCTGCAGATCTGGGAAGATGGAAGAGCAGGCTCTTGCGCAAGGCAAGGAACTGCATGCACACCTAAAAGAAAGAAACCATACCCATTCCGAACGCAGAGGGCAGTGAAGGTCCCCGCGATTGCAGACCATGGAAGCAGCTGGCTTACTTGATGGCTTGCTCTTGGTGACTGTTTTGTCTTCGGGCAGCACTTCGTTTCTTCTTAGGAAGCAGTATCGATCAACTATTTCTGGTTCGACTTGTTCCTCCAAGATTCCTAAACGACCACTCACCCGCTGGAGGCTCCATCCTGTAGAAAAAAAACGGAGCTCACAGTTCGGCTGCTTTTTCGTTGAGTCTCCATATGAAAGAGGCGCACGGAGAAATGCAGCCATTCCTTTTATTCCTGACGGGGCCTGCGGAGCTAAAGGAAGTCTCCGGTGGTCAGGATAAGCTTCTGTCTCTCACTGACTCTTTTTTTTTAGTGATGTTGAGTCGAAAGACCTTCCGAATGAGTTCTCCGATTGCATTCTCCCTGCTTGCATCTTTCTTGAACGTGGCAGCTGACCGTCTCCCGATGGAGCACATGGAGACCCAGACGCTTTTGACCTCGAACGCATTGCATTCAGATCGGAATCGGTTCTTCGCCTTAACTTCCTGTTCGCTCCCTTCGCTGGATGCACACTTTTCTTGAATAAGCACATTCGAAGTGCATCACCATCCCATCCGAGATCGACGGAGAGCTGGTTTTTTTTTTTTTTTGTATCGAAGGCGGTTGTTCCCGCCTGGGAAAACAACTGCATCCCCGTTGTCTGGGCTCGTTGCCCCCTTTCTTGGCAGGCATCTGCAAAGTTGGTTTCGCCCCCGATTCTCTTGATGCATGCGCCTCCTGTCACTAAGGAATCTGTCTGTCCTCGGGGCTCAGATCGCACGCTCCGAGCCTTCGTACGTTGAAAGGCAAAATCTTTTTCATCAGAAGCATCGCTGCACCTTTTGTTCCCTCCGAAATCTGTTGATACTCGCATATGAGATATCCCTCTGGAAAAATCCCCCCCTCCCCTTCCCATTTTTGAATCTTGAAGGAGCGTTGTTGAAGGGGGACTTGTCCGAGGCGTCATCTGTAAGATCTTTCGAATTCAGACAGTTCTTTAAAGTTGCCACATCCAGAAGCTGCAAAACCAGAACCAAGCAATATATGAGGCAAATATGTGGATGAAAAAGCGATGAATGCTCTCCATGGAAACTCTGGCAAGCGGAGAAGGGTCACTCTCACTTGGACCTGCTGGCCAAGAATAAGAAAAAAAAAAAGAACACTACAAAGCGTAAAGAAAACAGCAAGCAGCAGCACGCGTGCTGCTAAGGAAGGATCATTTTAGATGCAATGGCCGTGTGTTGGTCTGCTTGACAGGCATCCTTGATCGAAATTCAAGTTTATCTTGCTCGTCGCTCTTGACAGGTTCCTCTTCCTTTTTTTTTTCTTTTTCTTTCTGTATCACTGGCGATGCCTAGCGCCGCTAGCAGCAACGAAACTAGCGACTTCAGCTACCACAGCAACTTAATTCCTCTGCATCACGAAAGGCATCTTGGGTGGAAGGCTTGCGCTTACCTTCGGTTCTCCGGTTCCATTTTGTCGCTTTTCGGGCTTGTTTTTCTGACTGAGCTGAGCTCTGCAAAGCTTCTTCTGGAGCGCTTGCAAACATTCTTCAGCGTCCGAGTCTGCATCCTTTCGAGCGGGTATCTCAACGGCTGCCTTCCGGGTGGCAGCGCTTTGAAAGTCAGATTCTCAGACAAGCAGCACCATCCTCCGTCTTTCGTCACCATTGGAAAGAGGAAGGAAAGAAAAAAAAGGGGCAGCGTTCATTGTATTCAGTCGAATGCGGTTTGGAGAGATTCAAATAATACACGAAGAATCACGAAAACAGCCGACGAGCTCGCGATAAATCATATCCAGCATCTTTAACGCGAGGCAGCAGAACGCTTTCTCTCTCTCTCTCTGTAGTTACACCAAGGTGGATTTGTTGCCTATGAAATATGTTTACCAAAACCAAGGTTCCTTCTGGATTCTCTCAACATCCCTCTGCTTCCGACTCAATTTTTCAAAACTAATCTGTCAACAAAAATGCAATCACTAGTGCTGGCAGTGTTTCAACTCGAGAGATCAGTCACGAAATGAAGAATGGATATGCCTTCAGTTCTTGGTATCATCCAAGAGCAAGATCTTCTGGAAGCATGACTCTCTCCTCGTAGTCCGCGGAGTCTATAGTGACGTTGGAGCTTAGTGGTTCTCGGAGAACCACTCCGTCCAGTCCACGTGCAGACAAACGTTCCCTGCTCAGAGGATTCACGTAGGTGGACCGTCGCGGAGTGCTGTGCACTCAGCCAATAAGGGCGTCCACAGAGCGAATTCCCGCTTCTGCCTTAGCTGATGCAGAATGCAACCAAACGAAGAGAGATACGTGCTCTCTCCTTGGTAGGGATGCCCTTTAGAAAGCATCATGCCTCTTAGAAGAACATCATCTCTCTTTAGAATAAATATAGAGCTGGGAACTTGGCTGGCGCTCTTCATCAAAGTGGTGAGCACCCTAAAAGGCTTTTCTAGGATTTTATTGATGCCTGAAACTCGGAGTGGGAACCTCTAATCCCTCGTGTGTCATCTCTGGAACATGCAAGTCTCTCGGTCCTTTTAGACCACCTATCGACTGCGCAAGATTCTAGTTTCTGTGGTCACTGCAATATTTCTACTTGGTTGTACAGTACAAAAGAATAGAAAGCACGCAGCAAGTATCCTGTGCATGATGCGGTGGTATATTCGGTGCACAAGGTGTCACTGTCAGAGAACATTTCCTAAATGGTGTTGCTGAACCCTGAAGGACCACATAAGTGAGAAGAAAAGTTCCGTGTTTGCAAGCGCGAATTCGTATCAGGGGTGGGCTGTCCGTGCGATATCAGAATGGTCAACCAAACGGAGAATGCAGAAGAAGTGTTCGTTCCAGGAAAATCATTGCTGAGATCATGCAGAGATGATTTGAGTCCCTTTGCAGCGACGCCTGAGAGAATTCCCGAGTCGGGATGAAACTTCGAGATCATAGAGCACATTGCGACCAAGGAATGATCCACGGCATCTAAAAACCTGAAAAAATTCTCCTGAAATTTGGAATGATTTCATTCGTGATTATCAGAATAGATAAAAATGACCCACTACTCTTCTGGAAGGCTTTGCAATCCAAATTGGTGATTACACTGCTCTCGGCGTTACTGACTCATTTTGATCCGGATAGGGGCAAGAATAAACCAACAGTCTGAGGAAGAGGGGCGAAGCGCTTTCAGTCACCCCCTCTTAGCATGCTTGAGGAGTCATTTCGCGACTACGTTTTCTGTTCTCAGAGATCCTCATCCTCTTCATTTGGGGGGGATGGGGGTTCTGTGCTCACCCTTGAGAGGATGCCGTTTATTTTGAAACGAGACTTTGCCTGCGGGAGTCGAAATCAGATCATTCACTCATTGATTCATCATCATCCGCGCTGCGACAAGCGTCCATCGCGAATGGCAGAGCCCCCCTGGCCACAAAACTCCCTGAATCAACATTTTCAAACCTCTGTGTCATCAGTTACCGCGATCCACACACGGCCAACTCCCTCAATGGCCTGTGATGCGGCAGCCATCTAATCGACTTCAAATAGGGTGGGCGGTAGCGGTATGTACAGATGAAATGAGATCTTCGTGAGGCAGAACGAAGGATGAGTAAACGACTGCTTCCATGAACTGATTGATTCCATGAACTTGAAGAAAGGAAATACGCACTGAAAGATGCCGCTTTTCTCTCCCTCCCTCTCTCTCTCTCGGGTGTAGGGGAAGAGTGCAGAATCAGGATTCACCCTTTAATTTAGCGTCTCCCCCGAAGAGATGTAGCTTTCATGATGGAGTGCTTGATTCCTTGATCTTTGGCATGCATGAAGAGAACGGTCCAGTAATGATCTGCTTTACTGACGATTCCCGATGGATGACAATGACTGTTTCAAGAACGTTTCCTGACAAGCGGTATACATGAATGCACTTCGATTGCCGCTAAGCTCAGCGGTTTTTGCTCTTGTAGCGTCCCCTAAACTCTTTGAGAACGGTCCGAGGTCTCGTGCATCACCATCCTTGCTTCGGAACTTTTGTGGGATGTTGGCTCCTGAGCATCTCATTCGGCGAGGCCGAAGTTTTCCTCGCCTCACTCGAAAGGTTGCTTTACTTTCATCTCCGTGGGCTCCGTCCTTTTTCCTGTCAGCGTCTTCCCTTCTCTTTCTCCTTCGATCGACTGCCGCACCCTTGAGAAATTTCTTACATTCCACGAGACGTGCAGCCGCATGTGGGAAACGTCTTGCCAGGAGAGGGAGGTTTTGACCCCAAGGAGATCGAAGGTAACTCGGTTTCAGAGAAGGAAGCTGCGCTCCGCCGCAGCGTGATCAGTGGAGCGTGAGGGGTGCATGGACACCCGGCCTTCCAGCGTTGTCTGGTCGTTTCGAGAAGCTTTTATTCGGGAAGCAGATTGCTGCCTTCGATTTGCCGCAGTGGCGCGGTTTTGGTGGAGGGAGCCGCTGGCGGCATCCTGCGCGAGACATCAAGTAACATCCGGCTTTGACACGCGTCGCTTGCTCGATGCCATGACGTTCGTTTCCAAGACTAATCGCTCGAGGGTGCTCGGCTGGAAGTCCGCTTTGCATTCTGCTTATACTTAGAAGCTACTCCACCGGACGATCCCCCTATCGGATCTGCGATCTCTCCTCCAGAAGATGCCACTGAGAAGCGATCGCTGCCAGCCGTGAAGAGCCTGGGTTTTTGCCAGGGTCTGCAGCAGTCGCGCCTCGAAGCCTCCCCCCAGGCGTCCACGCCGGTGGGTGTCAGCTGCGAGGTGCGGACGAGCCCTGCTATCTTTCTCTCCTCCTTTTCCCGACAGTTTTCCTTCGGGTTCTCAGCGCTCACGGTCTTTTGAAGATTCATTGTCAGATTGTGCTCGTTCTTGAGATCCACCACTTTCTCATAAAGGAACACACAAGGACGCTATTTAGTCTGCTGTCCTAAACACTATTCAGTCCTGCTCTCTTGCTTTGCACCTCCTTTCAGAGGTATAGCCTGCCTGGAACCCAAAAGGCGCTGCCGGATCCCTCCAGAAAGAGTGAGCAAGCAAAACGTGTGCGTATCGAAGGCGAGGGACGACCGGCGCACGCGACGTGGGCCGGAAACACCTGGCTTCCTGGTCACCAGAAACGTCTTATGCCAGAACGCATTATACTAGCGCGTCGCTGGACTGAAGCTCTCATGCAATGATGTCCACGATGGGGCGAACCCTCAGTCCCGTGGGCCGGTACAGCAAAGAAATCCTCGGCTTGCTGACCGGGGACGCAATCTCTTCTGCTCCTCTTCGCAATAGGAATGGCGGCAGGACGCAGGCCGTGGCGCGTTCGATTTGGAAAGCCTGGCAGAACATCAAACAGCAACTGCCGGGCAGTGTCACCGAAGGGTGACACAGGGAAAGGTTGCCATGGTGGAAGGATGTGCAACCTTGTTTCGTCATCCGAGAAAGCTGAGAAGAATTCCGCATCCTCCGCTGAACTCCGAAGCGGAGGCTCGAGAAGGAAGGAGCGCGCGAGAGAGCCCTGAGAGGAAGCTTCATCACGGCCCTCCACGTGAGAGGATGCTTCGCTTTCGGATAGCGGATTTCTCACAGACGTCGACAGCCGAAACACCTGGAAAATGAGATGGCTGCTGATTTCATGGAGGCCGTTTCCTCAGTTCAGGACCTCCCACGGAGGCTTCTCTCTTCGGCATCTGCTTGGTCGCGTGACATGCATCGGAAAAGCGTGCAGTCCGCCCCGGATTAAGGAAGTCTTCCGCACGACGCGCGTCCCCAAGCAGTGGGCCTGCGTGGGCATTAGCTGCTGCTGCAGCCGTCCAGCTCGGAACATCTGGGAACCCCGCCCACAGCACGCTGGGATCGGACCAGACCTCGGCTTTCTCGCAGTCGAGAAGGGAGACGGGGACGGGAGGAAGATTTCCTCTCTCCCTTCTTCTGCCTCGTCACCCCCTTCCTCTCCCCTCTACCCAATAGCCAGTGGCCCCATGGCGCTGCTTCTCCAGCCAAACGAGCCTTCTGCGCCCAAGGGAACTGAAACCGAAAGGATTCGACGCTGCTGCTGGGTACCATGGCTGGCGCGTGTCCACGGCTCGTCGGGAAGCAACAGCGCGCTCCACTCCATCCGGTGCCGGAGGGATCTCCAAGGACTTTGGGCAGTCGCGTCGCTAGGCAGGGGCCACGCGACCGAATAATCAAGCCGCGGGCACACCGCTGCACCCGCGCCCCGTGTGGTCACGAATTCCATTAAGGAGCGCCAGCTGGCAGGCCGAGCCAATCTGGTCCAAAATTGGTTCCCGAAGGCTGGCAGAGAGCACGGCTTCCTCTCAAGGCCTCGAGGAGGGGGAAGTGGGCGCGCGAGAGCTCGAGATGAGGTGGTGGCAGCGCCGAGGGGCTGTCCGCCGCCCGCGCTGAGAGGTCGTTCGTGAGCACCCGTGACCCGGCCGTCCCTGGAGCGCGAGTCAACCCCACCTTCCTCTGCAAGCGCGGGGGAGGGAGTTTCCGGGAAGATAAACTCCGCAGCTACCAGAAACGGGAGAAACGACTTCCCTCCCCCGCGGCTTTTCCCGGGAAGATCAGGAAGCGCTTCCAGGAGGTTTCCCCGGCTGCGCGGGGACCGGGTCAGGAGAGGCCGAGCCCTCGAGCCATCCGAAGAGTCCATGCTTTCTCTCGCGACTGGGGAACTCGGGTGGACCGCACGCACGCTGAGGGCACGGTCCAGCCGGTTCATTTCTATCCACTGGGCGACGAAGGGGATGGAAGGAGGAGGGGTGACTCCGTCCCCTGCAGGAGTCAGGCATCCGACAGAACCCGCCCGCTTCCTCCCCACTTAGCGACTGCAGAGCCACCTGAGCCTCTGGTGAGTCCAGAACCCCGTTCTGCTTCCCTGAATCTCCTCGTCGGAGGGGGGGGGGCGAGGGACGCGCTCTCGTGAATGCGACTTCCACCTTTCCCGGTCACTCGCTGGAGGCACGCGCGTCGCTCGGCGACCGCCATGCTCCTTCCACTCACGGACACCAGTCGCTTCTCTTCCTCACGGCTCTCTCCCTCCCTCAGTCTGCTGCTGCTGCTTTACTGCTGGCGCCGCCAACGGGGATGCGGAGGGCGTTCCTGAAGGAGGCTCCGGGGCGGGCAACGCTAGCAGAGCCGTCGTCCTGACCGGGGACCCGCAGAAGGACTACATCCACGACCCGAACCTCCCCTACGAGCTGCATGGCTACGACCTGTCCACCTACCCTTTCTACAACTCCATGCCCGACAAGATCAACTTTACATGCGACGGGAGGCACGACGGTTTCTACGCCAACGTGGAGCACAGGTGTCAGGTACCAAAGGAGGGACTGGCGCATGCGCGGAAGCGAGGGGGGTCAGGTGGAAGCTTCGGCAGCAGAAGCAGCGGCAGCCTCACCTCCCTTCCTCGTAGATCTACCACCAGTGCCTCTTCGGGACGAGGTACGACTTCCTGTGCGCCAACTTCACAGCGTTCGATCAGAAGAACTTCATCTGCCACTTCGCCTCCGAGGTCGACTGTGAGAACTCACCGAAGCATTACGACAGGTGAGGGAGAACGTCTCTCCGCGGCCTCGTACTCTGGAGTCGGCCGGAGAGGAAACGAGACGAGACCACCACCTCTTCCTCATCCCTCCTCCCTTCCTCCTTTTTTCCTCCTCCTCCATTTCTTGTCTTCTCCTCTTTCCTTCCTTCTCTCTTCCTCCTCTTTTTTCCATGAAAGCCTTTCGAGCGGTGCGCTTTCTAAAGGCACTTTCTAAATGATACCGGAAGCTGAAGCGCACCTCTCCCACCCATCCCTTCTTTCCCATAAGGACGGGGCAGGAAAAAATCACATGCAGGGAAGAGACGCGCTTTCGAGATGCGGCTCTATGGGGAAAGACTGGTCGTGAAACCCCCTTGACTAAAGCGAGAGCCACGGAGACAGAGACCGGACGGGAGACAGGGAGGATCGGAGGGCGCGAGACAGAGATGGTCGGCTGCTTCCTTGTCTTCAGAAACCTCCGCCGTGTGCGATGGGGGTATTGCAGGTGGGTGGCGGCAGTCCGACACCCACGCGCCGACCTTCGTGCCGGACCTTTTCCCAGGTGTTTCTGTCCCTTCTGAACGGCTTCCTCGAGGAACGGGGTCGATCCTTCCGTGGATGCAGCACGACAGGTGACGTCCCGCCGACCCTGTCGCGCGAGGAAAATTCGGCGGCCCGACTTCGAAGGGAGCTGTGAAAAAGAGAAGGGGGGGCGGACCTCGGTCGCCTTTTCCCATCGGGGAGAAGGCTGCGGACCCTCCTTTCCCATTGGCGTGGAATCTGTCGGTCTCGAAGCAGCGCTGCAGGGAGGAGTCCGGGCTGAAGCCGAGGACGGTAGAGATGGTGGAAGCTGCGCAGCCCAGACGCGTGTGCGCGGGTCTCGTGACGACCCGCCCTACTTCCGTGTCCCTGGCGCTTCCCGCTCCAGCGGCGGCGGCGGCCTTCGAGACCAAATCGCCCCTGCTCCTGTGACTGTGGGTTCCTCTTGGCGTTGTTCCGCAAAAAAATGTCCAGCGTGCTCCTCGTTCCCCGGATACAGTGGGGAAGGGACATCGCCCGGGATTACCTCGGGAAGCTGTCCGGACGGTTCTCTGGAAATCGGCTGGCCGCGAGGGGGAGAGAGGGCAAGAGTTGGAAAAAGGGGGAAAAAAACGGGATGTGAGACGAGCCGCTGGCTTCGAGAATCTATGGGTGCTATGGAAACAAGTGGATCCCGAAATATGGTCACCAGGGACCTTGCATCCGCTGCACCCGAGGTTAGGCTCGGTGGCGATGGGTGGCTGAGAAGGGGTGGTCTTCCAGAGGGAGAAGAATGCACCCCAGAAGATAGGAAGGAGAGGTTTACCAAGGTTTTTCAAAAACGTGACTGAAAAGTGATTTGTGAAAATGCTGCAGGATAGATCCTCCTGAAGCACGGTGTGTCGACAGGATGATGGAGGAAGGGGGAGGGAAGCGCGTGACCGAACGCTCATCTGACCTCCAAGAAGTGTGTGTGTGTTTTTCTCTTCAACTAGGGAAATCTTTGCTTTGAGGACTCTTTGCTGAATCGAAGAAGCCCCTTTTTTTTTAAAAAAAAAAAAGAGAGAAAGAAAAAAAAAGGGTGAAAAGAGAACAAAATTTCTTCTTTCGGCGGCTTCCACTTGGGTTCCCGTTGAAGTCAGATGATTTTTTTTCCCTTCCAGAAACAACGATCTGTACCAAACCACCACGACTACGACTCAGAAACCTACAAGCGCATCCACAACTTCGACCAGCACATCTCTTCCTCCCGAAAACCTAGTATTCAAGTATCCATTGCCCTTTGCTGGGTTCCAGAGTTCGTTCTCGAGACCGTTGCAGTACGACTACTATGACTACTACGACGAGTTCCCAGTTGACGACTACATGTTCATCGTCCGAACGACGACCAGCACAACCACGACCCCCAGGACCAAAGTCCCCTTGTTCCCAAGGCTTGGTAACAGAAGGAAACTGTTCCTCTCAAGATTTGCCAACCGGAGGGCTTCCTTCCCGAGAAAATTCTTCCGTGAGATGCAGTCAGATGAAGACCTGGAGCAACGGCTCATAGCCACGGTTCCTTTGCACAAGGCACCCAGGAAAGAACTGGTCTACGTGAACAGGGAACCTCCGGACCCTCCCGTCGCGAGCCTTCCCCAAGGCTGGAGGGTCACTCAGAACGAAGTTCAAAAGAAAGATGATGAAGAAGACGCTCAGCAGAAATACGAGCGAGCCCCGGAGGCCAAGTCGCGCCTCGAATCACGCAAGACCGGAGAGAAAGAAGACAGCGACGCTTTTCTGTCCGCCCTGTTTTCCATTCCGTACTCGGAAAGGAGCAGTCTTCTCAGCATGCACCTGCTGGGGAGGAGCAAAGCGAAGGAGGTGGACGCAGGCTCTCAAGTACGTAAATGCAGCTGAGGCCCCTTGTTCCCAAAAGCATGGTTTCCAGAAGAGGAAGGATGCGGCGAGATCTCATAAGGCAGCCAAAGACCACCCTGCCGAGTCTCGTTCCCGGGAAGAAGACCTTTCCGAGTACGCCGTCCTGTCTTTTAAAACGGATCTGAGCCCCGAAACTGAAGGTAGGTGTTTCGGATTAGCACTGGATCCACTGTCTCCGTTCCACATTGCAGAAGTCCCCGCTCCGGTGGACGACGGGGCTGAGAGGTCGCGCGCGGTGTATGGAGAGGTAGCAAATGTTGGAGTTTACGACCACCTGGGAATAAGCACGAACGGAAGAAGGCCATTTCACTACGTTCCGATAATCAGGTCGAGGAACCTTCCCCAAGAAGTGAAAGATAGAAGCAAAAATTTAATCTACAGTGTTGATCACAATGTTCCTAAGAGAAACTCACATCAGAGGTTGCGGAACAGTGACGGTCCCATTTCAGCTGTGTATGTGGCTACTGAAGTCCAATGAAAACATACCAAAGCACGATTAAAAAGAGGGGGAAAAAAAAAAAAAAAAAAAAAGCAGACCGCAAGACATGATGTAATGAAGTGTTAAGGGGTACTCTTCTTGACGTTAAAAATAAATTTGGAATGGAAGGACTTTGGTTTGTATACTACTCACTTCATCGCTTCTTGCAACTTGAGCTAAGAGTCCTTCCTGAACCACTTAAACTGAGCGGTCCTCCTGATCTGAAACTCTCTTCCCTCGATATGAAATCCATCCTTTCCTTACAGGCAGCCCAGCTTAAAGAGAAGTACGTACCAAAGCGAGCAGTGGTTTTGTGGGCACATCACAACAACCACTCACGAGGCGTTTTACGCGACTCGTGTACCAAAGTCGTTTTCAGAGCAGGGAAATCCAGCTTTCGCAACGCAGGTGCTTTTGTCTTCCAGGAAGGACGTACTTATTCATTCTGGGGTTCCGGATCACGGACACCGGATGCCCGGGTTCACACTCGGGTCTGGACGTTTTGTCGGAGCTTTCTGACACTTCATTGGGCTTTGACTCGGTGCTGCAGTCTTCCGTTCACGATGCTGTGTGTCGCTCGGGGACAGATGACACGTTCTTTAAGGAACATTTCCGATGAACAAGAATTCTTACCGATATCCGCGGAATCCTCGTAGGGTACTGCCTCTGAGACTTTCCGTGGAAAGGCCTGCTCTCGTACGGATCCTTGTACGGAATCCTGAAGCACAGCTCATGTGTTCTCTCTGAGCTGGTCCGAGACGCCTGCTTGGAAAAATTCGGCCTGGCTCCAAGGCGTCTCTTTGTCACCATGGAGCGATCAGCGCGTCACCCAACGATCTTTCCCCGAGGAGACGGTAGCGCTAGAAGGATAATGCAGCACGTAACATCTACAAGTACAAAGTTGTCAAAGGGAAAAAACTTCGACACCTTGGAATCACCTGAAGTTGGAATTATGAGCGAACGGTCATCTTATTGACTGATACACTGTTTATTCATTGTGGCATTTCGTCTTGAAGTTTGCTTACGTGGTGTTCCCAAGGGCAAACCTTATCCTGAAGGGGAAATCCTAAGCGCACAAGAAGGAATGATGCCCTAAATGTAGTTTTGAATGCGAGATGAAAATAGCCAAGTAATCAACTCACACAGATACAGATGGGAGATAAATGCGTGCGACCAGGATGGAGATGCTGGAGGAAATGCAAAGTCCTTCCAGCAGGGGAGACCGATAGATGCCGATAAAGAGGCGGACCTGAAATAATTTGCAGGTGAGGATCCACGAGAGTTCACTGACTGGAGCCGCTTCTTGCAAGTTTTTTATTACCTTCCATCTTTTTGCTGCTTCTCATAGATTACTTAAGAAGAGTAGCAAACCGCTGATTCGCTCTGTATGACAGTAATGTGTTTCATCACCAGGGGATCTCATTTTCCCGATCCATCCTAATTTTCCGACTTCATCGATACAAGCTGGTCCACTGACGATATCACGTCATTTATCTTTTGATGACAGGAGGATTCTTCTTCGGAGGCTGGAAGCGTTGTTATTGCTCGGACTGCTTTTCGGATCCTTCTTTGGTTGAATCTGCGCGGCAACGCGAAAAGCAGCTTCTCAGTTCATCCCAGAGTGTCGCAGCGTCGCTTTGGATACGCGTGAAATTCGCGGCAGTGCGTTCAAGGAGCACACCGGAACAGCAATGGATGACCGGATGTGACCACTCGTTCCGTAGGTGCCGATAAAGTGCTCGTAATGGCACATTTTTCAGGCTTCATGGGAAAGCTCTTTCTCTCTAGGGCGGAACGCGGCATGTATACTCATCCCATGATCTGGAGCAACCTGCTTCGGAATTCCTCATTTACCACGTGAAGGTCAGGTCATCCTTCTTTTTTACTTCATCCTGCTGCTTCTCGACTTGATCTCTGAACCCAAGTGAGATGCGTTAAAGTAAAGCAGGACCAGCAAGACCTCTGCGAATCTCTGTCATCCTTTGCAGGCAGAATAGCCTTACTCTTCACTTGCAAAAATGAAAGATGGATGTCTCCCACGCTCGAAAATCCGCGTTCGGAGGAAGACGTGGGAAAAGGAGCTCATATCTGGAACGAACAACCGGTTGTGATTCAGCCACTCGAATTCTGTCCAAAAGATAATTGAAACAGGTTTTAGGACGAGTCAGCAACACAAGCAATAGAATCTCCAGGTGTGGGTGTTTGCATAAATGCACAAAGGAAGACACATTTCACCATTTGTTTCTATCATAATTAATGTAATTCCTGCCGTCCTTGAAGAATTAGGCGCTTCCTGAACTATTTAAAGATGAATTTCGCGTGCTGAAGCACTTCTACCTGGCGGTAGATGGGTCGGATATGCCGCCGGCTTACTGCTTGCATCCGCCTGGGCTTTCCTCTGGGAACAAAGTTAATTGAGTTGCGGATCTTTCGATTAAAGTGTTCGCATTCAGACGGCATTCTTGGAAAATTCCTAATGGAATGATTATCGTCATTTAAATGTACTGCATTACATAATGAGCCGTGGTAACGCCTAGTCTTCACTGAGCTGAAGGAAGCCAAAGCAGAAAAGCGGAGCAGGGAGAGGAAAGGGTAAGGATGAAAGTGCAGTCAATTCACCACCTGTCATTATTCCATGAGCATTCATCGCTTTAATGATCTTTCGTCTTAGCATGATGCTGTAGGATATTCCCATCAATCTTTGCAGCTGAATGCCTAAGGATAAGCTTGGCTGGAATTTCGAAAAGTGAGAGCGCACGTGCATAACCAGAATTCTGCAGCGTCAGCAAACTCTAGATGCTTCCTTGGGAGTCATCCATGTTTCACATGCAGATCCATCCAGTTGGCATCTTAGATTCGGTTTCAGTCTTTGGTTTGCAGCCCATTGTGCAGTTTGGGCTCCAGACAGGCGAAGAACGGAGAGGACAAATCGCATTCATCTGGAGAACGGGTGCGCTAGATGAAAGGGTCATCTCAGGTGGTTTGGAGTTCTTCCTGGCACGAATCGAGTAGATGAAAGGGAGCCTCTGGTCAGGATCTGGGAGATCCGAGCTAACTGGGAGAAAGGAAGCGCATCAGCACGGCAGAAGCGAACGACCGAAACGCGCGTTGGCGTCGGCTCTCTTCCGAGGATCAATCTTGGAGAAGCGTTGGAGTTTTGTCTGACGTCAGGAGCAAAGGAAAGCCACGCTGCGATGCTGCAAGTCCTAAGGTGATCTGGAAGCACCGTTGTGACCGACCTAATGAAACAGTACAGTCGTGCTGGAATTCGACTAGTGGCGGTCCTCGAAGACCTCGGAACTTGTCTCTCGAGTGGAAGACAAAGAGAAATTTTTGTTCGTGGAAAAGTGATGCGCCGGTCCTCCCCCCTGAAAGTATTGGAAAATCCGTGTCGCCTTCGATTCACGCCAACTGTTTGCTCCAGATGGATTTCGTTCCGCCACTCAGGGAGTCTTTGGTTGCCTGCTTCCTCGTCGGCAGACCACGGTCCCGAAGAGAATTCGCGATATCGACTAGGGGGTTTGTACTGTGTACGAACTCTGTCGTGGCGTCAGTGGACTTCTTCGACAGTGTCAACAAGGTTTCTTGTGATTTTCCTTCATTCCTGCTTGCTGAAGAGCATCCTTGCCGACAGAGCATTCGTCCACACTTATTGTTTCCTTTTCTTGGGTGCTTTCTTCCACTTACACCGTGACTGCGGACCTGATAGTTCCTTCAAACGCATCCACTTGCAGGCATAAGCCCGGACTACTTTTCCTATAAAAAAAAAAAAGAAAGAAAGAAAGAAAGAAAGAAAGAAAGAAAAGAAAAATGCAGGAAGAAGTGGGCGCCATCCGACCGACCACTTAGTTGGCGACTCGGAATGTATTCGAGGAAAAGTTCGGTTTCCTTCGCATACCGACCTCTGAAGAACAGTCCCAAGGCTCGTAGCGCGGGGTGGAAAAAGGAGCAGAGGAAGGTTCACACGCGGCCTCAAGAGAATCACGTGGATAATGCGGAGAACTGGGCGTAGCTGGAAGGAAGAACTGGAGAACCGGTTTTAACCAGCAAGCCTGCGCTTAACCCTGCAAAAGGGAGCCGCGAGAAAGAAGCAGAGGGTCGGTCGACCTGTTCTTTCCTTTTTCTTGTTCGCACTCCCTTCCCTTCTTCTGGTTGCAGGTTTCGATGTTGGGATCAGATTTCTCTCTTGCGTGTTGAGGTTGAGGTCATTTGCTCGAGGGAATCAGCGCAGATTCTGAGGATGCTTCGTTCTGCGAACACGGAGTAAATGAAACTCTCCTATTCACGAAAGTCAGATAAATTCAGCGCGGTCAAAACTCCTGAAGCTCCTGCTTTTTCCCCTTTACTGCTTTGCCTATTTTATTGAGGTTGGAATTTTCACGAAATACCACTTCCTAGAAAAATGATGAAACAGCAGCAGAAACGAACTCTGGCGAGACTCGGCCACACCAGCTGCTGACGGTCAGCTTCCCAAACTGGTTCCATCCTGCGTTGTCAAACGAGGAGCGAAACCGAATTCTTCCTCCGTCCAGCGGTGGAGAGCAAGGAACGGAATCCCAGATGCAGATGAGCTGGAGATCTTGGAGTGCTTCCGGCTGGAGAAGAAGTTCCTGCTTTAATCGACCCTATTTGAGGAGCGAATGATGATGAAGCTCTGATTCAGAGCGTCTTTTCTAATCAGATCCGTCCGAAGCTGCTCCGGAGCCATGCGCAGTTTCGCAGCAAACGCTCAATTACTGAGGACTCTGAGGCAGAAAAAAAAAAAAGTTGCTCCGTGGACCACCAATTCAGGATGCCGACGCAGCCGCAGAGTGTCGCGCCGATCCGTACGACTTCATTTCGTCATCGGTTAGACCAAACTGCTTCGGAGAGGAAATGCAGACCGCTCGAGGTCAGACCGTCAGCTTGAGGACTGAGGCACGGACGCTCCTCTTTCCGACCGATCATGCTGGATGGATGAGGAGTCACCATCGCTACCAACGCGCTCAAGACTGCCTCTGCCTGTCTTCCGAGGCCAACGCCGCGAACGACAGCTCGAGAGTGCCAGCCTCGTTTCTTGTGCATTTCCCGTTAGGTTTCACTCAAACTCGGGATCAACGCACGAGAAAGTGTTGCACCTCGCCAATTTGAGGCAGAGCAGATTAAGAGTTGCAAGATCGTCAGCAGATTGCACGGAACAGCATCCCACAAGCCTCGAATGACGCTCAGCAGAACAAGCCGCAGCTTCCTTGTTCTTGCCGAGTTTCCGAACCGCCCCAGGGCAGGACAGTTTGAAGAGCAGGAGGATTCGCAGTTTTCCGCAAGCTAAAATTCGGGAAGATCCGAATCAGAGACCATCTGGATTTCTGGCTGCGACACTGATAATCCCTTCTTCCTGGTTTCTACCTCGCCTGGGATTCGAGTTCCCACGGAAGTTTCTAGACAAACGGACTTTTCGTGTGTTCTCACTCACCTGCGTGTTGAGAAGGCATCGAGTTTTCCGCTTTTGTATCATAATATTCGTATATCACAACCACCATGGAGAGCTGATGCGTCCGTTAGGCGAGAAAGCTACGATGACCACTCAGCAAGAGCCACCGGATGAGGGAAGGTGGTTTGTTTGCAGAAATCCATTGGAGACCACCCTGGCTACTTTTCGAGAATCAATCTCACGGAAGTATCTGCCGTTATACGCAGACTCACCCATAGGATACAAAATGAACACTCGAGACAGATTTTGCCGACACAAAGAATGAACACTGCGACACACCTGCTCGGAATTCCCAGATCGTGCATATGCTCAGATTTCGATGAGGAAAAATGATTTCACATATGCCATTCGTGCTATTCATGCATTTGCTACACAGATACATGAGGAGACACAAAGCATAAGGGATATACCATGTGAGCTGCTGCAAATCTGCGCAGCCAGCTCGTTCGTTGGAGAGCATCTAAAGGTTGCGAAGAAGCTCTCGTTTGAGGTTCTGTACAGAACAGTCCCTCCAAATCCGTTTCGTAGAGGGCGTCCACGTGAACTCTATTTGGAAGAGGTTCGTAGCTGTTTTTCCCGAAGATCCACGAATCACATCGATGCACTTTGCTGGAGCTTCCATTGCCGCAGATTCTGTTTCTCGTACAGTGTTTCGCAACAGCCCACACTGCGTGTACACACAAACAAGTAGGATAAATAGGTCAAGTGTTTCTCATCTTGAAAAAAACCTTACGAATTCGCAAAATCAATCTTCGTGTCTTCTGCAAACGCCATGTCGACACCCAGCCCAACGTGTAGCCAATCCGTCTTTCCCTGCAATAAGATCAACGGTGGCCGTGGCACGCACTGTGGTGGCTTCGTCCGCATTCTCAGAGTTGACGAAAAGTCGGTTTTGCTGAACTCTTATGGACCTCATGGATGCAAACAGCAGCCACCACGTCCCGAGCTCCTTGAGGATGCACCCACCCTTTAGGCGCAGGCAATTCAGAACTGAGGTTGAACGACACCACCCGTCCACCTTATTTTTTCGTAGAACATTCCCAAAGAAAGGGAATCCACAGCTAGGATGATGCGGGCATGTTCAAAAAGCGAAGGGCAGTTGGGTTCCCACCTTACGATAGGTGCGGAGAAAATGGAAGATGAAGACCAGTATGGCGGAATGTGAAGAATTGAAAGGAATGATCTATCAAGGAATCCAAAATATCGAATGCACGGTGGTAGCTTTTTGTATGTACCGGAAGATGCCACTGGGTTCGGAGAACTCCCTTCATGGGATGCGTTCACCCTGAGAATGGTTCCATATCGTAAGCAATCGAATCGGAAATGATTCAATGAAGCAAATAAGAATCCAGCTCCTTGTGCACGAGCATGCACAAACGCGTTATGAGCGCCATCAGAGTGGTCAGCGTGGTGGGCAGTGCCACCCCCGGAACGTCGTGAGCAACCCATCGGAAAGAAATCCTCAAAATCCGCTTATATACGAATGCCTCGCGCTCGGTGTATTCCATGCAATCCTTCCGGCTGCTTA
Source organism: Raillietiella orientalis (assembly GCA_036172245.1). Lineage (NCBI taxonomy): Eukaryota > Metazoa > Arthropoda > Ichthyostraca > Raillietiellida > Raillietiellidae > Raillietiella > Raillietiella orientalis. The sequence continues at coordinate 6,250,651 of JAYWIR010000003.1, read as the reverse complement.
AGTTCCCTCAGCTGGTTGGGAACACAACACACGGTGTAGCCGTGTGTTGTAAGAAAACGGACGCACATCAGTCATGTATCTAATCGTCCAGTTAGTTAGCGTGCGCCTTTACACAATGATGACCAACGCAGGCAGTAAACAGGAAGTGTATTCACATGCTTCTGTATGCAAATGGACGTACATGTACTTATTATTTCTGCATTTGCGTGTATGGACACTCCGTGATAGAAGTAAGTAAGTGGCTATCGGATTGAAGGAGCGCATCGGTAAGTAAATAATGAAGAACTTTCAGTCGTGGGTGAGACGTTTCAAAAAAAAGGCACAAATCCCTTGGATTCGTTTCACCTAATCGCATTATTCATGGTCAGCTGATATCTGTTATCGAGATAATTCACTGAATGTCAAAGCTCGGAGCAGATGCAGCTGCTGTATCTCGTCACAACCTTATTGATGATATCGGTTGCTTCTGCCACTGTGCATTCTTAAATCGTGAGCTTGATCTTCTTGTGGCTAGTGGGCAAACGGTCACCAGCTATGTATCTGGACAACGAACGCTTCGATTGGGGGTTCGATTCCAGACGAAATGGGGGACCAGGACTCATCTCCTACGACCACCCTAGCTGAGCTTGGAAATGGAAACGGATTGGGTTGATGCTTTCGCAAAACTGGATGCAGAGTCCCGGAAGAGAACAGGAAAGAGAATCTCCAGAGGGGCGTGCGATCTACTGAAAATGTGGTCCTGCTGATGCATGGTGATAGAAAAAAAGGATCGGATCTCTCTAGAAAAAGATCGGTTGCTTTCTGATTGAGTACATCGTCTCCTCAGTAGTAGGAAGCGAACAGGAATTCGTCTCCAAAATAGCAGACCCTCTTCTGAGGAAAGCTGAGAAGGGAGGCCCCTTATTCACATTCTGTTTTTCCCGCACAGTTCGGAATCGACGGATTCTTTTCAAAGTACATATGAGATTTCCGCGTGGTCAGAAAACAGGGCTCTTTTTTCTTTTTTACCTTGTACTACTAAATACTTCGAGTATCCGACGAAAGCGAAAGCGGGATTCTGCGCCATGTAACAGAAGCTTTCTCATCTCAGCAAAAGCCGGAAAGCCTGCAGAGGCAGAGGGACGATTTGCAGGTTGGTTGCTGGCAGGAAGCTGCACGGCGAGACCTTCACCGACCCTGCTACCGATCTGAGTGGCTGCGACTGCGATTCCCCACTCACATCGGCATCCGGAAAAATCGCAGATCTGCACTCTGAGGAGCCCAAGAGCAGGGTGAGCATCGGCGCTGGAAAACCTGGGGAGATTTGAATTTGGGGCGGAGGCACTCCTGAAAAACACGTCGATAAACACAGACGGGCAAGCAGACGCAGCCGATGAGGTGTCTGCCACACTGTGGACTTTTGGCGTGGGCTGGAAAAGAACATGGAGAGATGTGAGATGGAGAGACACTTGACTCTGCTCCTTTGTAAAGTCGCGACCCCATTTTTAAGGCTCTCCAGAAGCATCCGTAAGCGTTCCGCTCGCGGCTCCTCCAAGCTGGAAAATGCCGCGCATCTGTTCCTAAGCAACCCCTCAGCATCAGAGATCGATGCGAGTTTCATGCATAATTGGAAGAAAGTGGACTTTTTGGATGCACTCGAAGAGAAAGACCGAAAGCAGGAAGGAATAGCGGGGCTCCAAAGGGTGAATCAAGATGGGGCGTATTTCCACGCCGGCCTCTCACTGCCATTTCCGAAAGTGAGAGCACACAAGGTGATTTGGGTTGCCTGAAACGCACTCGCGCTGCATCGGGTTGCCATGAGCACGGATAATTGGGAGTTGCCAGGAAAGAGTGGCACGAAATTGCTTCGTGTACGTTACTGCTCGCTGCAGCCTCTTTCGCGGATGGCGCTTTTCCATCGGCCCGCCTTTTGATTCCGTCCTCCTTCTCGAAGGGCCGACGCGCGATTCCCCCTTTTCTTTCTCCCTTCGGAATTGAATTTCTCTCAAAAGTGACCGAAAGCTCTCTGGACGTCTCTGAAAATTTCCTTTTTCCCTTTCAGTGTTCGGTCCCAGCACAGAGCTGCATATTTCATATTCCCGAGGGCAGGTCAATTTCAAAGCGAGTTTAAAAAAGAAGTGGAAGAAAATGTGACGGATGAGCATCAGAGTTGAGCCGTTGCTTCCGACTTCTGGAGGATCCGCAATCAGATGGCGAGACTGATGCTCTCCCTGAGCTTTATTGTTTCATCTCAATCCCTAGCGCAGTGGCATTTTATAGACGAGGATCGCACGCGTGTCCATGGCAAGAATTTTTACGATGCAACGCATTTTTGCAGCTTCCACCGTGCCATATATCATCAAGAAAGGAATTTCATCCTCTCTTTGCGAGTCGAAAACTCTACTCGTGGATTCTCCTCCACTCGTGGCCGTCGCGGCACACGTGGAGGGCAGGATGGCAAAGTCGTTGCGACGGTGCGTGTGAATTAAAAAAAAAAAAAAATAAGGAAAGAAAAGAAAAGCACCTGCTGCAACCAAAGACACGAACTGATGGCATTTACGATGGGATCCGTAACTTGGATACGACTCCAAATGTACTCGGATGATTCGCTTCCCCTTAACGTCAGGGAAATTTTCTCAAGGAGGTACTCGGTGCCGTAACAACCAGCAGGGCTGAACGTGAAGGCAAGAGAACCCTGCGAACAAAATGATTACAGTCAAGCAGGTATTAGTCGCATTACTGACTGATAGTGAAAAAACCGTAATCGTGAGATACGTGTTTAAAGAGAGAACACGTGAAGCAGAACGAAAGTTGGCAGGCCAAGTGAGCAGCTCGAAGATTCCAAGGCTATCGCTGGAGCTTCCATCCTCCTGCTCCATTCTACTGCTGGCAGCTGGTCAGTAGAATGGACAGCCACAACGGAAACGGATGCGTCTTGCGCTAGGGACAGAAGACAAGGTTCCTCCAAATGATCCGAATGGTGCCGCGAACAACCTGCCCATCGAGTTCTTTCACGAGCGGTGCGGACGTCAGTGCAGAAGACCTCTGCTTCTGTGGAGCTGAAGTCCTTGGCAAACCAACTGCAGCAACTGTTTCTTTGTGTAGTATATCAACTGGATGCCCCTTTCTTTATGCTGGGCGAGATTACCAAGGAAACCGTCCTCCCCCCTCCCCCTCGTAACTTGGAACGATCACTCACCACTTAATCGGATCCGAGGTCTCGTGGACACGCATGGAAAAAATGGTTCGAGTTGGTTCGCAGGTTCTTACCCATCTGCTAGAGGTTAGGAAGAAAAGATCAAGTCGCCGAAAATTCCAAGTACCACTGCAAGTAGTGAATCCTCTGAGCTGCGCTTCATGTTCTCATTTTCTCTCTGAAAACAGTGCATTACTTTCTTTCTCATCCTCATTTCTGAAGAAGACCCTGGTCCTTACTCGCGCTATCCTTCAGCCAAGTCCAGTGAAGGATGATGCTGTTTGTGTATTTCTTCGGCAAAGTTTCGACTCTTAATAAATCGAAGGAAGAAAGGGCAGAGTGGTCGCGACTGACCACTTCTGCTCGTAATGAAGTCAATGAAATCACTCCTCCATCCATAATTTATGATTCCTCGACGCTGCGTCCATTTCGGGAGAGTTCAGCGGGCTACAGGAACGGGCATCTCTTCCCATGACGTACGGAATTCGAGATGGTTGGTCGACAAGCTTTTCGAAGGAGTGAAAGAGTTGCCATCGAAAAGCTCTGATTGCGTCTCGAGAAGAAAACAGTGAGCGAAATTCACCAGATCATTAAGTGGTAAGTAATCGTTCCAAGTCACGAGTGGGAGGTTTCCTTAGGGATGTCGCCTAGCATAAAGAAAGGGGCGCTCATTCCATATGCAACACAAAGAAACAGCTGCTGCAGTTGGTTTGCCAAGGACTTCAGGTGGCGTGGGCTAGGCCATCTTTTTCTGGGGCCTGCTACGCGAATACCTTACAAGAAGAATCTTGCAGATTCGCGCTGTTGGCCGCTGTTTCAGGTAAAGTTGAGCTCATGCATCTGCCTGGAGCTGTCATCCTCCTCCAATGCCATTCTAGAAAAGAGTGTTTGGTGGAAGTTCTGCAAACTCCATTAGTCTCCCTTAGACCACCGAGCGCTGGTTTGAAAACGGAGCGAAGCATCAGGGATCGCCCTCCTGGATGACTGTTACTTGAGTGTTCCGCATCAAAGATGTGCCGATTATTCTTGGGGACGCATCTGCTGGGCTTTGGTCTGCCACCTAAGCTGCCGAGAAGGCAAAAAAGTGCCCACTGGATGGGGAAGCGACCTCTGTGAAAGAACGGCGCAAGGAATCCTCAGCTCCCACATCCAGGAGTCCTTGCTTTGTTGGTGCATTGCCTTTTCTAGCTGGATTCCAGCTTTTGAGGCAAGCCTCAGCGATCTTCTCGGGATCTCCTCTACTTCACGAGAAGCGAGCTCCAGCCTCCAGCAGGAAGTGTCAGTAAGCAGCCAAGTTCATCGTGCATCTCGGCGTGCCCGCCCGTTACGGAAACGGAAGATCAGTGAACTCGAAAAGACCATCTTCGGGAAGATTGAGCCATGAGGATCCACGACCAGCTTTCATGAAAATAGCATACTGTGACTCGGTGGGACTCCTCCATTGCTTTCAGTAGCCATCGAGCTCATGCAAGGGAACGACTGGATCAAGTTGGGATCGTCGATAGAGTGCCCCAAGCATTTCTGAAGTGTCACGTGTTGTTCTGAGACGCCCATGCCCGTGAACGTAAAAATCCTCCCCGGCGTGAAGATTCCGGTTCCCTGGAAACCGATTTCACAGTTTAGCATTGGAATGGAAAAGGAAAAGCCCGGTCCGAGGTCCAGCGGTTTTTCGGATCGATCGTAGATCGCTGTCTTGGGTAAAACTCATCAAGATAATTTATACGGAAGGAGAGAAGCGCCCATTCTCCAAGGTCGAAGGGCATTTTCTGAACGAATGGGGTTTATGCGATGAAGAAGGCAGTTCCAGAGTCCACCAGCTCCTGCGCACCTGAAGCAGGAGCGCTCTATGAGCTCTCATCACAGCATCCCGCTCAGCGAGAAGAAGGAAAACATGGGCGGCCGTTGCCACAGCTCCTCTCCAGCGCCCGTCTTGCTTGAACGCCATCCAACCAGCCCGAGGGAAGTCCACATCAGCAGGAAAGCTGTTGAGAATCCCATCTGCCAGGGCAAGGGGGGTCATGAGCTGCAACTCAGATCGAGAGTTGCCATCAGGGCGCTTCGTAGTGCCGCAGGAGTCGTTGCTCGCCTCCACACAGCCCCACCTTCCGCTTCCCGGGTGCGCACCGAAATTCCGAGGCGAGGGTTCAGAGACCGAGGCGAGGTCGGGGAGGCAGCATCCCTGCGCGGTAAGTTCGGCGCCGCATGCGAAACGAGCAGCCGTGGATCCCCGAAAAGAGTTCGAGATCCCTTTTCGTTATTCTTCCCCGAGCTTTCGGATCTCGAGCCTGCGTTCTCCTTGGAAACCGGAACTCTCATTTTTCTCCAGGCACGAGTGGCGGCGGACGTGCTCGCTCGGCTCCCCACAAGGCCGCTAAGAGAGGAAGGCAGAGGAAGGGCGGAAGCCAACAGAAGTTGGGCTACGGAAGGTTGAAGAAAAATCTGCAAGCCGTTTCTGAGGATCCTCACCGCCCGATGCCCGAGGAGCTGTCCCCAGCGGCCACGGCCACCACCAGCCTTCGCTTCCCGCCGATCGAGGAATCCGCAGCCCTCTCAAACCGACCCTGCCCTGCGAAGGCCCGCAAAAGTGCAGATGAACGAGAGGGGGGAGAGGGGGGCTCCATGCGTTTCCATCTCAAGTGAACGCGAGAAATTGGAGGATGAGGCCCGAGGCGGCCGACAGGGAAGCAGGAGGAATTTCCCTGTTCTGCTGGATGGCGGCGCTCGACCGACGTGCGCCGACGCGATGAAGGATTTTGGCAGCCGCCGTGAGAAGAGAATCGGATCCCATGGGATAACGCGCGGTAGGAGAAGATGCGCGTGCCCTTCAGTGCATCCGGTCGCTTGATTTGTGGCTGCTGCGGCAATCGGATTGGATACCGATAGCGGAAGTGAGCGCCGAGGGATGGGAAGCGCTTCGTCTGAAGAAAACTCGATCTGAAATCTTCCAGGAACTCCTCTTGCAAATCAGAACTCAGCCTTCTTTTTCTTCTTCCTCTCCCTTTTCGATCAGCAAGAATTCCAAGACGCCGCCTCGGCGCTTCTCGCGCAGGCGCCGAGCTCGAAAGAATGCGAAGATCTCTCGGAAGTTCCAGGCGGATTCACAAAGCCGCTTCTTCCTCGAAACGGCAACTGCGCTGTGGAGGACACTGAATCCTTCGCTTGCCCTGCGGCGACGGACCGGCAACGCGCTCTCCGTCTTCGTTCCTTCCGAGAAAGATCTCCTCCAGCCAATGGCTCTCGCAGAGAAAACGCTCTGAGGTTTTGATTGATCCTTTGGAGCCGGTTTTCCACACGACCAGCACGTCAAAAACTCTCCTGACATCGTGAAAAGCTGAGCATCCGTGAGGTTGACCTTGGCGAGGAACAACTTTTACATCCATTTCTCCTTCTCCCAAAAGACGCCCGCTATATAAGCAGAAGTTGCCTTTGGTGAGTGTCGAATCACCTCAATAAACCACCGCCCTTTACATCAGGTGAGTTCTGTGGGTGTTGCCCTGGGTACCGCCGGGGTGGATCTGTGGAAGATTTTCCCGGGCGCCTGCGGCTGTGCACCTCCGCTGCGACCCGCCGCCGCCGCCGCCGCCGCTCGCTGCCCTTTGCGCCCGAGCCCGGTCGCGCGCGCCTGCCTTCCCCATCCAGCTACCCCCCCCCTTCCTTCCGTCAGGTCGCCCGTCGTCCCCGCGGGCGCGCGCGTGCGCTCAGGGGGATCGCCAGGCGTCGCCGCCCGCCGCTCGTCCGTCCCTCCCCATCTCCCGGGAAGCGCCACGTGACCGGACCGCCGTCTCGAGGAAGCGTCTCGCAGAGCGCGCGGATCCGGCCGAAGGCGCACGCGCGTCTGTCCTTGAGAGCCCCCCCGCCCGCCCGCCTCTCCCGCCGGCGTTTCTTCCTCGCCCGTCTCGCGAGAACAGTCGCGGCGGCGGTCGAGCGGGTTGTCGCCGCCGTCGGGTCTCTCGGCAGTTGGGCAATGGAATGTGGAGGTCGGCTTCCGGGTGAAAGTTAACGATCGATCGCAGCCGAGGATGATGATGCAGCCTCCTCGTCGCCGATTAATTGGCTTCTCTTCCACCACCCCCTCCCTCCTCCTCCTCCCGCTTCTGCTCCTCCCGGTGGACGACAGCCTGTGTTTAAAGTCGGGCTGACCTTGAGAAGTGGCGTCGCGAGTGACCGGGCGAACACCGCCGGATCGGAGGGACCACCGGGGCTGTCTTCGGCGCCGCGCTGTCCCCCTTGCACCCCAGCGGAACTCCTGGACGAGGGGAGCTGACCCAAGCGGCTGTATTCCAGACGTCGAGTGTGAGCACGCGTCTGCGCATCGATCTCCATGGGATACTCGACGGGTGCCGCAATCCAGATGTGGAGATGCTTCGCCGTCGTCGCCGCGTTGCTAGGTCAGTATCGTTCCCGGCCTCCTCCGCGCGCGCGTGAGCGCATCCCTGCCCTCCTCCCCCTCCACGCGCCGGCCGGGAGTCTCCTGGAAGCTCCGAATCCGGAGACGCTCGGCCGGGAACGACGGGACGCTCCCTCGCCGCGCCCGACCCCCTCGTCGAGGACGGTCGCTCGGCCTCCTCCGTGAAAGACGGGACCTCCCTTTCTCGGGAGGAGCCGTGGGGTCTCCTCTTCCGCACTTCTCCCTCCGGAGTCTCAGTGCGCGCGACCAGAGGCGGCGGTCCACGTCCACGGACCACGGACGAGAGCTGCGGCCGCGGAAGTGCTCTCAGCTCCCAGCCTTCTCCCTCTTCCCCGTCGCGGAGTCTCCCGAGAGGGAAAGTAGGGGTCTAGGAACGACGCGCGCGGCCCACCACGACCCCCCTCGCCCCTCCCCTACCGAAATCCGGACCGCCCGGGTGTCTCGGGTGTCTCCGGTGCTTTCAGATGGTCCGCATGCCAAGTGCCACCCGAATGCCCGTGTCGCCGCCGGCCGGTCGACCCCGACCGCACCCGGTCTCCAGGTAACACGCAATCGGAGAGGCGGAATCCCAAGATCAGTTGCTTCCGCCTCTAATTTTGACTCTTTCGATTTTCAGCTCTTTCTTACGTGTACGGCAAACCCACGCTGAGCAGGGTGAGTTCACTGCTTTTTTCTTTTTTTTTTTTTTTTTAATCTTTTTCACATGTCTCGGGGGCGGGGGGGGGGAGGGGATGACAGAGCCGCGAGCCGCTGCCGACGCCAACGGCTTTCACCGCATTCTTTCGCCGCAGATCAAAAGATGGGAGGAATTCCCGAACGTCACTTTCACCTTCGACTGCGCGGAGAGGGCGGTCGGCTTCTACGCCGACCAGGAGTACCACTGCATGATCTTCCACATGTGTGACGAGGACGGCAGGAGGATCCCCTACATGTGCGGCAGCAACGAGACGGGTTTCAACCAGCGCTTCCGGGTCTGCGACTGGATGCAGAACTTCAACTGCGAGGACTCGGAGAAGTGGTTCTACCTGAACGAGCTGACCTACGTCACCGACCCTCCCAAGGAGTCCAGGGTGTGAAAGGGGGCGCGGCCCCCCGGTGGAAAACGGAAGCGATGAGATCCTCGACCTCACCCGCCCCCTTCCTCCTCCTCCGACGACGACGACGACGACGGCGGCGGCGGCGGCGGCGACCCCGGGCACCGCTACCCGGCGCGGCGTCGGCGCCAACAAAGAACACACCTCGCGAGTTTTCCGCCCCAGCGAACGAGGCCGCCGAAACGCCGGCAAAGCTTCGTCGTCGGAAGTCGTGGTCACACGGGCCACCGGCGACTCTGTACCTTCGAATACTCAGATGCTTCTCCTGATTTGTATAAAGCAGCCGTGAACAGGCGGAGGTGTTGTTACTCATTTCATGGGCCCGCGTCCGAGGATCGCGGAAGGATGCGAGCGATCTCGGAAAGATGGCGTTGTTGTTGTTCCCCCCTCCCCCCTTTCTCCCTTCCTTCTTTTTTTTTCTCCCCGTTTCCCCCTCCCTCACTTTCTTCCGAGTGAAGGTTTCTAGGGCGCGGCGGCCACTTTCGTCGGCCTCACGATTGCCCAATTACGCGAGCGCCGAAAACGGGATCGGCAGCTTCCGGAAGTTTCGCGGAGAGGGCATTCCCGCGGTGCCTCCTGCAGGACTCTTCAGGACATCGCCGAACTGTGCCGTCGCGTCAGAGCAAGGCAGGGAACCTTTGGAAGGGTTCCTGAAACTGCGAAAAGCTCGAAGAGGGACGCGGAACCGGCGACCTGAAGGCTAGAGCGGGGGCGACCCTTGCGGGGAAAGGGAATCCTGGGTGCAGAGGCGCTGGATGCGGAGGAGAGCTCCATCCGGGAGGGTTCCTTCCGAACAGGGAAGAACAAGATTCCTACGGGGAAGAAGTGGATCCCGACGCAGTCCGTCCAAGGTGCGCACGTCCGGGGCACCACGCCTGGGAGACAGACCACCACGCACACCTCCCCCCGGACCCACACGTCTGGGTCGAATGAATGCGATCACGTCGAAGGGGGGGACAGACGCGCGCGCACTCTCCCGCCATTTTCAGACAGATCAGCAACAAATCAGTCTCATGGCAACGCGCCATGCCTGCGGGTCATCACTCCTCCCTCTTGATCCTGAAGGATTCTCGTATGAGAGACGGCGGCAAGAGGAAGTGGGGAAATCCGGGCTGCGTCGCTCCTCCGACCGACTGGCGAGGAAGGGAGGGAGGGGAGGGGGGGAGCGAATCCCAGGTTCTCAGCAGGGAGACAATCGGTCGCCTGGAAGGCGACGGACGGCGAGAGATCCATCCCACGCGACGTCTCGAAGATCCTTCCAAGCGGATGCATGTCGGACCCGACCCGGACAGCAGGCGTCCCGACGTCGGCCCCTCGTGGGATGTGCGGCCACCTAGCCGAGCTTGCGGCAGTGGGGGAGGGAAGGGGAGGGGAGAGGGGGACTCCTCATGCATCACGGCAAAGCGCGCGAGTCGAATGACATGGCGAAAGTTGCGATTAATAAACACGCATGACGCGTACATTGTGTCGCGCGCACTCCAAGCACATAAAACGTGAAGTGCATCCCCTCCCTTTTTTCGTTTCCCCCTCCCCCCTCCCTGTCCCCCACGCACGGTTTTGCGTATTTTGGGATCCCTGTTGAAGCTGCCCAAGCATCGGCTCATCCCGGCTGGAATGGAAGAGATCCCAGGATGAAACCGCGGAACCCGGTTGTGTACCCAAACACGTTCTCTCTCAAAACACGGGACGGCGAACACCTCGCCTTCGGGGAAGACATTTGTTTGCAAGCAGAATTCCTGCTAAAACGATGCGTCATGTTCACGGCATGCTGTAGGAGGAACACGTGGGAGAAGCCATCGCAAGGCGGCTGACCCTGGAAGAAGAAGGGGGGGGTGGGGGGAGAGACCGAAAAACTGGAGATTCCCGGACCGCAAAAGCTCCTACGGAAGGAGTGGGCGGCTCTTTCAGCCTGCGTCCTCCCCCCTCGAAGGTGCTCAGCCACCGCCGCAGGACTCGGGCGCGTGCCTTCCCGAGCGCACGCGGATCACCCACGCAAAAGGCGCAAGAGAGGAGCCACCTAACCGGAGCAGGACGACGACGGGAATGCTCCTTCCCTCCAGATTTCCCGTTCGCCGCCGGGAAGGAGGCGCGTTGCGTGGTGGTCCGTCCCGGAAGTGAGGGAAGTGAAGCGTTGGGCCTCCAGGAACCCGGAGGGCACGGAAACCGAAAGAAACCTCGCAAGGGGAAAGTAGCGAGCGCGATGGGACGCGCTTGCGCAGAGTAACTCTGGAGGCTTCACCTGCCAATCTTTGGTGCGAGTTCCTGGAAAATATCAGAAAGATGCTCGGATGAACGCAACTCGAAGAGATCCCCAGGTTGGCCTCCGTCGCTCAAGTCCTCTGGAAGCAGTTAGCAGTATGTACCATCTTCAGGAGGAGCTCACCCTTCACAGGCTTTAACCTGGGAATCTTTTACAAGGGTGCCTACTCGAGACTCCCCAGAAGCATCGATGCGCCGTCCCCAAAGAACAAAACAAGAGATCGTACTCAAGGCGTGATGGACAGCCAATCAAAAAAGGCTCGTTCAAAATTCCAAGCCTGCAGACGAAGGGCAACTCGTCCCTCCATAGGGCTGGGTCGACGCGAGCCGAGCCCGAAATGAGGAGGTGAACATCCCTCGGATTGCGAGAGCGCGCCCCAGCAGCCGCCTGAAATCGTAACTCAGGGCACCTGGAGCACCCTCCTCCGCACCGCCGGCGCAGGTCCATCGGAGCGATCAGCGCTTTTCCATCGCAATGAAATCCGAAAATCTGACGTCACGGAAGAATGCGCCCCCGCGCGATGGTGCGGTGGGACCTCCGAGGTAGCTTGGATCACACTGACGCGATGCGGTTGGCCAGGAAACTGCCCCCTCCTGAGGGGACACCTGGCGATGAAGGAACGTGAGAGAGAAGGGGAGGAAAAGAGGAAAAGGAGTCAGGAAGAGAGCTGGAAAAGGAAGGTGCCTCTGGGCTGCGCTGAAGACGGTGCTCCTCCAAATAGGGACCCGCGGGAAAAGACAGCGCAATTCCTCCTTGAGCATCTCGTCGTTTCCTTTGTTTTTATTTTATTTTATTGTCTTGCCCCGCAGCAAGCCGTGCAGGAGAGGACACCTGAACCCCCATCGCCTGGGGAACCCTAAATCCGAGTTTCTCTTCGATGCCTGCTCTGGGCGGACGAAAGCAGTGGCATCCTCATCCTCTCAGTGCTTCGAGACAGGACTGGGAATGGATCGAGGCATCCGATGCCGGAATTATCGGAATTATTCGTCGCTGAAACGTCACACTCGAGAAGCACTGCCTGCGGACAACCAGCCTCTGTCCATCAGAGCCCTCGGTTCCCCCGACGGCGAAGGAGAAGACCACCCTCCCGGGTCGAAATTCCCACGAGTCCGTGCTCCGGATCATATTGGGACCTCGCCTTCGGAACTGGGAGGATCTCCGGCTTGCAGTTCTCATGTTCGATGCGAAAGGAGGAGCAGAGACCATACCAAGAACCATACCAAGAACACTTTGCTGAGCTTAGTGCGCCTGAAGAACCGTTTCGCGGAGTCTCAGCATTTCCCATGGAGCTGCCGTCGGTCTCCGCCTACTTTCCATGTTCTTCCCTTCCTCGGCACGCCACTCAGTTCCCAGAGGAGACCGGCAATCCTTCGAGGAGGATGCATCTGCAGAGTTTGTGTTTCGTCCTTTCCGCATCTCTTCCGCTGGAAATGCCTCCTTTGGCGACTTGCGTTTCTTCCCGAGTTCTGACGGTTCGTTTTAGAGAAGACCCTTAAAAAAATGATAATAAAAACTCTTCAGACCGTGAATACGTGCAGCATCCCCAAGCTCTGCGTCAACTCCATCTTCCCTTGAGTTTCACTTCTGTTTCTGACCACACAAGTGTCTGAAAGCGTACTGGTGCTTTTTTTGACTGGAACACCTTTGAAATGCACACCTAATAGGGCTTATTCAGGTTCCCGGTAGGACCAACGAGAAAGACTCACGCGCAGTGAATGGATGATATGGACAGAAGGAAGTCTCTGGATGAGAAAGCCAAAGATTCGTATCGTTCGTATAATGGGGCGTCAAATGAGAGGAAGAGTGGGAGTTCACCTCACACTTGTCCAGCTTCCTAAGATTTAATGGTAATCGCGAGTATCATATCAGCAACTACAGCAAGGGAAAGAATAAATCTCCAAGATAAATACTCCTCAGGCTATTTCTTCTCCGTTGGTTTGCAGTTTGGGTGGCGGTGATTCCACGGGAAATTTCCCGGTGCGTTGGTGGTGCCTTCCGCAAACTCCGCCTGGAACAAAAGTAACGGAAAGCACCAATCAGATCTATTCGTCCACTTCCTCATCTCGGGAGAGCTTCCATACTTCACGCGTGGAGCTTCCACAGGTGGTCGTCACAGCTCATTTGATCTATGATGGCAAAACCGCGTTGGCATCCAGCTACCTTGAGCTGGAAAATGCCCATTGGACAAGGGTGGAGTCATCACACGCTCATGCTATAGCTCTGTTAATATGCGACGATTCTCCTGTTCTTCCAGGCATTCGAATGATTTCAAAGAAACATCACGAAAGAACTCTTTCCGCCTCCTGGTGGTCCTTCGAATTTTGCAATTCGGCTCCTCCGCCTGGTTTCCCAGCCAACTCGTCTCAGCGGACCCACCGATCTTGCCGAAAACATACCGTGATGTTCTCGAACCCCTGCGCTCCAGCATCGTCCATTTCGTGTCGTGGCAACCACCGGAGATTTCTGTGTTTCCGTGCTTCACTCGAGGGGAAGAGCCCATTCGGCTGTGCTTTGGATCCGTTTCGGCAGATCTGTTTCGACATTCTTGCACGCGTGCCGATCGATGACCGCTTTTCGGGGAGCAGCAGCTTCTCAATGACACGGACCTGGGTCGAATTTCAGCACACATCGGTGGAAGAGTTGCGTTTGCCTGCCTTTGCTTTTTTTCGTCCCTGCTCTGCTAGACGTCTGCGCTACTCAGTGAGGAAGGTAAAGCGTGCCCGACGGAAGCTGGAAATCCGGCAGACGGAAAGCGAGGGCACTTCGTGTCTCTGCCGAATCCCAGCCACCCAAGCACACGATTAAGAAGATTGTGGAAGATGCACCGCGGCGTCCGAGTTGCTGCTGAGCAAGCTGGCACGCCCATCGTGACGAACCCCATGAGGCTAGCACCGCCGAACGGCTGGCACATTGCCTAGCAACAAGCTCATGAGGACAATAAAGATTATGCTGATGATCTGCTCCGGAATTGCCTATCAGTGTAAACAGCGAAACCTATGAGAACGTGGGAGCTCACACTTCTTGGCACAAACTTCACGAGCACTTCCTTCTGAATCGCTCCTCTTAAGCTATCAAATCAAGACGTACATCCATCAACAGTGCAATTTCACGGAAGACCACACCCTTGACGGGTTTGCTGTCTTCCAGCGTAGCGTGCGATCACTTAGTGCCTTCAGGAAGTTGGAGTGTCTCATCCTGGCAGTGTCTTCAAAGAAAGGTGTGCTTTTGAGATAGGGTTGCGTCCTGACAACTAAAGATGTGCTGCTTTTGTTTTGAATCGTTGAGAGCTCGTGCTTGTACTCTATGATGGATGGAATACGCGTTGCGCACAAGCAATGAGACCGAGAATCTCTATTGAGAATACAGGAGAAAACATCGCTCGGGGCATTCTTCTTAGAACGGATTACCACAGACATTATGAGCGTTCATTGTGATGCAGTTTGAAGGGGATTCCGCTTGCTCATCTTCATGCTACAGCATCATTCAGCTTTCAATGTGCAGCTTTTGCATTCGAGGCTCCAGAAGGCCGTGGGGTGCACACCCCACAGCCTTCTGGAGCGCAATGATCGTTTTTCTTGCACATAAGAAACCTCCCATAGAAGTTTTCATCTCTTCAAAAGAGTCGATGAGAATGCGTCGATCGATTCGGCGGTCGAGGAACGATTCACTTGTGCTAGCAGCTGAGGATGCAGTCCTTATTCCTCGTCAATGTGGTTCCCATGCCTACTTTTCTCAGAAAGAAAAATTTGCATTTTGAGCATTAAAAAAAAAAAAAAAAGTCCTTAAAAATAAAAATCGCAGAGGAGTAAATGGGATTTTGAAGCACCGGCTCTGCGGGATGCAGTCGTTTTTGAGTGAATGATTCCCCTTTGTACGGAACCGATGGCGGTTGCGCCAAGGGGAAATCAAAATCAGTAACTCTGCGTCGCTGCGTGAGGATGCTCGCAAGATGGTACTCCGCCTCCGTGCTTTCTCTTGCTCCAAGCAGTGCTTGGTTCCCCCTTGATGGAAACCGAGCGCCGCTTAGGGATCCAAGGAACCTTGGCAAGCTCCTGGAGCAGGGAATCCCGTGGGTTCATGTCAAAATCACTCCAGCATCCCGTTTCCAAGGGAACTGCTAAACATCGCGAGAGGATTGACACCCACAAAGGATGAGAACTTCAAAACTGCTCGGAAGTTTTCAGAACCCTTCTACGTCTCATCACCCATGGCTGGCGCGACGGTACCAGAATGGAATTGGTACCTTTGACCGCCGATATGCTGAAGGTGTGTGTTCCTCACGTCAAGCTGCTGCTCCATGTGCGCATGCACGAGAAGTAAGTGCCTTGAAAGCTCCGTAAAACTCGAAAACTCTGCTCGTTGAAGTTCTCTGGTATTTCTTTTTTTTCTTTTTTTTTTTTTTATCCCTTGTGGCATTCTCCTTCGTAAGAACGTGGGTCGATTCATTGCAAGATCTGTGGAAACAGAGGGATCGCTTTGAGCTCCTTTCTCATACAATTATGGAGGCAATTCTACCGTAATTTTCATTTGATCTCTTTTCTCCACACCCTTACTCACTATCCCGAAACTCTCGCCTTGGTCGTCGGACGCTGAGATTGATGAAAGCATATTCTTCAAGCTCTGCCCATCCACCAATGACCAAACCAATAGCTAATACTAGAGAATACTTCTACTAGCCGATTCACATCTGAGATGGCTCACTTCCTTTTCTCTTGGAATTTCTCTTAGAACAGTCCAGCTATTTTTTTTTTTTTTTTTTTTTTTTAGTTGCTTTTTCTCGAGAAGTGTTGATGGAAGAAGATTCTCTATTCAACATTTACCTGAACACGTCTTTTTCTTCGTCTTTTTCGATGTTGCAAAAGCTGTCTTTCGGCTCTTTTCGCGTTCCTTTTCCCAGGCTTTGAAAAATGCTCCCAACGTCTCACTGTCTTTTCAGAAAGTTCTAGCATTTCCGATCCAAGAAAATTCTATCGATTTTATTCTTCCTCCCATCAGGAGTCCTGGAAATTTCTCCGGATGTGCCACTCTCCTGAAGGATGAGTTTTCCTGCCCACGCAGTGCACATATAGCACGAAGACATATAGTATCTGCTGGTGCCACAACAGTCTCGCTCGGGTCAGATGCCTTTCAGGTGTGACACCCAAGCAGCCACGCCATCTGCTGCAGCATTCATCTTTTCCTTTGCAAAAGGCAAGGGGAAAAATACCTTGTTGTGTGGTCAGATGGAGAGGAAACCTACGTTCCGTCTTTCCTACTGAAAGGCACTTCTAACTATCATGTGAAGCAGGACCAACGGGTCAGTGGGAGCTCCAAAACAAGATCAGCGCCTCGAGAAGCAAATCTTTTCCGTAATGCCCCCTCTTTTGCTGAAGCTTGGAACTATCCTCGCCGCGCAGTGCCCGAACAAATGGGTGCCCCTTTAAACGGGAAGGGGCGTCGCAGCTTCCTAGGGAGCGAGATCTCGACGCGGACCATCTAGTTGCTCGGATGTTGGAAACTTCCGTCCCCACCGAAGAGCAGAGCCGTAAGTTTTGCACATCAGCCGGACGAACAGACGTGGCTGCGGATGGAAACCAGTGCCACTTCGTCAACGCCCTGTGAATCTGTCAGACTTTCTGCTGAGGAAGCGCAACTTCGGACGGAACTTCTTTGATTTCTTATCTGCCCGGGTAGGGCGCATTTTCTCTGGACCTCCCGTCAGGCTGAAGCTCCACTCAAGAAGGAAACGGGCCGCGTTCTCCTGCCTCTCCCCTCAGATGGCAGCAAACCAAGGAATTCTACCGGTGCATCACATCCTCTCCATGGCCGTTCCATTCCACGGATAGAGTCCTTGCTTGCTTCCGACGCCCCCAAGCATACATGCGCTCATCCGCTTGGTAGGAAAGCAACCGAGGAGGAATTCTCTCGTGGGGACGCTTCTTCGTTCCCGGAAGTGGCATCCGACGGACAGGTTTCCCTCGACATCTGCTCGTAGGCGGGGATGGCAAGGGCGAGAGGGATCTCCCACCCCTCCGCGGAAATCCGCCGATTCTCCCACGAGCACGCGTCACCGTGCACTCTGCCCTTGACGTCTGGCAAGCGGAAAAACCCGAGCGCCATCAGCCTTCACGGATCTCTCCTTCACGTGAAGGTCCAGGCTCTGCCGGTTCCTGCTTTCGTTCTCGCCTCCAATTTTTCCTCCGGGTCCAACAGGGCAACTTCTCTTCCGAGATTCGTAGCCACCAGCTACCGCTCCGAGCTCCGCTCGAGGCGCCTCTCATCTTCCGTAGGCGACGCTGAGATGATCTTTCTCTTTTTTGCTTGCGGAAGCTGGGAGGCATCCGACCGCTGATGGAAACGTGCAATCTGATGATGGCAATCTTTCGTGATGAAAGAGTGAGCGTCGGAAAGTGGCACCTGAGGATGAGAAGAGTGCAATTTCCCTTGGTGGGAGGGGGAGGAGAGGATCAGAGTAGACTGGAAGCAACGCAGATACGCAAGACGTGACCCTCTGCAAGGAGTCATATGTCCGTGCGCAAGAGAATACGCAGTTCGTCCACTCGCCGGGACACCGGCGGCACGGCGAAGAGCATCTTCCGTGTTGCTATGTGAGGAGGAGCGTAAATTCACGCCCGCTGGGGAGGGCGCAGGGATCGCGGAACCGCTCTGCGGCTGCGGAAAGGTGAAGTCGGCGCAGCCTCCGCGGCAGCGCTCTTGGATCCCCGGCGCGAAAGATGTCGGGGAGGGAGGGAGCATGACAGGAGGGATGGAAAGGGGAGGGGAAAACAAGAGCCAGAGAAAGGCGGAAGAGGGCACGCTGCGACGGGGAGACGAAAGTCCGAGGACGTCAACGGGCGAGCGGGGGAACTGCTCTCGCCACAGGGATCTGGTGTCTCTGGCGACTCGCAGCCGAGCTCCAGCCACCGGAGCGGCCGATCATCAAAAGACCACGGACGCACCTCGGCACGCGGAGCTCGGCCCGAGGTACCTTCTGGGCAAGGAGTTCGTTCCCGGGTAATGCCGTCTCCTGGTATTGGGGCGCGGTACCATCACCGGCGCGAACGACGGTGATGCGACGGCGAAGCTTGCAGAGCCGGGAAGAGGAGGGGGGACTTTCTCGCGAGAGAGAATCGGAGCCGAGGCTACCTGGACGGAGAACCGTCGGGAAGGCAATCTGGATGCGTGCCGGGGAGTCCTTGGCTTCCGGTGCTCTGGCAGCGCTCATCCCTTCTGCTTCCCATTATGGGAGAAGGAAGGGAGGAATAGCTCAAGTGATCCATCTGGAGAGCTCCGTCTTGCCCTCGCCTCCGGGAAGAGATCCTGTCGGAAAAGCGAACCTTTCCCGCGCCACTCGAGGTGCCTCCTCCTTGCCAGCCGCTCCTTTCTCGTCTCTGAGGAAGAGGGCGGTGCTCCTTCTTGCGTGATTTATGGTGGCTCTGTGGTCGGTCGTCGTGCCCTCCCACGGTCAGACGCACGGGATTTTCCGGTTTCTCTGAGTTCAGCAAACACCTCGATTTTCCAGGTCGTCCTGGAAACCGAGACCGACACCTCCTCACGCCTCCCTGCATGAACTTCGGCAGAGCGGCCGGATCTGGCTCGTGGGTAGCTGAACCTTTTTTTTAAGGTCTTCGGGATGAGCCCGCGAGTCCACTTCCAGAATCCCGTCTTCGAGGAGAGGCGTTTTGCCCTGCGCGTGTCTGGCCAGGGATGCTCCCGTGTCTGCATCCTCCCGTTGACGGGATCCTTATGCTTCTTTTACGACCAGTTGCTTGCCTTCCACCTGGTCAGGTTCACGTGATCAGGTTCGCCCGTGATCCTGTCCCGTGGTCCTCATGGCGACTCTTCATTCCCCATCATTCCCAGGATTCTCCGGATAGGCCCCAGGAGCTTCCTACGCGTTTCCAGATACGGTCTACCGCTAACCGAGAGGCATAACTGGTGCTGTCGCACTTCCTGGAAACCCGGAAGAGAGGGACCTGGAAGCTTGGTCCGGCCCTCGGGATTCCCGCAGCAGACGTGCATGGAGGACTATTAAGACGTCCGTGGAGCCGGCCGCACTCTAGGAGCAGGGTACTTAGTCGTAACCCTTCCCTTCCCCCCCCCCCCTCCTCCCGAACCTTCAGGCTGCCCGCCACCACGGCGGACGAACAATCCCTGAGGATGGAGCCTGGTGGCAAGCAAGAAACGCGCATGGGAGGAGACGGTCTACCTCTTCCAGGAGCTCTGGAAGGGGTAGACCTCGGGGCTCGAGGGTCCAGGGTTGCCCCTTTGAACCCATCCCCTCCAACTTAAAGGGTCGTCGGATGGACTGCCTCGTGCCTCAGCGCCGTCCAATTGGGACCTCGTCTTGGCCCTATACTCCATCCTGCGAGGCTCCCCTTCCCCTCAACCCTCTTACTCGCCCCCTTGGTGCCTAAGGGGGAAGCGCACAGCGATGTGGGTACAAAGGGTGGACCAAGTGGGTTCCCACGATGAGGTCGGGGGACTTTCCAGTCGTGAGCAACGCCCTTCTCTCTCGTTTTTTCGGTAACGGAGGGCGTTCTTTGTTTACGTTGGAAACCGGAACGCTCAGGGACTGTCGCCACAGCTGCTCCACTCGGCATGTGCCCCCTCAGCCTGGGGAATTTCGTCCTCCTCCAGCTTCCACCTCCTCAGGAAGATGCTGCGTCCAGGGTGCGGAGAGGCAACCTGGAGAGGAGTCGCCTCCAAGAGATCCGCGAGCCCGGAGATGAGCGTCCAAAGGATTCTTCGCCCCGCCCACCTTAGTACGTCGGCTGACCTGGAAGGGTCCATCGAGAGTGGCGAGGAGGGAAAGCTGGGTGAAAAGTTCCGTAAGTTCAGTGGGAAGGAGGGCGGCTGCCCACCTCGGGAAGGAGCCACGGAAGGGTCCATCGGACGGAGCCTCCGGGAGACAGTGGGTTCGCCGGAGTCCAGAATGAAGGTGGGGTGCGGTGGAATCGAGACCGAAGGAAGGCTCTTGGTTCGCGGTCCCCTTAGGCGGAGACAGGACAAACCGTCTATCCTTCCCCCCTTTGCCCACCGTCTTCTTCCCAGCCGAGAGGTGAAAGGCTTTTTCTGGGAGGAAGAAGGAAATCTGGGCCGATCCTTCCTTGGAACAGGTCCACGAGGAGCAGTGGTGGGAGACTCTTTGCCTTTCTCGAACCCACGCGGGCTCTTCTCGGAGACTCGGCCAATGGCCCCAGAAGCGTCCTCCCCGGAAGGAGTTCGGAGCCTGGAAACTTTCAGGCATCTGAGAACTCTCAGGGTTGGTAGGAGCCGCTCGGGACGTGAGCACGTCCTCCCGGGACGGGATCTCATCC
This sequence comes from Raillietiella orientalis, assembly GCA_036172245.1. Classification (NCBI taxonomy): domain Eukaryota; kingdom Metazoa; phylum Arthropoda; class Ichthyostraca; order Raillietiellida; family Raillietiellidae; genus Raillietiella; species Raillietiella orientalis. The sequence continues at coordinate 6,230,415 of JAYWIR010000003.1, read as the reverse complement.
TCCGGGTGGGGACGCCCTTCTCATCCAGCCGATGGGGTTCGGGTCGTCCCTCTGTTTGCTGCTGCTGCATGACACCTTCCGGAAGGAGCAAACGCTGTGGGCTCGATCCCGACCCATCCCCAGAGGGCTCCTCCGTTTCCTCAGGGAGGTGAACTCCCTTCGAGTCCAGCCCCGAAGCTGCTCTCCGGAGGGATCGCACCCGAGGGCTCAGAGGGTCTCCTACCCCACTTTTCGGGATGTGGTGGATGGTCCCTTCTCGGGCTAAGCTGGCTCCATAGAGAGAAGAAAAGCTGGAGGTCTGCTAAGTGAGCTCCGGGAGCAACCGGCGCTAACGCCTCCTGGAAGCTCCTCCCAAGGGATTCCCGGACGATCCACCCTCTCTTCCTCGGGGAACGTCGTCTGTTTCTGGGACGCCGTCTCGGGGACTCTCCTGGAGCCTCTCTGGGAAGCGCTACCCTCAGGAGGGGAGGAAAGAACTCCTCCCCTCCTGAGGGCAGCGCTTTCCACTGAACACCGGGGTCGGATGAGGGAAGCCTCCCCACATATCTCCACATCCACTTCTTCTACCTAAGTATCCCGGGAGTCGACGACTGTCCTCTTCTAGAGCGGCCTCCCATTCTACTGGATCAAGGAAGAATTGGAACGCCGTCGTTTGCTCCATCCCCATCCCTTCATCTCTCTTCCGTCCCTTTCGGACGGAGTGGTTCCGTGGTAGCCCGCCTGTCTCTCAGCTCTTTTCCCCATTCCCGGACAGGCAGAGATGAAGTGCTCCCGTTTATTCCAGTGGTCCCGTTCCCCGAACACCTCGACCACGGGGGGAGACTCGCAGGAAGGCTTTCTCCAGCAGGGAGGACCGGTATTGGTGGGCGAGGGAGCAGTGAAGGAGTGGCGGCAACGTCCTGCATCAGATGGCGTTGCCTTCAAGGTCCCGGTAGAGGTCCCTGTTGATCCCGTAGAAGTTTTCGGCCTGCCCGCAGGGTACTAGGAGCCACCAGTCGCAGATGCGCAGTTCCTGGTTGAAGACGGTGCCGTTGGGGCACAGGAAGCTGAACTGGAAGCCATCCAGGGCGCACCAGTGCCATACCTGAAAGACCAAGAAGAGGAAGAGGAGGAGAAAGAAAGGAGGAGGAGAGGCAAAGAGAGGGATCGTTGGACGAGGAGGAAGAAGGACCGCTACAAGTTTCTGCGGACGCCCTCCGCTGCGAACGGGGTCCGAGGCAGTTCCCCTTGTACTGAGAAGATCGGCTTCCTCCCCCCTCCCTCAAGTCTCCAGAAACCGAAGGGAGAAAGGGAGGGCACAAGATGAGATGAGCGAAGACGGTGAGGTCCGTCGCTCACGGAGGCGAATCCGGCTGCCTGATCGCAGGACTCCTAGGAGAGAAACGGGGACAGAACTGCCGTGCTTCTCCTCCATAAGCAGAAACAGGAGAAGAGGAGCTGTATGAAACTGACTTTATCGCGTCATATCCCTCTTCTCTACTTCCGGAAGCAGCGGGACGCGAGAGCGGCTCCTGGGAAGACTCTATGGAACGTCCAGGAGCGCGTGCGCGCTGGGGGAAGGGAGGACGGAAGTACCAGGAAGCATCCTTCCTCCCGTCGGAACTCCCTGATCTACGAGGCTGCGAGCCACGCACCTGGCAACGGGTCTCCACGTCCGCGTAGTATCCTGGCAGCTTCTCCTTGCAAGTGAAGCGAAGTCCCCGCGGCACAGATGCGAGAGCAGGAGGCTGAGTTTCCTGGTCCAGAATTCCGTCGCGGAGCCCGTCCTCCAAAATGGCCTGCCTCTTGCTAGCCTGGAAGGAGGGGAGGAAGGTCATTGGGGGATCGGGGAGATCGATGGGCCGCCCAGTATCCGTGGCTCACCGGCGAGTGTTCCGGAGCGCCGAGGGCGCAGGCCAGCAGCGTGGCCACCACAGCGGCCACCCTCCTGGTCGTGGGGCGCACTGGCGGGGCGTGTCCTGGCGCTGACATGTGTTCCTTTCCTGGCGCTGAAGACGCACTGCGGATGCTACGCGGTGTGCCCCTTTTATGCTCGTCCTGCGCGCTCCTTGAACCCTGACCGGAGGAGGCGCCGGCAGGAGTCATCACCTTCGCTGCCGGCGACCGTCGTGACCGAGCGTGACTCCTCCTCCCACAGCTCCCTCCGCTGTGCCCCCGCGTGCACGGAACGCCAGGAAGAAGAGCTGAAGCGGCTGCGGGAACAGACGTCTGTCCGTCCATCTTGCCGCAGCATTGTCAGGGGGATTCCTCACGAGCGAGGGAGAAAGGTGGAGAGGTCTTACCAAGGGACTGTCCTCCCTCTTTTTCCTCCCTCCCCTCCGTTCCCCTTCTTTTAGTGTTTGGAGCATCGGCAGAGATCCTCCTGGGCGGTCCAGACTGCCCCCGCACGATGGAACTACCTCAAGGGTCCTCTTGTTCCCGCAGCAACTGGTAGGAGGTAGAGGAGGGAGATTTCCGTCCAACTCTTTGTGCCGGCGCATGGAATAGGCCCGCAAGGTGGGCCTACCCTCATCCATTCCGTCCTGGTAGGTCCCCATTCTCTTTGCCTTCCCTCGGCTGGCATCCCAGAGTGTATTTCCAGTTCTCTTCCGGAGAAGGGAAAAAGGGGATGGTGCATGCCCTTTTCAGGGAAGGGTCCCGCAAAGGTGGACGGTTCCCCTTCTGGCAACAAGGGTAGGACAGGGGAGAATCCTCCCTCTTGGAAGATGCGGTGCTGCATTCCGGAAAGGTGCTTCAGAGGTCTCCAGGAAGGGTCTCAGTGGCTTTTCGGCCGAGCAGGCCCCTTCCTTCCACCTCTGGAGGACGAGGCGGAGAAGGGAGCGCTACCTAGGAGACGCCTGTGCGCCTGCGGGTCGCCTCCTTTCCAGGACAGACAGGCTAGATGAAAAAAAGGGAAAGCAGAGAGAGAATAAAGAGGATGAGACCTACATGTTTCTCCCTATTTCGGTTTCTTCTGCCCCTCCTTCCTCCCAGGGAGATCATTTGGGAAGCGGACGGGCTGCCGCGCTTTTTGGGTCCCTGAGAAAGAGCCTTCTTGGCTGCGGGAGCGGGCAGGAAGGCCCGGAAGGTCTGCGAGGGAGTCCCCCTTGCGCTCTTGAAGGTAGGAGGATTGGCGAGGTGCTGCAGATCCCCAGGAAGCTGCAGAGATGCTCTCTTCATCTTCGCGCTGTCGCTCGGCAAAGGACAGAAGCAGGAACCGATCTCTTTTAGCTTTGATCTCGCGTCCAGTCTCCACAACGGGGAGCTCCAACTCCTCCGGGAAGGTGTGCAACAGTTACCAAGGGATCTATAAGTGCCCTTTTCCGTCTCAGTGAGCCCTTTCTTCCCAGAAGGATCAGATCAGCACTTATGGCCAGTATAATAGCAGTGGTAATAATGATACCTCGGCACGCTTCGGCATCCAGAGCCAACCGAGGGTGACCACAGTGTCGGTACGAATAGCAATGATGGTAGCGACGGTAGCAGCAGTAGCTATACGAGTGCTGGTAACCAGGTAACTACATCCGCTGATCTGCCGCAGCTGAAAGTCTTTAAGTCACTTCCTCCCTCCCTCCCCCAAAGGGATCAAAAGGCATCTGGCGCAGGTGAGAGTCTCGGCAACTTCGGGAGGGTGGGGAGTCTACTGCACGGGTCTTGGAAGGCCGCGGGCAGATTGAAAATTCCCTCTTTCTCTTCCGTTGCGAGCGCTGAGGTAAGCGTGACTGCTGTCTGGAGCGACCGGGGTGCATTCTGGAGCGGATCAGCCGGCACCCTTCCTTACCACTGCAGGTTCGTTCGCGTGGTTCCGGAATCCCCGCTCATCCAATGCAAGAAATGCGCCCAAAGAGATTGCCAGTTTGGAGGACTCGAAAGGAGGTGCATCAAATGCAGGCTTCCCTCCCCTTCTCCTGGAGCTACCGAATGACCCCGAAGGCGGACTAATGAATCCACGTCGGGGCCTGAAGACTTGACCACGGCACGCTTTGGCGTCCAGAGCCAAAAGAAGCGGGATGTTCCTCTTTCCGGGAGAGAGGCGCACCCGAACGGCCGATCCGTTCGGAGGCGGCGAATGGACCTGATAAGGACAGAGGCGGGAAGATGCTGAGTCTGGAGGAAACGAAGAAGGCGGTGCGCAGCGATTCCTCTGAAAAGAGTGGGACGAAAGGACTTCTGGACCAGTGGCGCGGCAGCGGGGCAGTCGCTGCTGCTTCCGCTTCCTTGTCTCCGAGAGCTCCGCGAGAGGGTGTCTTCGGCAGGCCGGAAGCTCTCAGCGTCGCGTCTGCGAGGAGTGAGATCAGAGTGGGAGGAGTGAGGAGACGCCGTAAGAGTCGCGGCAGTACATGCTCATCCCCGTTCCGATGAATCTGGTGGCTTTCCGTCTTCCGGAACGAAAGTTGAGAAGGAGCACTGAGGAAGAAGAGCTTCCAGGAGACGCCATGTCCGCTTCCAAAAGTGGTGGTCTCGATCCCAAAGCAGGATTGACGAGGAGCGGAGAAGATGAACTCGCGAGAGCAGCAGCATGGAGGCGGCAGCGTGCAGTGCGGATTCCTGCTGAAGATTCCCTGCTGCATGATTGCTGGGGTTACCGAAAGAGCGACCGACGAGCATGTCTTCAGCTGGCTGCTATGAGGAGTGTGTGGGGAAGGAATGTGTGGATCCTCAGGGAGAGCTGCGTTATGCAGAAGGGGTTTTTCTTTTTTGTGGTTCGCCAAGTGTTGAAGAGCCGCTCGTCTCCTTGGGAGGGATCCCAAAGCTCTTTGACACTGTCCACGCCAACAGAGGGTGCATGTTACTCTCCAGGTTAGGGGGTTATCCCGGAGAAACCACCACCCCATGAATCCTCCCACGCCGGCCCGCGTTGCAGGTCACCTGGAGGCGGTCTTCGCGCGTGGCATACCAAGCATTGTGGGTTCGAATCCTGCCCGGGGAAGCGTCGACTCCGAGAACAAAGGTGAGTCCTGGGTTTCGAATTGCTCCTCCAGGATGACGCTGGTCGGCACCGGGTGGCTTCGAGTGCGGCGGCACCGATGGAAGCACCCAAACTGGATGCTCCCGTCAATTGGCTGGTATCGGAATTGGACCCTCCGGTATCTTTCCAGGAATCAAGGAGTCCATTCCCTTCGGGGTTTCCCTTGGATTGTAAAAATGAATCTTCCCCCCTTCCCTCAGGGGGAGACCCTCGATCTATGAAGTTGGTGAATTGACACCTCTCCAGAATGTGAAGCGCGCTGCTCCCCTGGGGGGGAGGACCCTTCAGAGAAATTGGGAAGCATCCCTTCGGGGTTCTCTTCAGAGGAGGAAACAAGGAGAGGCTCCCTTCGGAGGAAAAATGAGGAGAGGACCCATTCAGGGAACTCTTCCGGAGAGAATGAGGAGATTCCCTCCAGGATCAAAAAAAAAAGGGAACCATCTCCTTCTTTGAATCCTGGAAGGACTCCAGAGGGAAGTTCTACTTTTTCCAGTCCCGGCCAGTCAACGGGGGCATCCAGCTCCCACTGCTGTCGCACCCGAGGCCAATGCGGGTATGTGGCTACGGCGGAACGGGTGGGGTCCGACGTCTGAGAGCGAGCAGAGCGCGAGCGTGCAACTCGAAGACCTTGGGGCAAGCAGAAGGCCTCGGTACCCGTTCGGAGAGAAGAGCGGATGCTGGAGGTCCGCAGACCGAGTTTCTTTAAGCGAGACGGCAGTCATTCGTGGTCCTTCTGGTTTCCTGGATGCGAAGCGCCAGCAGGACGATGCAGCGGCCAAGTCTCAGGAGTCTCAGGAGTCCGGTTGCGGGCGCCTGGCACGCATCGCCGTGTGTGGCTGTTGGACCTTCGTCTGTTCTTCCTTCCCTTCCCCACCCCCTCTTCCGGGAAGGAAGGCAACGAGAGATGTCTCTGACTTTGAGAGAGATCTCTCTGGAGGTACTTCCGAGGAAGAAGGGGTTGGCTCATCTGAACATAAACCTGGAAGGGATGAGCTCGGAGCCCTTCTTGCCATTTGTGGATGTGACTTTGTGAACTCCTCACCCCATGGCAGAAGAGAGAACCCTCGGGAAAGGGATCCTGGGCTTCAGTGGTGCTCTCATCTTTGGTGTCCACTTTGGTTTCCCATTCTCCATCGAACAAAGAGACTTTTCCCGATTTCTGCTTGTGCTCCTCGAAAGAACGGATGTCATGATTGTATCCCCGACGACCACTGGAATCTATATAGGGAGGAGAGGGGTATGTGCTTATTCTTATATCTTAGCCTCATGAGACTAAAATAACGGTCTTCTCCGTAGTTAACGGAAACTGACCTGGGAACGCCATCTGAGACGGGTAACTAGGATACGGACCACCTGCGTCGTTTTGTCATTGCTTTCCTAACAACGGGAGTTAGGCACAAGTGAATTCCTCCTTTGAACCGATGTGCATCTTAGGAGGATGCAGACTGCGGAGGCATTGGAAAGAAGCGTCCGTGCCCTCTTGATTCTAGGCTCAAGGACTTTTTTGTGCATGTTCCGGGGGCTGTTCTGATGTTGCTTTACTTCAGCATTCCCACTGGACCACTATGGATGTAAATTTCGTGAAAGAAATCTTTTTCTGAGCTTTCCATAAGAACCTTATGATGTTACGTCAAGAAGAAAGAATGGCCTAGAAAAGCAACCTCTTCCTCTCTGTTTCATCTTGTTGGCCATCTGTTCTCTGAAAGGCATTACGGCGCCTTCCAGCATTCGTGCCTCCAGCATTTTTCTTTCTTTCCACGTCTCCTACTCCGATTCATAAAGACACTCAACCACTGCAGCATTTGCACCCGTCGCTGCTCGTCTCTGCAGTGGGGAGACTGTCCAGACTCCGCCCGCTACGCGCTTCCTGAGTTCTTTACCTTCGTTCCTGTCTCGGTTTGGTCTCAGAGGCCGCTGTTTCACGCCTTCTGCCCCACCGGGATTCAGATGCTGTGTGGGAATTCCGGCATCCCCGTCCTTCCTGCTCCAGAAAGAAATCACACCCTAATCTGTCTTCTCCAACCAGGCCCTGGATGGAGAAGACAGGTTAGGGTGAGAAAGTTCGAAGACAGACTTTTCGCATCCTAACCTTCTTTGTACAGCAAGGCCTCGAAAAGTGTAGAAAGTCGAGGAGCTCTGTGGTCGGATTCCTACCTCTTTCTCCTGATGGTCCAGAAACAGGGACCCGCCCTGAGCTTGTTGTTTTTGTTTTCCTCGGATCTTCATTAGAACAGGTTGATAAGCAATGAATTCGACGCCATGGAACGGGATGGATCTGAGTTTTTTTTTCTTCCTCTCCTGGATGTCCGAGAATGCTTTGCTCAAATTAAAAGCAGCCAGCATCTGGAAGGCTTAAATCCCACCAAAGATCTTTTACTCGGACGAGGAACCCGAGTGAAAGAATGCACCGAATATACACGCTTCCCTCCTCCCCCTTGTGGGCAAACAGAAGATGGTTCCTGAGAAGGCAGGGATTTGCAGGGGAGCGATGGAAACTTGCCTTCGCTCGAGGGGAGGGATGCTGATGCTGAGCCAAAAAGCTTACCTAAGGACTCTGGACTTTTCTTCCCTTGTACCCTGCTGCTCACCTTCGCTGCCGAAATTTTTGCAGAGCCCTGCAGATCTCCTGTCCATGTGAAGCTTTCCTGTCTATGGATGGGGATGAAGGGCAAATTTCCCAAATTTCGATTTCGTCCCGGGCTTGCTGGAAAGTTCCAGAAGCCCTGCATCTTGAGTTCTCCACAGGGCAAAATCGATTTGCACGGAAGAGCAGATCTGTTCCAGTTCTCTTCCGCTACCCACCCATTCTTCTCGCTCCCCTCAGACAAAGCTTCTAAGACGTCAAACCAGGGATGCTTCTCTCCGGTTTTCGTTTCTCAGAACCAGAAAATCAGCGTCTTCGTTATCTCTTCATTTTTTTTTTCTTCCTACCATGCTGAAAATTTTGGATTTTCGCTGAGGCGCTTGACCTCCTTTCCAGCCTCCACCCCTGGGTCACTATTCAGCCCTTCACTCCCGAGACCCTCAAACAGAGTAAGGTCTTCCTCCGTTTGAGGGAACAAACTGGAACGAGGGTCTTCGTTTTAGTTTCCAAGGTACCAAAGCTTGGTCTCGTTTTGTTAAATCCATTTTTTTTTTTTTTCTTCTTACTGAGTCAGTCTCTTTCTATAGGAACCGGAGACGAGAGATCTTGTCTTTGCGATGGAACCCGTCGAGGTCAACGGATCTTTGCTAGGTATCTTCCGATTTCGTAGTCGAGCGAAATTCTCTCTTCCCCATCCTCTTCTTGTTCTTCTTCCCATGACGGGTCTGTAGGAGATGACTGGCTCTGAGTCCCTTGATGAATCACGTCGGCTTTTCCTGGTCACCCGAATTTTCCTCCCACCGGATCTGGAGTTTGCGCAACGCTCCTGTATCTGTCTCGAGGTTACCAGTTCGCTTTTCTTCTGCCCCGTTCTCTTAAGAACAGGCGCAGAGGAGCGCGTGAGATCATCCACCCATTATCCACTCGCAAAAGTAATTTTCCCATCCCGGCTGAATGTCGAAGATCAGGAGAGAAAAAATTCCCAACTGGCACGCTGGACGTTTCGCCGCCTTTTCTGTTGCTGGCGCGTGCCGTGCCGTCCCTGGAGGGTTCCGTCGTTGTTCGGATGCTGCTCTTTCCTCTGGTTCCGAAGGGAGAAAGTGCAGCCAGATTTCGCCTCTTTAATCGGACCTCGTGGATGCTCCCCTCAGAAGACTGGCTGCTGCACGATGCCCAAATAAGAATGCATGCCCTTTCCTCTCTTCTTCTTCCTTTCTTTTTTTGGTTCCGCTCTTTTTTCGGAGAGGGGTGAGGAAGGAACGGTGGCCTTCGTTGCAAAACAGCGGAATTTATGACCATCTTCGATGTAGTCGATGCCTTTTTGGTCTTCGGCTGGCGTCACTTTGATTCATGGTTTTCCCTTCGCGAAGACGTCAGGAACTCGGGAGAGCAACTCGAGGGTTCCCTCGGATTACCCTACCGAGTCTGGTTCTTCCTCCCTCCATCGCACAGGCTGAATGGAGGAAGGATGCTGCTGAGCTGATGGGGGGGGCCGCCAACTTCCATATGGAAGGCAGATCGCCACGTGATCTCCTGAGCTGGCTCACAGGATGCCTCACTTTCAAACCAGGGATTCTGGAGACAACCCTCCCTTTTTCTGGAGGAAACTGAGCCGCGCGCCGTCTTCTCGCGGCGCTTCGGACCCCGTCGCTCCTCCTGTTTTTTCCAGCTCTCAGGGAAGCGGAGGAGTCTGAACGGCGGGGGGGTCCTCCTCCTACACTCCCTCACCAACCGCTCGACCTGCGACGGATTCTTTGGCTCCCCAGCTCGCAGGGGACGGACAGCAGTCGGTGCTGCTCGAGTTTTTCCAGCATGGATCAAGGAGAAGAGAGAGTGGGCGAGATCCGTCTCTCTCTTTTTTCTCTTCTTCTCTTCCGACCTCCTGTCCGCGACCGCTCCCTCTGCCACCCTCCAGCCGCCGCCTTGGATTCTTCGCTGACAGACTTTCACTCTCGCTGCTTCTCCTCCGCTCCTCCCGTGCAGGTCTCGCAGTCAGGCCACGCCGAGAAAACACCCGAACTTCGTGCTCTTCGCGACCACTTGGCTTTTCCTCCCGGTCCCTCCTCTTCGGACGCATCCGGGCACGCAGGAAAGTTCCCCTGCTCGCCTCCTCAGCCCCTTCTCCTCTTCCTACCTTTCTTGTCTCTTCCTTACTTCTTCCTTCATTCCTCTCGTCTTCCTCCTCCTCCTCCTTCTCTCTCCCCCCCCCCCCCTCTGCTTTCTGCGGCGTTGGTCTAGACTCGAGCAGCCACCTGGGAGGTCGCTTGCGTGCGGTCAGCCGGAGAGAACACCAGCTAATCGGGAGCTGCAGCGGAACCCTCCTTAGAGGCGGATAGCGAGGCTGAAAGGGCAGGGAGTTGCGGACTTTTCTGGAACTTTCCTTCCTCCTTCCCGCGAATTCCACCAGCGTCTCCTAACCTATCCGCGTCCTGCCATTTCAGGCTGCGCACCGTGGATCGAGGTCCGTGGTACATATTGAAAAGAGGATCCGGAAGGGGGAGAAAGTGGATGGGAGGGAACGGGATAGCAGGCGAGCGGAGTCCAAAGACCGCGTTCCCAGCGAGGTTTCGCAACGAGTCCCTGCCTCAGAGAAAACGGAAGATTCCGGTTTCCGGCCATCAACAGCCGAAGGCACCTCCGCGAGAATCTCACAGGGCAGCGAGGACCTCCTGCCCCTCGTGATCTTGCGGAAAAAAGGGTATACGCTGCGCCCTTCCCCTGAGGAGCTCGGCGCTCAGAGCTGTTGTCGCGCGATTTCCCTTGGAGATTCATCACGGATAATGCGCTCAGCGCCTGCTCCTCACCCCATGCCCTCCAGCCTTTGAAGAAGATCCCCCTTCCGGGACGCGAGATGAGCGGCGAGGGTGGAAACTCCAGCCGTCGGGCAAAGGGAAGGGCGGAAGGGAACGAAAAGACACCTCCGAGAGCGCTTCTCTCCCTTCGCGCTCAGCGTTCCCGAGACTCCGGAACAGCCAGAGACGGGACCATTCCTTCCGAGGACCGGAACGGGAGGGTGCTGATCGGAAAAATTCTCCCCCATCGGCAGAGTCGCACTGCAGAAGACGGCGGCCATGGCAGTTACGGAGGGAGGGTCACCTCCCTGCCGCTGTGCCGCCAAGGGGATCCGACAGGCCTGACTTCTCCTGACGTCTAGACAGTAGAGCGGGTGGAGCAGAGGCTTAGCTTTTCCCTCAGGGAGCCAGCGGTGCCGCTCCCACGCAGGATGCCCGTCCTTCCTTTCTCAGGCGCTTGCTCCGTCCGGAAAGTCTAACCTTCTGGTCAGGAAGGACGACAGTCGGTGCCTGGCGACTCCATGCGACTCGGGGAGATCGCCGCTGCCAGGGAGCGTGGGAAAGATCCGCGGAGAGATGCGAACGGAGGCTGCAGCCAGGCGAAAAGCTCTCCAGGGAGCGGCGGACTCTTGAAGACTCCGCTGCTCGAGGAGCCGCCATCTCCAAGAACGCACCACAGCGCGGGGACTGGTGATCCGAGAGGCCTCTCGTGAGCTGAAGCGTCCCGGTGAGAAACCGTGTTGGGCTCTTCCTGGGAGCACGTCCTTTGTCGTAAGGCTGAAACTTCTCAAACCTTTCTCTTTAACAGGGGCGTGTCGTCAAAGTCCAGGTGGCGAACTCCCAGCACCCAGTGCAATGGCGGCGCGGGGAAGGACCTGCTGCAACTCCGAAAGAAGAAGAGTTCTCGAGAAAGCAGCCTTATTGCCGACAAGTCCGGCGATGGATGGGGAAGCAACTGCAAGCAAAATTCTCCGTTAGGGACAAATCCGTAGGTGGAGGGATAGCGAGAATTTAGGAGGAAAAGGGCAGGAGGAAGGAGCAAGCGCGATACTACTACACTTTGTGGTAGTAGGTAACTACTACGGTAGGATACCCACATAAAATGGGAATCTGTGGGGATTCACAACGCGCCATCCGCGCCGCACGCACTTCCTGGTTGGCGGGCGCTTCTCAGCACACGGAGCGCGAATATGCAGGAATCCGTGCTTGGCTACACGTGCCGAGGCTCGAGCCACGTGGTCCCAGGGGGGGTCTTAAGGGGCGGTCCGCGCCTTTCCAAGCGCGTGATGGTTGCTCGCCTACCGTCCCGGTGTCACAAAAATGGTTGAGCGGAAGGGAACACCGTTCTGCGCCTTCAAGACGGGAACTCCCTGCAGACTTCCTCTTTGGTCAATATGTTAGGCGTCGGCACTGGAAGGGCGCGTCCCGGTGGATGAATGACTGGAGGAGCACACGGGCAAATAAGTAGTCGAGACCTTGAGCTGCAGTATCTCACGCCATCGGAGACCCCCTGTGAAGCACAGTGAGGCCGTGCCTTCCTTTTTTCTCTTTGTTTCCTGCACGTGTCAGCTCCTCGGTCGCAGATTCACCGATGCGATTCCTGGAGAGGGCATTCGGGAGTCCAGCTGCCGACAGTTCAGGGAATCATGGAGAGTCCGAATGATAACAGCGAAGAATCGACAAGATGGACTGGATCCGAGGATTCCTCACCGCACATGGGAACACTTTGTCAGATCAGCAGTGGAGCCTGAAGAAAGAGTTGCCAAAAAGTTCCAGGAAGCAGATTCCGACATTTCTGGCTTCGAACGCGGGAAAGAATCTGGACCAAGAGAAAAAGGAAAACCCATCCCCCACACGGATGCGGAAAAAGCGCAGTTGCTACTAATAAGGGCCGGCTGAAGACCAAATGGGGAAGGAGGCCAAGAGAGGAATTCGTTTGAGATGCGTCTTCTTTCTCTCTGCAACCCGTTTCCCAAGGGGGGACTTTCCACACCAGGTGAGCAGCGAAACGGTTGCAAGCGCACCGGACACTTCCCGCTCGTTGCGGACAGGGTCAGTTTAGGCGAGACCTCGAAGTGGCGAGAGACTCACGAACCGCTCTCCCTGGCCCGGTCGAAGGCACGCGCGCGATGTGATCCTGCCCAGAATCGAACGACGGACGGACCAGTCTCATGCACTCTGCAAGACGGGGAACGCATCCGGAGGGTGACTGGGCTTATCTTGATAAGGAGGTTGGACGGATGACGAAGGAATTACTCCATCAGCGGCCGATGAGTACATCTACGGTGATAGGAAGAATGAATGATGAAGCTGTCGAAGGAAGCTGACACCTTCATTCTGGACTCTTGCTTTGAGCTCCTCGGATTTGGGTGTCTTCGCCGGATGCCACAGTTAAACAACGTGCAATGGGTTCTCTCCAGGAGGTGGTTTGGAAAGAAAGCTCTTTCATCACCAACAGACGAGGATCCTGCAAAATATCTGTCGGCGGATACAAATAAAAAATTTCACCGTGACGGTGGTGATGTTAGAAGCGTATGGACAGTGGGAAGACAGGTCTTAAGAAGGCCGTCTGCACCTTGGGAATAGGTGACCCTAAGATCTGTATTTCGGAGGTGATTATCGATGTTACTCACAGAAAGAAGGTTGCTTCGACAATTCGGAGTCAGCATGGCTTTCCCTAATTAATGAGCACCCTGATCAAGGGAAAGCCATGCGGTGCGTCGGTCTCATCAAGTCTTCAGCTGCTTTCTAACAAGTGGTGACTACCTGCGTTTCGCGGATTGCCGTTTTATCCACGCAGCAAGGCTAAAGCGCTTGCCGATTGGAGGAATACTAAGAAGACCAGAACAGGATCGGCTTTGCCGTCGATATAGTAAATGGGATGAAACTTTGCCTCATATATTAAATCATTGCATGAGACATTCCCCCCTCTACCAATAACGGCACAATGTCATCATGGATAGGATGAAGAAAACCTCCACTTCAACAGCTGGATGGAGGCTGAACCAGCAAGTCCTGGGTGTAAATTCATCATTGAGACCAGACCTTGTCCTCCAGAAAGACAACAGAATAGTGATGTTGGATGCCTCTTGTCCCTTTGAGAATGAGGAGGAAGCATTTCTCGCTGCCAGGCGGGAGAAAGAAAAAAAGTACCAACAAATCGCGCACTTACTCTCCCGAGGGGGAATGAAAGTGGATGTCCATGCCATTATAGTTGGAGTCTTAGGATCCTGGGATCCTAGGAATGATGGAGTCCTCAGACAGAAGGGCATCCTTAGAAGATATGCGAATAGAATGAAAAAGCTCATGGTCTCTTCCGTCATTCGCTGCAATAGGGATGTCTACTGGAAGCATTGATCAGGACGAGCACCAGACGATGCTTGTGACCCGAGGGAGTTCCTGGATGCCGAAGCAACCTTGACAACCATGTGAAAACCAATGCTTATCATCTGTCAGGAAGAAAGGATAGGAAGATTGGGCAGAGCCATAGTGGCTAATTCTTAAACCTTTTTTGAATCCTTTCATAAATAAATCTGTTCTTATCAGCTTAATATCTGATACTCGACCTATCTGGTGGCCAGTATATTAAAATACTTTTTGGAAGTGGACGGGATGCTTGGAGCTTGCTCCTCTCCTGTCGCGGATTGACCCGGTATTGCAGTACCTCCGGAATCGGCCCACTACTCCCCATCACGGAAGGGCCAAAAAACCTTCGCAAAGAGAGACGAACCCCATTGGCTGCGACGGAACCAACGCATGGGAAGCATTGCGGGCTGCAGGCTTGCAGCCACCGAAGCCTTCTGCCCTACAAAGAGCATCTTCCCTCACCATCTCTAATGCCTTGGACAAACCATTGTCCGTGCCTGACATGCGGCGCATGCTACCAACACTGACATGTCGTAAGCAGTGGACAGGACTCCAGGAACTCAGTTCCGACTTCTGATCACCACTTTGATTCCCACCGATGGAAAACTGCCCTTCGGGAGAAGGGAAAGTGACAAATGCGACCCTCGTAAACCCTACCTTTCTGTTCTTTTCTGTCCGAGAATCTCACCCTCCTATTGCTCTGGGAGGAGTGACTAATCCATGGCGCATCCTCGTTGCTTTTCGTTGATTGAAAACGGAAGTCTCGATTCGAAGCTTTGGAAAACCTTCTTCTCTTATGGTCCGGCTATGGGTTTATCACAAGTGCAAAGAACCTCTCTAGGGGGCCTTCGATCTCCCAATCTGGAGGACCTCATGTGTTGAGCTCAAATACGGAAAGAGAAGCTGCAGGGCTTCTCAGTTTCCAGCTGTACGAACGGCTAGCAGAGGGCAAGTCTTAGCCCTTCGTCTGACCGACTGCACCTAAGTAGCCGAACTCCCATGTCCAAAGGCTCTCTTCCAAAGATCTCAACGTAGTCAGGAGTCACCGTCCTTCCTAGACCTTAGCAGAAGTTGGATGCTACAAAAGTAAAAAAAGGGCTTAATAAAGTGGCTGTTCTCGTTCGATCGAGTGTTGAAAATTACTGGTTCTGAGGAAATGCGGCATCGCAAAACAACATAAACGTTGAAGTCGAATGTCGGCAAGTGGGCGGTTGTCGAAGAGTTCACATGAAGTTCAACATCAGCTGACAAAGATGTGTTTCTCAGAGAACCAAGAGCCGGATCTGAACATGAAGTGAATCTGAACAAGAATCTCGACATCAGTCCAGAAGAGCTTGGCTCGAAGAGGCAGCAAGGAGTACCTTTGGTTCATCAGCCTGTAGGAGCGTGACTCTTCGCATCATGAAAAACTCCAAAGATGCCTTAGGAACGCACAACTCGCCATCTTCCGGTATTCTAAATGTCACCCTGAAAGCAGTCCTTCTCTCAGAAAAAAAAAAAAAAAATGCAGATGTCAACCAGTTGTGTGCACATAGCGTGATTAGATGAAAGTCGAGATGCAAAGTATTTATTAGAGGATCCATTTTGTCTCCACGGATACAGAATGCCTTCTGCGATGACGTGAACAAACCAGAACGACTGGGAGGAGTAAAAGAAAACAGGAACAAGACAAACCAAATGATAGGGCGTGCCAGCAATGGCAACGAGTGTTGTGAGGTGAGGAAAAGAGCTACCACGCTCTACACAGGGAGACCATCATATTGGAAAAAGACCACATGAGTCATCCATACATCCGGGAAGAGGAGAGAGGAAGGAAACGGTAAACATCCACTCAGGATGCTACACTTCTCACTAGTCTGCATCAGTAGATCCTGAGAACCAGAAGTGCCATCAAAACTCTCCCGATCTGGGAGATGTTGAGAAAAATACAAAGTTGGCCCGCATTGGTGGCCGTGTGGCACCTGGAGTTGCGGGTTCGAATCCCGCCCGGGGAAGGATCGACAACAAAAAATGCGCGCGTCGTGGGTTTCGAGACCCCCCCCCCCACAGGATGACGCTGGTTGGCATGTAGACTTCTCGTGCGGCACTGGTGGAAGCAGCCCGAAATCGAGTGCCTCCGTTGAGTGTCCAGGACTGGAATTGGACCCTCAAGGGTCCTTACAGGACATCAAGGAGATGGTTCTCTCCGGAGTCCCCTCCCAAGAGTAAGAGGAAAGGACTCCTTCCTCCGGAGCCTTCCTGGGTTCACAGGGTGGTTTCTATAGGGTTGTCCCCTAACTTAAAGAGTTACACTCACCCTCGGGTGGCGTGCACTCGCGTCAAGGAACTTCGCGAGCCTCCAGGCGAACGGTTGTTCAGTACTTGGCGGACAAAAAAAAAAAAAAAACAGAGTCATGACTCAGGTTCTCTACCGTGAGTTGGATGGACCACATCTTTGGATGGAAATGCCACTTTCTCAGTCACTCATTTCTGAGGAAGAGTCAAACGCAACGAAATCATTGCAGGTCACTCAACCTCAAGGCTGAGCTGCTCAGAAAATCGAATGCATTTGAGTTTCCTGTACTCCTGTGTCTCAAGTAATGAGTCCCGATTCTCTTCAAGAGTAACCACTCGTGCAGTGGCAGCATGCAAACTCATTCCGGGAACATCCAGACTCGGTGTGGACTTTGAGAGCTCCCACTTTCTACTGGTGGTCACAACAGATCACAATTCCAAAAGAAGGAAACGCTCAATCTGTTTGATCCTCATTGCTTCGTCTGAGTATCAAAGAGCAAGAATGGGTCCTTGCTTGGCGGCAAACGTGTTTTTGGGTTATCACCTCCTACGCTTCTTTGTGAATCCCCCACACTTGAACTCTGGCAGGTTTCCGTGATCCACTTGGACAACCCAGCTGTCCAGCTGGATCAGACTAACGAAGGGATGGCGCGTTGGCCCGAATGGTGAGTCTTCGCTGAAGAGCACGATGGGTGCTCATCACGGAAAATGTTCAGCGCAGTTTTCCCGACGTCCTTTTTGCGCTGGCGTTTTGTTTCTCGCTTGCCAAGGGCCATTAGGTGCAAGAAGTGACGGGTACACACTTAGCGGTCTCATGGGTCCCGGACCAAAAAGTGCAAGGTCCTCGACCTGAGGCATCCGGTGGAACCTTAGTACCACCACCCGAGTAGCGGACGGCCAGCAGCACCTCAAGATCTGAACGGCATCTGCGGCGAAGAGTATCTGAGAGAGAGGAAGGGGTGCCGACCAAAAGCGATGAACTGAGTCAGGACTCCCAACTCGTTCATATACCGAATCGCTCGTCATGTCACGCGCTCCTAGAAACAGCATGCATGGGATGCACGCATCACGATATCACCTAAGCAGGTAATAATTTAAAGATTCCCGGCTAAAAGACAAATTCACGCCTGCAATTTCTCTTTGCTCCTTTTAATTTTCTCATCCAAGACTGATGGAAGCAGATGGGAGAAAGGCATGCAGTAAGGAGGGAGGAAGGAATAACGCTCCAAGGTGTGCGGCTTTTACGAAGGAGTCGAAGGTTCTTCAATGATTCCACTTACTTCATTAAGGATGCAGTGCCCAGTAGTCTCTAAAATGGGCAATCAGTGGACCTGGAGAGGAGGCAATGTAATGTGCACATGCTAATTAGTATATATCTGAAAATGAACTTAGGATCACCGTCATGACAGACCTAATTGCAGTGTTGAAAAAAAGAGCCATTCATGAGGCACGCACAGAACGGCAATAGACGCAATGAGGCCAATTCCGTCATGATGAAAGTGATCGCATCGGAATGCAGGGCTTTGGTGATGTTCGCGGAGACTCATTCCGCAAGAAGGCGGTCACAGAAGACAGAGGAAGCGATTGGTCTGAGTTATGGAAGACAACTGATCGTAGAAGGCAGAGGTGGAAAGACTTTAAGTCCAACCACCTCTGGTCGAATGGGCGCATTCGAGTTTGATGCTTCATCACTGGCAGCATGACTCCTATGCCAACACACCGCCTTATGAAGGACACTTTTGGGGGTCACGTAAGAACAGAGATCCTCATAATCCACGAAGTCGGTCTTCTTGCAAGAAGTTTGTATCAGTCGGGATCTATGGCTGGCAGCAAAAATCTTCTGAGGCATGGAATCGTGACGTTGTATAGAGAGGATGGTGCAGATGAGGAATTGCATTGTGAAAAGCATTTTTATGCCTATCCGTCGCTGGTCTTTGGTTCTCAAATGAGGCCTGGCGGTCCGAAGAAGATAGCGAGAGGCAAGTGGCTGACTTAAGGAAGGATGAGAAGCGATGTTGCACGGCGCCCTACGTGAAAGTGCTTCTGCGGCGTAACAGTCATGCGCGAATGAAGAGGTGGAGCAAGAAGAATGAAGCACCTCCAGAGCAAGGGAAAACGAACTTTTGAGGCATCTTCGTTGTTGAGTGTCGGTCTAGAGCTGCAAATGAGAAGGATGATCAGGGGATCAGGCCAAAGACGGAGACATGGGATGACGGAGACTGAACAGGAGAACAGTGTGGGAGAAAGAAAAGCAAAGTTTGCAATTTCATTGAAGTAGCCGACCCTGTCCTACTCTTAAGGGAGGAGTAAGTAGAGGAGAATGCCTTGATTCATGTCTAGCATCCTTAAATATCTTCCACGCATGTGGCTTTCGCATTTTCAGGAAGCCAAATCTCCAGCTACCCAGAAACCCTTGAAAACTTTTCCAGAGAAAACAACTCTTAAATATCCATTCGGGTTAGTCGATTCGCCGTCACTTTCCCGTGCCAGGGTACACCACAGAAGGTCGAAGAGGGTGATGTACGCCTAAAGGCTACAAAACTTCGGCTAGAAATCAGCATGCTTCAGTGAGGATGCCTCTCTGTGCAGTTTCGTCTGCTTGAAGCTGTATTTGCTAGCCGGAGATTCCTGCCATGTCGAATACTTGAAATCGCGCTGCAAGCAACACTTGGATGTACGGGATGACTCTGAACATCCCATACACCCACGTTCAAACAGGAAACCCATAGCAGAACTGCGGCACCAAAAACCCGCTTGGAAACCAAAATCCTTGGGTACGATTCCTCTCTTCTCACGTGGCCTTGATCTTTACTGAAGCGACCTTCACACATCACTGTACTGAAAAGTTCACTGCGAATCACTTGGCACAAGAGCATGGCGGTAGAGTACAGCTCGTAGTACAGCAATCAGGGAAGTGCTCTTTAAAAGCCCGCAAGCGCTGGTGCTCATAGCGCGGAATCGAATCTCCAGGTCTTGCAGCTTCAGCTTAGGATGTCGTCTCTGTGTTCTTCTTACCTCTTGCCAAGAAAACTGGAATTCAAGACCCTTTCAGGCGGAAAGAATTTTCCAAAAAGTCCATCAGACAACTAGTCATGCGAACTCACCCGAATTTTCCCTCGAGTCCAGCGCTCTGCTCCAACAGGATGTTAAACTCCAAGAAATCATCCGTGCTCGGTGCCTGTTCAACTCTTTGTTCTCTCACTTCTGCCCCTCGTGGCTTTCGTTATTTCTAGGATCACGCCGGCAAGCAGATGCAGTGCATCGAACCAGCCAGACGGTATGAAGGGATTTCATCATGACAGGCTGCCGAATGAGAGAATCAGCTCAGTGTCTGCTGCTTCCATTACCAAAAGAGTTCAGAATTTGTTAACCGGTATGTCTGTCTCCTTCCGCAAACCCTCTCCACCCTTAGCTCTAAGTCCTTCATCCAAAATGAGGCATCTAATAACGACAAAGATCGAGGAGTTATGCACTGATGCATTTTTTTTTTTCCTCCCGGGTTCTCGCTATTCTTTTCTTCTGGAATGTTGATGGCCACTTCAGAATCCACCACTGTTGCGTAGCCGCGACTGCTGGCCTCCGAGAAGGAGCGGAGTAAATGGAATGCCACAAGTGACTTTTGGTAGTTCCTTATGTATTCCCCCGCGTGTCCTTCTCTCCTTCTTCCCTTTTCGCTCCTTCCTCTCGGGCTGAGGAACCTTCCTTCTGTGCAGACCTCGTGCAGGTCCCACTGGCACTTCTTGAGAAAGGGTTCGTTCACCCCATCCTGATCGTACTTGAGTGGAAAGCTTCAGCAGCAGCTGTAACATGTTGAAGGACTATTGGAATCCGAAGTCTGATGAGCTACCTAGGAGATCGTCACCTGAAGAGCCCTGGATGAAGCTGCTGAACATTCTTACTGCACGATCGGTTCCTGCAAAAGGGATTTCGTCGTAAGAGAGGACTCGAAAACCGCTTCGCCGTACATGCTTCTCCCCTAGCCAAAATCTGGTCGCGGGCTTGCACAAACAATGGTGGACCCAGAAACCAGCAGCGCAACCAGCATGGTTCCTCTTAGAAACTGGCAGATGCCTCACTTGCCCTTCTCGTTCAGACGGGCAGTTCACTTTTGCTTCGATACCTCACGCTGTGCGAGAATATCGTTGTTTCCTCCGCTCCTAGTGGTCCTCCTTGCTCCTCTGAGTCCCGCTAGAAAAGTCTTGGTTCGAAAACGACCCAAGTGGAGGGACCAGTAGACCACCAGTCTCAGAATGAGGTGCATTCCCTAATCTTTCTAGCCTCGGGAGCTGAAACCTCTTCGTGACGATTGTAAAAAAAACTATGACCCGTTCCAAAAACTTCGCTGAGCCTCCTCGAACTGCGAGCACTGGCGGCCTTCATGTCAGGCAATCGGAGTTTTTTTCAGACCAGTTCAGTTGTACTCGAGTTCGCTTTCAGTAAACAAAGAGAAGTCCTTGTTCTGAGACTAGCATCGGTCCCTTTCCTTCAAACAGACCGTCCTCAGAAGCGAAGGAGACAAATTCTACCGATTTTTTTGAAGAGCTCGTGATCGCACCTCATATGGACATCTGATTGCCCACCCCCGGAAGAGACTCGTTTTTTCGTGTGCTTCGTTATGCAAGCTGTTACGGGATTGCGGGTTCATCTCATCAGAGAGTCCCCTTCCTCAGGTAGAGGGGCACCGAGGCGCCGATTGCCGCCTGCGGATGGATGCCATCGAAGACTCCGACTGCACCATGAGGACTCGCTTCCGCACTCTCCTAGTACAAAGGAAGCTGCTCATTGTGGCACCTCCTGTTCCAATTGCATCACCCGGGCTTATGATACAGGCGATGTGATCGGGTATGCGTATGCTGGAACACACCATCATGCTTTTCATGAAGTCTGCACGCAGCCGAGAAGCTTCAGGTTCTCTTGAGATTCCCAGGTTTCTCGCATCTTCCAAAGATCACGGGCTTGGATTCCTCTGGAGAAAAGGAGTTAGCTCCCGATATTCACCCTCCTTCCCTTACCGTGTCATCTCTGACGCCGCCGCTGGCCTTTCTGAGGTGTACTAAAAATCGAGGACGATAATGTAATCCATCGTCCAAAGTACCAGAGTCTGGCAGACGCCTTCATAGCCGACTCTCGACATTGGTTGGTTCCAGACCATCAGCTCAACAGGCGAGTCGGTTCCAGAACGAATGATTAAGGGTGATGATGAGCTTGAAAGAAGAGGGTCAAAGGTTAGGGGAAACTCAAAGCTGTTTGTCCTTGAGCGATTTCTTACGAAAAGCATAGCACGAAGCCATCCACCTTCGATCCATCTTTCCCATCCGCCTCTCGCAGATTGCAATCTGACTGCTGCTCTGAACTTCCTGAGGGATCCGTCCGAAAGGGAACGTTGGAGATATCCAAGCAGACAGGATTCACGAGAGCCACGCGCGGGGTCGCTCCCACTGGGCTTTGGGAAACGCTTCCGAAAATCATAGGGAAAAAGTGATCCTCCAAAAAACGCGTTCTACTTGTTCACGTCTAGCAAACTTTGTTCTTTTCGCGCCGCTCCCTCCGTGCTATGGAGACCGAGCGTTTCCTCTTCGCTACCGAGACAGAAATTAAGGGCCATTGCTGAGTGCTCACCTAGAAGTCTCCCGTAGCTTTCAGCGGATATCTGTTTCGCGGAATCCTTCCACGGGAGGTGAACGAATCTTCCGCTAGCCTATCAAACGTAGGATATCTGTCTTTTATCCGCAGCCTCCATGTTGTTATCAGGAGCGTGATTTTTCCGCCCCTTCTTCTTGCTTCTTCTCTTTGAACAGTTATGATTTCTATGCACGTCTTTTGGACTGGAGAGGCCGCATCACCTCTTTGACATTTCCTAATCTGGCATTGCGTTTTGTGGTTGCTTCATGTTCATCTGGATTTGATTCCGGAGCTGCGATCTCCGGAATCCATTAGCTCTCCCCGGAAGATCGTTTTTCTCGCACGCAGAACCGCCGACCGGCATCACGACTCACGGACACGCGTGCTCCCCTGTCTTTCATCCCTCGCTTTGATCATATGCACCCGCAGAGACCATCTGCTGCCCTCCAGCCCATGAGAACTGGCCCTGTGGGACAAAACTTCAACTGATGCCCGATTATCCTGAATCTCCGATGGACCCCAGAAGCGCAGCTGTCCTTGCCCGGCTCGTCTCGGTGCTGCCTTCCGGAGCATCCCCGGCCTCCTGCCTCGCAGAGGACCTCCTTCCTCTCGGGTCAGCCCCCCTTCGTGACATATCTCGTGACTCTTCGTCTCTCTCATTGCATCTTCTTTTTAATGGTTTCCATGACGTAGCTGGTCCTCCAGTCATGCACCGAAAAACGGAATTCCTCCGCCACCATAATGGAAAGTGCTTCATCCTTGAGACTCTAGACGCTGATGCCGACTCCAAATCAGTAAATTATACGCCTTAAAGTAGTGGTTGGTGTTTCCATGACTTCGCGGACCGCCATTCGCGGTGATTCACGTGGTCGCTCCTCTCGATTTTCTGATTTATTGGAAAGTGAAATTCATTCCGCTCTTCATCTCGTCGCGCATTTCTTCCCTTCTTTTCCTTTACTTTTTGTCCGCGCCAAGCCTCTTCGAGCGTTTTTTGCTCCTCTGGTGGGTGCATCTTCCTAGCCAGCATGGGAACTTGCTGGGAACTTTGCCTGCATAGGAACGTCAGGGTCCTGAAATGATACACAAGGAAGGATGAGTAACCGTCAAGGAGTGGAGGATTTCGAGCTAACGAGCGGGATGTCCCCAGCAGGCGGGGTGACGTCACCTGATCCAGTTCGCACACCGTAGGCGTTTGCAGCGGAGGATGCACAGATTCCTTCCAAGTCATTAGTCAGTAGGGATCCCCTCTGTGAGGAGAACTCCCAAGCTGAGAAACCACTCGGCGGTAGCCAGGAGATGACGTTCCTGCAAGTGGTATCCTCAGAGGTGCTGGCGATGATGATCATGATGATGCAATGGTGGTGATGAGGGGGTGCATCCGTCGGCGAGCAGGAAGCCTCCAAAGCTCCTCCTTCGCAGCGATTTCCCAGTTGCGAACGGCCAGAGGAGTCGAAGATGCAGTGGCAGGGGCTCATGGAAACTACGCGGGACCGCTTGGCAACCAAGAATCAGAGGTCGATACAGGAGATCGGATGAGAAGGCCAGGGCTCCATTCCAACAAAGGAGCCTGACCGTAAAGGAGAAATCATGGAACACGGAAAGATCTACCTGGTTCAGGAAGAGACGTAGAGAGAACCTGAACTGTCCGCTTGCTGCGGAGGAAACTCTCCGAGACCGGGTAGGACACAGATGGGGAAAGCAAGAGACCGAAGAGACCAGATCCGAGGATGCGGCCCAATCTTTAGGGTGATGCTGAGGAACCAATTCCTTTCTGCCTGCGCAAGGCATCTCTGTCCTTCATCCTTTCATGCTTCCCGCATCCTGCGCAGCGAGAGACGACATTGAATGGATCCACTCTGCGACGGGAATCTCCAACTGTGCAGTAGCGCAGGTCGAGTGCAGCAGTTGCATCCTGGACCATTTCGAGTATCCCACGCCGGAAGTGTCCGTGTTGACCCCGTTTGCACCTACAAAATCAGGAGCTTCGGAAACGTCCCGCTCGCCGACAGATCCACTTCCTCAGCACCACCATAGCGCCATCATCGTCGTCGTCGCCAGTGCCTCCGAAGAGGATATCTCTTGCAGGAATACCTTTCACTCCAAGGCGAATCGAAGACCTCCAGGAAGATATTCCCGCTAATGCTTTTCTCGACCCGTGCTGGCGGCAGTTGTGCTGCAATAGACACTGCGCGTTCGAATCCATCCCGGGAGAAGGTCGACACTGAGAAATGGAGGTGCCTAGAAATGGTCGGCCCTCCAGAATTCTTCCCCGCAGGATGACTCTGGTCGGCCTCGGGTAGCTTCAGGTGCGGCGCACCAGTGGAAGTCCCAAAACCAGATGTCCCTGTCGACTGACCGGGATTGGAATTGGACCCTCCGGGGTTCTTCCGGGAATCAAAGAGCGCTGGTTCCCTTTGGTATCCTCCTCCTGTTGTGAAAATGAAGCTATTCCTTCCTACTCGGAGGGGGGACCCTCCATCATGTTCCATGGAGCTGGTGGATTGATGCTGCCTCTCCGGAGTGTGGAGAAGCGCGCTGCTCCCTTTGGGCAGCGGCCTTTCATGGAGAAATCGGAAAGTTCCCTCTCTGGTCTTCAGAGGAGGAGGAAAGAAAGGGCGGTTCCCTTGAGGGTGGGTTCCCTCCAGCGAAAAAATGAGGAGCGGGTCCAACAAACCAGGGTTCCCTCCGGGGAGAATAAGGAAGCGGTAGCTCCCTCCGGGGTTCCTTCCCCCAAGCGTGAGAGGAACGGACTTCTTCACTTCAGAGCCTTCCTGGTCTCTGAGGGGTCGCCCCCAACTTGAAGACTTTGTGCCGCCCCTGAGTGCAGCTTCCTGTCAGGCGCGCGCTGCTTCCGGCAGATCGAAGAGAGCCAGCGCTCAGCTTCCCCTGATCGAAGAACGCATCCCGAACAGACTGATAGGCCGTTCCTGAGTGAGGGATAGTGGGTGGCTCCCTCGGTCCGGATGCGGCGGCCTTGCGGTGAGGGTGGTAGGGGGCGACAGGAATCGCTGTAAAAAGGCGTTTCCTGCGTCCCCACTCTGGAGAGTCCCCCACAGAACGGAGGTCTCGTTGGGGCAACCAAACGAGCGCTTTTCCTTTCTTTCTTCCCGGAAGAGGGTCAGATCGAGGAGCTCTCGTAGCCATTCGGACCTGTCCAGCCTGAGGAGCACGGAAGAGATCGCCCCGTAAGTGCCTCCCCATGAGGCATAGGGCCCGGCTAAGATAGCACTATGTGACGGCACATAGCCCTGGCGTCCCGTGCGATTCGCCGAAGGGTCCATCCCTCTTCGGGATTCATCGGATGTCTCCGGGATGCGACAGCGGAAAAGGGAGGCTGGATCCTCTGCATGTCACTGGGAAGAGAAGCGTCGGGTAGTCCGTGCCTGGAGGCGGCGCTCGGAGTGCCGCCTCGCGGCCTAGCTCAGTGAAAAGAAAACCCGAAGAAAAAAAAGGTGAGGGGTCCAGGAGGCACGCCGAGTCGGGCAGTCAGTCGGAACCGCGGGCAGAGGAAGATCACTTTGAGCTGCCACCTTAAGAGCGGTGTCCCTCAGCCCCTTCGATCGAGATACTCCCTTCCGGGACCTGAGATCCCTTCCGACCAGTTTCCGGCCGCCCTCCTTGCCCAAAAATGGAATGCCCTCCAGGAGATGATCGGAGGATCCTTCGCCTCTGATGGTGAGAAAGTGGTCTCTGCCAATCCCTAGCGCATCCTTTCGGCACACCCTCGCTTTAGAGAGCATCCTTGCATCCGCCTCCTCCCGTGACCGGGAAGCGAACGCTCCATCTCCCCCGATGGATTTGGTCTTCGCTCCCATCCCTTTGCCCGTCAGAGAAGGCAAGGCTACTTGCCGGCCGCATCCCGGATCCCCCTCGTTCGCTGAATCCTTCCTGCACCTTCCGAGCTCGGCGAGCCCCACCGCCGGATTTCACGTGCTTCGCCTCCAGCTGCAGCCGCGCTCGCGCGCGTGAGTGCGCGCAGAATCCGCGCATGGAGCTGCAGACATCTGTGCCGCATGCGTCCGAGAGAAAAACCCTTTGCCGTTCTTTTCTGGCTTGCTGAGTACCTAAATCACCTCCTAGGGGCATCCGAGCGGCTCGGCGGCACCCTCACTGGTCACGCCACGCGGAGTTGCGTGCAACTCAGTCAGGGGAAACTTTGCCCTAATAATAACCCTTGGTAATGCAGGAAGATTCCTCTTTGCTTTCGGAAGGGAACCCGGAAGGACCCCGGTGGGTCTTCTCCCAATTCCGATCAGTCAGAGGGGGCGGCACCGGGGTCTCCGCCACCCCAGCGTCATGCTGCGGAGAAGGAAAGGACTCCAAACCCACGACCCCACCACCATCACCAGCCATTCTCGGCGTCAATCGTCCCACGGGGAGATTCGAACTCTCAGTTCCAAGCACCGCGCGAGAGAGCCGCGACCACAGGGCCGCCGCGAGCTTGCCACTCTTGTGGAGTTCCCCGTGCCATGAACACCGGTCATCGTCTTCACCATGACGCAAGCAAAGGATTTCATGCGCTTAGAGGGGTCCCATGTGGCGCGCCTGCTCGTCCCGCGCAGCATGGGGGTCTCGTGGCGAAATCGCCCTGGACCTCCCTGAGCTCCGATGAAGGTGCTGCGCTCCCCAATGGACTACCGACCGGAGACTTCTGCTCCTCCCCTCTTTGTCTCCTAGCCACTTCGCAAGGCTCGAGTGGTGCGATGCGACCGCTTGCGTCTCACTTGACCCTTGGCAACCGACGCCGGTTGCTGCGCCTCCAATGATCATCAGAAAAACCGCCGCCGATTGCTCGGCGACTCTAGATTGCACCTCCGTGCCATCGGGGGGAGCGCCCAGGATGGACGCTTAGCTTCCGAGCTGCCGAAGCAATGGACAGCAGAGACCACGTAGGGAAAAGCGGCTTGCGTTGTTTCTGCTACGTGGATCGGACAGCAGACGACCGAAGGAAGAATATTCGCGCGTAGTCCTCTGGTTCTTCGCTCTCCTACCAGGAGCTGCGCCGAGGAACGCGCCACTCTTTTGCTTCTCCCCCTGCAGAGCTTCGTAGGGCTGGGCTCGACGCTCAGGAAGCGCACAAGGGGCTCCACGAACGGACTTCAGATGAGGAGGCTTCAGGACGAATGGGAGGCTGGTCGGTGGAGCGCGGACATCCCTGCCGGTGGCGACCGCAGTCCTTTCGAGAGGTCGGTGCTCTCCAAAACACCCAGAGGCGGCTGGGAGCAAGGAGATCGGGTGCTCCAGAGAGGGCAGACCACCCTCGCTGGTCCGAGGGAGACGCCCGCGATGAAGATGCGAGTTCGCTCGAAGAGGCGGGTGGCGGTGGGAAGCGGCGAAACGCACCTGCCGAAACGGCGGGCGGACGTCTGGCAGCTCCCACCTCCCCACTCGTGTTGGGTGCTCTCAGCTCCCCCTTCTTGCTCGTTCGGATCGCCACTAGCACTTTGCCTGACGAAACGCGCACCCTGAGGCGATTGGGCTTCCTCCTCCTCAGTGGCTTAACACGGAGGCGAAGCAGCGGCATGAAGAGGAAGAAGAGCTCCTCTCCTCTGGAATCTCCCGAAGGAGCCACAAGTTTTCGATCTTCGCACCTCTCTTCTTCCTCCCAGAGACCCTCTCCCGCCTGCCGGTGACGTAGTTCTGCGAGTACCAGAGGATTCCGCGACCCTCCCTTCTTCAGTACACGACTCTCTAAACATCTTAAGGAACCTCTTTGCGCGGAGTCGCCAGCTGCGGCCATCGCAGCGCTGTGCCATCTACTTGGAGCTTCCGTCTCCAGGAGCGACGCCAGGAAAGGACGGCACAGCGGGTGGACCACCACCCTCAGGTTCCTCCGAATCGCGGCGCGGCGGCACCGCCCGCTCAGCTACTGGGAGGAGCTCGCCAGCATCCTGCAAAGGATGCAGATCACCACACATCGCGGGATGAGATCCCTTCCCTCTCCCCATTTTAACAAACTCCTTTTTTCTTGTTTTCGCTTATTTATTTATTGTTTGTTTGTTTCCCTGAATCCTTCATGATGTTGTGGACCTCTTAGACGCCCCCAGTGAATGGTCGGGCTCGGTAGTATGCGTAGTGCCAGCGACTCTCCACCAGGACGTCTTTTTTCTTTTTTTGAAAAAAAGGACACGTCTCGACGCAACCGGCTTGACACCCTCCCGGCGAGCCACGTCGGTGCCTCACCGGATGTGGTTCTCTCCGGTGCCAGCGGGCAGCTGCACCAAAGAGGCTGCCGCGCCCTAAGCCATCCGCACGTGCCTCCGAAGCACGCAGACCGCGTCCTTTCGTCCCTGCGCCCCGTCCGGGAAAACAGCCGGCTCCCAATTATCTCCGCGAAACGGGGGGACGCCGCAGCGCGGAAATTCCTCCGGAGTCTTCCTGGGGGATACGTGCTCTCGCCGCGGGCCACCCGCAGCACGTGGAAGCCCGCCTCCGCGGCGCCTCGGCGGTTGAACGCGTCAGCCCTGTCCTGCGGTGGGGACCTCCCCGCGAGGAAGAGGCTAATGAGGGATTTCCGAGATGCGTCCGGGAAGGAGTGCGAGACGAGCGAAGCGGTCTGGCAAAGCAGCAGCGCCTTTCGTAGGGTTTCCAGAGTTCAACAGCGTGTATTCTGGGCGTTCTGGGCGTCCTCGGCTTGCACGTGACCCTTGTTGCCGTCAGGGGACGAAAAATAAGGCGTGGGTCGACGGCTGCATTGAGTAGCTGGCAATGAAAAAGGCAAGCAGCCGGAATCCCTTCAGGCTGAAGACCAACACGAAGACCTGATGGACTCCTCATCTTTTACGGAATCCCTGCTGCAGAAAGCAGAACGGCATCGCTGACTGGTGAATCCAGTGGGAGCGGAGAGGAAGATGTGCGTATCCGAGATCCATGACACGCGCAAATGGAAGCCTCATCAGGGTTTGGTAGAAAACTGATGTGTGCTGTGGCAGTGCCTTCGAGCCCGAATCTTCCCACCTTGATTTTTAGGAAAAGAGGTAAAAAATAAATCAAGTGGATGTGTGGCTCTGTGTCCTCAGGAAAGAAGGGGAGGGCACGTCCGGCTCTTGGTCCGGAGACTGAGGTAAATGCACATGAGCTCGTGCTCCACGTGGAGCATGGCACAGATGCAATTGGTGCAATGCAGCCTTCCGTCCACCATGCACTACACGCACCATTCATTTTCACATGTGTGCCAGGGGGAAGGATGCGCACATCTTTAAAGATGGTTCGTGCAGTTGCACGGCTGCACGCATGAAAAGTGGAGGGGGGGAGGGGAGAGGACGCCTTCGGAACATGGCGCGCTCAGCATAAAGCACCAAAGAGACGGAAACCCCCCGCTCACGCAGGGCTGCCGTCTGCCGGTCAGGAATGCACGAGGAAACTTGCGCTTCCTTCTGGAGAGCTGACACACGCCGGAAAGCTCCGAATTTTGTTGACGCGACTGCCTCGACTTTCCATTTCACTCTGCCCTACTTGTCAGCAAGCGAGCCTTTGGAGACCGCGTTGGTGGCCTTGCAACTGCGCTGCGTCCGCGCGCACGGAAGCAAGCGTTGAGGGTTCGAATCCCGTCCGGTGAGAAGCATCGACCCCTAAAAATGAGCTCGTCGTGGGTTACGAGTCTCCCGACAAAATAACGTTGGTTGGCCCACGGGCTTCGGGTGTGGCACCGATGAAAGCCGGATGCTCCCGTTGACCGGCCGAGACTGGAAGTGGACCCTCCGGGGTCCTTCCAGGAATCAAGCAGCCATTCCCCTCCTCAACCTCCGGTTGTGAAAATGGAGTAGTCGTCCCTCCCCCTCCTCCCCTCGTATCATCTCGTACCATGGAGCTGGTGGATTGACACCTCTCCAGAGTGTGAAGAAGCGCTCTGCTCCCTTCGGGAGCAACCCTTCAGACAAAATTCGGGAGCGCCCCTTCGGGATTCTCTCCGGAGAAGGAAACAAGGAGCGGTTCCCTTGGAAGTTTCCTCCGGAGAAGAAATTCCAGGGGAGGCCCCTACGGGGGCTCCCTCTGGAGAGAATAAGGAAGAGGTTCTTTTCGGGATTCCCTCCCAAGCTTAAGAGAAGAACGGACTCCTTCTACCGGAGTCCTTCCTGGATTCATAGGTAGTCCTTCCATAGGTCTCCTCTTCAGATTACAGGTGGGGGTTACCCCCTGTAAGTTGAAGATTGTCACTCACCCTCGGGCGGCGTGAACAATGTTTGAGAGCTTCGAGACCTCCTCCTGAGCGGTTCTCCAGCCCCTAGCGAGCCACAAAAAAGGAAACCCAATGGATGAGGAACAGGTTGTCCCTTTTTGTCCCTCCTTGCGTATGGACGCTGCAGCGGTCCCGTCCGAGTCGACGAACGAGGTGGTGCAGTTCCTGCACTGGGATTTCCAGGCGCGGGACGGCGGAATCATTCCCTCACCTGCTTTTGGACTGCCGTGCCCTCCATTGACCGTGGCGGAGGCCGGCATCGGGGCGGTCCTGAACACGGAGGACACAGCCAAGGACTTGCTGAAACGATTTTCCGCACGCGGTGGGCGTTCAGCAGGCGCCGTGATTGCATCGATGGGTGGTTGCATCCGCGCCATCGTCGCAGCCCGCGCCATGTGCCAGAGTCTCGGGCGGGGCAAAGGGAGGCCACCTGCGTGGCAGCTGCCTACCAGAGGGGGCTCACCCCTGAGAGCTGGCAGCACCTGGAAGAGGAAATCGTGCGATCGCCAGCATTCTGCGCCAGTTCTGAGAAGGAAGGAGCGGCTACTGCCAAAGTCCCTACCCTTCCTCTTTCCTTATTTGTTTACTCTCCCTTCCCCTCCTTCTCCGTCCGAACTTCTTCAGCAACCGACCTGCGTATCGGTGAGCCTTCCCCACGAACTCCGTTTTGTCTCACTTTGGGAGCTGCGTCCCGGCATATCTGGTTTGTTTGTGCTTTTTAAGAAACGTCCCTGCCTGACCGGGTTCAAACCCACCAATCGGAAGCGGCCTTCGGTGCACTCAAAGACATTCATGGGTGGATAAAGGATTTTTAGACTCAGGTGAGGCGGATATAAACGCACCGCATTACTATCAAAGTCCATTAGACGTTGCTGTCGATAATGAATCGAGATTTGCTAATCGATTTCTTTAAGCAGACTTTCGCTTGCATATCCATTAGTGTTTCATTCACGTCTGTCACACAGGAATTAGAAGCAGGAAGCCGATATTGCGTCGTACGTTCTTGAAACCAACTGACGAAAGCTGCCCAAAGAGATGCTTGGAACTCGGTTTTCGCTCAGCTAACGCAGCCTTCGGTGTGTTCGAGGGTGTTTGTGGATAGATGGAACTGAGCAACCAGGTTCTCTTAAGAGCATTTTTGGTTTGGAGGTGCCTCGCGCCTTTTCAGATCTTTGCGTGTCCTTGATCAGGTGATCCATAACTGAGTTTCGAAGGTTCTACGTAACTGAACGCAGATTCGCGGAGGTGTACCGTGTGTGTATGTGTAAAAAAAAAAAAGGAGAAAAAAAAGAGTGCACATGCACTAGGTTTCTTGCAGGCGGGAGCCATCCGAAGAATGTGCTGCTTGGGTGATTTCTGCTGGTCAACTCGGTGTACTCTTGCACACGCATGCAAGAGCAATTGAACATACGAAAAGCAACCCTCGCAGCGTACGGAATGTGCATAGCGTACGAAAGCACGGAAATCATCTTTAACACATTCCGTGGACTCGGCAGGAGGTGAGCCCAGAGAGTTTGCTCTCGTGTCTTCCATCTTCTCCCAGTTCTTCTTCATTTTCCCCAAGGAGGAAATTTTTATCGTTTTCCAGAAAGGAAGAGGGAAAAAAAGAGCTCTGCGCATTCAGAATTGCCGATTTCCGAGTCCCAATGTGCAGCAGTGGCGAGCCCTCTCCGCAAGCTAACCAAGAACCACACACCACCCACACACCGAGGAAGTCACACAATAACTCTGCAAGTGTCAAGGCGCTGCAAGAAAAGAAAAGAGAAGAAAAACAGGGTCGGCGCGAATCTCGAGGTTCCAGCCTGGAACGAATAGTCCCATGCCGACGCTGAACCTGGGTCCAAGGAACCATTATGCACGGGAAAAAACACGCGTCACTCCCCCCCCCCCCTTGGCACGCCATGCGCCTGCTGAGTTGGTTCTTAGAAAACCTAGAAATATTCCGGAAGACGGGATGGGTGACTCCAGGGGTGAGCCGACTGTCGCGTTTCCAGGAACGCGCGCCGCCGGCAGGAGCACGTAGCCGGAAGCAGGAACGAACGAAGGGCAGGGGCGTCCGCCCCCTGGAGTTTCCCAGTACCTTGGGGTGGCCCTCGACCTGTGCTCGGCCCCGGGCTATGGAAAGCAACCCTTCACTCAGTCGCAGCCAGCCACATTCCTTCCCCCTCCCGGAGCTTGCCGCAAGCTGACGTGTATTTTCGTACGAGCAACGAAAGCGGATGCCAAAGCTTTTCAAAACACATTGGGGAAAAAAAAACACACACACACACACACACACTCGTCATGAGGCACCCAAAAGCTGAATCAAAGCTGGAATCACTCTTGTGCTTTCATTTATAGCCCGTGTGTCGATTCTCCATTACAAGTAAATTACATATGCGTACATGTGGATTATGCTCGCCCGAAGCGCGTTGTTGCGAGCGATTGTTGCAAAGCGCGCGCGAACAAACAGCTGATTTGGCAGGGTTGCCCGCTGCGTGTAGAAATTCTACACAGTTTACGGCCCGCCCCGCCAAACAAGGTGAAAACTTTCCCTCAGGAAAGGTGAACGAACGACCCTATCTATTGAGACGAGCCAGGCCTCAAGCACCAATGGTAGTGAGGAGTCCTTGTGAATGTCGTAGCTAATTTTATCGGTAGTCACAAAATTTGCGGTGCGCGGGCAGGATAAATGACCGCTTTTGTCTCTAAATAGCTGGATGCAGTTTGCTTGCTGTCTTTACTGATAGAGCGAATTCCCTCGAGCTCGTCGAGTCTGCAGGTACGTTATGAACTTTTTCTCTTTGGCATGTTCAGGGTATGCAGCATCAGTTCCAGTCGGAATGAAAAAGGGGGCGAAAAGGGGGGGGGAGGGGAGGAAAACCTGGAACGAGTATGGTAATTATATGCTGAGACTTTCGGTAGCCGCCTCGTTCTCGGTCAAAATCCAAGTACACAAAATGAACTTCAACGAGGTGTTTGCCGCCAACATATGAGTTGAATTCACCGAACTTTCGTTACGTCACCGAGTCCGTACGTCAGTTCTTGCGTACAAGTCTTCTGCGTCATTTTATGAGGACATGGACAAAGTTCACGGCGTGCTATTCGAGCATGGATCTTAAAGAGACGCACATGCATACATCTTTTGCTTACTCCATAAACGCCTGTGCACACATTTTTTTCCGAAATTTTCGCCCTTTGGAGATACAAAGGTTGGCGGACAGACACACGAGCCTTCATTTGCAAATTGACTCTTTTTCTTTCTTGTTCTCGTTTTGACTCTTTTGAGAAAGTCTTCAGGAAGTGTGGGAAGAAAGCTAGTGTAGGAGTCCCATGAGCTTCAAATTAGTTAGCGGATATCAGTTAAGTCACGTTTTTACTTTCAAAATATCCACTACGTTTCGAACAGAAGAATTAGAAACAAAAAAAGATGTTGCCTAAGGAAAATTGCACATAATTTTTTACACATCGAAATATCTCGTATCGAAATTTCTGCTCGTTTCAGCAGGAGAAACTGAATATTCTCTTGTGAACATATGTGTTTCTGAGTTTTCATGTTTTCCTCCAGCATATGTATCGCTTTTACAAAATATCTTCTGTATTCCATGAAAACGACAAACGTTTTATGAGGCATGTTTGCGCTATATGTTGCAAAAATTTACCAATAATCGATATGCGCCATTCTTAAAACTAACTAATATGCAATGCAATGCTATTCAATTATGAAACATAATGTGTAAGTGTGAAGTACAATGCCTGACGTAACGTTTAAATGCTCGAAATCAGATTATTGCGCGTAGCAATTATTACCTGAAAATTGCTTTTGTTCAAAAGTGTTTGCCTTCCGACGATAACCACGACCCAATGCTGCTGGCAAGCATGTTCCAAGTACTAAGCGTACGAAACATTGCAGCTAGCATGAATGCATGCATGAATTGATCTCAATGACGGAAATTTTGGAAAAGCATTCGTGCTTTTCACGCTTTTTTTTCACCAAATGCATGACAAACAGTTACAACACTTGGCAATCATGATTCACCTACGAAAACAAGGCGCTTACTTTTAGCTTCTATAAGCGCTGATCACTATGTGAAACATTGCAATCTTCCTCCTCTCCTTATACATGTCTTTATGCTCAGCGGTTTCCTGAAGTGAAATACGTTACTCCTTTGCAAAAAAAAGAAAAAAAAACTCCAGGTCTTGTTCTAGGATGATTAAGCGGAGCCATGCAATGATTTGTCAAAAGCAGTGTCACCGTGCGCGAGTGTTGTAGGAACTGATTGATTGGAGCAGAAATGTAATCCTTGCCTGCCTTGCAAAGTTTCGTAGGTTACAGATGGTTCAGCTTACTGGAACACGTGCCCAAGTGGAAGTTTCCGAATTTCAGATCTGGGGGAGGCCCTTAAGTCAGTCAGACACGAAACACGATTCGTTTCAGGAACTTCCCATTCTAACACGAAAACGTAAAAACAAATGAAAGTGTCGAGCAGCATTTTTAAATTGTTCCTTGCAAATTCGAAGAAGAAGAGCTTCCTTACCTTCAAGCACATAGTGATCAAAAAGGTGTTTGGAAATAATATTCGCGTTGGAATTACTTAATGACGGAGGCAGCCATCAAAACAATAATTCATCATACGAATTCGGAGATTGAATTTCTGCTGAATGGTGAAACGAAACATTGGAGGCTGAAATAAGCCTCCGTGAGTTTGTTTGTTTTTTTTTATTTACTTTTATTTCTACCGCGTTTCGTCTTCCGGTAATCTCTGGACTCATTTTTCTCGGACGCTTCCTGCCCGCTCCGCTCCCTTCTGGCTGCTGCTGTGGCGCCCAAGAGCACTCGTCACCTCTCACACGAGTCCCCTCAAAGTCTATAGCAGTAGAAGGAATTCCATTCAGAAGTAGTACCAAATCCGCTAGAAGATACCATCGTTGCAACACTTGCTGTAATATACCCGTAAAAGTCGTCACATTCCTGAGGAAATTGTTCTCTAGTTCACGAGATGATGAAAATTACGTACACCTGCATCCGTAGACTGTTGAAACTGTGTGCGCAGATATTTCCCAAATATCTAAAATTGGAAGGCGTCTAAAGATATGAATTGACGGATTCACATAGGAAGACTTCTATGTGCTCCATGTCACCCAAGTTTTATCGACCTTAGATAGCAGCTCAGTTCCATGATGAAATTTCATATCAGTGTTAATGAGGTTCTGGAGCAATCCTGAAGTATCCGTACTTACCGTGAAAGTCTCTTGTACTGTACAAAAGCAATTTGACGAGATTGTCTCATAACGGTCGGACCCAGTTAAACGTAGATTGATTTTAAAACTTTTGATATGCACAACAAAATGAGAGCTTCATGTCACTAACATCTTAACACCTTTAGTCGTCCCGTTCTGTAGGAGAGCATTGAGTTTGGCAGTGTTTAAGGAAACCAGTGGACACTTTTAGTCAGAAAGGAAAAAAAATTTGAGAACGTAAAGAAGAAAAAGTATGAAGCAAAAAGAGGGGAACATCGCTATTTTTGTTCACAGAAGCACTTTACATAATAGCAATGAGGAAAACGTTCGCAAAACCACTCTTAGAAAAAAGGGCCCTGAATAGCATAAATTGTATTTTACTCACAGTGTGCAAAAAGTTTTCACAACAGATTGCTTTGTTTTAAGCATTTTTCCTTCCCTTCTAAACAAAAACAAAACGGTCAAGCGTGGGAAACGCGTGATCCGTAAAGCGAAGTCGGTGGAATTCCATGTTGCTGCGAGTGTGGAGAAGTGGATTTTCCCCCGTTGTCATATAAACAACATAATCAGGGAAATCACCAAATCCAGATCCAATTTAAGTTATGGCTTTAATGCAGTGAACTTTCGTGAGGAAATTTCAAGATTTGAATTCCTCCCTAGTGTGTAACCTCGTGAGAGTGTTGATCTTGTAGTGGAGTTTTGTCAGTTTCATTCATCAGAATAATCTGTTCACTAAACAAGCACAGAGCTTAAACCATTTTTTCTAATAAAAATTTACCAGAGTATTTGAAAGCGTTGTCAATTTTTTTTCGTTACAATAGATGACAACATTCATCAAGTTTTAAAATCCGAATGTGTTTAAAGCATAGCAGCAGTATTACATGGACTAACCAGTAACCCATTGTTTATTTAAGCAATAAGACAATATGTGGCCATCTTAATTCGAAAGACATTTATTGGCGTGTTCAGCTGGTCTATTATCGAGAAAGAGTTTTTCAGTTGATGAAAACATGCATGATTGTTTATTCTGTAAACAATGGACATGAGAGGTAGTGCTAAGTTGCAATGTACTTCTTGTAAGTCACTTGCCGTACTATGCAAGGTATTGGTTGTGATTTGTGCCGGGTCCAGCAGCAGATGATTGCAAATAAGGTTTTAGTATTTCAGCCCTTGATGGCCTATCTGTTACGAAAAAGCTGTTTCTAGTTTTGTACATGTAGAGATTAGTAATCTTCGTGTTAGTTTGCAATTTCGTAAAATGTTTACATGGGCTCGTGTATTTGACATGGATATGTTTCCCAAAGGTCTGTTTTCAATATTTGTTCTGTACAGATTTGGAATAGATGATGTTTAGACTTTTACTCAGATTGAAACATTTTTCAGATACATTCACAACCAAATTAGTTGTCCATTAGCAGTTACAGTTTTCGTGTTTCGTTTTGTTTTGTTTTGTTTTCCTGAGCTACAAGGTATTTGGAATTCATGAGAGACTTGCACAGCATATGGAATACTGCACAGCTGTATTGATGTGTTTCATAATATGACCATTTTCTAACATTCATATCAAACAGATAGACCACCAGCATATGACCATCATATGAGTACTGCACATTCTTGCCAGTGTACTGTGTATACCATGAGCAACAACAACTTGGTCTATACTTTAGATTTATTAACATTTTATTTTTGCCTCTCCTACGAATTGTAGCCGTGGAAACATGACATTTGAGAAACTGTGGTTCCCTGCATCTGTGTTGGATACAGAAAATGATTCAACAAAAATGTGTGCAATTTTGTTAAACACATTCAAAATGAACACAACAGCAGCTGAGCTTTGGAATCATGGTAAGTTGTGCTGAAATTTATTTCCTCACATCTCCTTTTGCTTCAGCCCATATCCGTGTATGTGTAGATGGTGGATGCAATGAGTTTCTTCATGTGCGAGAGTCATTAGGTTTGGCTAATCCACACATTGTTTCTGGAGATTTTGATTCTGTCTCTCCTGATGTGCTCAAGCACTTTTGTATGCATGACTGTCAGATCGTGGTCACTCCAGATCAAGATGAAACAGACTTTTTCAAAGCTTTGAAGATAGTTCATGGTCAAACTACTTGCAATCCACAGTCTTCAGTGGAACATATCCTAGTATTTGACTCAGCTTCAGGTCGTCTGGACCATTTATTTGGCAATATCCATGTCTTGTTCAAGGCATCAAAGTGTCTAAACATGGAGTCTGTTTTTCTTTATAGTCCTGAAGCCATTTCATGGATCCTTTGGCCAGGAAAGCATGTTATTCATATCCCTCAGTCTTGGCTGCAGGAACACTGTGGTCTTGTTCCAATAGGGGAGAAATGTCAGAAAGTCAGCACTACAGGACTTCGATGGAATCTAAGTAAGTAACAACTGAAAGGAAGTTGAGCTACAGAACAGCACAGATAACCATGAGCTGTCTTATGGTCACTGTATCAGCACATCAAACAAGTATGAAGAGGAGTGCAGTTCTGTCCATGTGGAAACAACGAATCCTCTGCTATGGATTATGGGCAGACCCAGTAACAATAAATTCTAGTGCTTATGTGCAGTTGTAGCTCCATCTGGGTAGCATGCTGATTCCAGGTTATCAAACGTAAATGGTTGAAACTTGGTTCCTCGTCCTCTGTAAAATTTACTTTGGAATTCTACCCTGAAACACAGATGTGCACAAGTATCTTTGAGTAATGTAGTTTACCAGTGTAAACGCAATGTATGCAGGAAGGCTGAAAGACCTTCAAGGCAAACTAGCATGCCAGCGGTCAGCAAAGCCCAGCAAGCAAATACCACAAATGTCATGATGGATCCTGTGAAACCAGGTGTTTGCAAAGCCGGCCTCATTATCATGACCCATATTACATCACTCATTTCAGCATGAGCCAAGGACAGAGCCCATAAACGGAGGTATGAAGCTGCATGAGAGATGCAGCCAAGACTGAATTCTATGGCAGTAATAACATTTTGCATAACAGACTCTGTGTTGATCGTTTTCCTATTTGCCATGGCCCAGAACAAATCTGCGAACATCATCCATGGAACAGATATGATTGCCAAGATCACAATTGTGTACTGAATTTGTTGTTGTGCTCCAAACATAGGTCCACAAGGATTCGATTCTTTTTTAAATAGCAGCATATTGATGTAAGTGAGAAGCAGAGAAGGTGCACATTGGCTTCCTCTGTTCTTATCTATTATGTGTCCAGAGTAACTGATCCACTTGATAATGATGATAAGAACGAGATAGGCAAACATACAGCAGAAAAAAAGCACACAAGGGAAAAATTGAGCCATTATACGTATGTGCTCTTTAAAATGTAAACAGTTAAAGAAATTGATTGATAATCCCAGAGCCATGTGCAGAAAACCAAATATAAATGCTATCTTCATTTTAAAAGAGTTGGAATGCTGGATTGAGTTAAGTGCAAAACCCCAGATCGGGTCCATTCCGAAGGGGTATGTTAGGGAATCATTAAAATCAGTAACAGGATCAAGCTCGATGATGTGGTTTTTCATGATCTCCGCAGCACTGAAAGGATTCCATATTATGTAATAAATTCATACATACATACGATAAGTAGCTTTTCCATGCTGTAGGAAAAAATGTTATAGCTTTGGAGAAGAATTCATTGTATATCAACCCACAATAAATCGAGAATAGGCTCATCAACAGTAACATGTAGCGTCCAGTCAAGCACCAACTTCCAATCTAATAAGCTGGTGTTTTAAATGGTCACAAATGTTGCATATACTTCTGATTTGTAAATCCACCCTGTATGTTTTCCGTGTACTATGAGATATGATGCGACAATTAGCAGAATTATGCCGTGACCAACATCTCCGAACATAAGGGCAAACAGAAAAGGAAATGTGATGCTGGTAACGGTTGCTGAATCCCTTGAAACATTAAGTTCTGCGATTAGTTAATCCGACCTGGATGGATCTCTTGATATGACGCCACACCGTACATGTGGATAAGTTCAACGTATGCTTTTGTAAACTTACTGCTGCGAATAAATGTGGGAGGGGCTTTGTTGGTCTGCATTTTCAGCAAGACCGGCATCGACGTCGTTTCACTTTCTTTCTGCAAAATCAGTTGATGTTATCCATGTTAATTACTACTGACAAATGCTTTCATAAGTGAAGCTTGCACTGCTGGTACTTCCTCTGTCGGAATCCAACATTCGATTTCGATGTATTTCTTGATGTAGACGTGTTGACACATATTCAGAACTGCATATGTCTTCTTTGCTCTCAGCACAAACAGAAGCCATTGACAGAGGTCATGAGATACTCTAACGAGCAGTTTCCTTCTGAACTTTTCGTTCTCTTCTAAGTACTAGTACATGTGAGGTGAATAAGTTCTTGGAGACATCTTTGTTAGTAATCATAAGATAATGAACAAAGAAAAGAAACCAAACTTATATTCCATTACATAATAGCTGAAGTGAATTTTGAGAAGAAATTTATATTTCTCCTTTCTAATGTGAGCCAACTTTGCATGCTATACATTCTGATCGACTATAAATAAAACATTTCGAATCTCAAGTAACACAAAGTTGTCTGCTCCTATTATTCGGAAAGATGGCTAATTTTTCGGAGGTCAGTATTCGTTGATGTCCTAATGATGATCGAGAAGAAATATATAGGATTCAGGTAATTAATGAACTTTGTTGCTATGATTTGAAGACGTGTGACTTGGATTGAGCAGATTAGCGTCTAGCAATTCTATTGGTAGGTTTGTTTGTTCGTTTTTGTTTTTACGTTTCAACTTTATTGAACTCGACGGTGATCAGAGGGAGTTAACCAAGAAGAAAAATCTACTTGGAAAACCTTCCAAGAACGTTCCTGCTTTTTTTTCTTATGATAAAAATTTAGGCAAACTCCCAATGTGTCATTTGGTCCCTATCAGCCGGTTGCAATTAGGGTTACCCCTCCTGGGGGTACTGCTCAGAATTCGAAAATCCCGTTCAACAAGATCTTTATGTTTTGAAAATATAAAGATTGTGAGTATTTTTTACTTACCTGCAGAACTTTTGTTACAGGTACCGGTTTTCAGTTTAAAGCACCATTTCATTAAGCTGTTTCCCATCATGCTTGATGTACGCTTTGTATAATAATACGAAGTCGTATGATAGCACATTGAAAATGCATTTTGAGTTTCGTATGAATATGGTTTCACCATTTGATTATTCTTATTTCTATGCACATGATGATCCATTTGTTTGGTGCTGCTGGAACAAAATGTGACCACCGTTTTCTCTTCGTTCGCCTTTATGGACCGTATACATTTTCATGTTTGCTACATCCACTCTGAGATGCTGGACTCTATTTGCTTCCTCTGTTTGCTTTGCCAAGACGGTTATCCAGAGTCTTGCTTTATTTCCCTTAAAGTTTCTTGTCGTTCACTCTTTTTTATTTACACGTTCTAGTCTGATCAAAGTGCTCATTCCTGCAGACAACCAACGGGTCAATAAAAATCACTTCTTGTCAGCA
Organism: Raillietiella orientalis; assembly: GCA_036172245.1. Taxonomy (NCBI): domain Eukaryota; kingdom Metazoa; phylum Arthropoda; class Ichthyostraca; order Raillietiellida; family Raillietiellidae; genus Raillietiella; species Raillietiella orientalis. The sequence goes on along the minus strand of JAYWIR010000003.1, from coordinate 6,189,907 downwards.
TCAAGATTAAAAGACTCTTTTCTGCCAGACCGTATCAGACGAGTTTCATACTCATTTTTTTCTTGAGGCTTTTCCTGGAAGTTTGCGACCAAGAACTTGAGGAATAGTAATGTATTGTGTCCATCTATGTTTTCTTTTAGCATTTATTTTTTTATCTTATTAGAAACTAAAAGTACTATTGAGAAAAACTGCTAACTAAATCAGGAAAGACTCAGCATTAGCTCAGTTGGAGTTAATATGGATTCCATAATTTCCAATAAATGACTTTCCCCCTTTAAAAAAAAAAAAAAAAAAAAAATACAATTATATACTGAGCCCTTAAACCAAAATACGCGACTTGGTTTTCTTATACTGTGTTCTTGTTCCAAACCGTTCAATCCTACAAAAACAGAGTACTGCAGTCATTTGAATACTTTAAGAACAATCATAAAATTCCAAAGTATAAAGAAATCAAGAACTGCAAGGAATCGATAACATGAAGAATTTTACTGAATTCTGCGTGTTGCAGAAGATTGACAATTTCATTCTTCTTCGAAAAGAAACCGACTAAGCTGAGCAATAGGAACCCTAAAACAAATTATTTCTCTCGGGCTATTCTTAAGCTTACTACTCGTTCTCATGAATTGTTTTTGTTTGGCTTTTTTGATTCGGCTATGTGCAACAAATTATCAATGCTTTCGATTTTCAAAAGGTTTGGTTTATACTAATTATTCCTTATAGTATAGTTTTAGATTTCAAAATAAGAATCAAAATGTCTGTTTTTTTTGTTTCTTTGAGAAAAAATTTCGGTTCTGCTTTCCTTCGAAAACGAGAGTCCAGTCTGATCTCCAGGATGCTTCGCTAACGGTAATCATGACACGGATCGAAAAACAGATGATGCATTGGGCCTTGAATTTTTCGAATCCTTGATCAGTGAGATGGAGCTTAAAATTGAAATTGAGAAGGGGAGGAGGAGGCAAAACAAATTCTTACTTGAAAACAAATCACTTGTTTGTATTTTGCTCTTGTTTGCTTGTCCCCGCACCCAAAGTTTTTACCTAGCAAGCCAACAGCGAATATTACCGAATTTTCGGCGCAATGAGCCTTCTCCATCTTCCATGGTGAAAATATCTCTTCTCGGCCTTTTGGCTAAGATCAAGGTGAGAAAAAAACGACAGAAGGAAACCACTTTGAAATTCCGATTCGAAACAGGAGGATGCTGATGACATGATTCTTTGAGTGAGCGTTTGATGAAATATGAACTTGAGCTATGACGATGAGGTAATTCTTATCAAGAGTGGACGATGATTTTCACTTTATGAATTATTGAAAGCAATCCGCAATTACTTTGCATTTTTCAAGCATAAAGTGAATCAGAGGATTTGGGGAACCATCTTTTGGAAGCTTACGCCCACATAAGGAATCTCTTGAAACTAACCTTCGAGCACAATCAGTACTAACTTGGAAGAGAGTGAATACAATCACGGGCTTTCGAAATCGTAAGGCGACAACACGAGTTCTTTGCAGAGATTTTCAAAACGTGAAAGCAGGGGTATCAAAAAGAAAATAGCAAAAACTCTTTTGCTGAATGAAGTCATCATCGTTGATAGGTTTATTTTCCAGGATTATTAGTGAACCAATTTGAATTTTGATTTTTTTTCCACCTACCGATTCTATTTGAACCAACATGGATTCCGCTCTTTCCGATCGTGCTTGAGGCTGCTGGAAGAGCTCGTCTTTATTTGAAGCAAGTGGAATTTCCTCGATTTGATTTTGTAACACAACCGGACGTCTGCGAGAAGCAGTAAAGCGGACCGTCCGGAAAACTCGAGCGGGTTCGATTCCCGATGGAACCCAACACGCAAAGCCAAAACACGGCAGGCACACGCACAGCGGGCGGGTTGCAAACAGTCAGTGTCAAGCTGAAGGAGAAGAGATGGCACGGCCGGCAGGCAGAGAATGTCTTGCATCCTGGACGTTGCGTTTCTCTAAACCCACAGGAAGGAAAGGCTGGGATTGAAGTTGCGTTTCGATTTCCGTAGAAAGATATTCCGGAGAACGATTTAGGCAACTCGTATGTGCCACCATGAGAACCTTTGCACATATCTTTTGTGCCTTGAGAGACGTTTGTCTTGCAAAGCTGCTTGCGAAAGCAGTTGGGACTTTCTTTCCACTCGGTTTAATTGCTGCTTTCGCGCAAAAGCAGCAGATGCATTGAGTCTGTGCCGCTTTTCTTAAGTGAATTAAATTCGCTCATCGTACAGTTCAACGAAAAATCCATACCGAAGCTTTCAATGAATCGGACATCTGCAACATTCATTTCACGTATTTGCCTATTGCTCGTTGATGTTTTAACAGTGGCATTGAATCCTTTTGTAACGATAAATAAGAATGCTTAAACCCATAAATAAGCTTTGGGTTTTAAGAATCGCATAATCAAACTTAGTCCACCTCATGATTCTTGAGCAGTTTGTTCCCCTTGATATTCGAAATGCTTCGTCATTTAAAAGGTAAAAGTGCTTATGAATTATTTCACGAAATTGGAATTTCAAGTAACGAATGCCTGTTTATAAAATAAACTCACAAATGTGTAATCCCGTATTAATTCCTCCGTTTCAGTTTCTGTTTTCTGCTCTTCGGATAACGATTTAGGTAACTCGTATGTGCAAGCGTGAAAACCTTCACATACTTTTTCTACCTTGATAGACATTTGTCTTCCAACGTAACTTGCGATGAAGAATGACCTCTTCACACCTAATGATGATTTCTGGATAAAACTATTGGAATAAACTGTATATTGAAAGATTCGTACTTTCGTTCTAAAGACTATCTCTTCGGTGTCTTCATGTACGAAGTAAATGTTTCCACGACTTATTCTCCACAACATTCTTTCAAACGCCACGACCCTGCAGCGGTCGATGATACCTGTTATAAACCTATGGAATAAATTGCAAATAAATATATTTACTCAGTCACACGATAGGAATTCAGATCAGGAAATGAAGGATTGAACAAGGATCCACTGTAATCAATTAGTGTATACATCCCTAAACGGAATCAGCTTTGTCCTATTTGTTACCTAATGCATTCGGTATGAATTTCTTTCTATCTGTAGCCTTCTGGTATAAAAATACTGACCCTAACTGCTTGAACTTGTTCGTATGCCTGGAAGATAACACGTCTAAGGATACACTGGAAACAGCGATAGCAGCATCTTCGCTTTCTTCTTCCGGCTAAGGATATAAATAAGAAAAAACTTTTGATAAAACCTTTGGTAGCATATTGAAGAAAGATAATGAGTGCATCTACATAAATTACAAAAATCTGTATAGAAGACAGAATGCTTTACATAGACATTCCACTGAATGAATATTTTGCGACATTGCGACATTTCAAGTCCTGAAAAAATGATCCTAAAACCTCGTCATAAGCATTTAAAAGAAAAAAATAAAATAAAATACTTGAAATCTCGAAAATTTTGCTCTTTAGTATGTATGATATACGACAGTGTTTTTTTCCTTCAGTATTTCAAGAGAGATCCTAACAACATCCATTCTCTGTACCAAGCGGAAACTGAAACCTATTCTCATCGATCCTCCAAAGTGCAAAAAGTGGAGTATTTATGTTGATGCCTGGTGAAATGCATAGCCGTTCTACAGATCAAAAATCGGTTTTTCAGCTGGGTGGGAGTACTGTGAGAAACTTAGATTGTTCACATTTGATTTTGAAAATTTATGTCTTAGTTACTGACCTACAAGTAGTCATCTCTTCTTCTGCTAATAAGAGTAATTTCTCATCTGGCTGTGCCTCTGTCACTTCTGAATAGGCATCGTTAGAACTGAATTTCCCTGCCTGGCAAAAACAAGAGGAAACTATGCCGTATTACATGAGTTTACCTGAGAATGGTAGTCTTATCTTAAAAAGCACAATTATTGCATTTTTATGAAACGAAGATATTTTCACATACAAAAAAGAATATTGGATAGAAGAATTAGGATTTATCTGAAGAATATTCCTTTCGGAGCGACATATTCTCTGAAGTATAATAGGTAATCACATTAGTGTTAGCACAAAAACATCGTCATGAGCATTAGAAAATACGATAGTCTTTGATCTATTGATTCTAGATATTTTGAAAGATTTGCTGCAGTTACCGCTGAAATTCTCAGCTGAATGCTTTGCGCGATCTTTTCTAGTGATTTTGGTTGACAGAGTCACGAAAAATTCCCAAAAAGTTTGTAAAGTATGCAAATGAGTGGAAGAAGTTTCTCATCAGTATTATGATTTCGAAATGCCCTGTTGGAAATGACAGCAGCCATGTGGACCTACAGAAACACTAAATCTGAGTACCACAACGTTTCCAGTCTAAGAAATCAATCAGAATATCTCAGTTTGTGTTTATTTCACTCGATTTCGACTTTATGGAAACATTGACCGAAATACGAATTAATATTTCTGATAGAGGACATGCAGATTCATAAAGAAAAAATTGTGTCGAGAAACTTGGCTGAATGTTTAAATCACCGTTGTTTACAATGTGCAAAATTGTGTTTTATGAAATCACTTGCTCATGGTGTAATGGAAATTTTTCATATGTTCCACCAAGTGATGTTGTATCAATATTTAAAGCATTAATCTGCATTTGAGATGTAATAATCAGTGCAGGTTTAAGCATCTCAGGACCACGTGCACTTCTCTTTCAGGACATGTCCTTTCCTCTTTCACAGGACAACTTTCGATTCCCCAACCCTTTGTTTTATTTCTTAATTTCGTAAAATTGATTTGAGCATCGACTTTTATAATTACGTTCCCATCGTGCTCTCTTATCTTATGCTTTTTTCTATGCCTCATTCCTTGAAGAGTACGGTTTTTCGGCTTATTTTTCTAATGCATTTCTAACGCATACTCATTCGTTATACAAAAAGTATACAGTTTATTTATTTCAGTTTATGTTCTTGAAATAGGTTCTATATCCATATTCTACATTATATGTAATCAACTGAAGAATATTTTAACACAGTGGCTTCTAAAGCTTATTCATACGTGAACTTTCGCGATGTCATGTATTGAAAGTTCACTTGATTCCCCAAAGCATTCCCCAATTTTTTCCCAAGTTTAATCCATATCAGAAAATAACAGAAAAAGGGGTTTCCTTTTTTTTTTTTCATTTCAATATCAGAGAGAAAACATTCACTGGTATGTTGAAGATGCTCTAAGCAATAAATCCTGAACACGGCTAAACTTATGCTAAGCAACACAAAAACGGATTACTATCAGATGCTAATTTGGAAAGCTCCCTGAGATGCTTTCCATTTTCCTGAAAATGATATTACATCTACGTGAAGATACCATTCACGTGATTTTTTTTTTTTTTTTTTCTACTCATATCGTGAATAAAGATATAATTTCCTCCGGAGATCAATGCAAAAACATCTATAAGTTCTGCGAGTTTAGATTGGACAACTTTTCAGTTGTCTGGAGTTATCACATTGAAGTTATCAAACCTTGCCATCCCAATATTTTCCTATTTGGTTAGAAAGCATTAGTTATGGAGAGCTTTAGCATTTCAAAATTTTCTCCGTCAAACTCACACAAGTCCACCTACAACTAAATATTTTTAGTTGTTACTTCAAGTACTTAGCACATGAATGCAACGAACTTTTCGAACAGAATATCATTTAATGAGATTACATTGCAATCAGTATTATTTGTTTAATACTTTCATTCAGAGTATGATACCGTCATAATCCAAATAACGCGCAAATAGCTTCATTCTATCAGGCATTGTGTGCAATTATTTGACTTTCTCCTTATCGGAGATGAACACTTGAAAAATATGTGTGTTTCCTTAGGAGATTGAATTATCTTTCACAAATATTTCGAGTGAACAACAGATTCTGAAGCTGTTTCTGAGGAGCATAAATGATTTCATTCTTCCCGTATTTGGAGTCTTTCCCTCTGTATGTCCATTTCGGTTTCTTATATTACGTGAACAACTCCAATTCCTTGAAACGATGTAATTCCAAAGCATGGAATCAAGAAAAAAAACTTGCACTCAGATGCTCGAAAAGTTTCAAACTAAATTACAAAAAAACGACGTTTTCAAAGAAAAACATTCTCAATATCACACTCTCTTGAGCTGTCATAAAATTATTCCTCTATAAGAAAGAAATTCCTTTAAGTTGCAGTTGAGTAAAGTTTAGGGAGAAAACCAGGAGCGGAATTTCATGGGGGGAGGGAGGATAATCCGTTGCGAATAATTGAAATCTTTCCTTTTCTAGAGCCCAATGATTTATAATTTTCGAAGTGAGATCATTTCCTTTGAGGTGTCTCAACCCGTCGCTTGGAAGCATTGAAGAAAGCAGAATTGCGATTGCTCTGCAATGAGGAGGCTATCAGCAACGGAACGAAAGTGAAACTGAACTTCCAGAAACATGAACAAGATGAAATCAGGTGTCTGATTTCAGTGTTCAGATTTCCCTCACACAATCCACATTTCATTTTGGCGTTGCTGCTCTGACGTTTTTATTCATTAATGCACCCATTTTGCTCCAGTGAAATGGTGTGGTACGTCTTCTCAATCGTATCACCTGGTGAGCATAAGCGAGCTGCGAATCTAGCGTTTCAAAATTCAGATTCCACGTTTAACGTTATTTTAAGAATTCAAAAACAGTTTGCATTATGGGATGAGTTGGGAAGTTGAGGAATTTTCAAAAGAATGATCTAAAAGCTGAATGCGAACGCACCGATCCTCCGCTTGTAAATGAAGCACGTTCACAGACAACGTGTACAGAATGTAAAATCCAGAAAGAAACCAAATTGCAACACAGCTGCCGAATCTGCAAACTCTACTTGGCGGTTGCGAAGCAAATTAAAGTTTCAGTTCCCCAAAATAATTTGCACTCGATGATGAAATTTTCATCTAAAATCTGCGAGTAAAATTTCCTTGTATTTGGGCAGAAGCTTCTTGAGCACTTCGTCCAGCTTTTATGATGCTTGATTTGGATAAAGATTCCTTGGGATACTCAGATAAGCTTCAGTATCATTGTAAATAATCTGATAAGAAATGCTAATGCTTGGCACAAACTGGAAAATGCTTTTTTGCACAGCGATAGGCGAACGCTCCATTACTCCAGCAATCCAACCATCAGAAAGAGTTACTTGAAAAAATAAACTCGGCAGCTCTCTGAATCTGCTGTACTATACAAAACTTGACGCCATGTGAAACAAAAACGAAACCAAAATGTTTGCTTCCATTCTCGAAGCCATCTTTTTGCTTTACTCAAATATGAATATTATGTATTTTCAATGCTGTACTATACTATGCTGACACCGCCGTCGGGTCGCATTTTCAAACAACAGAAAATGAATTTTTCAAGATTTTGTGAAATTCCTTCAGGTCTTGAATCAGTCTACAATAAACGAGTTGTACAAAGCTCTGACATGCCTTATCCACAACATGAGTCAGATTTCTGAAAAAACATATACCTTTTTCAAATACTTTTTAGATCTTTGCAAAATTTCTCGGTATTCATATCGGTGCATCAATTTTTTCTCTAGTGCTCTTGTTCCTTTGTTCAGCATCTGGATCTCCTCTGCCATCTCCTCTACTTCAGCCTAAGAAACACAAAGTAAAATTAGATACGATCACTTGCTTCAGATGTTAGAACAGTGAAAGAAGAAAAGGATGAAGCAGCAGCAGAAGTAATGACTGGAAGAAAAAAAAAAATTGCTTATAGCTGGTAACTGGTACGCTTTATCATTGTGTCTTTCTCGCTCCTGCGCCTGGCAGTTCCGAAAAAACTCAACATGGAAAAGAGGGTGCCCTCTTAAAAAAAGCGATAAAGGTGATCATTATAGCACGTGGACGTCTACACATTAATGTCAATAAGGCATTTTTGCCATGTGATGGTTAACCAACGTTGAATTTCACAGTAACGTTATGGAGTTTCCGATTAGCTTTGCCAGCGAGGAGCACCGTTAGGGTCCATCTTGAAAAATTTCGTTGCGTAATGTTGATGAACGGATAGTAAATACTACAGTTCCATAGCAGAATAACCGTGAAATAGGTTACTCTCTTCTATTTAGGTAACATGCGAAAGAATATGCATTTCGGCAGCATGAAGCTCGAGAAATCATCCTGTTAAGAATCCGAGATGCCAGCTTATTTCATCAGAAAGGAATAATAGCTTACTTGGTACAAAGAAATAATGATACAAATTTCGTGTCACGCTATCATTCCGATACAGTATTTAATACAGAAGGCAAATAGTTTTCACGGAATAGTCATCTCTTCAAGCTACTCTTGCAGTTGTCTGAAAGTGTTGAAATCAAAATTTCGGGCGTAACAGGAATTGAATGGAACCATTCTTTGATATAGGAGTCGAACAGAAAGTCACATAACTGAGTTATAACTCAAATACTTCGAGTGGAAGAGCCAATGGTTCTTCTCGAATGAAATAATAAAAGTCGTAAAGCACAGAAGAGGTCGTATTGCATTTTGGATAGTGAAGTGAAAATAGTAATTCCTTATTTTCTGTCGCTACGACTCGTAGCCTTATAATAAAATCCCCTATTCCAGAATGCATCCTGATGAGCACACGATTACCAAACACGTAAGGAAAAAAAAAATTCTTGCGATAGATTCTATATGTTTCTAAAAACGTTTCAACGGTACGCGGACAGAGATGTGTACGAATCCAAAACCATGAAAATGAAGTTATTTCAGGAATACGGGAAATGTGTTTGCATGTGGGTTTTGTGTGATCAGAAGCGTAACAAAATTGTGAATTGTGAACTGAAGAGAGAGACTGAATTTTGAATCATACTTGAGTAGGGTTCACACTCTGAACGTGATACATAAACTTTTTGTTTTAGTAAATAATTTACGCATCACATTTAAACTAACGGCGAAACCAAGAACGAATGAGGCAAAAAGGTTTTTGCCAAGTATTTGCACCAAAATTAAAGACTGAATAATGTTTGTTTGGAAATTGCTTTTATGTTTTGAAATTATCGTTCATTGAAATTTGTTTGAAAAATTAACTTCGCCCCGGTAAAAGATGTGAGCTGTACAGTGTGGTTAAACTTCCGAAATTTGAGCGCACTCGACCAGATGAGGTTGCAAAGTGCAAATATGCACATAGGACGAAGTTTTCTCTACACGATGGATTCGGTATAGACATCTGCAAATCTTGGCTGAGTCACGGTACAAATGAACATTCTATCGAGTCCGCCATGCAAACCACGAGTTCTCCGAAAAAAAAGCATTTCATACAAAAAAAAAAAAAGTCCCGCAAACCAAACAGAGAAGAAAAGCTTCCTGATGCTTCCTTTTTAAACTCAATAGGAAACTTGACCGAGTGTTTCAGTATGGTCTGTTTCATGGTAGCACCACCTGAAAGCAGTTCTGCATCTCACTGTGCAAAAGCAAAGCAGGTCATCGGAAAAGCACTGTGAAGTGTGTGGAAATCCTGCAAAGAGGTCTGATTTGGAGTTGCAGGGGATCGTTTCCCACTTCCGCATTAAGTATCGAAAATCGTTCAAGTGAAAATAAGCCCAGTTCAAGGAGAACTTGGACTGCTCTTTCCAGGGCTCTTGTTTATCACAGGGTGCATTAATAAGTCAGCAGTTTTGCAGAATGTGGTGTGGGCTCGAATTATTTTCTATATAGTTACGATGACTCAGATGACTCCTTGATCCTGTAACCGAGGATGGAACGCATGATTAGAGAGAGATAAAGCACTGATTAATCATGTGACAGCTTTGCATGTGCATGAGAAATCTACAAGTGTACATGGATACAAAATGTACACGTGACTGTAGCCATTGTATTGTAGTCATTGCACTGGTGCACTTGCGACTCGCTTATCGCTTGACCGGTAGTTTGCGGGTATTGTCTGCAAAAACCGAGGTTTTCTTGCTCTCCTCAAGCACCGGAGGAATGCTATTCTGGAGCCGTTCTTGCAGCGAAATGACCTCCTGTACATCCGGATAGTTTGTTTTGTTTTCCACTCTTGCATTCATGTATATCCGGATGGTCTGGAAGGGCCGGCAGAGAAAAGAGAAACTTGCTACAGACAATGGCGACATTGACCTTTACGAGTCTTATGAAGAAAAAGCCGATTCGCTGACTGGAAGAGAAATGATTTTTTTCTTCCTAAAGGGATTTATAGTAGCACATTATGTGCAAAAGTCTATTTTTTATGTCATCCCTTTTGCAACAGGCAACGATGAGTCATCACCTTAAACATTAGATCAACTATGCAATTCCACAAATTTTTGCACTGCCCCATTAAGAGTTTCCAAGGACGAAAAATACGATGCTTTAAAATCCCCACCCTGTTGTGCTGTTCTCTTCGCGACTTGGCAATTTTTTCTCGTTGCAATGAAATGAATCTGAAACTTTCAAGAGATTAAGTATGGAGCGATGCTATAACTGTTTAGGTTTCTGAGGATTCTCGAGTTATCCACGAGAGAAATAGTCATCTCCGAGAGTCTTTGAGAATTCGGGAATCACGCGAAGAACAAGATATGTTTAGATTGTTTACATTAAATACACATAAATGCATGTATGTACACGTTGTGCAGATCTAATTAAATTAAATAATATTCATCAAAGAAATGCATACAGGTGGCTGGGCATTTATTCATTTAATTAGCTTACACGTTTCATCACACTGTTTGTACTTAGAAGGTGTCTCGAACACACACGATCTCTGTTTAGAAAGCACGAGATTTTCATCAGGATCAACTAAAATGATCAGAATCTAACAGATTTGGCAGCAAACGAATCATCAAAGAAATGGAGCTTATTCGGGATTGTAAATGGGAGGGATAGAAGCGATGACTGCGATAGAGGGTATTATTGATGTATAGATTATTCCACAGGAGGAAATAAGCTCATCGGTATGCATACGATGCTCCTTTTATTATTATTTTTTTTTTTTTTGAAAAAAAAACATCATTTATATGAATCTTCTCCAAACAAATATTTACAGAGTTGAAAACCGAATCATTCAATTCTTCTTTCCCAGTTTTGTTACCCCAACGAAAAACTTGTTCTAAACCACCATGCATCCTCAAAAACACAACTTTTGAAAAATTTTTCTCGAAGCTTCCACGATTACTATGTCCTCTCCTCCGCAGCACGTGACCTTTCCACGATCTTGCACTGTAAGTAGTATTTGCAAATTACTGTTGAAGCTGCTGATCACAAAAACTCAAAGCTGATTACGCAAAATTTCAAAAGCTACTGATTACATGTTTCTTAATGGATTCGTGTTCGAGGGAAAACACACACAAGGAAACCCTTTTTCCGAGGAGAGTTGAAAGAAACGAGAAATCTCACACTTCCCAGTTCTAAGGCTAATCAATCGCAAGAGAGAATATCTCGGAAAATGTGCTCTCTTGATAGGAAACTGAAGATAATTTGGATAAACCATTAGCGCTCGATTGCATATCTGTTAACAAACACAAAGTGATACGTATCACTTGCGACAATTTCATGAAAAATATGAATTCGTCTAAATGGTGCAAAATTTCGATAACAAAGAGGAAGAAAGTAAGGGATTCCTCATCATGCACGAGCACATTTAAAAAGACTGAAATTGAAACAGGGGTTTGTCTCTTCACAGTGTGAGCGACTTTCGCTTTTTCTTTTAAGATAGCTTACTTTTAAGCAAAATTACGATTATGGCTTGCTCGAATTATTATTATCATTATTATTACAGTCTTTCTTTATGCAACTTATGATTGTTTACCAGTATCAACCAGCGAATATCATCGTTTATTTTGTGATTCAATCGATATTTGTGTTAGTATCATTCGGCGGCACTCAGGGAAGATCACATCTTGATGAATCTTCTCAAAGAAATTGTCATGCATTTACGAGCTCTTGTTGCATACATTTATTCCAAGAACATTTGGGCCATTCACAGATGTATGAGAAGAAATGCAATGGTCATTGCTCAAGCTCAAATAGTGCATGTGTATGTAACCACAAAGCGGAGATTTTGCCATTTGTGAAGCACATCGTTCTCTTGCGCCAGATGATGGTCGTTTCATGCAGATGCTGAGACAAGTAAAAATAAAAGAGAGTAACTTCCAAAGGAAGCATGACGAAATTTTTCAAAATGAGGACGGCAGATCATGAACACAAAAGTGCTTAATGCAAGAGAACCAAAACGAAAAAAACCTCAGACTCAGGAAAGCAACGGATTGCAGAGTTCATCGTGCCGAGAGAAGCCTACCGAATGATTGAAGCCTCCATGAACCCATAGTGATCGTGAAAGATACTGTGTCGCAGTGGAAAATTGCTGACATCTACGATAATAATCAGCGCGGCAGCAGTGAAAGAAATGCTTGAAGTGGTTCTCGGGATCGAAAATTCTGCCGATCCTACACTTACGGGGATTTTTTTCTTTGCTGAGAGAAGCCAGCATCGCCGAGGGAATCCCGAAGCGGTTCCTAATCCCCCTTTTAATGAAAGATGAAATATGAAATTTGCTCTTCGGATGAATAGAAAGATTCAAATAAACATTCCTCGAGAGAGCTGCAGTGTATGGAACTCGGTGTTTCAAAAAAGAATATCTAAAAATGCTTCCCACTCTTGGTTCTGAAGAGAGACATCATAATGTACAATGCCCTCATGTTATGGTACAGGATGTGGTAAAAAATGAACATAACGTGGCTCTCTCGGAAAAGCAGCCACAATGTACTGAGAAAATGAACACGAATCTTGCACATCCGGGGACATATGAGTGAAACATGCTTCCTCATTCGGAGCAAATGACGAAGGAGGAAAGCTTTATCTGCAGCTGCATTTTTCTCGGTTCAATCCTGGGGTCATCTTAGTGAAATTTCCGGCTGCTCAGTTCAAAAACAAAACACGACATTGAATGTTATCCATTATTTTAAAGATACATCTTCTGCATAAATACTTCGATAAACAACAAACCTCTATGGAAGACTGTCAGAGTGAATGAAGCCTTATAATGGTAAAGCACTCGAAATCAGTTAAGCGGTATCAGGGGAAACGATTTTCGGTTGTTTCTGTAGAGAAGAAGCTTTGGAAACAAAAGATCCAATCAATCTCTCGAAAGGGGAGGCAGAATATACTTTCGAGAAGTCAGTCAGTGTTAAAACTATGAGAGTATCCTGGCTGAGGAAAACGGGGCAAACCTTGGGACTGATGTTTTGAAAAGGAAGAAACCGAGGCTGAAAAGCAACCACAGTGCGGCAGCGCAAAACTCAATAATCGCACTCTTAGTTTATTGGGAACTGAAAGTCCCATCGGCAAGAAGAGCAACCAAGTCAGCTTTATTAGAAGATGATGGCAAACCGAAATTTCACGTGCAAATGGGTACGAAAAAAAAAAAAAGAAGAAAAAAAGAAGCATCGATGTGAAAAGTCGTTGTGTGCTGAGTGTGGTACGAAAAGCGATCAGTTGGATGTGGGGATGTACTTCAAAGAAGCATCACCATCATCATCATAATCCCAGGGACCCCAAAGCGAAGCTGTCAGCTCAAGAGAAACATGTCAAGGAGAAAATTCTAAGTTAAATGTTTAGAGAGCGCAAACTCGAAACGGACAACTATCCATTCACTTTGGAAATCAGTTTAGAAATGGAAAGCAGGAATGGAACTTTTGGATTTGCCCTATGGCCAGAAAGGGAGAAGGGAAAGGAAGTGACTCAGGATCAATTAATCACGAGCAGCTTTCGAAAGTGCGTGCAAATGGTATCACTTAGCCTTTGTCTCGAGAGAAAAAAACAATCTCATTAGCAATATGCTTTTCATGTTTGTTTGAAAAATCCGGACCACAAATTAATACATGACAAAATACTAATACGGATATTAACACGTGGAAATAAATTGCCGTTTCTACGAAAATCATTGCTATTGATGTTCTCAACACTAAGAAACAAAATGGCGGATATTCGAAAGATTTTTTTCTTCCTTTTTTTTCTTTTTTTTTTCACGAGGGATCACGAAAGTACAAATCTGCTTGGTGTCAGTTCATCGCGCTTCATCAGAAGTTGATAATCACGTGATGAATTCCGAATTAATCATCTTACGAATTTCATGATGCTCAACAAGCTTTGCGTGGTTCCAATAAATGTAATACCCATTTAGATATCTTAGATCTTGCTATTTGAAGAAAAAAAAAAAAAAAAAAAAGATTTTGCAATTAAGATTTGCAAAAAAAGAAAAGCATTCTGTTTCTGAGCATGCTGAAGCATTCCCGAGCAGATATGCTGCTGCTCTGCCAAACTTTCATCAAAAATCTCGGAACGATTGGGAGATTAACCGGCAGTCGGGAAGAATTCACCACACCTTATCCCGCGCTTGGGATAGGGAGAAAATCCGATGCCTGGGATCGAAAACCAAAAACAAATAGAAGCGTCCACCGTGCAACGGCCGTTTCCGTGTAAAGGACATTTTTTTTCTGCACGAAGAACATCGAATTGATGCAACGAATTGACTGCCCGCAAAATAACGGATTGCGTTTGCGCATTCCTTTAAGACGACAACGCGATAAAGTCGATGCACAAAGCGAGTGCCTTGTGGATTAATCCTCAACTATTTGCGCAATCATTTTCTAATAACAAATATATCCTACTTGAATGATTCAGCAGGAAGACTGTTTTTTTTTTTTTTTTTTTTTTTCAGAAGCTGGCGGTCTCGCCTGCCCTCGAGAGTTTCATCCTGAGAAGTCGATCTCGAGACGGCAATGTATTTTCAAAAGTGCCACTCGTCGGGATAGGCTCGTCGAATCGCTCTTTTCGGAGACCTTTTCGGTTGATATCCCGAATAAGAATGGCCGCAGGGAATATTGTGGAATCGCATCCCACCTTCGTCCCTTGACCCCTAATTTCGTGTTGAATATCGGGGGAAAAAAAAAAAAATCTGCATACGGAAACTGGACTTGTTTCCCCTCCCGGAATGGACCCATTCTCAACTTCTATTGTGCCTAATCTATGCTGCGTTTGTGGGTCTCTTCCGGCCAATTCAAGTTGGAAATTTCTTTTACTTTTAGGCTCGTGATTGACGCAACCTTCCATCGTACCGCACTGGTTCCACAGAATGAACAAAACCATGTCCAAATTTATATGCATGCAGACGTTTTCAGAACGATGCCTAAAGGGAAAAAGGCCAATTGAAATTTCTCATATCGCGAGAAGCATTCTGTCGGAAATGTTGGGAATCGTTTGCTGAGAATCTTTGAATTCCGGATGAGATGACGTCATCCGCGCTGAAATGCGTCACGGAAAAAAAGTGCACGGTGGACCGAGTTCGAGCATCTCGAAACGGAGAATGGAAGGAGAAATATTCGGACGGTAATCGATGATGCAGCATCAAAGCAGAACTTGAGATCCATATCGGTCACCCTTTAATGAAATGGAGGAGATCTTCAAGTGGCATTCGTGAATAAACAAACAGAAAGTATAACATCGGAAACAAAGCACAGGTCAATTTGTTTTCATTGGCACCCCCCCCCCCAAAAAAAAAAAAAAAAAACAGAAGGTAACGAATGAATCCTTTGAATTCAGTGCATCCACCTTGGGGGATGACTTTTCAGGTCGAATTTTTGTGATAGGGATAACCTTTGAAAATTGAATTTCAATTCAAAGAAATGGTGAGTCGGTGGCAGCGATCGAAAAGTTCACATTTTAAGAATGTTCGCAAACCGTGTACAAAGAACGCAAATGGGGAAACAGATTGCACCAAATAATAATGATGATGATCAATGATGAACAGAAGGGAAGAAGGCAAGTGAGAAAGGAAGATGCCAATCTCGCTATTGTGCATCCAATAAGCTACATCGGTATTTTTCTTCCTTTCCAACTTGCAAATTCCCACTTTCTGTACATTCAAGAAATCGGTGGGACGAATTGCAAACTTTCCTATTTCGAAAAAGAATTCTCAAAGTACATCTGAATGCTTCGCATGATTTCCCCCCTCCCCCCCCCCCCTTCCGAAAAGGGTGCCTTACCCCAAAGCATTTGAACGTTTCCATTAAAAGTGGAATGACCAACTTTTTAATGTGTATTCGGTATGGCATCGTTATCCGCGTAGAGAAGTAAACTCTAAACTCTATAACTCTCAAACTCAATCTGAGAATTCCGATTTCAGGGAAGGACGAAGAGTGACATATTCACAGTCCACTCAGAGTGCATAACCGCGCCAAGGGCGGTTATCAGCGTTTCTGCTTGCATTGGAATGCGATGCACCCATCGTTCCGAAAGCCCTTTCGCTCCCACCAGCCCAAGTACTTCTCAAACTCACTGCGAGGCCCTCCAGGAATGATGGGGAAGGAACCCTTTGAGCTTCCTCTTGGGTGGGCTTCCGGGTGGGAATCTGCAAAGCATCGCACTGCTGTTTCAGGAACTGGAGGTGCTGCTCCAGTTTGACGCATCTCTCTATGCAAGCGGTGAACTTGCGATTCAGAGGACATCCTTCAGAGTTGACCTGCAATTCCAGAACGAAAAAGTTCGCACCTGTTGTTTTTGGTTCCTCCTCCCCCCCCCCCCCCAACTGCCAGATTCGAAATTCAATCCGTCAACTTTTCCGAGCCTCCCACTCCCCGAGCGGCCATTTCGAGAAGAGATTTCATTGACGCTGCGTTCTCCTGCTAAACACACAATTATTTTTGCCCATTTTATGGAATCTACAATCTTTTTTTTTTTTTCTTCTTCTTCTTCTTTTTAAGCGTATCCCATTACCCGAGACACAACAGACTTTTAAAAGCTCAAGTGGAATTGATTCATTTTTTTTTTGTGTGTGTGTTTGCTATTGGGCAAGTACTAAGTATTAAGATAATCTGTGGAAACGAAATAGCGATTAAAGTTCCTTTCGAGTGAAAGTTTATGTTATCGCGAGCAGAAAATTTTTCAGCCCATCATCTAAAATGCTTCTGTTCGATTTTCAGCAAAATCGACTTAAAGAGCGTACATTATTTCTTGAGGGCGCGCACCTCTTTTCCGAGCGCGGTCGGCCCAAAGGCTGTCTGCATTCCATTTTCATTGGGTTTCTCGTCCACTTTCCAAAAACCACAGAGGACCGAGGTCTACCACACGGTGAGGCACATCAGACACGAAACACACCGAGCCAGCGTGAATTGCGAGCCAAAGCAACGGACACTGTCAGTCCATCTTTCTACGCGGGGATGGTACACGGCATCCATCGACCCTTCGAACCCGACGGCGTTGTCCCGGCAACCTCGCACGCGCGTCCGCGAGCGTACGATCATGTACAGCAGCATCCTTGCACGACCATTTGCACGTCCGTCGCTCAGAGTACGAATCCACGCGTTCATGCTGAATCGCGCATCCTTTAGGAAAGATCCACAAAACGTGAACTGATTTCGTTACATCCCATTGCATTGCGTGTTGCGCGCACTTTCTTCTCCAGAAATTACGCATTGTGCAATTTTTTTCGCACCCTTTAGAAAATTGCGCGAACGTTCTGGAAACAGAGCTTTTCTAGGACACCGGACATCTCGTGCTCCCGAGCTGAAATGCAAACGAAAATTTCCAAAACTTTTAATTATTATTTGTGATCATTAGCACTGTTTCAACAAAAGAACGCTTTGCATATTCTTATTTGCACCGGAAAGCCCGACGTCGAAATGGACCGATTCAAAATGGAGTACATGTGCTTCCTTACATTCTCAAACTGTATTGTCCCTTGGAAGCCCAATTCCGACACACATTGAAATGCACTCTCTTTCTCCAGCAGGAGCTGATAATAGCTCATCTCTTCACTTCGGAAAATCCAAGTCATGTCAGCGGAGAGCTCGTCCCATTCCTCCGGGATTACATAACATTACTGTACTCTGAGCTCTCGCCCCCCCCCCCTCTGCCCCTCGAGGAGAGAAAAATCCAAACACCCCCGTTCCACGCAACAATGGACAGCCACTAAAAATAGAAGGCTGCCATTTTGAAGATCAGCCGGAGCTGCCAAAGCGCTTCTCCCGAATCAACTCGGCAGGGCCTTTCCCGATTTATAGAAAAAAAATAGAATAATAAACAAATGCGCTTGCTTGAAAAGAAAAGAAAAAAAAAAATGGGAGAATCACCCACAGTCCATTACTGCAATAGAGTGGACTCTGAAAGCTCCCTAAAGAGAGGGGAGTTCTGCTCGGAGGATGCCGTAGCACCGCATGGAGGAAATTCCCCTGGCGCGCCGAGACGCGGCTCCAAGTTGCCACTCGCATCCAGAGGTGGAAACCTGCGGGCTTTGAGGGAGGGAGGTGGCCGGACAGTGATACTCCCAGGATCTGGTGGTAACCTGCCCATGCAGATCCTGAGGTCGGGAGATCCGTGAAGGCCGAAGGAAGCCGTCGCTCCCTCCCGGAAGAAAGTGGATGTGTGCAGTCCAAAGCATCCTGTTCTTCGTCGGAGTGAGGTGAGCGCCCGCTGGCGCGGGGGTGTCTGGGAGCTCTCTCCCGAGACGAGTCCGGTTCTGCCGGAAGTTTCTTACCGGGTGAAGACCGGAGGTCCGAAGGGCCCTCGAAGAGAGGCAGCGCAAAGCCGAAGAGGAGGTGCCTTCGTAGAATCCGCTTGATCAGGCAAGAAACCTGCCCTCTGGGAGGGCACGGGGCAGAGGGCTTCCTTCCTCATATTCAGCGCCCTGGTGAGAGGATACGCCCATTGGGCAGTGCGGAAGAGACGAGCAGGACACGCTCGGCTCCTGGTGCACATACGGGCAGCTTTGAAGGGCCTCCTTACGCCACGAAGAGAGCCCAGCCATCCTGCGAGGAAGCGGAAGCGGAACGCGACGTCTGGAGCAGCAGCACGTCTCCTGTGCTCTCTGGGAGTGGCGGAGCGCAGCTTCCTGGAGTGCCATCTTTCCTGTGCGGAGCGAAAGGTCCGCGCGAGCCCCAACTTGGGAGGATGCCCTTCGATCTGCACCGCGCAACTGGCCAGTTTTTCAAAAGTGCTGGTCTCCGAGGATCGCCAAGGAGTCCTCCTGATCGCCAGGAGAAAGGATGTTTACTTGGTGAAGCCCCGCCAACTGCCCCAAAGGGACAAGTTCAAGAATCACTTCTCCTCTGGCAGCAAATGGTCGAGTGCTCAAAAACAGGGTGGTCTCCAGGATGCCAAAAGGCAAACCTGGATTCCAAGTGCCTGAAGACGTGGAAGCAGCAGTGAAACGGGGCTGCTGGATGCTCCTTGCTCTGCAACCACGCCGCCTGGAGAGTTTTGACGACTCTGAACTTCGCCAATGTGACTACAGTTGACTTGTTTTCTGCTTCATAGTCGTGGAAAGTAAGTCAGGCTGCCATTTGTATATCGAGACCAAATGTTCATCAACTTGGAATTACATTTCTTTGGCGAATTCTTTTGTATTTGAGTGATACTGTATTGTTTATGTATTGGGGAGACACAATAATCTCCATAAGATAACCTGATGGACTGAGTAGAATAATTTGAATTGTACATGATTCCAATTACTTTGGCAGCACTGAGTGTAAGCTTAGCGATCACAGTGTGAGCACACACGCCAACTCTGAAATGGCACAAAAGTTTCGATAAGGATACAAACCTTCGGGTGATTTCGTTCTATTTTTCGGCCTCTTCCTATACCAGAACGTCCTCGTGAATTTCCAAGGCCTTCACATTTCCGGATATATGAAACCGGAGAACTTTCCGTCCATTGCACCCTATGAGTAGTGCCAACTTTTCCTTCCTTTCGTTCAGTCAATGAGCGGTTTGCCAAAACGGCTGTAAACGCCGTTTCGTTTTCAATTCTGCTTTATCTTTTGCGGGCATGAATTTCTATAAAGACTCCCATCTTTATCATGGATGGAATCCTGATGATTTTTTTCATCTATAAATGGAATTGTTTGAGCTCGTATTGCTGTTTTCGGTCCACTCTATTGCAGTATAATGAGCTGTGGGTGAAGAGATGAGCTATTATCAGCTCCTGCTGGAAAAAGAGAGTGCATTTCAATGTGTGTCGGAATTGGGCTTCCAAGGGACAATACAGTTTGAGAATGCAAGGGAAACCCATGTACCCCATTTTGAACCGGTCCATTTCGATGTCGGGCTTTCCGAAGTTTTCGCCGGAAGTTTGCAAAGACTCTCGAGGGAAATCGGATGAACCCAGCCCTTTCACCGAGGGAGTCACGCTGGCGCACTTCAGGCGAGCAGCACTCCCGGAAGCTCCTGAGCCCCTGAAGACAAGCAGCAGATGCGGAAGCATTTCCTGGAGCAGCGTTTCCCAGACGGTGTTCCGCGGAACACTGCGGAAACTCGAAAGTGTTCCGTGGAAAACTATGAAAATTTTACATAAACAAAATTCGGGAATAACTGTTTGCTTTGCTTTCTGAACTCTTATATTTACTTGCTCAATTTGTTTATGATTAATTACATGCACCATGCGTCGTGGGTTCGAATACCCCGAAGGAATCGACGCGTCTTGGGTTCCGAGTTCACCCCACAAGAGGACTCTGGTTGGCCTGCATTCATCCGGGTGCGGCACTGGCAGCGGTTAAAACCGGATGCCCCCCCGATGAGGGCCGCGACAAATGGGAGTCGACCACCGAGTCCTTCCAGGAATCGAGGAGCGGGTAATTCCCTCTCCAGTTGTGAAGGAGCGGACCCCCCCCCCATCCCGGGGGAACCCTCCGCGTCGTACTGATGGAGTAGGTGTGTCGCCACCACCTCTCCAGAGAGTGCAGAGACGCGGGCCGATCCCTTCGGGGAAGCTGCGTCCTTCTGAATTTCGGGAGCGTCACCTTCTGGGTTCTCTTCACAGGAGTAAAAACAGGATCGGATTCCTTCCGGGTTCCCTTCAGAGAAGAAAAACTGGAGCGAACCCCTCCAAGGGTCTCTTCGGAGAGAATAAGGAAGGAGATTCCCTTCTGGATTCCCCTTAGGAGACAACCAGGGTGGAGGCGATCTCCATTTGTGGGGATCCCTCCCCAGGCGTGGGAGGAACGGACTCCGAGTCCTTCCTGGATTCATAGGGCGGATCCCTCCCGGGGTCCCCCCTATCTTGAAGAATTACCCACCACTGGGGGGCGTGGAACCGTGTCGAAGAACTGCGAAGACAGAAAAGCAGGATTTCCATCATCAACCAGGAAAAGAAGGATTTCCACCCCCTATAAAATATATAAAATAACCAAGGCATTCCGTTAAAATTTCAGGATTTGTGAAGTGCTCCGTCGTAAGATAATTTTTTGAAACGCTGCCCCGGAGGACAGACTGAATCCTTCCAGTGTTCTTCCTAAGAAGCCACTTGCCCTGTGTCTCAGTCTGTCACTGACTTCTCGGTTCTTCTTTTGACGCTCATCCTAGGCCGATCCCGCGTGCTGGAGATGACGTCCAAGCTGTACGTCGGTTGCAGAAAGCGCCAGGCACTCGGCGCCTGGGCGGCGCTCGCATCCTCTTCAAATGCGCAGGCGAGAGCGGGCGCTTCTAAGGAAGACTTCTGGCCCTCCACAAGAGACAGATGAATTGCTCTTCCCGGGCTAGTGTCTCGTCCGCTGATGCTCCCAGGATTCGACTGTTTCAGTGTTTGGTGGATCAGCGCCTCTACCACTGATCCCCCGAATCGAGGAGTGGCCCGCGTTGGCGGCTGTGTGGCTGCGGCCTTTGCGCGTGGCACCGTGCGTTGCAGGTTCGAATCCCACCCGAGGAAGAATCGACTCCGAGAAATGGGGAAGGGGGGGGGGGTCGTGTTGTTTCGAGTCGTCCCGCGGGATGATGCTGGTTGTCCTATTCGGGTGTGGCACTGGTGCAAGCCGGATGTCCCCGTTGGCCATCCGAGAATGGAAGTGGAACCTCCGGGATCTTCCAGAAATCAAGGGGCCTTCCGGGGCTCCCCTCCGGTTGTGAAAAAGGAGCCGTACCATCGCGTACTGGGAAGCGTCTCTTGAGGGCTCTCTTCAGCGGAGGAAACAAGGAGAGGTTCCCCTCGGGGTTCCCTCCCAAGAGTAATAGGAACGGACTTTTTCCTCCGGAACTCTTCCTGGATTCAGAGGGTGTTCCCCAACTGGGATCCCCTCTAACTTGAAGAGTCACCACACACGGTGACATCGGGTGGCGTGGGCAGAGCTCAAGAGCTTCGTAAACCTCCAGGCGCACGGCTCCCGAGTACTTCGCGAATCGAAAAAAAAAAAGAGAGCTCAACTTTGCGAATCAATCTGCATCTTCTCTTCCGTTATCCGGAAACCCCCGTATCCATCGAAACCAAGATTCTCTCGGTGCAAGATTTTTACTTCCGTGGATCTCGAGGAAGGTAGGAACTTCCGTCTCGAAATCTTCTGCTCTCGGAAAACTTTAGGGCAATGAAAACGTCTTCCTTCCCACCCCAAGCTGCCTCCCATCCTCTTCATAAAAACGTCCATCCTCAGAATGGAGTGTTGCTGCTCCTTTTTCTTTTTTTTGGCAAAGAGCACCAGAGCAGCTCTGGTTTCGTCTCTTTTTCTTGCATTCATTGGTTTTCGGACACGGGTGACCTCCTTCAGCTTGGTACCTCCGTCCCCCCTGTCCTCTCCCTATACAGAAATTAGTGCCGTTTCCGATTTTTTGGATTCTCCCCTGATGATCCTCTAAGTAGGATCTTCCTTGAGCGGCGATGCTGCTTGTCGCACAATAGAGCAGTTCGCCATCTTTCCGGATTTTTCTCTGCCCTCTTGTGGTCTTCGTTACGTATTCACTGTCTTCGGGAGTGCAACGTGCCCTCTGTCCCACCGCTCCGGGACGCACAAGAATCCTCAGCTGGCTTGAAGACAACGCCGGTCCTTCCCTCGGAGAACCAGGGTTGGGTACCAACCCAACCCTGGGGTCGACCGAGCTCGCAGGATTGTGATTCTTCTGCGATTACCACAGCGCCGCCGTGTTTCCAGCGTCACCTGCACGCGGAACAGAAGGGAATAGCACTGCTGTCCTCGCGGCGCGCAGAACAAGGATTCTCGGTTCAGGGTGCTCAGGAGAAGCAGTATCAGGAAGGCACGAAGACATCATACTGAAAAGCAGACAGGATCCAGGATGCGATGTACTGGGAAGGGAATCTTGGCGCAGGATATGGTCTGGGATGCAAGAATGGTACTCCTGAAGCGCTTCCATTGGAGGGAGGGATTTGCAACCTGGCTGACCAAGGTCGATCTGTTGGTCTGAGTTAAAAAAGAAGGAGGAGAGGACAGACGTCTGAGGAAACACACGAGCGACGTCCCTTGGGGAGGAGGTAGGAGAGAAGAAGAAGGTACGTCGAATGAAGGAGCAGCAGGGCAAGAACTTCATGCCCTGCAGGGGTCTCACCAGAGAGAGAAACTCAAGTTCGACTTGGGATGCTCTGGAGCAGGAGTATTAGACACTCCTTAGACACGGAGCAACCGTTTGCATTGTCTAATGCGCCGTTGTCCTAGTGTCCAGTAGTGTAATTTTATATATATCTGGTTTTTGTACATGGAAGAATCCTAAAAGATGTACGAACTGCGTCGAGAAAGTGCACTAAAAAACAAAATTGCGACGCGCGCTGCTGTCCGCGATAGTTCGGGGCAGTGAAGCTAGAGGGTGCTGACCGGCGCGTACTCCCGAGTGCTGTTGCTCTGGGAATTCCCATTAGTCAAAGCGGGGGGGCTCTGCTTCTGCCGTCGGAACAGCGTGGGCGGATACACGGAAAAATGGGAAAGCTTACAATGTAAGGGATGCGCCAGGTGCAAAGAGATGCAAACGGGACCTCCAAACAAGCAGGGATGGGCAATCCCAGCGATCACCAAATGCGCGCGGTGCCGACTGTCTGGCTAAAGGACGTGCGTGCGGACTCTGGCTTTGCAGAAAGCAGCCAGCGGCGCTTCCAGGTTCAGCCGAATGGACCGCACTGCGCACATGGAGGCGAGGGCATGCCTCGGAGGAAGACGACCCAAAGTGAGCTGTCCAATTCTGCTGCTGCCACGCTCGAACGCAGTTTGCAAATAAAGCTTGATGTCTTCGGACCGAAGCTGTGAGATCGCATCCATAGATCGGGACGAGAGCGTGCAGGCGTCCTAGTGGTACCAAAGTCGGCATCTGCATAGGTGCCTGCTGGAAGGACGAGCTGGAATTTTCGGCACCCCTTTGCCATTCATATATTCACAAGCGCATGGATGCCAAGGGATCCCGAAACTGGTCGTAGGGACGCTTCCTGGAGAAGCGCTCGCCCGAGCTCACGAGCGCGGCTGCGTGCTTTTCGGGCAAACTTCCAGCCGGATTCCCGACGCCGGGTGGTGCGAAAGAAGGAAAGGAAGGCGGCCTCCCTTGCTGAGCGGTTCTGGCGGTTCCACGATGCTGCCCACTCTTCATCCTCTGAATTGGAGCCTATTTGGGGAGTCCCGGGGATCGCCCGATCAGGGCGGCCGCTCTCACGTTTTCCTGAAACCCAGATTTCTACCGGAGAGAGAGTTGAGTGATTCTTCAAAGGCAAGAAGAAGAAGCATGGAAAGTACCGCCGGGGAAGTCGTGACTTCCTCGGCGGCGAACAAAAGTGGAGTGGCCCGCGTCGAGTGCACGAGTCGAGAAGAGGGCAAACTTTTCCAGATCCGTTCGAACACAACAGAAATCAGCGACGTTTCGACACGCCGAGGAGCGTCGTCGTGTTGATGAGCCCGACGTGTGTGTGCATGTGTGTGTGGTGTGTGTGCGTGCGTGCGTGAGTGAATGGAAGCGAGGAGCGAATCAGCTGTCATTTGAAAGCTCTCAGAGCTATCACGTGGAAGAAAAACACAGGTTTTCAAATCTGGATCGACGTCTCGGCTTCCTTTCTCCCTCTAGAAAGGTGGAATTTTTCGTATCCACTTAATTGGCCATCTCGTCAATGACTGAGGCTGGCTGGTGACAAATCAAACAAAGGCGAGCCCACGAAAGTCGCTCTCTTCTCACGGCGCTTATCCTGGACACTTCAAAGGAAAGCTGCACGGAGCGGCGCAATGAGGAAAACTGCTCTTTTCGAAATGCAGTCACGGGGAGGGGGAGGGGAGAGGCAGTGCAGTTCGTGGCGAGGAATGCACTCGATCAGTTGATCTGCTCGGCCAGAAGAAAGGACTGAGAGATCAGCACAAGTGCTTCGCGACCACTTCTGATACACTGTTGTGTGTTCCGACGCACTCGGCTCGTGTTTTCCCGCGTTCGAGTGGGAGGGTGAAAGGGGGCGACGAGGCACCCCGGAGACAATCAGCGCAGATCTGGGAACCATGCAATGTTTACATCAGCGCAGTCAGAGGTTCTTATGAAACAGTCATTATGAAACACAGGGGGAGGTTCTGAGAACACTGAAACGGCGAGGTAGCGCGCGGGTCACACCCCCTCTAAACACCTGTAATTTTCTTTCCGAAAGAATTCGGCTTCCTATAAACGGAAGTGACGCTGCCTAATGCCATTTTATTCGAGGTGATTTGCAGCCGTTGGGCAGCCAGCAACCACCGTCATGTGAGGGATCGCTCCCCAGGGGCATTCATCCTCTCCGTTGCTGCTGCTGCAACATAACGACCCCGCATTCTCCGGTGGAACCTCGGTCCCAGTTGTTGGCACTGCTTTCTCTTTTCTTGCAGCCAGGGCAAAGACCGTGTCTGGGCAACATCCGTGTCTTGCCACAGTCTGGCTGCCGCCTGCTCGCGGGAGCTCAGGAACATGCGCGGCCATGCCGGGTGATGGCCACCTCCGCTCTCTGGCTATGTCCCGTCCTTGCCAAGGATCTCAGCAGGGCGCCCGCGCGGGAAGGGAGGGGAGGTGTATTCCTGTTTCAAAAGGATGGGAAGCATGGGAAGAGGTCACGCCTCCAGAGATCGTCCCGCTTATTCCGGGGAGAGATCCGATGCTTCCAGGGTTGTGTCGCAGGGAATCCTGAGCGCGACGAATGATGCAGGGATGGGGGCCAAAGAGACTCACTCTTGGGGCTAGGGAGAGTGATTTTGCAAGGAACAGGGACATCAGTGAAACGGGAGTTGGGAAGTCGGAGCGGACTCTGAGGTCAGTGGGTTATTCTCCCGAAAGAAGAAAAAAGCTGACACTCTTCAGACCGATGTCCGCCGAGCCTGGGAATGGCGAGCAACGATGAGACCCGCTCCGTTCTTGGCTTCGGCAAGTGCCGCAAGCGGTAGAAGCAGATGCTTTCCGAGGTCGAGATGTGAAAGACGGCCGAGTGCAGAGGTACTTTGCCCGTAGGGGATTCCCCCGTCCTGTGTCTCCCGCCGTCCGTTCCGGACTCATCGTTCCCTGATCCGTCGGCAGGACCCGCGCGGTTCGTTTCCCCGGTCCAGATTCTTGCAGCCCTCTCACCAGTCCTTCTCTTCGCAGGGATCCTCGAAGCGTTTCTTTGCGCTCCGCACCAGCACATTTTCCAGTGCAACGGGAAGAAACAACGTGAGCGACACCGACCCGGCAGGACTGGGTCCAGCTCCAAGGACCTAGGGGCTGGACGGCGCCGGCTTCCGGACGCGGCTTCGAATCCATTTCCGATCGCTTTGGAAGTTTGCTGCACTGCTGAAGACAGGAAGAAGGATTTTTTGATATCCCAGCGAGTTCCGTAGAGGACGCCGAGACCTCGGAAGCGCGTGCGAGCGTGGCTCGATTCGAGCGGAGCCCTTCCACTCTGTTTGAGGATGTTTCTTGCAACCGGAAAAGAGATCTCTCTTGAAGAGCTCGGTGTAGCAGGATGCTGCCACATTGGGCCCCTAAAGACGATCCCTGATCCCCAAAAGGAGTCCCCGAACCGCCTGAAAAAGGGATGTTGGGGCAGTTGGTTCTCTTGTCCATCGCTGCCCGTCAGTCGTCACCGCCGAGGATCGCCGTGCCATGCCAGCCGGGAGACGAGCAGCAGCAGGAAGTCACTGAAGCGAGATGCCGGCCTGCGAGGACAGGAGCCGCCTCCCTGCAGGAAGAAACCCTGCTGGTGAGGCGAGGAACGAGGCAAGAAGAGCCGCTCGACCCCGGGTTCGTCGGAGTGGGTAGGTGCAGGCTTCCATGCTCGGGGATTTCTCTTGTGGAAAAAGGATGACCTCGGCGGGTTCTCTCCGGGCAGAGAAACGCTCATCGGAGAGGGAAGAGACCGGGCTCCTTGCTGCCCATTCGGCGAATGCTTGAATCATCCCTCCCCCTCCTCCCGTATGGGACACCTCTTCCGCCCCCGTCTCCTTCCTCCGGTTCTGACGAGGAAGATGTTAATAACCTCTGTGTCCATCTGCTCTTCGCTCCTGGTTCTGGCAGTGGTTCCCAAAGAGGTGAAGAAGAAGTGACCGGTTTCCATGTCTCCCAGGAAAGAGCGGAGACGCTCGCCGTTCCTCACCGCTCCACCCGCCATCGGATGGCGTCTTCCCGATGGACCTGTTCCAGTTTAGCCCTTCAACTACCCTTCTAGGCGCTTCCGGAAAGCTGACGTGATGGCTCACTAGAAGAAGCAGGGAAAAGCGGTGCTCCTCCACCTTGGAGATCCAGATTGTCCAACCTGACGGATGCATGACTTTGTAAAACGCGTGCCAGAGGGCCGCTTCTCTCTTTGCTGACACGAGAGCAGGGATCCTGCCGCATCCCGAACGGAAGTCTGACTCTGAGGGAACGGGATCCCTTGGGAAGGCAGAGGCTGGAACGAGGGGCTTTTCCAAGGTCAGAGGATGCGAAGCAGTAGGTCGCGAAAACGCCCACCTGAAAGTCCACCCTTGGTTCGACCCCATTCACCGGACGATGCGCGCGTGCGTTTGTCCCTCTCAGTCACCGCCTCCAGCACCAAGTCCTTCCTCACTTCCTGAGGTGTCCGCGGCATCACCAGAACATCCTCCGAGCAAGCCTTTCGCTCCCTCCTGAGAGCGTGGAGAGACCTGCGGCTTCCGCCTGTTGCAGCGGACGCCGCGAGCCCCGGAGCGCTTTCCCAGCTCCGTCCCGGGAGAGGCGCGCGCGCGCACCCCGCTGAGAGCATTTCAGGACGCTCGAATCTCTCCGGGAAAGCCACAATTTCCCTAATCGCCCGCTCGAAATGGCCTCGGAGGTTGTTTTCTCAGAACGCACATGCCGAAGAATATGATTTGGACTGAAATCTCCTGCTTTCATAACCGGCCAGGTGCTCTGCTTTCTCCAGCTCTTCCCCGATGGACTACAAACCGGGACACGCAGACGGCGGCGGCAGGGTCTTGGTCAACAGCAGCTCCAGCGACCGGGAAAGGGCAGGGAAGTCCTCTTCCTGGTCGTTCGTGCTCCTGCCTTCCCTTGTGTGCCGTGGTGTCCTGGGAAGCGGCCCCGCGTTCTGGCCGCGCTGCCGTGCGGAGGGACTCCCTCGCGGCCGCCGCAGAAGGACGCGCCAGAAGACCACGGAGCCCAGAACCCAACAGACGTCCCGGAAATCCCATGAGCAGAGCCCCGAGCAAGTCGCCAGCACGTGCGCTGCTGCTTGACGATGACAGCGCTGATGATGGCATGTTGGCTGGGGTCACCAGTAGTAGCCAGTGGTGAGACTGGGTCGTAGGAACACGAGTCATCCACAAGAGGGGAAAGCGTTTTTTTCCTGGACGTCCCTTCAGATTCGAACGTGAAGCAGGAAAAGGAGAGGCAGACGAGGTCATAGGCGTGACCTCCCCCCCCCCTGGTGCAGGGTGCGTGCCCTCTTGTCCACCTTGCAGCCTACGGGGCATGGTGTGTGCGCGTGCAGGGCCGTTCGCAGTCCGAGCACGCGTGCCACGTCCCTCCCACTCGGCACGCGCGCAGTGCCGCATGCTGAGCGCTCGACGGATTCCGGGTAAGGAACGGCAGCAAGCGGCAGGGCGCGCAGCCTTCCCGGCCGTTCTGCGAAAGGATCCTTCGGGAGCAGCCGGGGAGCTTCCACAGAGCGCCTCTATTCCGGACCCGTTTTGTAGGCGTGCTGGAGGAGCCCCAGCGCACTCCTGCTCCACTAGAAGAGGTGCTCTGGATTGTCCCGGTTGCGTCGGGGCGTTTATTTTCACGCAGAAAAAATAAACTGCCACGGTTTCTGTGGTTGGACCAACCACGTGCAATTTAACGGGAGCCTGGCGGGTTACCAATACGCAGACCGGCGAGGTCCGCCACGGCAGCAGAAGGGAAAGGGGCAAGCAAAAAGAAGAAAAAAAACAAAAAAATAAATAAACACATCTGCGGGGTGCGAGAAGGCCCCATCGTTCTCTGCTGGGGGCGGTCCTCTGCATCCTTCGAAGGATGTTTGCAAGCTCATGTTATTTTATGCAGTGCTTCAGGCGGGACCATCTCGTTGACATTCTCATGAGTCGGACAGCGGAGTCGATGTCTCCCCCTGACGCTGTGCGCTCCTCTTGCGTCGCTCCAGGCAGCGGGGATCCCGCGCAGGCAGCAGAGAGCTGCTAGCGAAGCTGCCGGACGAAGTGGCGAGGAGGGGAGATGCAGAGAGGAGGTGCTCTGGAAGCCTCCCGCTTCCAGCAGGGGTGAAAGGAGGAAGGAGCGGGAGAAAAAGATGAAAACGCTTCCAGACAATCCGATTCCGGACCCGTTTTTTTTGCTTTAGGCTTCCTTCTTCTTCTTCGTCTTCTTTTCCGGTGGGACGCTGCGGGTCGCACGGCCACCGTAGGGCGGGTGGCTTCAGACTCCGCATCGTCATGGGCGACGTCACGGGAACACCGGGACCCCCTCATCTCCCAGACCACGCCCAGCCCGCGTTTCCTTCCAGGCAAGAAGAGGACGTGTATTGGCTGTCCACGCTCCGCTCGTCCACCCGCTCACTCGCACGTGCGCGCCAAGCAAACGCTTCTGCTGCGCGAACTGCGGACGGCGGCGGCTGCGTCTGCCCGGCTCTTCCGCAAGCTGCCAGGGCGTGCGCGTGCGTCCTCCGTGTCTTTCACTTTTGGTTGTGTCGCTTCGGATCGCCGGCCCAGTGGGGCGACGGCCTCCAGTCGGGAGGAAGAGGAGGTGCCGGACCGCGTGCTGTCGCGGGGTGGCAGCACACGCCGCGTCGCAGCTTCCTCCCTCCCCCCCTCTCCCCCCCGGACCGCTGCCGTCGAGGCGATTCGGGCGCGCACCGCTGTCGACGCTCGCGAGTGCAGCTGCTCTTCCGCTTCAGGGGGCGGAGAGAACGGCCGCCTGCGCCCGACCGAGAAAGCCTCCGAGCGAGACAACGGGAGGCCCCCAGTGGCTCCCCCTCCGTTTCCCGTGCGCTGGTTGCCGTAAGGAAGGGTGGTGATGGGTGACGGCGAGGGAAAGAGGGAATCCTGTGGGCTCTGTCCTCTTGGGGGGACCTGGTGACGTCCACGGCTGGCCTCCAGGGTCCGTGGACGCCACGCGTGCGGCCGAAGGTGCTACGCAGCTCCACGATGAGGGACTGCGCTGCCCAAACAAAAGCGAATGAAAAATTGAAAGAAAACGAAAGAGGAAGTCTGAAGGTGTCATTTGGGTAGTCAGGAGGTGGGGGGGGGAGTGACCTTCCCTTACTGACACGATGGCTTGTTTTAGGTGAATGAATGAATCTTAAAAAGTTAGGGAATGCGTGGGAAGAGCGAAGGGAGAGTGTTGCCGTTTCCTGGGTCTTGGTCTTACAGATGCGGGTGGAACCCCATTCGGTCTCCTACCCTCCCCAGCCTGAGGTCTCGGGGTCTGGACCTCGGACCGAAGTGGCTGGAGAGACTCCAATTCGAGGTTCATGCCGGTCCGCATGCTGGCACCTTCTTCGGACGCTCGGGCGGGCAGCGTCCTCCTCCGAAGCGTTGGCAGCGCCCCTTCAGGACCGCTCCTGGATCGCTAGTTGGGTCAACTCACGTTTGAGGAGCCTCTGCAAACTCTGCCGGCACTTCTTGTGGTTCCTCCGATTTTGAGGTCGTCTGGAGCGTGCACTCCCTACGCGCCTCACTTTCCCTGACCGGAAGCTCCGTGGCTTGCACGCCTAAGGGCATTTCCCAGGTGTCTTGCTCTTCTGTCCCCCCCTGCCTGTACCAGCCCCCTCCTACCTTCTCCTCCTGCTTCGGGTGCTCATGCCGAGGAGAGAGGAAGGTGAGGTGGGAATGGGAGGATGTGGCGGCGAAAGGCCCCAGGCAGGACACCCGGAAGGGTGTCGCCCGGGTCGCGGGTGTTGCTGCAACGTCCTCGGCCTCCCAGAAGAACGCAGGAAGGGGAGGCTGCGTCCGATCTTCCAGATTCCCTCCTCAAGAAACAAGGGAGAGCCTCTTGGAGGAAGAGGAGGGAGGGAGGGGGAAGACGAGGTTTCCGCGGAGGTGGTCAAGCACCTTGAGGTCGACAGCACGCGAGCTCTCTTCCGCCGTCGCCCCCAAATGCACCCTCTCGGGTAGGTGACCTCTCTTCTTGAATCTCTTCTGCCCCTACCAGCAAAACCCTTCCCATCCCCCACCCACCCCAAATTCCCAGGCGGTCGAAGAACCCGTCTCAGGAGGAGAAAGAAGGTCAGCCTTGAAGGAAAGCAGCACCTCGTATGCTTTCCCCAAGAGTCCAAGGAAAGTAAGGATCGGAAGGGGAGCGTGCACCTTCAAGGACTCCTAGGTCTGGACTTGTGAGCTCGCAAATCCTCCAGAAGAGATCCGGCGCCTCGGAGCCGAATCTCCAATCTTCCGTGTTCCGGGAGATACCGTCGGGGCGGTGTCAGAAAAAAAAAAATGCTCTGCCCGGGAAGACTCCTCCGGAGAGCAGGAGAGGGTTAATAACAAAATATAGTTGAGCTTTATTTGGAGTTCCTCCCTCCCTAGAAGGACGATCCGAGGCCCCAGAGATGTTTCGGAGCGCCTGGGCGGCGGCTCTTGCGGTTCCCTCAGGGTGCGCCTCCTCCTCTCTCGCTCTCTCGAGGAGCGGTGGATAAGTCCTGGATGGGTCCGAAAGGGTGCCGTTCGCGGCGTCGCATTTCCGGTTTCATCCAGACGGAAGAGGCAATCGTGGAGCGCTCCTCCAGGGAGAGCTCCCCGTTGCCCCGTGAGCACGTGCGTTCACGCGTCGATGCGTGTGCGTGGCGCTTGCTCATGTGCGCACGATACTCGTGCACTCGTGCATTCGCTCTTCCCGCCCGTCTCCATTGGTTACCTGCTTTCGCTTCTTCCACCTGGACCCGGCCGGCCACTCCTTGCTCCGCCCTTCGAAGACTGCCGCAGGGGTTCTTCGCCCCCCTCATGCAGCCGCACTCCCAGCTCTCCCTGCTGACTCTCACGTCTTCTCTTCAGAGACAGCGGGTGGCCTTTGTCCAGAGCTGTGGTGGTCGACCACGCCTGTCCTGTCTTCTGTGGTCTGAGTGGTGCCGGAGGGTCGCGCTGCGATGACTTCCCTCGAAGAGACCCCGGAGACCACGGTTTGAGCGTTGTTGCGGGGACCGTATCCAGGGAGCCGTCCTGAGGGAAACCGACCCCTTGGTTGTCGAGGGGACGTTTGCGGTACAAAGCGCGGCTGGAAGAGGACTCCGTGGCCCTCGCACAGGACCTTCCTTGCGATGTCTCCTCTGAGCCTCAGGGGTGGGTGGCTGCCCTCGAGGGAGTGTTCCTCGAAGGACATCCACTCCGAGCAGGTGCGGAAACTGAGAAGCTTCCCAGAAAGGAACTGTCATTTCCCAGAACCACCCGGATTTCCCATCTGCCCCTCCCTTACGGTACCGATGGAGCACCCCTTCCGTCTCCTTCCAGTCGAGAAGAGGACTTCTCCAGTCTTCGTCCCTACCACACCCCTGTGCGGCATGGAGGGGTCGAAATGGGACGGAGCCTCCTCCTTCTCCGGCCTCCGCAACCCCTGTTTTGTCCCCTTGCACCGATTCGGTGGGAGAGAGCCACCCCTAGTGGTGGCCCCGGCTGCCGGGAGAGGTCGCGCTCTTGGCCAGCTGGGCTTCCGGCAGGCGTCGCGAAGGACCGTCGATTCGGAGGCTCGCGGCCACTGGGTCATTCAAGGAGATCCCTACTGCTTCCGGAGAAATCTCAGGGAGGATCAGAGCGGGACCTCCCA
Source organism: Raillietiella orientalis (assembly GCA_036172245.1). Classification (NCBI taxonomy): domain Eukaryota; kingdom Metazoa; phylum Arthropoda; class Ichthyostraca; order Raillietiellida; family Raillietiellidae; genus Raillietiella; species Raillietiella orientalis. The sequence continues at coordinate 6,157,047 of JAYWIR010000003.1, read as the reverse complement.
GCGAGAGGCACTCGCGACCCTTCCCTTTCCGCAGAGAGCGCCTGCGGGAGCTCTCCAGAGCCGCCGCCGACGGGTCGGAGCGCCGGAGGGTCCACTGCTTCCCTCCCCCGACCCCACT